>RXPK01000311.1:1604522-2276365 GCA_004143645.1 Protaetia brevitarsis | reverse complement strand
AAGGATTTATGTACAAGCAACGGAGGTGTTGTCATAAAACGTAAATGTTTGTCCATGATATACCCAAATTTTTACATAATGCTTGTGTGGGCGTTTGATGGCCATTAATAAATACATTCATAGATCTTTCAGCCTGCTCACGCCGTCTCTTAGGCCCAAAAATAGTAAGCTGAGACTTATCGATATTTACGGCGTGTTGGCAGCTGCTTGCAAATTTGCATATTTGTTCGAGGTCTGAATTTATCTGTTGTTGAGCATCTGCCATTTCAGGCGGTGGAAAGGACCGATATAATAGGGTATCGTCAGCTATGACAGAAGGTAGGTAAGTCAAATGTGTATAAAGTTAAATAAAACGGAGCTCAAAATGTGCCTTGTGGTGCACCACTCTTCACAGACAGAGGTTTTCGGCATCTGATTTTCAATTTAAACTTGTTGAATTCCTATTTACAAGGTATGAAGCAAAGAATCTAGGCGGATGTTGCAAAATCAAGGGATTATAATTTGAGTAACAAGCCTTCGTGATGAATGGTATCAAAGGCCCTACTGAAATCCAATAGGATTAGCGCAGTTAAGTGACCTCTATTAGTTGCACGCAGTATACCGTCCAAAATGTAGGATAAAGCTGTTACACAGCTGTGGTCCGCGCGAAAACCCGATTGAAATGAAGGTAAGATATTTTGGGCATGAATCTAATCTGTGCTGGTTTGCCAGACATTTCTCTAAGATCCTACTTAAGGTGGGTAATATGCTTATTGGACGACGATAGCGCTTACTACTGCAAATTACATACAGAGTATCTAAAAAAATATCATGGAAAAGAATTTTGTACGATTCTATCCGAAATCCTCCGCTCGAAGTAGACGTAACAATTGACTTGAAGCGAGAAATTCATTATTCGTTACAGTTTCCGTGAAATTTATCGATAGCAGTTTCTCCCTCCGTGCATGCACGCCGCGGACGGCTTACACGCTCCATATTGAAGAAGATGAGCCATTTGTATTCGGAACGCTTCGTCGCGTTGATAATTTTATTGCCGCCGGAGCCGTCGCGATTAGGATAACGCACGCACTTAAATTATTGCAGAGCAGTACGCATTTCACCTTTATTGTTCTTGTTCCCATAGCTCCGTTCCATCTTCCACCTCGTGCTTCCATCCTAAGCGTCGCAGATTCGATACAATTGACCGCCGCCTAACGATATTATTAACATATAAATAGTCGGCTGGTTTCCACTTAGTTTATATGCGTGCCTTTTTTGTTTCGACTGTAGAATGCTTTTATGTATGATGCATCCCCAGCGTCGCGAATTTTGCGTGCTTAAACTTGCTGTGGTAATAAAAATAATATTAATATGAAGATTGGTTCGAATGATGTAGAACATTTTATCTGCAGCTATGAAAACCATCATTTTAAGATATTACAGTAACGATAATTTACAAACTTGTATGGAAAACGTTTGTCCCAGTGCTTCTTATAGATACTATAAATAATTTATAACAAAAACATTGATAATTGATGTAATCAATTATGTTATTTACTAGATTATAGACAAACTTAATTGACTGTAGTTGCGTCTAATTTCCAACGACGAAGATGAAAATCAATTCTTCCAAGTCAGTGGCGGTACGTTTCACACGTAAAAGGGACTGTCGGGCAGGATAGAGATAGATGGGGACGTAATTCCTTGGGCGGCTCGGGTCAAGTACCTGGGGCTCTTGCTCGACCGAGGCCTCACTTTCCGGCAACACGTCAGTAAAGTTAAGGGTCGGTTTCTGGCTGCAAAGCTCCAATTAATGGCATTGTTAGCGCGGCAGACCAAACTTGATCTCAAATCCAAGCTTTTGCTCTATACTGCATGGTTGAGGCCGATCCTGACGTCTTGGGCGCTCGCCCTCTGTACCATGGCCAAGACGTACCTCACCACCATGGAGGTCCTGCAGAATCGCATGCTGCGTTTGATAGTCGGGGCTCCATGGATGGTGAGAAATCAACAGCTGCGAGACGATCTAGGAATTCCTTCTTCGGAAGAACAGATCTTGGAACTGGCCGCCCGGTTAAGGCTGAGGGCGAGTGAATCATCTAACCCCCTGCTGGCCCGGGTTATCGAGCCCCAGGACAAGTCCCCTCCCAAAGTTCTTGTCCGTCGTGTTCGCTTGGATCTTACCGCTGAGCGGAGTGCAGCGACAAAGCGAAGAAAGAAACCAGGTACGACTTCTTTGGTGCCTTAAAAGATCACGTAAACTACTTACATCAATATCTCTCCGGCGGGACTAAGTATCGCTGTTAATACCGGACAAAAATGCCATAAAGACGTAAATCTGGCATTAGAAAGACGAGGAGACCTATATAACATCAAATTGCTGAAGTAGAAGCTGATAGAAGTCATAACCAATCTTAGAGTAAGAGCCTTCTTGTTTAAAGTATAAATATTTTAGAAGTTTTCTTCGAACTTTCTCCAGTGCTTCTTTATGCGAAGAGTAGAATGGATTCCAAGTCAATGAACCATATTCTAACTTAGATCTCACAAATGAGTACTAAAGTAGTCTAATCGTGTCAAGACGAAACGGAGAACAGCTTCTAATCAAAAATCCTAATATCTTCATAGTTGACATTTAAGATCTTGTCTCGATGCGTAGAAAAGGTAAGGCAAGTATCAAGGTAAATTTCCAAATCTGTCATAACGCTCGTATCAATAAGAGAAGCTCCATCAATCGTATAATCAAATAAAATAGGATTTTGTCTAGTGCAACTCATAATTTTGCATTTATTGACATTTAGTTGTAGACCATTAGCACTACACCATTCAGTCAGCCAATTGATTTCGATTGATCACTGATAGAAGTTATATATGTATATCAGATCTGCAGGTCTAGTGACCCTTGGCCCCAAGATCTTTTACTCTTCCTTTCCACCTTCGTATGTCGTTTGATTCATTTCGCCAGTCTTTCACTCCCACTCTCCTCAATTTTTTTAGTCTCATCCAGCCATTTCATCCGCGGTCTTCCTCTTCCCCTTCTTCCTTCATCGCCACTCTTTAGCACTTGCTTAACCCATCTATCCTCTGTCATTCTGCCTATATGACACAGCCATCTCGCTCTCTGCATCCTAATTACTTGGCATCTTGTACATTTCTGTTATTTCTCTGTTTGTTCCTCTTCTGAAAACTTCGCGGTCCTTGACTCCTCCATATATCTTTCTGAGGATTCTACGCTCCCATATTTCTAATTTGTCTTGTTCTTTCTTATTCATAGTCCAAGTTTCGCAGGCGTACTGGGTAAAAGTTTTGAAATCATCAGTATTAATGCAATCCATCAAATTATTAATAAACACAATAAACATGAGCGGTCCAAGATTGGAACCCTGTGGAACCCCTGATCTAGCGAGAAAAATTTTTGATTTGTAGCCGTTGTAAGTTACATATTGAACTCTGTAATTGACAGTTAGGTTTCAAACAGTGTTACTAGAGAATCGCTAGAACCAAATATCTTCATTTTTTGCTTAGTAGTTTGTGGTCGATTTGATCAAAAGCTTTCGATATGTCCGTATAAACAGTATCCACTCGTCCACAAGAGTCGAATTAATCAAGTGTATATTGGCTAAAATGTGCCAAATTGGTTACTGTAGATCGTTTTTCCATAAATCCGTGTTGGCCTTTCCGTGTTGGTTTTTTTATCAAAGGATATATTTTAGAATAAAGGACAGATTCAAAAGTTTTAGCAAAATTATTAAGAATCGATATCGGCCTGTAATTCCGCACATCGTCCGAAAATCTTTCCTTCACGACTGCATACACCTTAGAGGATTTCTATGTGTCACTTGGTGCCAAATTAAATATCTTTGTAAGAGGATATACTAGAACTATCCAACAGTCACGAACTAGTCCAGCTCTCATCTTATCTTTAAGCTTTCTGATAGCAGTGGTAGTCTCTGCCTTGGTACCATGGGTATGAATGGTGTATTAGTATGCACAAATACAGATTTACTATTAGTTGTCTGCCTAGTGTAACCACTGCTAAAGTAATGTGTAAATGCATCTACAACATTCTGTGGGGTATCGTACAAGGATTCATCATAGATCACTGTCGATGGAATTCGAGACTTCCTCATTCTACCATGAAAAACGTCCAAAATTTCTGAGGATCTTAAAAGATTGCAGCTTCTAAACGGGAGATATAATCTCGATAAGCAAACTTTAATTGTTCTTTCACCAATGCTCTTAATCGTTTGTATTGGTCCAATATAAATACGCTTCGTGTTTGTTTAAATCGTTTGAGGTAATACGCTACTGAAAAACCTGAAAACCAAGGAAAAGAAAGGAAACTAATATATACGCTAGTCAAGAAAAGAAACTTTAAAAAGTAGATTTTCTTATACTCATTATCTATTCAATATAATCATCCCACTTAGAGTCAATATGGAATCTTTAGTATCTTTGTGTAGGATTTTGTAGCACAATGGGCCCAGAATAAAACATATTGATTATTCCGCACAAATTGTGGATTGATGTGTGTTATATATATTAATAAATTTTGTTTTCTTGGCCAAACTGGGATTATAAATTTAATAATGAAACTCATGAGATTAGTGGCGCAAAAATTTCTTTAATTTCCTTAATTCATTTTTCTTAAGTTTCGACGGAATTCAATCTTTTTCAAAGGTATTGAAAAAGTCTTTGAAAAAGACGGAATTCCGTCGAAACTTAAGAAAAATGAATTAAGAAAATTAAAGAAATTTAATGAAATTTAATACTTGGAAATTAAAGAAACTTTGGGCCACTAGTCTCATGAGTTTCATTATTGAAATTATATATATCAAGATTCTAAGAAAATAAGTAAAAGATGTTTGAAGAAAAAAGCAAAAAAACTGAGAACGAGGGACAGAAAACTGGATTATACGAAATGCAGCATAATTAGTACAACATGAAGTCAAATTTTAATATGGAACATTCAAATGCAATGCAAATCTGCTACATTATATTTAGATTATATCTTTGTTCCCGAATGTTATCTTATTACAAAGTTTTGGACTACTTTTAGCTTTTTTTTTTTGTCTATATCTGGGTCGATGGACAGCCTTTACTTAGAAATTATCGCAATGTTTATCCAAAACCCTTTTGAGTTTACCTTGGTACTTTCCTTCGACTGTAGATCTCTATGTTCGCATCATGTTTCTTTAGTTTCCTAGTCTTTCTACCAGTGGTAATTGCTGTTGAACTTGATAGGCCCTGTTGACCTTCAGCCAAACTTAACTTTACTACTCCAGCTTTCCTACACTTTGGCCTTCGAAGTTCCCGACAGCAGCTGGTAGCTGTTGTATTCACATGTTTTTAATAAATCCTTATTCATGAAGGTAGTAAACCTGTCGCTTATCCAAGAAACAAATGATGGATGAAAATGGATCTAAACGGGCAAACAAATTATTCCAGTGATCAAAGTCAAAGGATTAGCAGTAAACAAAAGTAATTAAGTCGACTAACAAATTGAACATGATGATATTTATAAAATACATAGAAGTGTCAACTTACTCGGGTAGTTATTTTGCTCTTATTTTGTTTGTAAGTTTAAAATTATAATCCACTACAAGCGCTCTTTAAGCTTATATGTTTTGTACACAATCACTACATTAATAGATGATGTTTGTTTGATTTAATTCCCAATATTATGTACTTCTATTATAATTGTATTAAATAAGTTAGTTGTGAAACACTCTGTATAATTATGACGTAGGTAAAACGAGCAGAAAAACTGTAAGATGACGAATAGCATAGATTTACTCCATTTAGCGCCGTTTACGACAAATTCAGTCGGGAGACAATCCCGTTCATTCAACACGATAATGAGTTGAGCGTCGAGCCATCCAGACTTTATTTTATTTTGGCGGCATTGGCGACGGTTAGATGTCACCGGGAGATAGAAGGGCCCGCTCAAAGCTCGTATATTTTAATTGATATAAATGCGGCTCATATTTCAACTGTGCAATTTAGACTCTTTTCGTGTAGGATGTCGGGAACTTCATACATACGTCCTTCTTTTGTTTTCAGAATATTTTTGTGTGTAGGTGCGCTGTGTCTGGTGAGCGGTTTCTGACGTTTCATTCTTACACGACATCTAAGTGTCATAACAACGTTTGAAATCTTGATATATTATTGTTACGATAACAATCTAGCTTGATATAGAAGTTAAAGAAATTTTAATTGTGAATGTTATTTATTATAAGGGAGACAGTTATGAGTATATAATAATTCATAATAAGTATTTTAGGGACAATATTTTGATATACGTCTAGTTTACAATTACAGAGCTGAAGAAAATATAATATGAAGGTGTTGAGTCAACTTATGTAAATAAAAAATGATTAGGGTAATAAAAATATGTACTAGAGAGTAATTTGAGTGATATAAATGAATGAACATATATCAAGCAAATTCAAAATAAGGTAGGTAATAAAACAAGGCGATAGTCTAAATCTGCTACTATTTATGACAGTAATGGACAGATTAATAGAGAATATAAGAAAAAGAATAGAACAATGACTGAACAAACAATAAATGGATACAATAAAATGGCGTCTGTCACAACTAGGGATCTACTGTCTGCGGATGATTAGCAGAGGATATAATAGCAAAATGATGAAAAAAAAACTAGTGGAAATAAGGACAGAGGAAATAGAGAAATTAAAACTGAGAATGAACAGCGAAAAGTGCAAAATCATGGTTATCAACAAATATGACAACAACAATAAGGAACAAGAGTTAGTAAGAGCTAGTAAGAATTACAACTACATAATAATAGAAGACGGAAGCTACATGCTGGAATGAATCATGAATTATGGAAAACAAATAACATATTCTGCCCTAAATAAGGCGATTATTGGGACTAGGAGAATGCAATATAATTGTTCTACCAACATCTACTTATACAAGCGGATTATGGCCAGTGCAAAAGAAACATGAAGGGAAAATAATTGCTGCCGAAATGAAATTCTTTAGTAAAATAAGTGAGAAGACTAAATGGAATAAAATACGAAATGAATAAATAAGGTAAAAGATAAATCAAGAAGTGATAATTATTCAGATCGAGAAAGTGTAACTGAAATGGTACGGACACATCGCAGAGAAGGAAAATAAGACATTGATCGAAAAGGTGCATAAATACGAGAGAAAGACGAATATCCAGGAAGAATTAGAAGGATAGAATACAGGAAACTGGACAAAATAGAGGAAGGATGCTGCATGTAATGAGGGAGCTGGTCAGGAAAGTACGGAGGGAATGAGTTTAATACATCCAAGTCGTAACCAAGCTCATTTAATGCCTAGAATGTGCATAAAGATTTTTGAGAAGAAATTATTGAGGCTTTAAAGCTCTTGATTACTTTGAACTAATACCCTCTAGGATAAGGGTAGCCTATGGACCTGTTTCACCGTGACCTTTTCAGATCTATTGTTCTTGATCTTATTTCCTAGAAGACGCTCTCTAATTTTGCCCTCTTAATTAGATTTATCATCTTTGAGAGTGGCTTCTTTGTGTAACTGCTAGCTGTAGGATCTTTCACGCTCATTACTAGGAACTTTGTTCTCGCTATGCCTTCGTATTGGCGCAGCACATGAACTTGTATTTCTTCCTCCTCTTGGTAGAATCTGCAGGTTGCGTCATCTGTGAGGCCTATGTACATATGCCTATTTAGTCTACATGACCACTTTACATGACCAGTCATGTCAGATTTTTTAATTTGCGGTTTGGTAGTGCCGAAAAGAGGGGTCGGCTCCAACGAATGACCTTGACGAACCTCGCCTGGTCAGCTGGTCCGCCGCCTCACTTCCTCTCACGCCCGAGTGGCTAGGGACCCAGGCCAAAGTTAATTTCCTTTGGGTATCCATCTTATTTAGGGCGCTTAGGCTGTGCCAAATCAGCTTAGAATCCACAGTTACGGAACTAATCGCTTTAAGTGTGGACTGACTTTCTCGGACACAATGGCGGATTGCAGCAACCTCTGCTTGGAACATCCTGGTGTCTTTACTGAAGCTTACCGAAAGAGCCTTTTTAGGCTTCTTAGCGTATATTCCAGCTCCAAGGCCGTAGTCCGTTTTAGAGTCGTCTGTATACCAGCTTGAGTCCACTCTTACTGGAGTACCTGTCTCCCAGTCCTTCTTATCTAATATTATAAGCCCTCTATAAAGAAAGTTGTTTGTAATACTTCAAAGCAGAAATGATGCTATTATCTGTAGGGCTATTAAAGAAATTTGAAATACGTTTGGAGCAACTATTACTGGAAAGTACTTGACTATTAAGTATTATAGTGTGGAGCAAATAAATCGAACAGCATTTACTATAATATTCTACGTAATATCTAGCTAATTGACTTGAGAATCAAAAAGGAATTAAGCTTAATGATCTCAATTCCTATTCGATTTTTTTTTTTGTAACTCTTAAAGTTTGTATTAAAAGCTAGTTCTTTATTAGCCTCTTCAAATGCGAGTATTATTTATAGATATTACACATTATATATTATGTAAATTGTTTCATATCCGTTAGAATATTGTTGTTCATCGCCTGGAGAAGAATATAATATAATGAGGTGTTAATTATTTATTGAAATAGGTCCTAATATCTAATAAAAACAAAAATCGTTTCTTACATCACAATATGACACGTTTTATTTGAAAATCTAATTTGATTCAATTTCTCTAAACTATGGATAGCTTTAAAATTACTTCGATTCTCACCCAATATTTTCTGAAACATTCCGTGCACATATAACTCGCTCTTCGTAATACGCACAACGGCAGAGCGGAGGGTCGAACAAAATTAAAAGACAAAACGGAGCTAAAAGGAAAACAACACGAGACAAACGAAAATTGACTCTGGGCATCCGAATTGTCATACCGGATCATCGATTAATTGACATCTGAATAACGACTTTTTAAAACGTCATTGCGGAGATGAGGGTTGATCGGCTTTCACTCTCCCGAAAAAAGAATGATGATCACTAGAAAAAATACCAACCGATTTTTTTCTCTTCGTATCTCCGTCGTACACATTGATCACATGGCAGTTAAACGGACGGTGTCTGTCTTTGTCGTCCGAACGTCCTTAAATTAGCTGTCATGGAACGGAATGGAACACTGGCCGTTTAGTAATTTTAATTTGCCATCTTCGATCTGTCATAAACCAAAATAGTAATTGAAAAAAAAATGCATTTTCAGAACGACGATAAAATGAAGATGAACTAAAATTTGCATAGAGGAATATTTAGAAATTAAAATTCTTTAAACTTCGACTTTCTCACGGTAGAGCCGTTTTTTCATGTTACTCCGGCCAGCATCTGCGTGCTATTAGTATAATAATATAGAAACTAATATGCGCATAATGCGAGTAATTGCTATTTACATATGCATACGTACCTTGTAGGTTACCTAAAAAATAGTACCTAAAATAAAATATTGTGTTAAGGATGCATAACTAACCCGGGAACAATAATTTTTAGGTTATCGTTTGTAAAATCTTTTATTCTTTCTACAGATATAATAATAATAATAATAACCATATTACAAAAACTTTGATTTTAGATCATCAGTAGATAAAATTTGGCAAAGTGTAATCTACACTGCTTTTCAAAATATTTATTCGTTATGTTACAGAATATTCTGTATTCTATAAACAATGACAACCTCGTTTCTAAAAATTTACGCCAGTGTTAATATAAAGAAGCATCTAGAATAATATTAATGTTTAAATAAAATAATCGAGGAAGTATTTGTTCTATTCTTATTCTTTTTGCTCGTGTTCACACAGAATGTGGTAAGCGTTCTCTATCATTCCATGATATAGCCTGCAGTTGGAATTTACAAAGCGGATAGCAAATCTCTGTGTCCTTTGAGTGTCCACACATAAAAATTTTGCGGGAAAGATGTTATCCGTGCGCTTGTTGGTATTTGGATAAGGTATTATACGAAAAGGTTTTAATTAAATTTGGCGCAACTATTCAGTTTTTTTTTGATTAAATTATATATTAAAATAGGAGTAAAACAAAACGCGAAATAATTTGACACCAAAAAGGATAAAGTCAACACATTTGTCTCACCGCAAAGTAAAGTAATCATCCGAAATTAAACAAAAGAGCAACATAGTGCTGAGTTACACTGTATAATAAAACATTTTACACACATTTTAATCCATAAAATTGAAAAAAGTTTCCTAAAAGTATTAGATTACAGCTGTTGATACCGGTAAATTGCAGTGGAATTATGGAAGCGCTATTTTTACGTATTAAATACAATAAATTTCATTTTATTAACATTAAATTACTGGAGCTTGACTGCTTCGTATTCGTTAATTTTATCTACAAGGGATAAACACTTCACTTTCAAATATAAAGCTAACACTTCCTGACTTTCAAGTTGCTAACTCCATTTATTTTAACACCTGAAACGGATGGCGCCAGGGAACACAGGAGAAAAGTTGAAAAAGGGTTAAAATTAATTCCAGATTTTTATGTGTGTACAGAGTCCTACTAGACTTGTTACGGTACGAAGTTGATTCCTACTGAGTCACAGTAGTTTTTCAGTCTTCTTTTTTGATGGTACCTTAATAACGGGAACTCTTTAACCCAAGTTAAATCTGCTCTCGGCTGTGTTTTTAGACACTCTTGGAACAGGCTCTGAAGGTATATAGCAGAAGCCATATCTACTACGAACAGCAGCATGCTGGATCATGGGATATTGCTTGTTAAACTTGATGTGTAAAGTATTTATTAGCAAGAATTGATATATAAAACAAAAAAAAATTAACAATCAAACTAACGAAAATATGCTAAAAAGACTAAATCGCTTCCCACAGTAATGGGTTATGGTCTTCTTCCTTTAGCCTCAGTGAATATAAAATATTAACAAATGAAAAAAAAATGAAAAAAAAATAAATAAGAAAACAAAAATAACAAGTAATGTAAAACCCTTAAAAAGATTATTAGAGATAAATACTTGGAAACATAAACATAATATTCGTGCGCATGTGCACAAGCAAAACAAGCAATTACAAACAAATACAAAGTTCCCAATGCACTACTTATAATAAACGTACGTAATACATATGGCAAACAAAAAAAATTAATAATAAATGAATATCGTTGGTATGTGTCCATCATTTGTAAAGTAAATATTGTCGTATTTGTCCTGAAATGGATTTTCGGACTTTTTGATGCGTTCTCGGGAGTACCGCGAGGTTCGAATCTGGACTCGTTGCTGTTTAATATATATATATAAATAATCTCTTTGCGGAATCGAGCTGTGCCTTCTTGGAATATGCATATACTTGGATCGGTTGATGACTATGTCCATCTACAAAGAAATTTGAACATAATTAAACAAGATTATTTAAATACTACGTAGTGCATGATTGTCTTCTTCGCTAAACAAAGCCATTCCCTGCATTATAATTACATTATTGCACCTGTGCCAAGCAACGATAAAGTGACTTAGGCATTTTGTTTGATGCGCAACTTACTTTTACCGAACATATTTCATAATTTATAATTAGATCATCGAAATATATTTTCGATTCGCACACTATTAAAACATTGTCCTAACTATTCTTAGCTTAACCTGGTTATAAAGAAAATTCAAAAACGATTTTTAAAATATCTAACATTTAAAATGAATGGAGTTCACCTGGAGTGTAACACTAACTACAGGGCTTCGGTGGAGGCACATAATATTCATAGTCTGTCTGATTGTAGAAGTAATTACAGTGCTAAATTATTACTGGATTTGGTAATTAATAAGATTGATTGTTCTTTGCGTCTCACTCTGATTGTATTTAACGTAGGTACTAGTCACGCAAGATCTACTACAACATTAAGGATTCCTGGTGTCAGTGCGAAAGTCATGATTGAGTCCTCAGTGTAAAAACTTTAATAAGTGTTAGAGTAATGTTGGTTGCTGACTGTTATTTGATTGCATTTTAGTCTACATTATGCCTAATACACTCATGTATGCTTATAATTATAAATATTATTATACTGCAAATTGAATTTGATTACTTTGAGTTTAATGGTGTTTATCAACTTCGGTACGTATAGAATTGTAAGTTATTTGCTGTATTTACACCTCACATTGAATTTGTTTTCCATAATGTCTTGTAAATGGATTTCTACTGTTGGGCAAGTGAAGAATTATCGTATTTTATCTTATTTTATGTTTAATGTAAAGACAATCTAAAATTAGTAAGCCCAAGCTGATTGATCTTATTCATCGTATGTAAAATAATCACGGAAATCATTGTATACGTGTGCACAGAGGCCTGGCAAAGCAGTTTCACGTCATCAGAGCAGCCACGATATTCAAATTTTACGAAATCATTAAAAATTATCGCCGCTACTCATCTACTATACAAATATCGTCGGTAGCATAATAACGGATTGTGGCGATTAAACTATGTATATAGATGAAGATGAGATAGGCCAAGAGATGCTGGCGCTGATACGCGATATACGACAACGCTAACGTAAACAAGCTAGCTTAAGAAGAGGTAAAACGAGACTTACAAATTGTAGGATTAAGCTCCCTTAAAGCCTATATAAGAAGCAACCTGAGTTTGTAAAAGCAAGGAGTCGTTTTGTAGTACGGCGTAGGTAGATCCTAAATACCCAAAATAATTTGATGTTTTAGTTACCAAAAATAAACATTTAAAACTTGACAAGATATATTTTATTCATATGAAAAAGCTTAGGTATAGTTAGGAACGTATAAGGCAGCTTACACATTAAAAGTTGGTTAATTTTAAATAAAACATGCACCGTAAAAATAATAATAGTTCGTAGTAAAACGTAATATAATTAACAGTATTTATATCAAATGTTAAACTTATTCTGTTTAAAGAAAATATAAGTTATACTACCTTTTGTTGATGTCGATAAGGCATTTCAAAGCTTCGTATGTTGGTAGATCTTTGACAGACACACAAAAAATCTATTATCAATCTGAATATTTTTATTTATTCAGAAATCAAAACTTAATATACATTTAAATAAACTAAATCTTGTTGGTTAGAACGTAAGAGTAAATTCTCTGAAAAACACAATATACTCTTAGAACAAATAGTATAAATATTTGCACTGAAGTATATTTCCTCCAAAAAAAATATACCACGATCCCTGGGATGTCATAGCAGGCATAAACCTTCCTTAGAGAGTGTATTTAGAAGCTCATTATCATTTACATTGCCATTTTTTTACTAATTCTCCATCATAGGGGGAGATATTTAATATATATATATATATATATAATATAATTAAGACCACCACTGAAAATATGTGCTAGAATCGAGTGAATCAATAGGACCATTGTAGATTAAATCTTTTATTTAATAAATAAACCGTATGATGTTTGGCTTTGAAATATATAATGGCTTTTTATATATTATACTGTTACTGCCCAACAATTACTCTTTGTAAAAATATTGTAGAATGAATGTTACCCGAGTTCTTATTTTTAAATTATACTTTGAAATGATCGTTGAAACTCTTTCATTTTCCATATTTATGCTTTTATTGTCGATTTAATTTAGATTTCTAGAATGATTTATGTAAATTTTCTAATATTTAATACAATCTGTTAAAACAATTAAGATTGACGTTATATAATAGTAAAAGTTAGTTATTAATTATTAGCAATAGTAGTTAGTATAGTCACTAAATTACTAATCAGATCAGACTAACACCAAAGTTTAGTGTGGATCTAATAAAAAAAATCTCATTTACGAGAAAACGCTTAAAATTAAAATTTCAAAAAGGAGTTCTGAATGCTCTAATTTCATATGAAAAACACGAAATAGTTTCTTTAATTTAAATTGTAATCTAAAAAACATCGAGATTTTGCATTTTCAAAATAAATATCCTAATACAAAAAGCCAAACGTTGCTTCTATTATTTAGCAAACCACTAATTGTAATCTTGGAGTTTCTCGGCTTGATTTATTTCAAATATTAAAAGATAAAAAAATCTTTAAACGTCGCGACTCATTTTTCTGGTCTTCTTCCATAATGTTTTTTGAATGCTCTTAATTTCCGTTTTATGCCCATATTATTTCCTATTTAAGGAAGTTGTATTTTTTTTTAGATCGGCGTTTTAATGTGCTTGTGTTTGTCTGTATTCGTTAAATATCAAATTTGACAAATTCCTTAAATAGGGCAAACTTCTTCTAGACCCCTCACCACAAACTGCACTAAACTAGAGGTACGTTTCAATAGCAAAGCTATCATCATCAGTAGAAACATCGAACTCGGTTTGCGCTGAGGAGTCTAGAAGAAGTTTGCAGTATTACCAGTGCCACAGTTTGTAGTATTTTTGTCATGCTTGAATAGGATAAATATGGTCGTAAAACAGAAAATAAGATCATTGAAAAAGCATTACTGAAGAAGACCAGAAAGATGAGTCGAAAAGATTAAAGATTGTTAATTTTAATGTTTGAAATGAATCAAGCCGAACTACAAAAGTTTGCACTAGGCTACACGCAAAATAAACCAATTATTAACTAATTGTAATGATTCTGGCAGAAGCAAGCCATGTTTAGCATATACACAGGAAGAATTTGTAACACTAGAACTACACTACGCCGAGTTCATGGAGGTCCCTCTAAATAGTGTCATTTTTTTAATACTAAGAGTAGTGTTAATAGTTAGAGGATATTTACTATGCCTTAGTGTAAATACAGAATATCACTACTAGTGCGAATGTTACTACTTCATAGTGTTTATTTAAATTTTTAGTGTAGATGGTCAAGCCACTACTAGTGTGCATTAAACAACATGTATAGTGACTCAAATATTGAAAATAAATATCAAATTATCACCGTTGCTATCAGCTGTTCTTCTACTGAAGCTGCAGTAACTCAACACTGCGGCACTTTATTAATTAGATAATTCATAAGAATCTCGACCTATTTACGTTCTTCCTTTCTAATCGTCTCTTCCACAAGTTTTTTTTTAATATTTCCCTGCTTCTGTAAAACTATATGTATAAATGTACTGTTTATAATATAGAGACAATTACTTACCTTTATTTTACTGTAGCACGTATGTACAAAAATGCTAAATACACAACCTAACTA
Organism: Protaetia brevitarsis; assembly: GCA_004143645.1. Classification (NCBI taxonomy): domain Eukaryota; kingdom Metazoa; phylum Arthropoda; class Insecta; order Coleoptera; family Scarabaeidae; genus Protaetia; species Protaetia brevitarsis. The sequence goes on along the minus strand of RXPK01000311.1, from coordinate 2,261,266 downwards.
GCGTATTGGTGTCTAGTGTGCATCTGGTCTACTGAAGCACTGAATACTGAACCGTTACAATTATTTGCGCCAATCAGAACGCATCGTAACTGATCATGTGTTGCTAAATACAATATGCACTCCAAAGACTCCAAAGACTACTCTGCCAGTGTTGAATTGCATTAAGTAGTATGCTAGTGTAATTATTTCACACTAAATTTTTTTGGTGTAATTGCGTACACTATTTTTTTTTCGAGTTAAATCAATGTGTATAAATACACTACAATTTTAACTCTACATGATCAACCCTAACATTAAGAACATTCACACTGGCTCTATTTCTTACTGTGTAGTTCTTATGCAGTAACGAACTCCTTGGCAGCATATGTATTTGTTTTTATATCATTTGCAGTAAATATTGCCGAACTTACAACGTTGCAGCATTTCACAAACGTTCAAATTAGAGCGCCAAGGCAAAAGTTTATTAATTGTTTACTATGGAATACAAGTTTTACAAGTTATTACGCATTATATTCTTTCCTATAGGTTCCCTAAGTGCATGCATTTTCTTGAAGGTACGTATAAGTATGCTAGTCTTTTGCTAAACGTAGACTAGTCATTAGAAGTCTCTCCTGTAACGTATTCTTAATTATACCCATTCACTCGGAGACGACTTGGCCAGTTGATGACTCGCAGGTCGTGACCGGCGATGGCTACCGAAGACCGCCACCGACTCCATCTACCGGTGATGGTAGAAGTGACACGGGCGCGCGTGTTCGGGGTGGAACCGGCACGCCTCTGCATTAGTTCGCGAGCGGCTTGTAATTAAAAACGGCGCCGCCGCCACTGTCCCCTCCACCCACCCCCTCACAGTGGCTCACCCTCAATTACCGCGTCAATGGATACACGAACGTACCGCCGCACCGCGTGTTCTCCTTTTTCCTCTCCTCCTGATTGATGTTTTAATTGTGCGTCTTCAGCGCCATCTACCGCCCCGAGCGCTAGGTGGTCGGGTTGTTTGCGGTACCACATCAAAAGCGATTGGTAGGCGGAAGTTGCCACGGTGGAGATGTGGTGTTGAAAATGGGTTACGCTGGAAAGCCGCAGACGTCTCTTAATTGAAAACAGAAAGATTTTTTAACGTTGATTAGCTCTAATTTTGATTGGGACCTTAATGTGCCGGGGTTCGCTATTGTGTTATTAATTTTTTTTCCAGTGAAGCGGTTCATTCATTTTTTTACGCTGTAATAATATAGAAATAGGCTAAATGATTTTACAAACCTCTTAAAAGTTGCTTCGAAAATTGAAAAAGAAACAGAAATCACTAATACAGAATTATAATGTGATATAACTAAGGGATCTGCTGTACATGAGAAAAGTTCTGTTAATTTATACGGCAGAACACAATTAAATAAAAAAACTGAGGACGAGTTGTGGGCTGAGAAACGATGTAAACTCAAATAATGTCAATCAATCTTATATTGCACTGAGAAAAAAATTTAATAAGCATAAATAAAAATACAATTATCGTAAGTAAAAAGTTCAGCTGGATAGGGGACAAAAGCATAAATTACTTAGTACTAGTAAAAAAGAGATCCTAAATACTTATACTAACATCAATTAATCTAAGTTACTTACCGTCTGCTTCATACCGGTAACTTATGATAATTAAACTGATGTAGTTAAACCAAAGAATATATGTAGATGCAGTAAGCAAAGATTTGCCCTTGTCAAGTAGTAGGTGTATTGCTGTGAGTGAACTAGTCTATAATGGCTATCACACCTTCATAATTAATACAAGCTATTTAGATTACTTGTGATAAGGAAAGAGTATCATTAATGCACGTTCACTAAATACCTGATATATAGCAGGTAATGATTTGCTATAAATATACAATATACTTACCTTAAATTTGTTGTTCAACTATAGGTAGTGCAGGAAACGGGGAAGTTTAGTGAATATTTAATATAAATTTAAATAAAAAGCAGTATTATTAGTAATAGTTTTATTTTGTATAGGACAAACACAGTGACTACAAGATACGAATGAAAGATATTGGTTTCACTTTAACAACAGTTTTTTTTAAACAATTTACAACGTAATAAAATATATTCCTTAATAATAAAAAAATGAACAAAGCAATAATAAAAGATAAGGTAAATGAATGACACTCTTGAAACGTTATTTAGTTATTGAAATTATGGAAATCTAAACAAAGGATAAAGAGAAATATGGCTTTGAAGCTACAACTAATAACAAACAAAGAAATAATCTAGCTAGGCGGTAAACTTGTGGTTTCTGTTCGTTCTTTGCACTGGGCGTTTTCTCGGCGGGTTGATCTTATGTCGGTGTACGTGGCGGTTATGTCCGGTGATCGCCTCGAAAACGGCTATTTCGTCGGGGTATCCCTAACTGCAGGTGACACTTGGATTGTCACTTAGGTAGCGACGGCATCCATATTTTAACTTCACCAGCGGGCGCAGATATCATCACTATGATGGGGAATTCAAATATCTCACCACGTGGTTTAAAATTGCAATCTTGAAACATCCGATTTCGCTGGAATTATACGGATGGGGCCTTGAGTTAACCCACCCGGTATTTTTAATATATTTGCGTTTCAGCTGGTCTATATTGGCCGTACTCCTTGGCCACTCTTTTTCGACGACCTTTTCCCACGTCCGTAACTCTTACTTGACGCTAGTCCGCGCTTGCGCGCGTAGCACTCTCGGGGACTATTTCATTACTCCGCCGCATTAGCCCATCAGGAATAGTAAAACAATCACGGGGTGGCAGCAAAACTCAAATAATCATAGTTGTGGCAAGTTGTTACCTATTTAAGAAAATGCATGAGTTTAATAGCGATCAGCATTGTTGTTACTTCTACTAACCATGTTCTGTAGTTAGATACAGTACCAGTAGTCATAAGTAATACGTTACTTACCACAAATTTGTCAGGTACGCTGTGTAATAGCCGTTAGTACTATTCACAGTAACAACTTGCATTCAGGAAACTGGGTTTAGTTGCAGGTATTCATTAACGAGAATAGTTCCAAGTAAAACTTTATCTATTGTAAATATTTTTTTTTCAAGGAAACACTTAGCCCATTTTTCTCACTGTGTAATACCATTTTTTCGCCAATCTCTATGCGGGCTTTATCAGGGCCCGATTTAGCTATTTGCCGCTCCAGGCAAAAATATTTAGCGTCCTTTACAATGAAACTTTATAAGTCATAAGCATGTTATTCAAAAGAGGGTGCAATTTTTAACCAACTACAAAAAATGCCGTGCCGTATCTATTATTGTTGGTGTCTATCTACAGTGGTTCCTTTATGTGTCTGTATATTGGTTAATGTATGTATATATTTACATAACAAAGTTATTATCCTCGTAACCATATTTTACGTTTGTGACAACTGTTGACTTTTTCGCCGCAATTTAACCTCAACCATACCACAATTATCTCATTGTAATGCCGCAATTGGCTGCGACTACGAGTCCCCGTGGACCTACTTGACGATCAAACATCTGTACTTGATCTGTACGACCATCGACGGTGTTGTATAACGCTAGCATAAATAGAACGAGCGAACAGAAGTTACATAACTTTCGCCAGACATTCAGCGCTGCCCCGGCGTCAATAGGATGCCTTCCCCCATTAGATTTATTTGAGGACTTAAATTGATAGTTTGCGGTTCGCTTGGTGGTAAATTACGCTCGACGAGACGAGAAAGGATATGCTAATGAGAAGTTCTTCTTTTGCTTCGTTCCCCTTTTAAGAAAACGTTTTGCTCGAATAATAAACAAATTACACCAGAGAAATATCAGCAGTTTGCTATTTTATTGTTTTTTTTTTTATCAATTAAAAGTTTAATTCTCCTAAGGAATTTAAGCTGAGCTCTTGAAGTTAAGTGCGAGTACAAATATGGGTTTGCCAATTTGGTTCAAGATTGTGTAGGTTATTTTCTACACTTTTGAACGCTATACAGGTGCATTAAATTAGGATTGGGGTGGCTATAAAAGCCTAGTTCATCGCGACCTTTTCAGATCTATTGTGATCAAAGTTTATTGGTGCGTGTAAAAAGAAAAGAAGCGAAATAAATTGTAAAATTGGAAATGTTTTCAGTTTTAAATGAACAATGAGTTTGTTAAACAACGGAAACAGTAATTGGAGCATGGTCTAGATAAGTGTCATTAAATAAATGGCAAACTCCTCTAAAAGAACGGGTTCTTTCTCTGAAATCAATCAAAATGAGCATTTCCATACGTTCTGTGTTGTAAAGTAGTTAGATGTATGTATAATCTTGATATGATTTTCTTGGCCATATTTTTTTTTTTACAGGAGTAGTAAATAAAAATCGTGGGATAGTGGCCCCAATTTATTTTTAATTTCAGTTACTTATTCTTAATTTTTTCTTCATTTCCTAACGTTTTGACCAATTTTGGCCTTTTTCAAAGGTTTAAAACTACAATTTTTATCATAATTATGATTTCTATATTACAATGGAAAAACATTTTACTTTACCTTTTTCCCCAATATTTAACTTAAGTAGTCCACATATTTGTCAATTAACCAAAAGGTTTAATTTTCGTCAATATAATTATTTATAAGTATACTTTTTTTAAAAAACCTTATTACAACAAACACAGCAAACAGACACAAACATTCTAAAATATGGTTGTTAACAAACTAAAATACATTTACTCAAAAATACATCTGTATCGTAGGTCTTTACACTGTGTGTTTTTTTTTTATAATTTTAGATGAAAAAAAGACTTTTTGAAACAACCTTGACCAAAATGCATACTGAATATGCAGTATCAACTAGTCTAACATTTGAATGACAATTTTTTTTTTAATTTTAAATTTAGGTAGTCTAATTCATTAAAAAGATTTTAATTAATTTCTGTTTGATAACAAGGAAAATAGGTTCAATCATTTGGACAAAATTTTTATTGAAATTACGTTTGTTTTATAATCGATGACAGGATAGAAATTCAAAATCTATCCAAAATTTATTTTCCGAGTACGAACGACTCCTCGACGTATTCCAATTCCTTTATTACCGGAAATTAGGCAAAATTTGGATAGCATGGGGAAAATGAAAGTGATGGAACGAGTTCATGAACCAACAAAATAATGTGCAGGTTTGGTGCTGGTTCCAAAATCGAACAGGACGATTCGTATCTGCGCCGATTATACTCCCATCAATAGATATATATATTAAAGAAAGTACATCCGATGCCTTCAACGGAAAATGTTCTGGGAAGACTAGGAAGGGTGAAGCATTTCTCAAAACTCAATGCGAATCATGGGTTTTAGTGTGTAGTGTGTGTTGGACGAAAAGTCACAACAACTACTTAGGATTTTCATAACGCTGCTTGGAAGATGCATATTCAAACGACTTCCATTCGGCATAAATGCAGCTCCAGAATTCTTTCAAAAAAGAATGATGCAGATTCCAGAAGGAAATCGACGGAGTGGAAATCAATATCTATGATATGTTAGTATACGGTGAGATAATTGTGGAATATGACTGGCCACTACGGGCAGTTCTAGAACGTTTACTAGAAGCACAGATTACTCTCAACGGAGATAAATGCGTTTTTGGAGACGTCATCGACAGCGACGGAATACATGTAGATGAAGATAGTATCAGGGCAGTAAGAAATATGGGAAAACCGGAAAGTATTTTGGAATCAAGAAGTTTACTAGGATCGATAAATTACCTAGGTCGCTTCCTGCCTAATCTTGCTACGATGGCGCATCCACTGAATGAAATGTTGAGCACCAAGAATTCATTTAAACGGGGACCAACGCAAACAGCAGCATTCGATCGAACTAAGGAGGAATTAACCAAGGCTCCAACGCTAGCGTGGTTTGACCCATCGCGAGAAACGGTGATCATGATTGGTTGCACATAGCGAACCAAATTTTTTTGTTGCAGAAACGAAAAAAAAATTGTTAGGTATTTATTGTCAATACAACAAACACACAAACAAATAGTATATTGCTATTGTAACTCTAGCAAGGGGCCAATTAAAGCCTTCGGAACGTATCACACGAAAAATTATATTTTGTTAACACAACTCTTTCTGTATATAAAAAAAAAAAACGATTTGGTCTTATCAAAGTTCTTCAAACGATCACGACTGCTGTTAGATATTTATCTGGTAAACGTACCAGACTAACAATATTTATAATCGTATTTACCTTGCTATTTCTGCTAAATATGTTCTGTTACTGGAATGAAACGCAAGCAACGCCATCTATGGGACAATTTCTGTATTACAGGTAAGTATTTAACGTGTTTACGGTATTATATAGGCAAAAAATCGCTACAAAATAGATGTGCTAGCATCGTACTTCAATTAAACGAGAGATGAAATATTTTAAAAGATGGTCCATGACTACTCTAACAATAATGGGACTCAAGGTGGAACCCATGGGGGTTCCAAAGATCTGCTTGTAAATCAAACCTTGGTATGGGAACACAGCTGATTCAAACAGAAATTTAACTATCCTTAAAAACATCTGTTAAGAGATGGCAGTGTGCTGTGAAATGAGGTTCCAATTCTGTTCTAATATATTAATGACCAAAGTAAGAAGTATATTGTAAAAATAAAGACGACATCTAGAGAAAATAATACCTCTAACTTTACTAACAAAGGTAAAGGAATCTATTATGGTATGTTTAAACCTATGACCCAAAGCCCTACTCAGAATGTCAGCTAAGTATTTGGATCGCTGGTATGTCGGGGAACCAACAAAGGAAACTATAGTCCTCAAGGGACACCTGATTTGTGGATTTTAGGTAACCCATAATATTTGGGAATAACACCATTGCGACAGGTAAGATTTTTATAAGTGGCTTGATCGATAATCTTATATTGTCAATTAAGGATCTAATCATAGAATTACATTTATTTTGAATAGACATTGTGGGGTCTTTGTTGAGAGTGGTGTAAGTATCATTGTCAGTCAACAGTTGTATGGATTTAGCATGATGATCTGAACTATCCATAAAATTAAATTTTGCGGTTCATTTGAGCTAAAAGATCCACTAACATTTGGTACATAATTAGTATTATTTAACATCGTATAGATAAATGTTGTTGTAATTGCAAATAAAAAGTGAATGGTTCACTTTTGCAATGTCAAAATCTTAAATCAACAAGTAAATGTTTGCTAAATTGGGCAAGTCGTGAGGAATGAAGCTATAAACAGTGAAACGACGATTTTAATCTTTGATGCACGACATTGCCCAGAAGGAAATTTCCCATGAAACATCACAAATGTTTTGAGAATTTTAGAAAAATTATAGAGTTGGATATTATCACACAATAGCACAGAATGTTATAGGCTTGGTGCTCGTCCATTATAGGTTTTATCTGCTTTATCACCAGCTTAAAGTTTCATGAAAAAAAAAAGGAAAACGCACAATAGGGAAAAATTTATTCAAAAAAACTTAGAACCACCCTTTTCGAAATTTACGGTTTTCCCGATAAAACGCCCGGCCGTGTAATTTTACCAGGAAGAACGCACCGGCAACAACGAGCCCCCGTTATTAAACATATTTTATGGTGACTGTACTTAGACAATAACTCATATTAAGGGACAATTTTGTTGTTTTAGGACGAAGGCTAGCTGGATACACGAGGGGAGGGAGTCGCAGGGGACGCCCTAGGACCGTTCGGGGAGCGGGGGCTTCCCCGGGTACGCGGCCCGTTTATGTGAACGAATAAATCAGAGGCGCTTCTGGCAAATTTATAGCCCAAGATAAAGTCAGAACGGAATCGGGAGCTTTTTATACCGTAGCCCGTGAAATTTAGATGCCGCCCATCCCAAAAACCGTCCCCCATACCGCCGCCCGCGTCGTCTCTGCGTTTCCCCGTAAATATGATTTTAAAGTTGGACGCGTCCGATATTGGTGCTCTAGGTGAGCTCAGATTCTATCTGATGCCGAGGGGTGGCGCTGTGGACGGGGCTTTCCCTTAAACGTGTAACGTTCGCGGTCGCCTTATCCCGTTTGAATTATACCAGTTTGTGATCTGAACGTGATTTGTATCCGGTTCGGACGTAACTCTTTCTCTTTTCGGATGGCGTTGCTGGAAAAGGGAAAAATGAGTAAACGCAGCAACGGGAGCAGTTTCCGAGGGATTATATGAGCGTGTTGGAACCAAATGGGAACAAAATCGGATGGATAACATCTACGACGACATAGAGGAACCATAAAAGAATAGTTTTTATTTACATCAACAATATTATTATTCTTTAGGGGTATATCCTTCGAATACAAATACTTTTAAATTATGAATAGTTGAAATTTCGCATTTATCGCTTAGGGAATAAAATAGTTTAGAATGGTACATGAACCTGAATATAAAACACTAGCAACACTAACACGCATAACCCCATCATTATTCATATTGAAAGCTATGAAGAAATTGCTGGAAAAGTACATTAGAAAAATCTGTCTCAAGCAGAAGCCGTTACAACACAATCAACAAGCTTACACGTCAGGAAAATCGTGTGATAGTGTCCTACACCAACTGGTTTTATGAGGCATTTATCGATAACCAACACTGAGAGAAATAGATTGTACTCTTTAATATAAATATATTATGTTTTAATATATTTTATAGCTCCTGTATAGGGACAATCATATTTTATATTTCCCCTGAAATATTTGTCTAATAAATTTCTGTTAATAGTGTTTATTAACTCGTATAGTAGAGTGTGTATATTTGTATTATTAATTTTAGCATTTATATTATTAATTGATAATAAAAGTATCCAATAAATGATGCTCAAACTTACTATGTAATCTTGTAATGCTTATAATATGTATTAAGATAATAGTATTTAAAATACTAGATAATAAGTAACAATATAATATATTGTATGCTGATGTTACACTGAAAAACTGATATATTTAAACCAACCAAATATATTTTTAAAATATATTTTCTTTGAAACAAAATGCCCTTTATTATTTCAAATATATGCAAAAATGTACACTATTGACTGAAACAAAATATTTGGTTAGAAAGTTTAATATATTCAAACAAATTATTTAGTTCAGTGTGGTGTTAACACAATAATATAGTTCAACTTGGTAAAAATGTTGGATTGGTTCAATTACTTTCATATTGTTGAGACAACATCGGTACTTTGTTAACTCAAACGAATTTGTTACTTCGGGGGAATAACTATATATTTGCGCGAAATATGCAGTTGGTTGGGGGTCAAAACTTATTTCTAGCCAACGAAATGGCGAGTAACCAACTGAGTCTTAGATCACCCCATCACATGATTCTAACATGCAGGAAGAAAATAATTGGTATAAAAAGCCATCATATTATTTTATTACTTCTAGTTTATTAATTTAACAAGCCCATTAATTTCACTTAAACAATAAGTACAACGTAAATATTACTTAGAAATAAGGATTACGCTAACCACAAGTGCAGTTAATTTAATGTAATTATTATGTTCAAATTATTTTTTTTCTGAACCTAGCCCACACCTTTGTAAACAGGTTCTGTAATCTAAGCATTATTAGTATGGCGAAGTTTTCTACCCATATAGTTACGTTCAATAGGTATATGTGATACAGCCATTATTGTAAAGATGGCGCTTCTTCTATATCACTCAAACACGGTTATAAAAAGTTGATTTGGTGCATTTACTGGAAACACATTGTATACCAGCGAAGGAGAACTCGCAAACGTCACATACAGAAAAAAATAAATTAATGAGATCAAAACACCTCAAATTAAAGGATCCTTTATTCACTATTGCATTTGCGGCAAGTAATATGCCGTATTGTAGTAATACTTCATTGAATAGTAAAATTTTGTGGTAAAATTTGATGTTAAATTTGATTAAGGAATAAAAGGGCTGCCATAAAAGATAAGCTAATGCTGACAAAATTATTGTTTGAAATAAAAAAGGGACGCAGTAACCTCAATTAAATATTTAGTAGAGTGAAGCACAATATATATTTTACTTAAAACAATGATATTGTTACTATACAAAATATATATTTCAAATAAGCAAATAAATCTAATTGTTTCAACAAAATGTTTTGTTCTTCTGTGTGTTATTACCCCAAATAACATTCCTTGTAGCTTCTTCAACCAAAAAATGACTCTCGCTTAACATCTTGCACATTACAATCAACCAAGATATAATAACCAAGATATCCGCTGAAATACATCAATCAAGTAAATTATATACATTTTTCGTTAGTGAAGAGACAAAAGTATGGATGATTCTGGGGGATTCCTGCTTATTTTAACACTGCACAATAGGTAAGTAATAAACTGGAATTGAAAACGAAAACTAAACGTAAGGTTTAGAGAAAATACACTATGTAATTTATAATAGGTGTTTTTGTAAAGAGCAATCTAATCGTTCGAATCGTGATCTCAGGTCCTTCAAATTAATCTACAGCTGACGTGAATTCATTCAATCAAACGCGGACATCATGAGCATTTTTGGTACTAAAAACACTTCATTTTAAACGAAATAGTAAACCTTTGCTTCATTCCACGTAATAAAGGCGTTTACTGCATAATTTACTTTTTCTATACACATTCAAAATATGTCAAGCATTTTACGTACTAGACAATATTTGGGCCCAAACGTGTACATAAATCAGCTCGTATTGATTACACCACTCTCTATGTACCGAACAACAACAAGGACATGAATACCTCATTCTCGCTATTGAGTCAAAGGCATCTTAACACAATATTTACACAACACGCCTCTCGGTTACCCAACACCACCACGCACAGAACCGACGAATAACACACACAAGAGCTATTGGTTTCGAACAAGTTCAAAAACAACAAACGTACAAAGCCACAGATGTTGGTCCTTTCTGTGTCAAATAATACGGGTATTAAAATGTGTATGCAGAAATGGTAGTTTTTCGTCGTCCCTGGGCGAGGGATGATAATTTAATAAAGCAAACGTATTAATCATGTGTCAAGTTGTGCGGAGCTACGGGGACGCAGTGGCCCGTTCTCGTAATTGCCTTATTGTCAAAACACTGACCTGCACAGCATGGTCAGCGCCTTCACGCGGGCGAGACCACACGTACACGGATTACGACTTCGAGGAACCGAGGGCGATTCGAAGCCGAATACGGATGAGAAGAAGGTGAATTCTCGTACGAAATCGGCGCGGATACCTATCGATTTGATTTGATGCATTCCTGAATGAAATTTTGTGGTATTTTTCGATCTGGAAAGCTGTAAAGATGCCGTGGCGAGACGGCCGGAGATAAATTTTAATCAGGGATATAAAAATCGACGCGAGATTATGTAAATAAAGCGCTGGGATAGTTCAAATTCTTACGGTCAGATTTACAATACACTCTTGATGATTTATTTAAAAGAAAACTGAAATTTATTGTTAGTGCTTATCAGCTATGTACACGTGTCCAAAATAATTTTGGATACACTATGCCCAAAAAGTTTTATTTTTCAACTCGTATTTACTAAATGGAACATAACCCTTCTTATATAATTAGTTTTTATTGCGTCCTATTGCGCATAGATGTTCTACAGAGCAGTGAAACTATCTATAAGAACAATAACGACGACATTAATCCACTAAACATGCGTTAATTAAACACCGCTAATTAGTATAAATAGGTCATATTAAAATGTAGTAACACTCGGTTGACATTGTAAGAATTCGAAATTCCATCCGGTATAATACAAAGTATTTAAATTCATTTTATTAATACGTTGATGATAAATACTGTGACATTTGCTGAAGCAGCGTCTACTTCACAGGAAATAATAGTCTATTTTTGTTTAAAGTCTCGCGTAATTAAGATAATACGGCATTTATTTCAAATTTTATCTACTACTTTGCCTATTGTATGTTACAATTGCTGACAAGTGAATCCCACATTACTCTCCAGAAGGGCGTTTGAAGTTCAGGAAAATAACGCCAACTATCATTCTTGCGCCCTCTTGTAAAGAGAACCGGAACTAGTAATCGGTGCGGAATGACATCACAACTAAAGTTTATAAAAATTCTTTACATGGCTGTTTTGAATTAATTAGTTCGCGGACCTCGATTCAGCTACAGAAAAGCATGCGTTACCCCTTCGTCACCGGGCGTTTCCATAACTTAAAAATTAATAATTAAAACTTCTCTTCTTTAATTTTGTAATTAAAATGAGCTTGAAAATTCGAGAACAGGAAGCAAAAGCTTTCCTCGAGAGGTGTTTTGATTTTGTGCTAAAGCCGTTGGAAAAACCCCCTTTTCTTTTAAATTTTTGTGAGTGTTGTGTAAAGTTTTGTGCCTTAAATATTTTGGATTACGGGAAGATTTAATTACCCACATCGGTTGGTAAGATATTCAAAATTTCTGCTTAAAACTAACCATTGCAAATACGTAGAAACCGTAAGTCGTTCGCTCTCTCTCTCTCTCTCTCTCTCTCTCTCTCTCTCTCTCTTTCTCCATTAATAAATAATTTTGTAAGTAAAAATTACTAGTGCTTATGTTAAACAACATTATAAAATTTTAAAATATTCATCCAAATAATTGTGTTTTGTTTTTTTTTACTTGTTATTTTATTTAATGTGTAGCTTGTTAGTTAAATTCTATTGTTTCAATTTATTCAATATATAATTGTAAAAAATAGACATTCTATTATTTCGCCATAAAAAAAGAAGTTCAATTTAAACCCTTAGTAAAGCTTTGGAGAGAAAGTAATTTTGTAAAGAGAAAGCCGACGAGGTGTGTAAGTCGACAATCTTTAAGCTAACTAATGGCCCTGCTTCGACTGACTGAGAAAAACACCGTTGGAAAACATCTTTGGCTAAAACTTCTAAAACTAATCGCTATTGTACAAAAAGATTGTTTTTCAGCAGTGGCTCGTCGATCAAAAGAGCAGGTGGGGTTATTTGTAAAACGGGGCTTGGTTTTGCTTGAATGAATTTGGGCTGACCATCCCCAAAAGTTTCCAGATAAGTAAACCCGTTCCGTTACAACATTACCATATTTATATTTATGTATTGTAATGCTACAAGGTAGCACACAGGCCGGATAAAAAGAAATATTTTTTTTTAATATAATGCTTTAATTAAAATAGTAAAATCCAATTTTTAAACATCCTAGTGTCATCTATTTTATTAATTTTTAATCATGAATATGCCCTCTCAACTGTCAGACGGCATGCGGAGTGAGAATATCCGACTGCAACAGTCTAGAGGCCGCTCTGATATTCAAAAAATTACGAATAGCTAGACACCGCCATTAATGTTTAGTGTGACCGGAGACGTTGTAGAAGGATGTTGCTCAAATGTCCTCTACTCCAATATTCAAAATTAAAGTGCTTAGTAATACAAAATTTCCTAACCCAAAATTACGTAAAACATAACGAAGTAATTTTTTTTATAAGTATATTAAAATTTAGATTAGAATTAAAATAATACGTTGATTTTTAGGTTGATCGACATTCATTGCTCATCAGTTCTGGAATAGGACTTTGGTACTTCGAAATACGAAAAATGGCTCATGGCCAGCCATGGGACATATCTCGGGAAAATCGTCTTTGGAGAAAATTTAACCCACAAAAATGTAGGTAAAAGTGCGTATAAAATTAATATAATTTAAATTTGTTTTAAAATAATCCTGATTTTAGATTGGACTTTGGAAGAAACAGGATTTTATCAGAATAGTCGTTAATTTTCATAATAATTAATCGAGACACGTCCGTCTCTCACGGAGGTTGGCTAGTGAATTCTTTCGAATTGAAATTTTCTAGCAGGCATCGAGAGCGATTGTCTACGTAATGGCTGCAAATTGCCTCAGAAGAGTCCGTTAAATTCGCCGATGTGAGGGCAATAGTGGATATTTAACATGCGAGAATTCCCATGTGATCAAATGGAAGTATGAAATATTTAAATTAAATTGGAATAAATAATTATTGCAAAATTATGGAATCACCTTACATTCACTATAAAATAAAGGTAAGTGTGTATAGGTACATCATAAGAAAAATACTTTCAAAAATTTACAATACATATTACATTTAATTAACAATTTTAAAAATATTACTGTACAAAGAGTTTGCAACCTTGCATATACATCAATTTTTGACGAAACCGAATCCCAGAAATTTTCCTAGCTTTTTGTTGACATATCAATGAACTTGGATTGCAAATACATATAAAGGCATTTTTAAACTAAATTTATGCAAAATAAATACACTGTAAGAAAAACATGTTCCTTCGAACTAAAACTTGATCCAACTTTGGTCTGTCAAAATCTGTTGTAAATATATAATATTCAAATTCTAATATTTGCTTTCGGTGTGTAGGTATCTTTCTACTGATACTCTTTATCTCCTAAAGGGAAAACTCTAAAGGAAAATGCCTTGAAGAACTTGCCAAATGCAAGAGGCATTTCCTGCAGTACAAACTCGCCCTAATTTGAAAAATCCATCTTTCTATTACCCAAAAGTATGAGTATTAATGCTGTAACAAGTCAATGAAAAATAGTTCTACCTCTTTTCAGGGTGTAACTAACAGCCTACTTCCTTCATTACAACTAACCGCGATCAAAAAGCAAATACATACATACACAGACCATCGAATTAAAGTGGGAAATCTGAGATGCTACACCCATAATCTTACACGACTTTGCAGCGCGGACTGTTAGCCGCGGCACGTTTCCTCCGGTAGTATCGCAACCTTAAATCTATAACGGATTATCTTGTATCGCGATTGTTGTTGATGCTCCTCTTAATCTGGTAATCTGACTCGTTTGATAGGTATCTTCCACGTTGCGGTGTAGGTTTCGTTGTGCAATAGGATATACGGTTAAAAGGTGGAGAGATACTAATGTGATTTTGAGTGTGGTTGTTATGTGTAGACGGAGAAATTGCATGGGTGGTGTTATTAAAGTTGTGCATCGTTCTACTTTTAATTTTGTTTCAATATGCCTACTCTGAGTAGCTGAGTCCGTTATATAAAAAGTAAATGAATTTCAAATTTGTTAAAATATTTATTAAAACAAATGAACTAATGCATATGCATTTGGAGAGTGCATGCACCATACATAATCATTTTTAAAACAAACGATTACTAACAGTATATGATAAAGGTGTATTGAAAATAAGTTAGAGTCAGTTAAGACAGGTTTCAAAGCTTGATAAGGAAGTAATTTTAAGTTAAAGTGTATACTCGGTTACCTACTCTACAGGCAAATTTTGAATTTGTTAAAAACGATCACAAAAATAGACCATATTAGCTAAAGGTGCTAACTATAGCCTTACATATAATGTTAATTCCATTTTATTTGTTAATTCCAGCTTATACCTGGTATGTTTTTTTAATTTTGTTATATTTTGTCCCGGTACATTTATCATTCTTAGAAATATTTATTCGGTAAAAATTGCTGTATTCTCCTTAATCTAGAGCAAATAACGGTATCTTAATATCAGTTACTAGTTGTCCATTTGAATTCTATGTAGGTTTACCTGATATTGATAACAATCAAACACAGATTACTGGTAATTTGAGTTTAAATGAGCATTCTTCCTGTGGTCACGAGAGACGACAGTTATTCGTGAGCTCCTATAATAATTTACACGCCATACACTCAGAAATATCGGAGTTCCATAACGTGTACATACACCTAAAAAAGTGTCGATATATCACCTAAAGAATATAAATCCATATCTTTACCTAAATAACTTTCCAGAATCTCCTATGAAATTTCCTGAGAAGAATCCTGGGTAGAATACCATTCCAAGATTTGACCGCTATTGGAACCTCTCGAATCGAACGCAAACTTGACCAAGAGAATTACCTGCCCACACCTGTATTTTGAGCTGTTCATATTTGCATCCAAGGTATTTCATCAAGTATATTCCACCTAAAAAAAAAAATAATTAATTAGTTTCAATTCAATGTTAGCCAGTAAATTAGATTTTTGTAATTTATGTTTACGATACGTTAATTATGGGGTTAGGTTTATATGAACCGCCATTATTTTTAGTCATATTAGGAATTTTAATATTTAAAAGTGGTCATAAAAATCAACACTAAGATGGTCTATTTATTATAGGGATTTTACATTCATTGATAATACGGGTATTTGAGTATTACAGTTTTCTTACAAATTTAGCTTGGCCATTTACCGATAGGTGACTCTGTTATTCAAATATTTATCTAATATTTTGGACATTTCTTTAATCTCAAGTGCCAGGCAAATTTGGATACGGATTTTGAGTTAAATAATTTGTTTTATATAGTATTTATGATATGGAAATAGACGTCAACTTTGTTATTTAAATAGAATGGTATATTTTCTCTTACATTTTTGGATTCTACGACCATAAATACGTCAGTCTTCATTAACTATTCCTATAGCTACATGTTGCCGTTTTTCAGTTATTTAAGCTTTTCTTTTTCTGTAGTAATAATCTTTGCATCATTCAGAAATTAATATCTCGATTAATACTGCAAGTAGAGACTCTAGATTTGCTATGTTATGAATGTAGGTATAACTCTATAAGAAATGGTGGGCACACTTCACATTCTAACATACAGGGTGTTCAAGACTGAGAATCAAAGTGATATATTTTCAAATGCACAAAACTCAATTTTCTTAAATAGAACACCTTGTATTTTAATTCGAAGTTAGGGAGTAAATATCATCTCCTATCATTTTTTATCAACATTCCCTATACCTATCTTTAATAGATTTTTAGATATCACCGACTTTTTGTTAAACAAACTAAGTAGCCCTATCCTTAAGTGTTTGTAGCTAGCTCTGAATGGGATTAATGTTAAATTCATTGACTAACTATAAGTGTTCATGTATGCCATTGTAATTACACTTTTGTATAATGCAATATGAATAGAAACGACTATTTGAACAGCGATATTCTTGTAAGGTTATTCAAAGAATAATACGTGAATTTGATATTAATCGCTTCTCGTTCTCAAAAAAAGTAAATTTCGATTAAAATGTAAATACAGAGAAAACTCTAGAGGGAATTAGTAATCTAATCTAAACGAAAGAAGTAATAATAGTATTTCTAACGCTATGCAGAACTTAAGAAAGTCATATCAGTTATGCATAGATATTGATAATAGTGGAAATCTCTTTGGACAGATGTCAAACGAAACAGAAATTGGTATTACACACATCAGTTGCTTATGACCCACAAACCACCTAGGTTTGATTAAATCCTGAATGTTGTGAGTTGGATATCTTTCCCTGTCAACATGTATGATTTCGTAAACTATGGTTCTAAATTTTATTTAAATTATATACTAAAAAAAAAAAAAAACAAATTAAACCTACCATCCAATTATAGCAACTCCGGTTTTGTGTACTAATTCTTTTACAAGGCAACGCGTCCATTATTTAGCAAACGAAAACATATCATTAGCCCTTAATTTAGTGCTGGTAGCACAAAGACATAATACGAACTCGACATCACTGATTATATAATACCCCGACACCTCAAAACGATTTCCCATTCACACCTTTTCACCGTCCGTCGTCAGAAATCCATTTGCTCGCCTTCGACCATTGTCGGACTCGAACGAATCTCGTCAATGCTACTCCCTCGTTCTCCTGACAGATCTTCGCAATTACCCAGTTGCTCGATCGAATTAAAAAGCAATTAGGCAAACTTTTGAGTGACGTGAGGGAATATTGTTGCCAGGACTGTGTAGTTGTGCGTTCTCTAAGGTGCATTGGACGGGTAAAGTTCCGCGGCATGGCGCCTAGTCTGGGCTGAGATTAAGTGAGGGAAGGGTCTCTGATAACCTATTGAAAATTCTTTACGCTTTGAACTGAATAGGAGGTCGAGTGAAAAGAGTGCATTAGTAAATTGTATATATATTTTTTTGTTTTGTATGGATTAAAAGCAATGGAAAACGTAAAAGTGTAAGAAGTACACGAGTATATCACCTTAACTTATCAAGAAGGAAGCAGTTTTCCGTGTTTCCTTGAAGTTACATGCATTCAGGTTCCATTTTTTTTTCCGTCGCATTCGCGTGCATTTGCGAATATGTTAAATAATATTAATGGTTACGTGTGAAAAAAACATAAATTATTACGACTCTAGTTACGTCAGAATGCACATGGGACCTTTAATATAGTACTAGCGTTACATACACGTACCGTGCATTGTACGCATTAACATTAACGTAAGAGAAAATAATAAATTCCCTATTAAATTATGACTAAAACGTTGGGAAAGGTTTTATGATACCATGTCCAGCGCTTATCCGTTATAAAAATCGAATTTAGCGCATAACGGAACGCAAATATATATTATTAAAAGCACGTATTGCTAACGAGTTAGTAAAAGTATGCAGGTAAAATATTCATTTTTATCCCCGTTCCGTTGCATCACTACTAATCCAAAGGACCTGCGCGGAGACAAATATAGGGTAAGAATAGGTAAACCAATATGACACAAAAGGACAGTCAAAAGCTTGCCGTGTCCCTTGACAATAGCACACAAGTCCAGTGTTAGGCAGACGTAGCAATCACCATAAATCCTAAAGAGAACATGGCATAAAATAATGCCTTAAAAAGAACTGTGAAAATAGTTTTGAGCTCTTTATCCTACCTAACCCTGCATACATATGTATGCGTGTAGGTATTACGGTTCAACAGATATTTTTTTGGTTTACCGTGCACAAGAACACAATGCCCTAATCCCTAGTTTTGACGTCAGCACAATGGACGCAATTATGCGTTTGAGTTATTTTCAAAATATTCGTAAATAATCTGAGTAGGAGTAAAAGTGTTTCGCTCGTATTGTTGCAACTATATTGTCAGAGAAGATACCTGTTCCTATTTTGCGACTATTTCGACACTGTAGTCGATCGAATAGATAAATTTAGATTATATTTGGGGGTTTTAAAGACCGTCATTGCCTCTTGCATAGAAAATATATTACATTACACGTTTATTTTGATTTGTAATTAATTATTGGTAATGCATAGATTTGTAAGAAAAGTGCAATATACAGTGTGCCCCATATCTATTTTCCCACGCATTTACTCGGAAACTAGTAGAGAGGACCTAAGTTGCAGGAAAATCCAATGCAAATGAGATGACATTGTACATAAAATTCTGCCATTATAACACACCCCGTATAAATAGTCTTTTACCTCCCCTATCTCACTTTATTTTTTTAAATTGCACCCCTAATTTTTTTCGCAAGTTTTCAGCAGCTACCAGGCTTAAAAATACAGTCATATGTATTTTTTTATTATTACTATACGAAATGTTCTCAAAATGTAGTTTCCAAAAATGTATACAGTGAGAGCATAAATGCTGGGCTAAAGTGTGCCGCTCCCATGAAATATGATTTGGTATCCCTTCTAATCTCAAACCAACCCATATCATTACAACAACAATGACAGGAACGCGAATGAACAACTTTCAATTGTGGAATATGACAGAAAGGGAAAGTAATTTTGATAACATTAGAAGAACAATAAGTTTCAAACACGCGTTATTATTCATTATTATAAGTATGATATACTAAAATCATCTACTTATTCTATTTTGAGAAATAAAAAAGAAATCTATATTTTGATTCAATATTTTATTCTTTTCAAATAATGTGTTCAAAGTGCCGACCATTTTCCGTTAGGCAATGTTCATATCTACGAAGAAGCTCTGTTGTACAGGCTTTTCTTATTGTCTCTGGAGAAATATCTTGGCAGGCTTAATATATTTTGTTTTGTAAGTCCAAAACATTAACTGATTTTTCGGCATAAACAACCTGCTTAAAATATCCCCCCAAAAAAAATCCCACGGTTGTCATATCTGGTGAGCGTGCGGGCCACTTAATTGGTCCTCTATTTTCAATCCAGTTTTGATGAAACTGTGCATCCAAATACTGACTAACTATGTGCGAATTATGGGGTGGGGTATCGTCCTGTTGCAACCACATTGTACATCTCTCGACCAAAGGAATATACCTCTATATTGCCGAAAACATTTTCAGTAATATAGAGAAAGTTGCTCTAAGACGTTTTCTAGGATTGATATGTTGCAGACACTTAATAGGTTCTTGCGGACTTCAAACTATCAAAGCAAACAACAAAGGGTACGATTGATTTAGCAGTTATAAAACTTACCGTTGTTCTTACACTACATTAGTCTATAAACTTACCAAGTTTCATTTAAATCGATGGGACAGGTGAGATAGACGGTGAGTTATTTAACTTTTTTCCCCAATAATGGCTACCCTAAAAACAATCTTTCTAAATTAATTTATTCTCCATTTTTTTTGTATGAACATACAAATACTGATTCAACTATAATTTTCTGATATTCCAAAGTACCCTTTATAGAAGGTTTAATTAATTACATAATTAAACATTTCAAAAACTTAAAAATCGATATTGCAAAATACAATTTAACAACCGTTCTGCAAAACTGAAGACAGGACACCAATTTCGAATCAAACTGATGTTATACAAACATTCTTTGTCGTGATTGGCCAAACTTCTCAAATATCCGATGAACGAAATAATTCAACATAAAAGTCATAGTCAGTACAGGAAGACATTCATATGCCTTCTCCCTACATTTTTAGATTATAATTTTGATTACCATAACACTAAAATTCTTGATTTTGAACGTAATTATAAAAAACGATTATTTTTAGAAATGGTAGATGAGACGTGAAAGATCATCAGAAAGTTATCTAGGCACACAATTTCCTGTGAGTAGCTATATAATCCTTAACTAGCTGTTTATAAACAATTACCTTTCATTAAAAAATAAATACTATGGGAAAATAAAAACCAAAAAGATTTTTTTTGACCCGGTTTTGAGCTCAAATACCAATCTACACATCGCTTAAATTGGGTTTTAGAGATAGTTTTTAAAGTTTTTGAAAAATATGCAATCAATTTCCCCATGGTACATTGCAATTGCTGACTGTGTAATTACTCTATTTTTAAAGTCGATTTTAAGAGATACCGTAGTTGTTTACTTTTTAAAATATTTTTTTGAAGCGTAAAATATATACCAATCTAATTAAAAGAAGCCTTCTGAACAAAATGATGGTGATTTTTAGACGATTGGACCAGTGCTTTACAAGTTACCAATAGAGTGGTCAACTTTCGTCTGCACGCCAGGTCAGTACTAAGTTTCATATGTATGACATTAAAGTTTAACAGAAGCATACAATAGAGTATCGGAAAAGAGCAAAATTATTTATTTGTTTAACTATAAATATTATATATAGGATTGCTGAAAAGGTTGTAGCATTAAGTGTTTCAAGATTTTTCTCACTAAACCGCTTTCGTCACGATGATAAAACATACTTATATTTTGAAAAAGACCAAAAAACCACCACATAATTAAAATAGTCTAAAATGTGTATTCCGATAACTGTTTATCCCACACTGTACAAACTATTTTGGTACCACCATGATGTAAATCCTGGAAGTCACCGATAGACTTTTCTACATTATGAAACAATGATCGTTTTCTGAGATTTTTTTACGCCCGACGTTTACAATGCGTAAAACGTTGACGAAGAATTATACTATCTCGCGTCAAGACTGGACTAACACTGATACCAGATACTAGATACATGAATCGGAGGGAGTGATTTTACAGCCTTGAAGATGTACTGTCGCTAACGTTCTGCACAGCGCCAGGCGAGTGCGGACCACTCTAGTTATCAACGCAGAAAGAGATGCTACCGCAAAAAGAGTCGTTGAAAACGTTTGAATCTTTTTAAATATTTCCTTGGCATAATTTGCTTATTATAAGTAACGCGTTCTAATAAAAGCAAACGTAGTATAGTTCAGAAAAATTGCTCGCAGTAAACTTTTAACAGCGCCTCCACCATATTAGTATATGAAATACTTCCTATTTATTATTAAAGATAGCAAGGTGTATCACTGTAAAGAAGGTGATGCTATAAAAAATACCAACAAGTATTAAATGTGCTTGATAAAATTGCTAGACAGACAATATTCTCTTTGTACACATCTTGTTATTTAAACTTTAAAATAGGTATTCACTTTTCATCTCAATTCAGGTGAACTTAAAATGAAGAAAGTTTGGTGAGACTTTAGTCGCTTTAATTAAATAAAAAATAGGCCACGCTACACATGTATGTAGATGTGAGCGTCCTCTTTACGTATCAAGATCTAATACACAAATGCGTGCATGTTGAAAAGTGAAGAAGCCCTTTGTGTGTACAAATTTCGGTCATTGTTAGGAGAGGCTCCGTCGTAAACAGCCACCGCCGCTTTGCGCCGTATAGAAAGAAAGGATTGTGACGAATATGAACTCCCCACGTTCACCCCGAAAGTCCTTACTGCGGCGCGCACAATGTCCCCGGTATATACGCCGATGCTGGCCCGTTATCGCGCACAAATCGCTGATCCGCTATCAGTCAGATGCATCTTTTTATCCCTGGTAGATAGGGACCAGATGGAAATGTCAAATACAGCGGAGAGAGAGAGAGAGAGAGAGAGAGAGAGAGAGAGAGAGAGTAGCGTCCGCTCCTATATTTCCGTTCCTAAATTTCGTGCACGTCGTCCTGGGGCAAAATCCCGGGCCTGCGATCCGAAAAGTGACGGAAGATGACGACCTGTCGTTCGGCGAAACGTCTTCTCATTACGGCGCTCCGTGACGTGCGGCCACAATGGCTTACGTACTCACCTAGAGAGCTGCGGCGCGAATGCGCGTTTCGTGCGTCTCCTTTGACAAACGGAGATGTCAGGAGAGCGATTGTCCTTAATTGTGTGGTTTGAAATCTTTTAATTCCCAGTAATAATGGAACCAGTCATCCACTTCTGTGTGCGTATGAATTGAATTAAAGGCGGGAGTAGCCTGCGTTTTTTCTTTTGTTTGTGTTGGTCTGTTAATGCGTAAATTTCAGTTGTGGCATAAACTTAATTAATGCGCACCGAAATGTAATATGATAGAGATAGAGTAGTTGAATTTAAGTATACAGGATGAGTTCTTTTCTGATGTTTAGTATGAGGATCTCGGACTAACGGGCAAAGAAAAACGATGCAACAAGAACAAGATTGCGGTTAGGAGCTTAATTTAATAAGGCTTTTGCTTTTTGGAGGAGATATAGGAAGAAACTGGTATTTCATTTAATACTTATAACTAGAGATCAGATTATATGCAAAGTGCATATATTTTATTTTTTGCATACCCTTAATTATAGTCTATATGTAGACGTATTACACTAATTGAAGTTAATTAGTGCTAATTATTGATTGCATATATTGCATATTTAGGCATTTCTATGCATATTTTTACAAAAGTTGCATATATTCCATATTTAAGCTTTTTCTTATCCTTTCTATTAGTAAAAATTCCTAGTAATTCCTAATGTAGATCGACAACCGACAATTCTCAGAACGATAAATCTTTTACATTGGTTTCTCCAATCCTTTTTTTCCAAGAACTGCACGTGTTTAATTTCGCCTAGCAGAAGGATGTGGCAAATACGTTTTATTATTACTAATTCCCAAATAAACTATTCATTCATTGAATATCTTTGAGCGAAACAGCATGTAATTGTGTTACGTTTTTAAATACTGTGCGTGCATACAAGTTAGTATAGCGAACAAAATTTCTTTATGGTTTAAGCCATATCCTGAACTGGTAAAGGATGGCGACAAAATATTTTGTCGAGCCTGCAGTAAACTGGTAAGTTTAATTTTACTAAAAGCTTTACAATTGTTTTTTAAATTCTTTAATTTTTGATATAAAATGACAATTGTTGTTGTAGGTGTCCCCTGAGAGAAAATACCTTATTGATCAACACGCTAAAACTCCATCACATATTGGAAAATGTGGAAACTAAAGCGATCCGCATGTCTGCAGCAATCTATGCGGCAATGTGTAGCATCAACTTCACGAAACTCATAACAAAAAGAATGTAATACGGATCTGTGTAACGCATTAATTTCGTCTAATATACCATTAGCAAGATTAAACAATGTTGAAATCATTTCTGCAAAAATATTGCAAACATAATATAATTGACGAAAGTACCTTACGAAAAAATTATGTCACATCTTGTTATCAGCAAACAATAGCAGAAATTCAACAATTGGTAGGGAATAATTTTATTTATATCATAGTAGATGAAAGTACGGATAAGTGTGGCCGTTATATTGCCCATTTGTTAATAGGAATTCTTCATGAAGATATTGTAGGTAAATCCTATTTAATTTATTGTAAAGACCTTCAAAAAACAAATAACGTGACAATTGCCCAATTCGTTCAAGAAGGTTTATCAAATTTCTTTTTATCTGGAAGTATACCTTGTGAAAAAAATTTAGTAATGTTGTCCGACGCCGCACCTTATATGATAAAAGCCGCGCAAAATTTAAAAAAAAATTATAGTAGCATTATTCATACCACTTGTTTAGCTCATGGGTTCAATCGTGTAGCCGAAGACATTAGGAATCAATTCCGTTTGATTAATGATTTAATTAGCGATGTCAAAAAAGTATTTTTAAAAGCACCTTTACGAATCCAATTTTATAAGAGCGACTTCCCGCTGTTAAATTGCCTCCTGAACCGATTATTACGAGGTGGGGTACATGGTTAGAGGCTGCATTTTTTTTCGCCGATAATTTTGAAGGAATAAAAAATGTAATTTTTGAAATCACTGCTGACTGCATTGCTCTAGAAAGCAGTAAAAAGATAGTAACATCAACAGAATTGCTACAAAACCTTTTGTATATTAAGCCAAATTATAGCTTTGTTTCAAATTCCATTCGTAAACTAGAAACGCAAGGGATGTCACTTTCGGAATCAGTCGAAATAGTGGACGAATTTGATATGCTATGTAAGAAAGTTAAGGGTACAATAGGTAATTCTATATACGATAAATTTAAAAAAATGATAAATAAAAATGCGGGGTATTTGAAACTGAAGAAAGTTAAGAAAATTTTGGAAGGCGAAACAATAAACGATATCGAGTTTAATTTTAGTTTAGAATGTATTGCAAAGTTAAAAAATGCACCAGTTACATCTATGGATGTTGAAAGAAGCTTTTCTATTTCCAAACATAAGTATTCTGATAGAAGACAAAACTTTCTTTTACATGTTTAAATTTCTAGCTCTTATTTATTTTATGTAAAAATTTTGCATATTGTCGCAATTTTTTTGCATATATGCCCCAAGTTTATGCATATTTTCTCAAAAATAGATGGAATATAGAGATAGTTTTGTTTATTTGTGCAAATAATTATAGTATATTATTCTTTGAAAAATATTCATTTATAAAATCCAAAAAAGAAATTATTTCGAAATATTTGAAATTATGCATCAAACGCATAATTTATATATAACTTCTAAAGAATCTAGTGATAGCATCCGCATGGTTTGTTTAATTGTCTCGTCTACTGCGACCACTAGGGTCTATTGTAGAGTTAAACGATCTGGAAAGTGCCATAATTTTATAAATACTGGTTTTATATGAAAAATGATCTAAATGCATGCAAAAAAATTATGGCACTTTATTAAAGTCACCAAATTTCTGTTTTTTCTGTCAACTTTAATAAATTTTCGCATACATATTGTGTCGCATTTAGTAAGAAGACGCCCTTCTTTACTTGAAAGAGTGCATGTTTGATTTTTTGCACAGTCATGAAGATTGACGTGTCAAATGTTTGCAGATACTGAACTGAAATGTGAACTTGAAACTCGGCCTTCACAGACAGGGCTAATTCTCAATACATATATCAAAAAAAATACAGGAAAAAGTTTCTCAGAATGTTATTTTAAACCCGTATGCCGAATTTTGTAACAAAATTTGGAACTTTGCAAATTGGAGTAATAGTAAAGCGAAAAGTTTGACATTAGTGTCTAATTTAATGTCAAATTTATTTTTGTTCATACACACAATTTATTACAAGTTCAGTTTTTAATTTGATACTAATGTACTACGGGAATTTAGTGTCACATTTTCAATTTAATAGTGTAATGGAAACAAAACTTTTATTAAAAATAGATATAGGTAGCTTTTACCAATTCAATTAATTAAAAAAAAAACAATTACAATAATAATTTTCCAAATTAATGTAGTAACGTATTTATATGTAATATTACTCAGTCAGTTACTCCTACAGTGAAAAAAACGTAAAATGTTAACTTTAAGCGTAAGATTCGTTAGCAACAAAAAAAAAACTTGAAAATTATCTCTTAAAAAGTGTGCCTGTAACTACTATTTTTGTTGCTTTTAATTCTTTTAGTTTACAATTTAACCGCATTTTTATTCGTATATGAAAGACCATGCTACTTAAAAACCTGTTAGCATACGGTGCCAGTTAAATATTGAAATTTTAAAGAAAACATCTAAAACCTACAAGTGCTTCAATATTATGGACGCCAAAATATAGTGAATCACAGAACAGACACATAATAATTCATAACCATTAACCATAAGCATTACGTGATTTAATATATAATAATTCGGTATTTAATTGGAAGTTGTTAATTCTATTTAAGCTTTATTGCAATTTCACTAGAAATATTAAATATTTAACAAAATTAATAAATGTATGTGGAGAATAAAATGAAATAAATTTACAAGGACATACAGCTATGTTCAAATGTATTAGGCACCCTATATTTTCTGAGAATAATCAAAGGAAAATGAGTAAAAATAAAGCTCTTAGCTTCAATACATTAATTGTTTTTAAATTAAATTTTATTAAGAGTGTTGATAATTTGCACTTTTGTGGTATTTTCCTGAAGATGCATGAAAATTTAGTGCATTTATAAAAAGTCTTTATGAAAACTATTGTATAGAAGCATAAAAAAAAATAAAAATGATCACCAGAGGATTTAAACTATCTATCGTAGACATATGCCAAAAGATAAAATTATATTAAATCGTAGGGATGTCCAGCACACTGAGCAAGGCTGTATGCGTACTATGAATAAATACTATACAACATATTGATACTATATGATAATATATTGATGTCAAAAATAATCGACACAGAACCGAGAACCAAGGTTAGCACCGTAAATGAAACTCATATCTTTATGAATTTGATTCTATATAACTGTTATGGAAAATAATGGTTCGTCATAACTCTTTTGAGAACCGAGGTCGTTATCATAACTGTTTAGAATTCCTAAATGAATGTCGTTGCTGCTTTCTTTGTATATGATAAACGCATTTTAAGAAGATATTTCTACGTTTATTGTACTAGATATAAACCGATATTATACGTTTATTGAATTATTTTGTTATTAACCAAAAAAAATCAATCAGACCGCTGATTATTGTGAGCTATCTGACTGTTATAAAATATAATAAATAGGTTATATTATCAATTGCCTTTGATAAAATAACATTGAAAAACTAATTTCTAATTGTACTTTTGCTTTATCTTCGTTAATGGGCCAAATGTTATTTAAAAATAGGTAAGTATATAAGCTTCATTTGTCTCCTCTCTAATACATAAAGAGCGTGTGAGAGAATTTCGTCTAATACGCGTGCAACACAGAAATCCCGGATCTTCGTTCAGTTCTGAGGACCCGCGGATACCTTCCACTTTCCGCCTCGTCCTTTTCTCCGATGATGGACCGCTCTACGCGCGTCTGTTCCCTTCTGTGTGCGCTCTTTCGCGTCTGTGTTAGTGTGCGCCTTTCGTTATCGTACGGACTGTCATGCCAAAACACGGGCCCAGAATGTTATCATAGATCTCTTTCAAATCTCGCTGAATGCATATAAGGGCTGCCGTGATCTTATCGCGAGTCCCAGCGTTTGCTGCAGGCGCGGCAGCTGCGAGCTCCTCTAACCCGGGACCTTCCACTCCTCGACGCTGTGCGCTCTTCGTAAATACAATTGAACGCGCTACGTACTGTGGGGGACTGTGCGCTGACTATGAAAACGCAGAGGAGACTATGGGATGGTGGTATACTCCGGAGGCGTATCGCGAGAGACCCAAGTTTTGAAGGCTTCTGTTGTATATTGTTGTAATTGTTTTTTATTCCTGTGAATATTCTTCTGCTAAGTTGCTTTCGTTGGGGTGGTTAGTATTTACGGTAATTAACCAATCTTAACCGGTTAAGATAAAAGAAAACACAACTAACAACAATATTTTCGCGTCATAAACATATACCGGGTGTCCACACTTAAGTGTGCACTATTGATAACTTTGTTATCTTTGGAGGTACAGAATCGGTCAAATGGACAAAGTAGTAGTATTTTTTATGGCGGTTACAATTGTGATAACAGAAAAAACAATTGAGCGTCGCGTTCTCTAGATATTCGTCCAAAATTATTTTTTTTTAATGGAACGCCCTGTATATTTTTTTGCAATTTAAAAGAAAATTCCAAACTGAACAAAAAAGTCTTACTACACTATTATAAAAAAAATGTCAAATAAAGTAGTTACTGAGAAATCTTTATCTTTGCTTTGTTGGCATGAAATTTAATTTTCCATAGGTATATCAACTATGGAAAATTAAGGCGTCACATTCATTAAAGCGTTTAATTTAATAAACAAATAAAAATAAATACAAAAATAGTCAAGAAAATTACTCAAATTAAATGTTCAAAGACACCTCCTTCCATTTCAATACATTTTATCAATCTTCTGTGAATATTACGAGTAGCTCCTAAAATTGTCCTACCGTCGATGTCGTCAATGATGTTGGAAATTCTTTCCTGAAGCACACTTCAACCACTGTTGTATATCTATGTTTGTACACTTGATTTTTTACTGCTCCCCACAAGAAGAAATCTAATGGCGTCATGTCAGGTGAACGCGCGGGCCACTGAATAGGACCATTTGTGCCAATCCATCTATTTCCAAATAATCTTTCTAATAACTCACTTGTGTCATGGTGATTATGTACGGGCGCTCCATCTTGTTGAAAGTAAATAATCTGTCTGTCTACCAAATTTAATTCATCCAGAAAATTTTCTAAAATTTATGTCAATAATGCCACATATCTTTCTCCTGTTGAAGAACCCCGATAGAAAAATGGCCCAACAATTCGGGATCCGATTATACCACACCAAATACACTGAATCGATGTTGGGGATTACAAGGATAAACAACAAATGTGTTTTCACGACTCCAGTAATGATTATTTTCTTTTATTGAACATCCCGCGATTAGAAAAGTTGGATTAATCACTCCATAAAATGTGTTTAAAGAAATTGTGATTTTCTTCAAAAGCATTGATAAATCATTGAGCAAAAGTTAATCGTCTTTGATAATCATCCAAAAGTAGAGTTTGAACAGGCTGATATTCAAAGGGAACATACTTATGTTTTTTCAGAATTTTATGGATCGTGCTACGAGAAATACCTGATTGTCTGGACAAATCCCTTACAGAATTATTTGGATGTACCTGAAAATATGCCAACACATTTATTTCTATCTCTTGTGATAATATAAAATCATTTTTTTCCTCTTCTTTATAAAAATTGTTTCGTTGCTTCTTAATCTTCGATAAAGTATTAAAAAATAGCGACGGTCTGGTACATCACGGTCAGGAAATTGCTGAATGTAACGTTCTAGCGCTGTATCTGAATTTTTGTTAAATAGCAAATACAACTCCAACATATCACACTTTTCCAAATGAGTAAATGCCATTGTTACGGTTGAAAAAATTGTAAAAACAGTACTTTTTCTGCACAGTAACTTTAACAACAACAAGTATAAATAATTTGACAGCTACTAAACAATGTGACGCTTTAATTTTCCATGGGTATATCGATTTCATGCAAACAAAACAAAGATAAAGATTTCTCAATAACTATTTTATTTGATATTTTTTTATAACAGTGTACTGAGACTTTTTTGTTCAGTTTGGAATTTTCTTTTAAATTGCAAAAAAATATACAGGGCGTTCGCTCAATTATTTTTCTGTTTTCACAATTGTAACCGCCATAAAAAATAGTACTACTTTGTCCATTTGACCGATTCTGTACCTCCAAAGATAACAAAGTTATCAATAGTGCACACTTAAGTGTGGACACCCGGTATATTATTAAAATAACTATTGATAATAGTTTTGCCAAAAATTCAAAAATGGTTTGAAAACATATTATTTACGAGATCACATTAGTACTATGGAAATTGTCAGATATTGAAAATCGATTAACCAATTATTCATCAAATCAGTTTTAGTAAATCCGACTAATCAACTTTCAGCCAAAACCGGTTTTAGAAACTAATCTGAAAATCGGTTTTTAAAATTGATTTCGAAAACTGAAACTCAGCTCGTTAAATGTGATATTTTAAGGTGGTTAAATTAATTTGTATTGTATTGATTATTTGTATTGAATTAAAGTTACTCAAATTTTGAACTACAAATATACCTAATGTTATTGATGATTAATACAGGAAACAAACATGACTACGCCGCAGTAAAAATTTTGTTCTTTGAAATGTCTTTATAAAAATAGATATCAAGATTTGTTTCGAAAACCTAGAAGAATAGTAAAATGCCATTCGCTCCTAAGTGGAACATATGTAACAAAAAAAGAAATTATTGACAGCTACGGGTAGGGGCGTCCCTGAGGGTTCAGTATTGGGACCATTACTTTTTACACCTGCCTGTTTCCAAATTCAGTAAAAAGTTCAAATGTTATAATGTATGCTGACGACATTCAGGTTTGTGAATCTTTTGTTCCGCATGAACTTAATAATGCGATAATGGAAATCCAGGAAGACTTGGATGGCGTTGTTGAGTTTTCGGAGCGGCATGCTTTGGCGTTAAACCCTTCGAAGAGTGTTGCTATTTTATTTGGTAGTAGGCAGGTGTGTAGTCAGTACCAGAATAACATTGCCATCAGCATTAAAGGTGTGCACATTCCTTTTCGATCAGAAGTTAAAAATTTAGATGTGATCATCGATAATGAGCTCAGGTTTAGACAATTTATTAATGAACTGATCAAACGAACTTATTCTAACTTCAAAATTTAAATTAAAAACTATTCTCAGTGAGACAATGGTGCAATCCGTATTTAATTACTGCGCACCGGTGTATGGCCCATGCTTGGACTCTGTTGATGTTCAACGGGCACAAAAGGTTCAAAATAACTGCTTGCGCTATATATTTGATCTTAGCAAAAACGACCATATTTCACAAAAAACTTCGAGACCTGCATTGGTTAAACATGAAGCATCGCAGATTGCTTCAGTGTCTATGCTTGTATTATAATATAATATCTCATAAATCGCCACCGTATCTGTACGAGAGGACCACCTTCAGGACAGATGTACATAATATCAATACCAGAAACAAAAATTTAATTGCACCACCTGTTCACAACTCTGCTCTCTATGAAAGATCATTCACTTTCTGTATTTACAAAGTGCTTAATCCCTTACCTTCATGCCTGAAACAGAGTCCTGTTGCTGTGTTCAGGCGCGCGATCCGCGAATTACTTTTTGATGGGCAGTAATTGATAATTCATTTTTTTTTTAGAATTGTTGATTATACTGCGCGCATTAACGCGATTCGTTGCAGAATTCGGTTAAGTTAGATGTAGGATTTAGACATTAAGCATTTCTTTATTTTTCTCTATTTCTGTCATTCAAAGGTTAAGTGGTAGAGCAGGGGCAGCGCTATTTGCTGCCTATCTGAATTCCTCGTCTTGTGATTTCTTTTTGTTTTTTTATTCGCTGCATTTATCTCTCTTTACAACCTGGATTGTTCTCATATCGTAAATTTAATTACAATAAAAAGAAATAAAGACTATTATTATTATTATTGTTATTTGATTTTTGAATTTTCTTGAAATATGAATCTGGCTAAGGAATTAATCATAAAGAATTGAGAGCTAAAAATAGTTATCAGTCATGAACAGAGTCTAATTAGTCTTATTAAATACATTTTTTTTTATGATTTATTGCAGTTTTTAGAGCGATTACTATTTGAAAAATCATTTGTGGTGCACCAATTATTAAACTCAATCGGAAATGATTTGATACATAAAATATCCAATCACTTCCCACCAGTTTTGACATGACGCTCTACAATCTTTGTTATATCTCGGTATGGGACATCATTCATTGCTCACCTTTATACCGACTGTTTCAAAATGAATTACATCTAGGTGTTCATGAATTTCTCCTATAAATTATGATATTCCGTTTTCTTGAAATGGGGACATGGATTAAATAGTCTATATAGGTTATCCACCTGTCGCTGTCAAAATTTATCGTCGAGCGATGTGTGATCAAATTAAAAACAAATACAATTGGATTATTATTTTATAAGATAACTTTAAAGATGGGAGATTAATCAAACAACTAAGGTAAGTAACTTATTTGTTTTAGAAATTTTATTTAGTTATAATTTACAATAAGTGTTCAAAATGGTCACCATTCTGTTGAATGCATAATGCAATACGGCGTTTCATGTTGTCAAAAATATTCTGCAATACATTTGGTGTTATTTTATTATATTTATTTGTAATTGTATTTATCAGGTCATTTAAATTATTAATTATTGTATTATATACTTCATTTTTCAGCAATGCGAAAATAGAAAAATCTAACGGAATGAATTGGTGATCGCGTTGGTCAAACATCTCTGCTTATAACTCCATTAGAGTAAAGGTAAAGTATAGTTCTAATAGCCCTAAATTTTCACGAGTTGTATATGCACTAGCTCTATCTCGCTGGAAGAAACTCCCATTGAATTCGTTCTGTTGCAATTAATTTAAGAATGGTATTAATAACTGTTCTCGTATCTTGGTTTTTAGTTATTGTGAAAAATATTGGTCCTACTATTCCACGACTAGATACTGCTAACCATATTTCAACAGGCTGTAAAGGAACTTCATTGTGTTTGAATTATTTATAGCCCATATTCTGTAATTTTGTTTATTTACAAACCCGTTTAAATGGAACCATGCTTCATTATTAAAAAAAAAACTTAGATCAAGAATTTCGTTTAAATTATTATTTGAATTTTCTTGAAAGAAATTGCAATAATTTATCCTACTATCTAGCATGATCTTTATATAGATATATATATATAGGAAAATGTATTGAATGAGAGTATTAAGTTATTAAACTCTTAATATTTGCGAAGATTTTGCTAATTTAGTCAATTTAGACCTACAATTTTGTTTCATTCGAAACTATTTAATGTAGGTTGACTTTTAAGCCACTAAATTTGCGCTGTTGCGCACTAATAATTGGTAATTAGCAGTAAACTGCATATATATATATATATATATATTGATTCAATCGACGTAATCAGTCCATGCATATTAGACAGGCAACCACAGACCATGTGTAATCAGCTACTTTAGAGGTGTATATACATGAAATTACATAAAAATGAAAATATACTTCTTAAGCAATTAAGAGGGGTAAAAAAAATTATTTAAAAAAAAATACTAAATCTAACAGTTGTTATCACACCAAGAACGTTTAACCGCCTTTTTGAACCATTAGTGTATATTTTTGAGATTCCTACACGATTTTGTCAGACCACGCGGTGTTGCCATGCTTCAAGGAACAATTTTGTATAGGATGAGATTTATGCAAGTGCATATAATCAGATCGTTAGGTGGTGTACACGCAAATCGGTATACTGATGCGATTTAAATTAATATACCAGTGTTTTTAAGTTGATCGATAAACATGAGTCGGGGAAGGATGCTAGTTCAATTAGCAAATATATCGAATAATGATAAAGATAGCGACGGAAAGTTAGAATTTTGTTTTATTTATTTTTCTTATTAATTATTTCTGGAATACAGTTAACATGCCATGATATTGTTGTGTATATAGGGGAAACAATATAATAACGTTCAAAATCTTTTTATTTAATTTCGTGTACGTAATTTAATCTTTTTATTTAACTTGCGCTACTCGTAAGGCCTCGTAACGGTCGTACTTTTGAGCTCGTATGGAATTTAATGGTGCGGATGAATGTGCGTATGACATGACGTACATAACAGATATTTCTTGCGATTTGGATATATGCAGATTACGCGCGTTAACTTGTAGTAATCATATAAAAATAGTTTAAACTATAGTGTTCTCAAGAAATAATTAATTTTTTTGTTGACGATTCTGCTTTTGTATTTAACAAATATTCGGAGAAATATCTGTTATTATTGTTATTGTTTAGATTGGAATAGTTATATAGGTACTACCTTGCATTTAATAGATGTGTGAGTTAGTGCTTTCAGTCTAAAATATTTTTTTATATTTCGTATTTTGTATAAATGTCAACCTTATAAATAGAGAAAAAAATATTTTTTCAGCAACTGAGCCTAGGAATTCATAAATGCTCAGAAACATATAAAAATGACATCGATGACTTTGGTGATAATGATAATTATTCCAGTAGTACTGAATATATACCTCCTTCCGGTTTTTCATCTAGATCTTTTGATTTAGAAAATCAATTGATTTTCAACGTGATATAATTTCAACTTTTTTAAATGAAGCTCAGGACTTATTGTTAGATACTTTTAATATAAATGTGAGAATATTTTTATAATATAATTAAGTAAGTTAATTATAGACGTGTTATTATTGATCTACAACGATTTGAAACGAAAACGCTGATTCTTAATTCTGTTAATTTTGTGTTTTATTTAATATACTATTTCTGTTAATAAAACGTAAAATTGATACATTTTAAGGATTTTAATATTCTAGAAGTATCTGCAAGAATGTATGCGTTAAAACAATGTAAAATAAATGAATCAAAAAAAATCAGCGTATGAGATAGCGAAATCAAAGGAGGCCGTGCTGAAATATTTCAAGAAGCATTAAAATCACTATTTTCCTAGTTCAGTTTTAAAATTTTATACCTGTTGATATGAGTTTTACTTTCTTTCCTGCTGCTTATTAAAGTTGAAACGAATACACAATTGAAATTGTTGGATGCTTCAAAACCTAATAATAATTATACTCCTATATCAATATATATATTTTGGGAACATTTCTAATCTTTCGAACAACTATAGACGCGCTAGAAGTTTAATGTGCTTCTTCCATTTACATTGACCATGTTATTATATTTCTAAAAGATAAAGAATATTAAACTTATCTCAACTTATTTTATAAAACTAAATATTCAACAAGTTAAACATAACTTCAGTCGCAACGTTAATAATACCGCGAATCAAATAATATAAGTAATAGTATCTATAACGATATAAATAGATATTTACACTGTTGTCACATTTTTGGCTTCATAACGCAGTAACCATTTTGCATGGTCTTGACAAATCGGTTAGAATTCATTTCTGTATTATACATAAACGACAGTAGCGCTACCTTCTCTATAAACTGATGAACTAAAGCGTATATAGTGTATCTAGGGAAGCACCAAAACGGACCAATTTTTATATTGAGATTTCAGGGCTAGATGATCTAGATGGCGTAATTGCCATATCTAACAGAAACGTTGTCAGACACTATGGTGGTCTGACAACGTATCTTTTGGTTTGGGAACGTTGGGAACACATACTGGTATTGTGTCTGTGTATGCTGTTTAACAATCTATATATATATATTTATATATATATATATATTATCAGTTGTTTATCAGATCTTGCTTAAAGATCATGCTAGATAGTAGGATAAATTATTGCAATTTCTTTCAAGAAAATTCAAATAATAATTTAAACGAAATTCTTATATATATATATTTATATATATATAGGAAAACTTAATTCAAATTCTTGGTATTCGTGACGATGAAGGTATTTCAAAAATAAAATAAAATACATTTAACGTTTCGGGAATATATGCCTTCCTCAGAAACTAAAACATAATTCTAAAACCTGAAAAAATTAACTATTATAATTTCAGAAGTTACCTACATTTGTTAAAATATTACTATTTTTTTTTTCTTTTTTTATTTCTATTATCAAATTTATGAACCATTTGTGAAATTATTAATTTACAATAAAGTTTCTAAACCTTTCGACTTGTGTTGTTGTTATAATTCGAATTCGAATCATTCGAATTATTATGACGTAGTTGTTAAAAACCGAAGTTATGAACATAGAATCAAGGATCTCATAAAATGATTATCTTTCTTGAATAGACTTCAACACTTTTTAAGTCAAGAACTAAATTGAATTATTGCAAGGTTTCGTACAGCCACAAAATGCAAAAATCAAGCATGAAGAAAAAACAAACTTGCAATAAATTGAAGAAAAATAAATTCTAAATCTACCTACAGATTGCTAGATTAAAAATCTGGTCCGTGCAACAGCGCGCATACCTAAAACATTATAGCATAGTAGATACACATAAATGTAGTTTGTATAGCGATAAAGAGATATCGAGCAAAACATCTGACTATCGGGACACCTGTATATGACGCGGCGAAAAAGATTCGAAATCTCAATCAGTTCCAGCGATCACGCACAGATAAGAGATAATAGTGGTGGACGGGACAGTGGCCAACTAAGCGTTGCTAGCCTAGCGGTTTCCAAACGATTTTATAACTCGCCAGTATTTTGACAGCTTTAAACCGAAAATCCGAAACTGGACCTACGCACGGTTACGTTGTACCTGATCCCTGAACCTATCGCTGGGCCTAATCTGAACTGCGGTTGCCTTATCTGCCATCTAATGCGGAATATCGGCATAAATTCGTCGGGAGTGTGCGGGAGCGTGCCAGATGTAACTGGAAATTGTAAATACGTACATAGGTAGAGAGACGCTGAGGTGATGGACACTTCTTGGATAAAAGACGCGTATACAATATGTACGGGCATAATACTTGATGTCTAAATCGGGCTGCAAAGACAGAAGTATTTCGCTATTGTCGACTATAATGCAACACATTGCAAAGATCCTGATACGCACGTTGAAAGATAAAGATAAGAATCACAACTCACTGAACATTTCAAAAGATTTGTGAAGTATGTACCTTACATAACATGACCTATATATTATTGATATCTGCTCGAACAATAGAGCTGTCAAAGTCATGCAACATTATGTTGATGTATTATTTACATTTTATATTTAAAATTTAAATTTCGGGGTTTCGCGGGCATTGTATTTAGCGCGCTTTTGGAAGAGGAAAAAGAAGAAGTAACAAGATGGCTGAAATAGACATGTACAAAACGAAAACGATAAAGTAAACATAATTTAATACATAAAATTGTCCTTCGAGCGGATTGCATCGCAATTACTTGTAAACGTGCGACTGTCGAGATTTCAGTGCAGTTTATTATCGAGTTATAGCAGTTTAGTGCAGCGGAAAATCCCAACAAACGGATCGCTGTAAGTACACACAATATTTCTAACCCCTATCCATTCCCGTCTATTTGTTGTGAGTGACGAATGGGGAAACAAAAAACCGCAACGTAGTGCTCTCAAAGCCAAGTTAACTTCATTTGCAACATTTCTAACCAGTTAGAAGCAAGATCAGACACGCGTGCGTTGAAACAAACTGAATTAAAGAATGGTTGGATAAGTAAGAAGGTATCATCGGCGAGTTTGGATGCGATTCAAGTCAGATTGAAGCTACTACCGACAATTTTGAGTCTCAATTAGAAGAACGAGAGAATTTTGAATCATTATATTTATCAGTTAATCGCGAAAGGGCAGGATTTAGTTCAAAACAAACTAATGCAACTATTTCAAATACACAGTCACATAAAACATATAATATTCCAGTTGCCGCAAATTCGGTTGCATACCTTTAACGGAACCACGAAATTGGCTTGAGTTTCGAGACACTTACGAATCGCTAATACATAACAAGAAACATTAGATCCAGTGCAGAAATTCCATT
Source organism: Protaetia brevitarsis (assembly GCA_004143645.1). Taxonomy (NCBI): domain Eukaryota; kingdom Metazoa; phylum Arthropoda; class Insecta; order Coleoptera; family Scarabaeidae; genus Protaetia; species Protaetia brevitarsis. The sequence continues at coordinate 2,223,500 of RXPK01000311.1, read as the reverse complement.
ATTTGAGATCAGTTTTAAATGGAGCAGCCGCGGAAATAATACATAATATTAAATTCACGGTTGATAATTACAAATTAGCGTGGGAATTATTATGGATAGGTTTAATAATACAGAGTTGTTATTAATAATCACGTTAAAGCTTATATTAACCCCCACCAGTTCTAAAAGAATCTGCAAAAAAAGATATACGTTGTTTGATTGACCAATGTATCAAACATTTACGTTCATGAAGATTCTGAAGAAAACTGAACACTGGATACGTTACATCATACATATCGTTACTGAAAAACTAGCAGGGTAACCGCGCGTCAGTGGGAGAAAAGAAAAACTGATATTTACACACCGACATTAAGAATTAACAATATTTTTGAATAATAGAGCTGATTGTTAGAAAAATTAGAGACACGTAAAAATTGAGCAATCCAAAATCGAAAGACAGTTCAAAACCCAAACAAAATTACTCATTCGTAACATCGGAACCTAGTTGCAACAATCGCAAAGGTTCACATCACATGTTTAATTGTCAAGAGTTTTCTAAAACTACCATTCACTCAAGGATTGAACGGGTCAAACAGTTAAATTATGCACTAATTGTCTCAAAGCAAGGTCACATGCAAGAAATGTACTATCAGGCAATTGTCGCAAATGTAACGCAAAACACAACTCATTATTACACATGGAAAAATGATTCCAGTAAATCAACACCGTACAGTTACTTTAGCAAGTCAAAGTAATAAAGAGTCATTTCAAATATTATTGTCTACTGCATTAGCACAAGTTCTGGATAAGATGGATTTCCTCATACATGCAGAGCCATTTTGGATTCAGGATCACAATCGCATTTCATATCATTAAAATTGTGCAACAAATTAGGTTAACCAGATTCCTATTCAATCAGAAATTGGTTGGCATAAACAAATGTGTTTCCCCAATAATCACAAATGCATGATTACATTACAATCACTTCATTACAATTTGAAACTACAATTTGTGCTTGATTTTGGATACAATAGCAGATACATTGCCAAATGTACAGTCAATGTTGAGATGCTACAAGATACAACCGTTCATAAAATTAGCAGATCCTAGTTTTCACACACCTGGAGATAGTGGAAATGCTTATTGGTGCCAGTCTCTTTTGGATTGCTATGCATAGGCCAAAAACACATTGGACCAGATAAGCCTGTTTTGCAAAGACCAACTGGGATGGATTGTAGCTGGTAACCTAGGAAATGATCATTCGAAAATACATTGCAACTTGCACGCACACAAAACCTAGAAAACAATTAGAAAGGTTTTGGAAAATTGAAGAGGTTTCAAGTACCATGTCAATGTCGATAGAAGACAAGCAATGTGAAGAGATTTTGTCAACACCGTTCAACGAGATGACAATGGAAGGTTTTGTGGTTGCATTACCGCTGAAGGAATCTCCATCCAACCTTGGCAACTCCAAAGTAACAGCACTCAATAGATGGACCAGTCTTGAGAAAAAGCTGCAAAGGAATCGGTTATTGAGTGAAGCATACACGGAATTCATGACATAGTACGAAGAATTGGGACACATGACAATTGACGAAGATGAAGCAAAGGACGAAACCCAGCTTCTACTTGCCACATCATGTGTCTTCAAATCACAACAGTCAAACAACAAAAATCCGAGTGACGCCAATAAAATCGATCACTGTACCACGATTGGAATTGTGTGGGACTTTAACTTTAGCACAACTTGTGAATAAAGTAAGAACTTCCAAGTCAGCGTTCATTTGAAAAACATATCTATGGTCTGATCTCCACGATGCTTGACTATGGATTAAATACGTCACCCAACGTGTTGCAGTCATTTGTCAGCAACAGGGTTTTCACAGATTCAAACTCTCACATCTGCAAAGGAATGGCATCATATTCGAAGTGGAGATAACCCAGCTGACATACTGTCAAAGAGCACAATGCCAAGGGATTTATTGAAGAACGATTTATGGTGGCATGGACGCTTCGTGGTATGCGTGAACCTGAAGAAAATTGGCCGACATCAATACTTACCTTCAATGACAACCTCCAGAGTTGAAGAAACGAACAGCAGACTTTTATTGCAACACAAGAAAGTTTGTATCCATTTCAACGGTTTTTCAAGTTTCCAAGTTTGGTACGAGTCACCGCATACTGTTGCAGTTCGCAAAAAATTGCAAAGGTCAGAAGAGGAACGCAACATAGGGTCGATTAACAACAGAAGAAACATCTAATGCACTAAAAATTCTACTCAAACTGTGTCAAAGAGAATGTTTTTCTGAAGATTTAAAAGCCCTGAACAAAAATAAGCAGGTTCCACAAAGAAGCACATTAAAGAGATTGCTACCGTTTTAGATTCGGAACGACCTTATAAAGGTAGGAGGAAGACTACAAATGTCTCAGTTAAATTACGAAAGTAAACACCCGGTAATTTTCACATAATCATCATCTAACAACATGATTTTCGCAATGAACATTTAAGATTGTGTCACGCTGGGCACAATTGTTATTGTCTAGTATCAGGAACAAGTTTTGGCCAATTAGAGGGCGATCTTTAGCAGGAAAGTAAGTACACCGTTGCATAAAATGTTTTAAGGCAAATCCAGCTGACACATCTCCAATATATGGAATACTTCCAAGAACGGGTAACTCCAACACCACCATTCACTACCACCGGATCGACTATGCTGGACCTTCCAAATTAGAAAAACCAGGAAGAGGATGCAAAATATCAAAATGCATATATCTGCTTGTTTTGTTTTGCTTTTCCACCAAAACAGTTCATCTTAGAATTAGTATCAGAATTGTCCAAAGATGCATTCATAGCCACTTTCAACAGATTCATTTCACGCGAGGGATTCCAGCGCACATTTCTCAGACAATGGTAGAAACTTTGCGCAGCAGCAAGTAAGAATTGACAGATTTATCTAAATATCTCAAGCATAACGAACAACACTTAATTAACCATCTCATGACACAAGGATTACATGGCATTTCATCCGGCTTATGCTCCTCATTTCGGGGGACTTTGGAAGCGGGAGTAAAATCAGTCAAATACCATTTAAGACGAGTAATGGGAAATATAAGCATTTACTTTTGAACATTTCTACACAATTCTCACACAAATAGAATCCATCTTAAATTCTAGACCGTTAACTCCGCTCTCCTCAGATCCAAACGATCTTTGATGTCCTCACTCCTGCACATTTCCTTATCGGCAAACACTCATATCCTCCGGAAGCAGACGTGACAAGCGATCCCAAACCAGACCTTACGATTTGGAAACATCTTGAGCAGCTAAACAAACTTTTTGGAAAAGATGGAGTACAGATACATCACACAACTGCAAGTGAGGCAAAAATGGTTATCCAAAAGGGAACTTACAAGTTGGCGCATTAGTAGTCATAGAGAGACAACCTACCTCCTCTTCAGTGGCGATTAGGACGCGTTGTTGAGGTGCATCCAGGTTCTGACGCATCGCTAGGGTGGCATCCATCAAAACCAGTTCGGCATTATCAAGGGCGTTTTCCAAAATCTGCATTCTACCCATGACGAAGTGAAGTGTAAATGAACAAGGACAGCAATAAGTTAATATACTTACCTCAGAATATTTGAATTAGTTAATTATGTGTTATACTTACATCACAGTGTCATTTATTTCATGAATTATATGAAAGGCGACCCGACCCTTTCAAGGCGGGGAGCATGTTGTGTATTATTTACATTTTATATTTAAAAATTTAAATTTCGGGGTTTTCGGGCATTGTATTAGCGCGCTTTTGAAGAGGGAAAAGAAGAAGTAAAAGATGGCTGAAATAGACATGTAACAAAACGAAAACGAATAAAAGTAAACATAGTTTAATACACATTAGTTGTTAGTAATTGTAAAAAAGTTAAGAACAATGGGCCGAAAAAGTAAAAGATCGATGGCTAATTAAAAGTTAAAGCATTTTTGGAAGGTTAAATATTTATTCAAATGACCTACGTGTTTCCTTTTCTAAAAGATATTTGGATCAGTTTGCCGCTGATCTTACAGATTATAGGTATAGGGTTGTTCTGTTTACGCTAGTAATATTGTTCTTCATGACGGCCACTGTAATGATCGTTCAATTATTATAAATCTGAATAACTAACTAAGACTAACCAATAAACTAAACTAAAGCCTCTTACAACTATGAGGCGCTAAATTGATAAATCACCATTATTTCGTTTGCATGATGAATCGATTCCTATGGTAATACATATTAAGCTTTTGGGTTGCCATGCGGATATTTTTATCGTGGCAATATTTGTAAGAAAAGAGTTTGTCTCGGCAAATTTTGCCCAAATGTAATGAAAGAGTTAGTGAAAGAATTACTTCAGAACGACCCACGATAAATTAAAAAATATTTTCAATATCTCAATTCAGTATGATTCGGTAAAATGTCAACAGATGTTCAGAGAGACGAAAGTTTCAAAAGATTATTAGAAATTACTTTGCAGGTTTGAGGTAAACGCTTGTTCATACTTTAAGAAATATCAATTTATAATAAGCATACTGTTCAATATTATCAACATATTCTAATTTAGAGAACTCGACTAAAGATTTTCTATATGATTTGAAAGGTCCACGAACTGGACCATGCTTTCTTCGTGGAAATTTTTTAACTGTGTGTATCATTAATAAACAATTGGTCAAGGTATCGTTTTTGGAATTTGATACCCTGGTCATTCGGGCGCCAAAATATTTTTTAGTGCCGGCGGAATGTTGCTGTGGCCTTTGTCTTTTCAATCTGCCCTTGCATAGCTCAAAGAGGTCTTATCCCTGACATAGATGGAGTTGCTACGAGTTCAGTCTTATCCATCGATATATCTCTTTCTTCATTCTCCAGGGGCTGAACATTTCGAACCTTTGTAGTTAAAAAAGTTATGTTAGATATCCCTTATTTTACAATTTTTTACTAACCCTAATGAACGTTATATTACATCATCCATCGTTAAAACACTTAAGAAAAATACAAAATAAACACAATTAGCACCTCACAGCCAGTAGAACTAAAATCGAGATTTTTTGAGGTACGTTCAAAAATTCTTTACATCAATGCCGATATGTTTATTTTCTTTCAACAAATTCGAACTTTCAATTGAACTTTGTCGAGTAACTTTATCTCATAATCGCTGAGTGAACCTCTTAAATTTTAAATGATAAACAAATAGATTAATGAAGTATCCGTGAGCGTACAGATGCTTTAATAATATTCCTACCTCAAGCTTCGATAATCTACATATGCAACTTTATATGTTGATATAGTATAAATTAAAACAAATTATATGTATACTATCGACTTGACTCAAAGTAAAAATATTAGTGATTTTTCGAGTTGTATCGCAAATAAATAGATAAATAAATAGGTGTCTCAGCTTTTAGTTTACAGGCATCATCTATTTTCACTGTAGTATCGTTATAAAAAAATTGTTTCAAACATAAAAGTTACTTTATATCATGTTATGTTGAAGATGACGTATGTAGTTTTTTATTTGTTCGTGACCTTGAAGGGGATTTCAAGGCCGACTTTGATTTTTTAAACGGAATGTATATTATTTGTCAAAATTAGCAAACAACTTTTGTTTGACACATTTTTTAATTTAGCTTGTCAGTTTTGAAACAAGTGAGATTAACTTTTTAAAAGCAATTTGTGTTAGCTTGAAGTAATATTTCAATAATTTTAAGTATTTAATGTAATAAATGCTCAAATTGGGCTCCACCAGCGTGGACACAAGCTTCTAAACGACGTCTTAATTCTCTATTGCAAGATGAAAGTATATGATGGGTTATTCTCCGGCATTCCATGCGAATTCGATTTTTCAGATTATCGAGGTCTGTCGGCCGTACTTGGTGTACAAATTCCTTTAAATAACCCCACATAAAAAAAATCAAGAGATTACAAGTTCGGACAACGAGCGGGCCAAGGAATAGAGCCTCTGTTTCCAATCCATCCATTGGGGTAAAGTGCATTGAAATAAGCAATCACAATTTGCGCATTATGGGGTGGAGCACCATCTTGCTGCCAAATTAGGTTTTGTCTTTCATTAAGAGGAATATCTTCCATTAAATCTGGAAGCACATATTGCAAAAACTGTAAATAACGTTGTCCTGTTAGGGTTCCTTCGTAAAAGTGGGGACAATGAAATGCCCATTAAAAATTCCACACCATACATTGATTTACAATGCCGTTTGAAAGCGCACTTCCTCCATCCTACGCGGATTTTGGTTGGACCAGTAATGAGCATTATATTTGTTCACAACATCATTATTGTGAAAGCGACTTTCGTCACTCCATAAAGTACAGTTAAGAAAATTCGGATTAGCATCTTCTAAAACTTGCAATCGTGCTTAGTAAAATCCAGCGTCTTTGTAATCTTTCCTAATTCTTGCGAAAAATGAACTTTAAATGGATGATATCATTGTGTTTAAATTCTATGTCTTCTTCAACAATTCTATCTTCTATTCCGAGCAACTCATGGAGTTTACAGCTCTTCATTTCAAGTAGGAGCATTATGGTTAGCATGTTTTATATGCATGTAGAAAGAAATGATGCGGTTTGCAACTTTGCCTCTACTTTGCTAAATCTTGTATGTGATGGATGATTACGTTCTGGAAATCTTTCTCGATATGAATTTGCAGCTTCTCTGGAATTCTTTCTGCATTCTCCGTAGATTAACAACATATCTACTGTTACGCTAAACAGTAGCATACAGCCCGGATTAAAAAAATAAATTTTACAAGAAACACAACATTTAATTGAATTAGAAAAAAATCAAAGTGTAGATATACACCAGTGCATATATTTTTATAATTTTGATTTAGAAGTGTTCTGTCTCACAGCACAGATGGCATGCAAGGCGAGAAATTTCGATCGAGGGCGGTGACATATAAAAAGTATCTTGAATGGCTCGTTAACTCTCTTATTTTTTACTCAGTACGCATGAGATGTGATAGGATGATGTTGTCAATTGTCCTCTCCTCAAATTCAATGTTTAAGGACCAGTTTAAATGATGTCTTATAGGCATGATTATGTCGTGTCTAATTGTATTCAATCCCTTATGTGTAAAAGAAACATATTAAGTGCGAATAAAAGTGACTTTATTTAATAAAAGAAAATTACTAAATGTGAATTTGTTTAATAATCAGACATTAAATCTTTGGATAATAATCTCAGGTAAGTCCTATGGTCGTTCAATTAATAACATAAAGTTTCATTAAGTGATTCCACCTTTTGCGATTCAAATTTCATAGTTTCTTACTTAAATACGTTTGAAATAAATTTTTAAAAATACCGCGTTTTCTGACCTTCAAATGGAGTTATATTAGATTTGAATAAACGTATGGAACAGAAGTAGCCAACCTTGATTGGTAAATCACTGGAATTGGTTCGTAACGTAAAAACATAAAAATACTTATAAAACCTAATTAACAAATTTCCCATAGTAACTGGAGATCGTTTAGCTATGTTACAAACGATTTTATCTAACCTCAAATTTTGCACCAACACGGATTAAAAAAAATTTTCTTATAAGTATAAATTGAATTTAGATTAGCATTGAAATAATACGTTTATTTTTTTAAGGTAAGATTTGGCGAAGAGTATTTTTTTTTTACTGGGCCGAATTCTGCGATCATCGGTGGTCAGGATGTTCAAGGTCGGATATGGGCCCTCGAACTCGTAGATACATCAGGTCAGAGAGGATGGGTCGCAAGGAATTACTCGGAAAAAATCGTAGTTTAAAGAAAATTACCCAAAAAATCGTGTGTAATTTGGAATAAATTTATGTGAAAAACTTGTTTAACAATTAATAATTTTTTAGGTCGTATTTGGAATAAAAATTGGATTTATCGAAATAACCGTTAATTTTTAAGAGAACAAACAGAAATATGTCTGCCTCGAGAGAGGTATTCGGTTAGTGAATGGTTTCGAATGAAAATGTTTTAACTGACTTGCATGCGATTGTCTCCAAGCAAGGAGTCCAACTGTCTTTTTGTGAGAATCCGTTAATATAACCAAAATGAGAAGCCTCAATTGTTTTACAATATGAGAATGGCAAGTGATCGACAGAAACTATCGTATGTTTCAACGATGTGATAAAATAAAATAAACAAAATCTGGAATCACCTTACACTTTTTATATACAAAGGTATAGAGTTTCTGCATTATGAGAAAAATACATTTTAAATTTTTAAACGCTTATTACTATAAAAAAAACAACAATCTTAAAATTCATTACTATGCCCCCAAAAGGTAGGCAACCATTTATACACATGAAATTGTTACAGAATCCAATTTCCAGCAATTTCCATGTCTGTCTGTTGACATATCAAAGCAATTGATCTGCCAGTGCATATAAAAACATTATTAAACAAAAATTTACAGAAATAAATACTCTGTAAAAGAAATTAAACTATTCACTCGAATTAAAGGTGGATCCAAATTTGATCTGTCAATAGCTATTGTAAAATTATATATTTAAATTCTAATATTCATTTTCGATGTGTAGGTGTATCACTGCTGATCATCTCGCTTCCTGAGGGAAAATTCTAAAGGAAAACCTTGAAGGACCCTGCCAAATGCAGAGATACCTACATCACCTGGACATCGTCTAGCTGTCTGCGGCTACATATTATATCCTTTTTTTTTTTTTTAATCTAATAGTTTTAAAAAATACTTAGTAAAATAGTGAATTCCCTTTTAAAATAAATAGTATAGAATATCAATACCGTCCATAACACTACATANTTTTCTCTCTTAATTAGGCTTATCAACTCTGAGACGACTTCCTTTGTATATCTGCCAGCTGCGGGGTTTCTCCACGGCCCATATTAGACCTTGGTCCTCGCCAGGCATTCACTTGGGCACAGCACAAGCAACTGGTGTTTCTTCCTCCTCTTGACAGAAACCTGCAGGTGCTTCATCTGCCAGGCATATGTTGTACAACATGCCTATTTAGTCTACAGCAACAGGCCAGTAGAACTATCTTTCTGACAGTTTTCTTATCTTTATTCAGTAGCTCCCTAGTAAATTCTGGCCTCTGCTTCTTTAGGAGGTCTTTTGCCTGTCTCTGTCCGGTGAGTTTTGCCACCACTCTCTGGACTGATTATGTATGCCATTCGTTGATGGAATTTTTTAATTTGCGATTAGGGAGTGCCGAAAAGAGGGGTCGGCTCAAACGAATGGCCTTGACGAACCTCGCCTGGCAAGCTCGTCCGCCGCCTCATTTCCTCTCACGCCCGACAGGCAGGGCCCAGGCGAGGTTACTTTCCTTTGGGTGGCCCACCTCATTTAGGGGCGCTTACACAGTCCAAATCAGCTTAGAGTCCACGTTTGAAGACTATCGCTTTAAGTGTGGACTGACTGTCAGAGAAAAAAGCAACCGCTTTTACCCCGCTTCGGTACACTCTTTCTATCTCTCGGACACAATGATGGATTGGCAGCAACCTCAGCTTGGAACACAGTCGTGTCTTTGGGAGCTTACCGAAAGAGCTTTTTAGGCTTCTTAGCGTTATCCCGCTCCAACCCGTAGTCCGTTTTAGAGCCGTCAGAAACCAGTTTGAGTCCGCTCTTACCGGGCACCTGCCTCCCAGTCCTTCTTATCTGGTATATAATAACTGATGTTTTCTGTCTAGGTTGATTTTTTGAACCATGGCATAACATGGTATTCCTAAAAGGAGTGTCTCCTTGAGTTCATCTAATTACTTTTGATAGTCATGCCGCGCGATTTACTTATCGGTACTTGACTATGCAGAAGTCTATGTACCGTAGATCTAGCAAAGATATAAGTATAAAGTAAATATGTAGCGGTGGCCGGTTTAGAATTACTTCCATTGCGGTGGTAGGGGTCGATCTCATCCGATCAACCAAATAATTCAAAACCTTAGCTGTTCCTTTATTGGGGAAAGTCAGAAGGTTATGTTTTTTTAATGTTGTGCGTTATTGTATACTATTTACTGCTACCAAATGATTGTTTTTACGACGTTGCCAATTGAGTAACCTGTCGAGGTTCTATAATGCCGAATGTGACCACCAGAGGAGGCAGTACTTTACGATGAAGTACTTCTTGTATTTTCAGTAGTACGGGTTTATTTATGTCGTATTTAAAATTTTACTTTTACAGAAATGCTTAAAAGTTACTACCAATTTTAGTCTTTGTTTCGTTTTAATGCGAAAAAATGCCGAACTTTAGAACTATTCTGGGGACAGCCGGAATTTAGTAGACTTACTCAACAAGACTGTCAAAATGTTGGTGTAATTGCCTGTCACTTTAAACTAAACTGGCATATGGATAACATTCCCCATCACCCAGGGGAAAACAAAAGTAAAGAGTACTTTCTGGGATATAGGTAATCATAATAGATCTGAAAAAGTCGAAGCGATATAGGCCAGCCCAACCTTAATCTAATCCATTCTATACTAATCTGAGTGAATAAGATTCATCCTGATAACACAATGTTAATTTTCAATAATTTCCAAAAACATTCTAACATATTTCTAAGCCCAGTTTAAACGTTTGTTTTATCATATTGGATGGATTTGGTAATTTTCGGGTATTTATGAAAGTCAACTGATCCATACTTATCACTTCGTAAACATTTGCTTGCGATGCATGTGTAAAAATCCGTATGATAAAGACAATATAATCTGTCGGTTGATAATAATTTATTTGATATTCCAGAAATATTTCTCGGCGTTTAATGGATTATATAACCATACAGTGCCAATGACACAGCAAATTGTCAGCTTTTATACCGCACCCATTTCCACTCACTGTTAGTTAAATTTTCAGCAAATATTTCAGTCAAATGGTACTTCATTCATTATGCCGTCCTATTTCATCGCGCTTCATGAAAATAAATGAAACTTCCCGAGAACCGCTTAATTCTCAGCACCGCGCTGCTACTTTTAAGCGAATTCAGCGAACACGTCTTTCGAACAGTTATTGATTAAAGTGATTTGTGGACGAAGCAATTATCTAATAAAGGAGCCATTTCCCACACTCCAGGCGGCGCTTAATTTATTTATACCGGGTTTGTGTGCGTGCCATAAAAGAAACGGTCGCATCGCATGGATCGTTCAAACTTTTCGCCCTGCCCACATGCATTGTACAGGAAAGAAGAGAGTCACGTCTGCGTGACTGGTTTGGAAATTATACTCCAAACACTTTTACTCCCTCACGAAACTTAATAAAATAGATACATTAATGCGAAAAGTTTTTAACGAATTCAGGGCGCCCGCTTTCAGTTATCTTTTGTAAAAATATGTTGTACCCAAACAGAAAGTTCAAGAAACAGTGACAGAATGGTTAATAATACGTGAACTTCAGAAGTCCTATAAAACGAGTTTATACTTACAAAAAAAATGAACTTATTGAAAATAAAATAATAGAAAACATGTACGTAAATTCGTAGTCTTTTCAAAATGAATTTCCCTTTTCTTTAGGAGACACTTATAATAACATGCTAGTGCAAACACATAGTTCTAAGACACCATCTTGGAAACAAATTTTCAAATAAAGAAATGCAGATTGTTAGAAGAAGAAAGAGCAGGTATACTACAATAAAACCTTAATTAACGCCAGCGCTTTACTGATATTGAACACCACTAAGTGTAAGCTAAATATCTTATATAACTCAACTAATACAGTGAATGTTGTATGTCTAGATTAGATTAGGATTGGGGTGGTCTATCGACCTGTTCCACAGCGACCTTTTCAGGTCTATTGTGATCCCCTATTTCCTAGAAGACGCTCTCTAATTTTGCCCTCTTAATTAGGCCTATCATCTTTGAGAGCGGCTTCTTTATATAGTTACTACACGTGGGGTTCTCCTCCCCCATTACTAGAAACCTTGTCCTCGCCAGGCCTTCACATTGGCACAACACATGAATTGATGTTTCTTCTTCCTGTTGGCAGTATCTGCAGGTTGCATCATCTGCCAGGCCTATGTTGTACCTATGCCTATTCAGTCTACAATGACCAGTCAGCAGACCTACAATCATTTTGACGCGATAGCGACGCTTTTACCTGGCTTTCTATCTCTCGGACACAGTGATGGATTGAAACAACCTCAGCTTGGAACACAGTCGTGTCTCTGCTGAAACTTACTGAAAGAGCCTTTTTAGGCTTCTTAGCGTATATTTCCGCTCCAACGCCGTAGTCCGTTTTAGAGCCGTCAGTATACCAGCTTGAGTCCGTTTTCACCGGAGTACCTGTTTCCCAGTCCTTCTTTTTTGGCATTATAGCCTGATATTTTCTATCTAGGTTAAATTTCTGAACCATGGGATCACATGGTATTCCTGAAAGGGGTGCCTCCTTGAGTTCGTCTAACAGTTTTTTGTAGTCAGCCCTGCAGTTTACTTATGGGTACTTGACTATGCAAAAGCATGTGTGCTGTGGACCTTGCGGCTCCTTGTATATAAATATGTATTGGTAGCAGGTTCAGAATTACCCCCGTAGTGTGTTGCATATCTAGCAGCAAAGTTTGGTGTATGATAAACCAGCTCCTACATTTTGTGCCATGAATATTTTGTAATTCGTTATACCTACAATAAGTACAAACCAAGACTGTACATTTATTCAAGTATTTCATGGACTGTAAATGGTTCTTAATGTTTAGATTTAGCATCTAACTGTGTCTTCTTAATTGGACCTGTTATCTTTGGGATCTTATGTAGCTATTTGCTATGAGGTTCTGTGAACCCAATACTTTATTTATGAATATGGATTCCATAACAAGTGAAATGTTCCTACTCTAATTGAATGATTTCTCTGCGATTATTAATAATAATAACAAAAATATAATAAATCAGTCAAATTTTTTATAGTTAGCATTGTGTGATTTACTCACAGGTACTTAACTGTGCATAAATATGCAGTGTGAGTCGTTAAGAACGGGAAATCCGGAAACTGGGAATAGTAGCCTGACACAGGAGGATTGAACGCAACATGCCTTATTTTTATTTCTAAATTTCCTAATAATTCAGCAAGTTTTCATAGAATCAACGAGAAAATTGGTATCAGTACGTTTTTCAGCATGATGAATAGGAATTTTTTATCGCTTTTACCGTTGCTCATAGAGGGCGCTAGTTACATCGTGCTGAATAGATAAATCGAAGCTTAACTTTTTGTGTATGCAAAATCACATAAACCGAATAGAAAATTTGAAACTTTGTTGAAATTTGGAATGCAGACACACTAAATCACACTTTATCAGTAGAGTAATAACATATATGTATATGTTAGAAAATAATGTTTTATAAAATCGACTTTCCAAAAGGGCAGCAAGCTGATACAAGCGCCCGCACATTATACTACTGGTGAATAACCTATTTAGAGCAACTGCTCGAAATCTCCACCACCAACTACAATGTACAGCTCGACAAATCCCTCGTGACAGTTGCGCAGTGGCAAAAAGGGCGGAGCTGAAGCATATATACTGTAAACCTGCCATCGTATACGCTCCCCACTACGATGTCAATAATCCTGCCTTATTTCTGATTACATTGCTAGCTTCTTGACTTTTTTGAAGCAACTCTTCTGTATTCTTTCCTTATATTATTTCGTTCATATTAGACCAAACAGAGAAATTTAAAGGGTTAAAACCTGGACTTCTAGGTAACCAAGGAAATTCACTTCCACGGCCAAACCATCGATGTGGAAACTGTTCATTCAGATACTGGCGAAAGGCAGAGAAATACGTGGTGGCGCTCCATCGTGCATAAACCACATCTTTTGTCTTTGTGGTACATCGTCTAGTAGGCCATTTAAATTTTGTTAGAGAAAATTTAAGTATAATTGACCGTTCAGATTCGATGGAAATTCGAAGGGACCAACGAAAAAATCAGATATCATTCCGCACCAAATGTTTATTTTGAATTCGTGCTAGAAATGTCTTTCCCTTAACGCGTGTAGATTCTCAGAATCTCACAAACGACTGTTTATCCAGTTGAAAACTCTGCGTCTAGTAAACGTTGCTTCATCGGTGAAGAGAATTGTCAAGAAAATTTCGGTCGTCTGTGAAAACTGCGAAAATCGTAGACGTGCAGGAGAATCCTGAGGTAATAAATTCTGCACAGAAGTGAAATGATAAGGATAGAGTTTCTCTTTTCGTTAGATTCTATTGATAGACGTTTAGACTTATTCCTGTCGCCGCAATTAAACGGCGAGTACTTACGCCGTGATTTTCGGTAACACAAACTCCTCTGGTTGAAATTGTTTTTGAGGCACCATTTTGGCACTTAGGAGGAAAACACCCAGTTTCTCCCGGGCGATTAAAGATTTCTAAAAAGTTTATGACTTGGTTGTATTCGGTTTGGACATAATTGTGAATACCTCCGGGCTGCATCAAGTCCATTAAAATTTATTTGAGCAAAAACACAAATCATATCTCACATTTCGCTATTCGAAAAGTCATTATGCCGTGGCATTTGTTAGCACTATTTATATTTTAAGAATTAAAAATTACGGTAATGACGGTAGTACGAAATGCACTGAAACTTTCGAATGCAAATATCTCGAAAACGGGTCAAGATATCAAGATATACTACATTAAATAAGCATGTGTTTTTCATGTAGAAATGGTTGCTCTTGTAAATGTTCTATTCCGTGTATATGATTCTGCATACACAAAAAAAAATAAGCTTTGATTTACCTATTCAGCAGGGTGTAAGTAGCGTTCTCTAAGAGCAACGGTAAAAATGATGACAAATTCCTATTTATCATGCTGAAAAACGTAGTAATACCAATTTTTGCGTTGATTCTATGAAAACTTGCTGAGTTATTGGGAAATTTAGAAATAAAATTATTAACTTCAACATGCTGTATGTCTTAAACAAGCAACATTTGTATAAGGCATGTTGCGTTCAATCCTCATGTTTTAGGCTATACTATTCCCAGTTTCCGAATTTCCCATTCTTAACGACTCACACTCTATATGCTGCAAACCTATGTGGACTTAGCAATTAACAAAAAATAACAAATGGTAGATCGAAAGTTACTGCATAGCATACAGTAATTACTGACATCAAAAGCGTTCCTTGTATAATGTGTTATTAAAAAGAATTTAGTTAAAACTACTTCAGTAATTCCCAGAATCACTGGATAATGTTGACTATCTTCATAACAACTTACTTCATACATATAAGTTAATAAACTCATTTTTTCTGTTCGTATCATAAATACAAAAGTTGGTATCAAATTTCCTTCGGTATCTTTTGGAAGCTATTGTGTTGAAAGTATATGCACAAGAAAAGCTATACCGAGACAAACGTACTTATGCCAATAAATATAACAATTATTTCAAGGGACAACAAGAAAATATACAATTTTATTAATACGCTTTTATTTACTTATTTATAAGGTTTTTATATGAGTCGACTAGTTAACTTATAGGTTTAGGGGTTAGGGTTACTTCA
Organism: Protaetia brevitarsis; assembly: GCA_004143645.1. Classification (NCBI taxonomy): domain Eukaryota; kingdom Metazoa; phylum Arthropoda; class Insecta; order Coleoptera; family Scarabaeidae; genus Protaetia; species Protaetia brevitarsis. The sequence continues at coordinate 2,208,053 of RXPK01000311.1, read as the reverse complement.
AAGATATTATATTCAATAACTAATAACTCGAAATTTTTAACGATGTATTAACATATTGTTATAAGTTGGTTTGAGCTGTTTCTAGTGCTTATGGATTTTTTTAATTCGACGTTTCAGCAGTGGTCTACTGCAGTCACCACAGTAGCTTGTTAATTCTATACTTGAAATGGTATGTATTCCTTACCTAATAATGCCTGTGCGTGAACTCTTTTTTCCATACACTGCGTAAGTGAGTACATTTGAAGTTGTATGCTTGACGAAGCTACCATGCGAGTACAAATCTATACCTCGGAGGCAAAATATGTTAAGTACAAAATTGGCATTTTACGGTGGACGCGTTTAAAGTTTTTGTTATATTAAGGCTAAGGTGTAACTTAGCATAGTTCAAACGTGTGTAACTTTTTAATGAAAAAAACCAAAAAAAGAAAAAATATAGCAATGAAAGATCATTAAATATATGTTAACTTAACATACTTAACTTGATTTCGCCATATTTGAACTTATCATAGTTTGCCTCTGAGGTACAGAAATATACTCAGTTTCGCAGTGTATAGTAAAAGTATCACGTACTGGCACTGTCAATAGCATACATACAATTTTAGAGATGGAATGAAAAGCTACAAACTTCTTTTTGTACGATTTGAATACAAATTCTCTTCTAATATTTAGGATTAAACGAATAAGTGAACATAGACTAAACGGAAACTATAATAAGTATATCAAACAAGATTGAGATATACCTAGATAGATTAACAAATTAAGTTGATACTAACTAGCCGAAAAAAAAAAAAATTGCATGGCAATTTAAAATTCTCTTTGGATTAAATATAGTTCAGCTAAAAATGTTTCCGCTCCATTTTGGTAGAAATTTACGAGTAGGAAGAAAAGTCTGAGCTTGATTTAGACGTGGAATCCGTTGAAGTGGACTCCTAGGCACCAGCAAATTCCTGAGAGCAAGCAAACGAGCTGATTCTCCTCCAGACAAGAATCATCTGTTCAATTGGAATTCCATGTACTTAAACATACAGTTTCATGATAACGTAATTGACATAGATTCATTCAACTTTGTCTCCACTTTCGATGCTCCCAAGGAAAACTGAGCTAAAATTTTGTGAGATCACTCTTCTTCGCATCCTAATTTTTGCCTATTTATTCATGACTTGTTTATTCGCCATAAATTGTCTCTGAGTATAAGAGATCTATCAGCTTCAATGTGAAATCAACGTAATTTACGTTTGATGTTCAGCATTGTGAGAACTTATTTGATAAACGCGAATACCTAAGGGACTAGGAAATGACTTTCACTCTATTTATTATCAGAAAATAATTGTTAAGTTAAAAAGGGGCGGATATTAGAATGACATAAAGATAATGGGAAGGAAACTAACAAATGTCACTTATAAGATTTATTCGTAAATAACGAGGAACTGAAATGACTTGGCATTTTATTTTGTTTCCAGGACAAAATTGGAGATAAGAAATTTTCGGTGACCCAATTTGTATACGTCTACTATATCAATTTTAGATACAGTTGAAAGTGAGTCATTTATATACAAGTTCCGGGAAGCTATCCGTCATGTCTTTTCACACGAGAGGTTCGCGTGCTAAGATGACAGCGATTTTGATAAATAGACGTATATTTACTTACTCCTGGCGTAGATAAAAAGGTCGTCGTCAACCATTACACATCAACTTTTTTTAATTTAATAGTGAGAAACTAAATAAGAATCTTAATACTCCGCAAATGTTTACCGCCAGCATACTTCTAAACGTACAGCTCGTGAAATATACCAAAGATTCCATCGTAAATTCTCACCCATTTATGCATACGTGTACTTACTTTGAATCACTAAAGCGGAGGCATATTCTATTAAATTAATAGGGAAACTTCCTGGAAAATCCATCTCAAACACCAGAAGGCTCCTTTAATCTGATTTTGCGGATGAAAGCTATTCACCTCCTGGAAAACATATCCGCTGTCTGACTTATCACCCTCTGATCACGTTTTCTCTTACGAATATCCGTATGCAGTTATCATGTAAACGAACGAGCAAAAGAGACGGAGTGCCGCGCTCATAATTCGGAAGTTGACTCACGTTTCTCTGCGGAAGCTAAAGGCCATAGATTTCGTGAGGTCGGTCTATTACATGAGTGCTGTTCTGCGACAATTTGCTGCAGCATTCGGTAGCGAGCCGAACATTGTTGTGCGCTCGATTCTCATTAAACGCAAACATACGTAAACTACGCTCCGGTAATATGTATATGGCTTTGTTGGTTCAAAGGGCCCTCTTTAGAACTCGCCTGCGCTTGCACGCGTTTTTCTCTTACTTTTACCAGAACGTGTTTACACATTTTAGGTGGAAATTTGAATTAGGAGGTAAGGTTAAAATCTAGTTAACAGGGTAAAATTTCATTCTAGTACTGCTTTTACTGATTTCGCATATAATTGCTGATATTACAATTAAAAAAGAGAAAAAAAGGAGAAATAAATTACTTCGTTTAAAGTTACAATCAATTTTATACACATTCCGTATCTTTTAAGTAGATTTAATGGTATACTAGGGAATTAATTGGATTTGCCAAGTATACAGATTGAGCGAGCGTCCTATGGTCACCTAACGCAATCGACATTATAGGGCAATGCAAGGGCGAAGCCACGAGGCCATGCCTGCTACTCTAATATATCTAATATTCGCTTACGTGCGGTAGTTCGTATAACATCGGGTGATCATAAAACAAAAACTCTTGCGATATATACCAGATGCAGCTCCTTGCTACCTACGGCCGCCGGATTACTAATTTGACACATTTCAGGGGTTCAATAGCTAGCAGGAAAGCTCCTTAGTACCAACCAGTATGCAGGGGCATCGTATCCTCTATCAGGCAGAAGACTGTTGATGTTGAAAAAGACTAACTACTATACTCAGCCAGAGACGGTCGTTCGGGCTCGTGACAGGTGAGCGCAAGCTTACTGGACTCTGCTATCCGCTAGAGTACAGTAACCTTATCTGGATACCTCCATTTAAATTTTACGTACTGCGAATATCATCGGTTACCTGGGAAACATCGGACGTTCAGCCACTTCAATACATTTCTCATACGGACTCGGATACGACTCGGACTGGTATATAGACGGCTCCAAAACTAATGATGCCGTAGAAGCTGGAATATATGGGGAAAAATGTCAAAAGCTCCTTTCGGTAAGCTTCAGCAAAGACACGGCGGTATTCCAACTCTAAATTTGTTGCATTTTATGATTGTATCAGAAAAGTAAAAAATGGAAGTTATTTAAAAGCGTCCCAGTTTCTTCTGACAGCTAGTCAGCACTTAAAGCGATTAGTTCCGTAAGTATTAACTGTGAGCTGATTTGGAACTAGCGTCCTAAATGACCTAGGTTTCCCGCAACTCGGGCGTGCAGAGAAATGAGGTGGCAGACGATCTAACCAGATAAGCTTGGTCAAAATCACTTATTAGAGCTGGAAAATTAAGTCCGTCAAAGTAATAGATACGTAACAGCTCAGAGAGTGCTGGCAAAAATACCTAGGACAGAGACTGCCTAAAGGAACAGAGGCCTGAATGTATCGAAGCCCTAGCCTAGATACTAGGTCTACTGATTAGTCACTGTTAATCAAATAGACGTAAGTGTAACATAACAGTGGAACATGGCGCTATTTTAAGATTAAGCCGGGCGAAGGAAGAAACACCAGTTCACTTGCTGTGCCAATGCGGTGGGTGAGGACAAAGTTTCTCGTACTGGGCGTGGAGAACTCCGTAGCTAATAGCTACATAAAGAAGCTACTCTCAAAGTTGATAGATCTAATTGTACACATAGAAGTACTATCTTGATTCAAGTAAGTCTTCCTTCAGTCAAGTAAACGGCACGTTCGTATATACGCAAAAAAATATTTACTTCAATGAAAAATCACAAATTCTTGGGAAGTTGAATAAATACATTCTTGATTCGAGTAAATATACATTTAGCGCAAACATGAGGTTTTTTTGAATAAAAGATTAATGTATTACATGTAAATACATTCCCGTTCTTGTAATTGACATTCGAAATATTTGGAGGAAGAAGTTAAATTCTTGCTTGAAATATATTCATATACTCGGCTGAAGAATCCCTATCCTTATTAGAAGACTTCTTATATTTGATGTTAGTTTTTAAATTATTCTAAACAATCAAATGTTTTCTTGAATATATTTTTTTTTGTTTGAATGGAGTAAGTTACTATTCTTGACGCAAAGTATTGGTCCACTCTAAATCACTCAACTTCTTAAATATTCAGAAATATGTTTCAGAAACTATTTCATTTTCATCATCATCCGTAAAATCAATATTACGGATGGTAGTAAAGACCTAATATGAGCTTTTGAAACAAGTTTATAAACATTTGCCTTTTAGATATGATCCCCCAGTTCTTACGATATTAAAGGCCTGCAAATTATTATAATCAAAGTTATAATGCAGGTGTGCTGTGGCCACTATCTACTCCATGTATTATAAACGTTCAACACTTAATACAAGATAAAAACAAAAATACATTTGTATGGAATTCTATATTGTATTATAAACACATACATTTTCTTCTATTCTAATAGAATATTTTAAACAAGACTTTCATATTCCTCTAGTCTAATATATTTTAGCAAGGAAACATAAATGCTATTAGTCAAAATATGTTCCGTTGTAGCACAAAACACCTTCGCTTCGATGCTTGTGCCCTCGTAGATTCTAGAAACATGATAGAACACGCAAACTTCTGCTTGTTCTGCGCATGTGTTATCAGCGCATATTGTTTTTAAGAAAATTGGTTACTTGATTTTACGAGTATTTACTTGAATATTAATCATCTTCCAGCTTATCTTTTACTTCAGACAAACCAACGTAAATATTTGTATTTAATATATTTTCTAATTTGAAGTAAATACTTACTTTCGTGAAGTTAATATGTTCAAGAAAATGTACATTCTTGGATCAAGTAAACACTTCCATGAGTGTAAGAAAGCAAAGTTAAGAAAGCTCCCTTTAGGATAAAGGGGATCTGAATAGATCTGAAAAGGTCGCAGTGATCTAATCTAACCTTACTTGACCTTCTTGGTCATTGGACAAGGTTTGCTTAGTTGTTGGAAGGATGCGTATGTTTTATTTAGCTGTGTTATACCTTTCCCCAAGATTTTACCTGAACAATTCAGATCTGACTATATGAAGCGACAAAAAGAAAAGATTTAGTAGGTGAACGGCTACACCCAGCACTCGAACGTATCAAAGTAGCGAAATTGAAATATTTTTAAAAGTCAATGTTAAATTATGTAATCTATGACGAATTCTAAGAATATAGTAGCTTGTGCAGAATTGTAAAAAACTAGACGTTTGAGGCAGTGTTGAAACAAGATTATACTTCAAAAAAAAAATCAAATAATAATATAAGTTTAAGGTCGACACACACTGACGTATAAGGTTAAATGTCCTCAGAGACGGTAAAATCTGATAGTGTGAAATAATTTACAACGTGCTGGAACTTTTGGTGGAGCTTTTAGGTTGAGATTTGAGCCCGAGCATTTTGGAGCTGGACATTGGGTCGGGCTTTGAACTTGAGGTTCGAGCTTGAGCTTTGGGTCTTCAAACAGAGCTATGCTTTTGAGAGTAAGCTTCGAGGTTGGGGTGGAGTTTGAAATTAGTATTTAAGGTTTGAAGCGTGATGTTTGAGGCATGAGGGTTTGGTGTTTGACAGTAAAAGGAGGTAGTATTCTAATATTGCGTAATGTTTAACGGGAATTGTAATAATAATAAATTCAACAATACTACAGACCTTAAAAGACCTATGGCTTAGGGTATCGAAACACGCTGACCAGCTGAGGAAGATTGTTCGAATGATCTTCCATCCAACTAGTACCGCATTTTGCTGCTTAACTCACTAGAAAGATGCATTCTTCTTTCTCAGCCATACTGCCGGCTACTACGTAATATATAGTAGGTACATAGATCATAACAATATAAACATCGTACATACATCTATTTAAGACTTTTTTCAGGTAATTATATATGAATATCGGCAAAGATTTAAGTTAGGTTATTATATAATGCGAAACAAATTAATGGACATGCAATCCCCATTACTATGCGATGTTAATTGTGCTATTCAGAATTGCAAACATAGCAGGAATATAATAATTCCAAAACCAATTGTAAGTAAATTCTGTTTATCTCGTTTTCTCTTTTGTGTATTTGCTGCGATGCCTTAAACTCAAATTATTCTACATTCCGGGTGGAATGTAGAAAAATTTGGCAGAGCTTTTCTGGTTAATGGCGAACACTAACAAAGCTGCAATTTCATTAGTATGAACGTAAGCTGCATACAAATATGTTGATTTTATAAGTGCATAAGGAAGCGGAAATATTTACTGCCAAATTAGCGAGTAACCACGTCTTGTGTTTCAGGTTCTTCGGCAATGTTTTCTAAAAACTAGCTTACAAGTTTGTGTTATTAAAGAAATATTAATTTTATATAAAGCGCACATCGCATCATTTCTTAAAAATTGATCACGGGTGGGATTAAAATATGAGTCTTAACTTAAAAGTCATCTGAAATATCTCATGGTAGTCAGCATTTATTTTTTTGTGAATCGTTCTAACCTGTCATTTCAAAAAGTCAGCTTCCTTTACTCATTTCAGGCCAACAAAATCTTCTGGATTAATTCTTGGATTTCGAGAAGTTACAATCAGGATATCGCTTTTGTACAAGACGGGTCATGCCGTTTTCGTTATTCCATTAGTTTTTCTGTTGTAAAGATATCTGGTTAATGATGATGGTTTTCTGTGCGTTCCCTTGCAATGCCCGATATATCGTTAGATCTGTGATAAGTTGATTCCATTAAGATGTAGTGGTGCTCAATCTCTTTCTAAAAAAAAAATAAGATCCATCTATGGATCTGTTCGGATAAAATGGTCCACAGTCTTTATGTAATTCTCGAATTCTTCTAAATCTCTACCTTGATGATGAGTTGTAAACTTCTCCTAGACCCCTCACCACAAACTGCACTAAACTGGACGTACGTTTCGATAGCATAGCTATCATCATCAGCAGATACACTGAACTGAACTATTTTTGTTATTGATGATGAGTGTTAGGCGCTGAGTCTATATAAATTATTATTCTTGTTAAATCATCAACTTTCCAATTCCTCGAATTTACATTGCAAACATTCACTAGTTGATAAACTTGATTAGGTATCAAGCTTTAAATATTTTATTTGTGTAGCCGAATCAATCAGAAAGAATAGTGAATGGGCCTAAATAAATTTGTAAAACACCTACTGAAATAGCTAGAGTCTTATTATAGTAAATAAAATTACTACTTTTTTTATATAAAATGCCTAAAAAATAGTGCTTATTTGACTATTCTTGTAGGCCAGTCAAACAGCAACAATATTAGCAAAAACAACGAGTTGTGGATAGATGTTTTAATAATTTTAACTGTTGAGCTAATTTTTGATTAAATAAATTAAGTATTACATCTTTATTTAGTTTTATCACATTATTTTTCTCTGTGTATAAAATATCAAATTTTTAGACTTAGTAATCAAAGCGATTTCTACACAGTAAGAAATTTGTAACACTAGAACTACACTACGCCAAGTTCATGGAGGTCCCTCTAAATAGTATAATTTTTTCAACACTAAGAGTAGTGTTAGTAGTTAGAGGATATTTTAATATGCGCTTAGTGTAAATATAGTAATATCACTACTAGTGCGAATGTTACTGCTTCTAATGTTTATCTAATTTTTTAGTGTGATCGTAAGGCCACTACTAGTGTGCCATTAGAAGACAACATTCAATAGTGAAGTTAACCTCTAGAAGAGGTAATTTTCTCTATTAAAATTGTTTATCAATACTATTGTAACGAAGGAAAGTAAATTAAGTCCCTTTCACTATAAATTAAAGCAAAGACCTGTTCGTTGAGATAAAAACGTAATTACTCCGACATAAAATAATTCTATATATATTATACAGTACTTATATAGGTATAAAATAAAACTCAAATATTGAAATTAAACGGATCGACCAAAACACGAAAGTAGTTTTTTGAACATGTTGAACTTTATCATCCTTGCTATCAGGTGTTCTTCTACTGACGATGCAGTACTCAACACTGCGTGCATTTTATTAATCAGAAAATTGATAAGAATCTCGACCTATTACTTTCTCCCTTACTGATGGTAATCATTAATATAATAAATTCTAAAATAAATGTATTGTTTATAATATATAGATAATCACTTACCTTTTATTTTAACCTGCAGCATGTATGTAATACATAACGTATTGGCGGCCATGTACCTACATATCTACACATGTAGGTATGCATTGCATACAAGAGCTACGTCTTTCACTGAGCACTGAACACTAAACCGTTACCAACTATTCTGGCCAATCAGAACGCATCGTAACTGATCAAGTGTATTACAGCGCGCAAATACAATATGCACTCCAAAGATTGACTATTGTTACGACTGATAGGTATATATTACTCTACTCACTGATAGAGATAGATACTTTACTCTGGCAAGTGTTGATTGCACTAAGTAGTCCTGTTAGTGTAGTTATTTCACTACTAAATTTTTTTAGTGTAAATTATGTACACTACTTTTTTTTTTAAATCAAAGTGTATAAATACACTACAATTTTAACTCTATTTGATCAACCCTAACACTAAGAACATTAGCACTGGCGCTATTTCTTACTGTGTAGTAAATATCCTGATTTCGAAGTACGTTAAACATTCGAAATAAACTTTTATAAACGCATGGGTTGAAAAGGATTCAGAATTCGATTTCAGCGATCACGGATACGATTGTCTGCTACTTCGAAACTCGTTCGGGGAAGTTACAGGGTTTTTCAGGCTATATTATCAATTTCAGAGATCCCTTTGTATCCCTTCTAAGCTATGTATAAAGCGTTTTCGATTATCCGTAATAATATATACTATATTTATCTTCCGGATAGCAGCGTGAGCGCTCACCCCCCTCCTTTAAACAAAAAATAAATAACGAAGACATTACCGAACTTTTCCCGATATACGTCCAAGCCGTTTCGCCGCCCCATTTAATTAATTACTTATTTTCGTTTAACTACGTTCTAGTAGCATCAGGAAGTTTTTCGATATAACACAAAAAGTATGTATGCTTTTTACGTCAGTCGTACTAGCTCTCATCACGCAACCCCCGTATGAAGGGTGAATTTTTTTAATTTCTGTAATGAAAGATATGGTCGTCCAATCTGCTGTTACTTCCTACTCTATGTGATGGGTTTTCTGGTATTATAAGCTGTCTTGCAGTAATATGAAATCGATAAATAACTCGAGTGTTTAGGCCAAAAACTACTACATATATCAGATTCTCATGTCAGGCAAATTCCGATTACAACAATAGCTATTGCAAATGTTTAATCAATAACGATTAAGTTTATTTTTTTGGTCGTGGACCAAAGTTACTTACATCTGAACTTAATATCTGTTTTCTTCATTCATTAATTTCTTGATATATCCGCTTTTATTATTATAGTTTCCTACATTAATTTTTTTTTATTTGGGCATGTCAGTTTTTAATTTTGAAATTATAAAAATGCTTTTACGTTTCGGAAATTTAATTTTTCCTCTTTTTAAAATTATTTTTTTTTTTTAAAGGTGTGGTAACGCCTAAGCTATATTTTTAGCTTGTCAGGCCCCGCAGAGCAGATCTCCCTCCTAATCAACATTACGAGAGATTTGAACCCCGGACTCCGCACTGATATCTAAGCGTGCAAGCCACTCGACTACCAGCCAGGCAATTCTTTATAATTATATTAATTAAATTATATTAAAGGAAAAAATAAAATTTCCGAAACGTAAAAGCATCTTTATAATTTTAAAATTAAAAACAGACATACCCAAATAAAAAAAAATTAATGAAGAAAATATAAAACCGGTTAAATAAATTGAAGAGGTTTATAATTTCTAGAAAGACTATTAAATAAGGTGTAAATAAATTGTCGAAAAAGCTACACGCTGCTTCGGATGTGCTCAGGAACCATTTGACAGAAACTTACATTTGGCAATACTGTAACCGCATACTCTTGTAAATGTAGATACCATAATAATTTCTGTATTTCCATGCTTCGAATGTTTTTTTTTTACACATTACGCGAGATATGATTTGCTCTTCAAATAATTTATTGCCAAAGTAATAGATATTGAAAAATGTTTAAGTACAGTATATTTTAGAATAGAAGTAGTTCCTGTTTGGGTATCTATCTGATAGTAAATCTATGATACTAGTTATCTACGTCGAATTGAAAACCATTTGTCCCTAAGCACATTACAATCCACGTGGTATCGTCTGTGCTATTTGTTCAAGCCTTTCTGATGTAATTCCCAATACTGCCGCGTTAATTCTGCCTCTGAAATCGTCAACATCTTGAGAAGGCGTTACATAAACTTTCTCTTTAATGAAACCCCAAATAAAAAGTCTAAAAGTATCGAGATCAGAAGATCTCGCAGGTAATAAGAACTATCGCGATCAATGTATTAATTTGGGAAGTATTTATCCAACCATTCTCTTACATTACAAGCATAGTGTACAGGAGGTCCATCGTGCTTGTAAATCATGTTATGGCGTATGTCCAATGCCATCTCGTCACGAATTTGTTCCAAGACATTCAGATACCCATTAGCATCAAGACGATTTGATGGATAAATTGGCCCAACGACCCGGTGATTTTTATTATACCCAGCCAAACTTTAACAAAAAGCCTCCTTCGATGCCCATATTCTCGAAATGCATGTGGATTTTCCTCTGCTCAATGGCGAAAGTTGTGAATATTAAATAGGGCGTCTGTCGTAAACGTACTCTCACCGCCCCGAAGAATACATCTTAATACATCTTCTTGAATCCTATTTAAGATTATGTTGCAAAAATGTAATCGAAAAATATTGCGGTTTTCACAGAATGGCTGAAATGAATGAAACATGATATAGATGAAGGTATTCTCATAAAACCGACTGAACAGTCTTATTGCTGAGGATATTTAAGATTGAGTCTAACTGACCAGTACTAACGGAGAAATTTCTCGTACAGCGTCTAATATTTGCTCTTCTACTTCTTATTTTGAATGCCTTTTTCTTGGTCTAGTTTCTACGTTTATCCATCCTCCAAAATGAATTTCTACTAAATTTGGCAAACGTACACAATATTCTTGTTCTGTAGTAGTTGCATTTTCTTTACAGAAACCGTCCACCATATACGTATCGGCATATTCATTAAATGTAAATCCATCATAAAAGCATATAATAACAATAAAACGTAGAAGCACAACAATGAATGATACCAATAAGTACAAATAACCAGGAAAAAGTTTAAACGCGATAGTTGAATTAAGTGCACAAGCAAATGTCAAAATTTGGCAGAAATGATTTCGATGAATACCACTTTGGAATACAAACTCATTGTTCTGCATCGTTGTCAAATGTGTTTGTACGTTATTGAATAAATGTTAAAAACAAGCTTTTAAATCAAAAAGAAAACGTTTACGAAATAATACTTGTAAAAATTCTTCTTTAAATTAAATAGCAGCATCCTTCCGTCGGAGATTGAAAAGATTCCAAAAATAACTGCTTCAAACTATTATATCTCGGTTCTGACTGAAACAGTTATGAGAACAGAAATAATACCAACAGTTATTATTATACCGGTTCTGATCTAATATTAGTTTCAGTTACGGTTCTACATTGGTTCTTTTCGGTTCTATATGAATTCAATTAGGCAATAAAATTTAATAAATCAGTAAGGTCTTATGCAGGCCGTGTATGTTCGGATACCAATAGAATGATTTTTAACGATAAAAATCGTTTCAAATTACATATAAAGGAAAAATACAATAATACGAGGAATAAAACAAACTTTTCACTAATTAAGGGAAATGTTTAATTTGAAAGGATTTGTTTTTTTGCCAATTTATCTGATAAAAAAATGGAGTTTAAACAAAGAAGTATTAATTAGCTACTTGATGATGTTGCTTTCAAATACTTCTGCATTTCTATATGTTTAACAATATTACAAATTTAAAGTTAAAACAGAGGGAACTAAATTGCTCGAATATTAGATAATGGTTTATCAGATGTACTTATTCTTTTTATGCAACTAATAAATAAATATCGTGATTAGTATTATTTTTTTCAACCTCCGTACACTGTTGAAAATTTTAACACTTTTTGACTAATTTAATAGTCAGGAGAGGTCCACACTCTTTTCGTGTTATTTTGTCGAGAACTATAGAAGTTTAAATTTGACGAGTAAAGATAGTCAAGTATTGTCTATTGCTAAGGGGTTATTTTGTCCAACTGACACGTGGAATTATAAAATACTTCTAGTCGCATTTTATTTGATCTAGACTAGACAAATTTACTAGCTGTTTAACTAAATGAATGCGATCTATTGGGTGTTTTAACACCATTTTCTAAACACAAACGTCTTTTTGATATGCAACTCCTATTTCTTAGTGCTATAATATTCTCTCTTTAAGACGTTTTCTCAATTATAAATATGCAAAACCACTCATTCACAAGTTTTGGTTTCAACTAAACATACCAATTTTAAAATGATTTTTTGAGAACCATTATAAAATTAAGTGAATGTTTATGCTATTTGATTCAAGTCTAACCTAATTGCGTAAATAGATGTTCTCAATACATCTTTAAGATGTTGAAATTTTTTATGCCCACTGGAATTAACGTTTAATAACACGAGGTTACACTTTGCAAGTCAGTCACATTTGGTGGTTTGTTTGGATACGTTAATACGGAGATTCAAACACGAAAACAGATACACGTGCATTGCAGGTGGTGCGTATAATGCAATACTGTATTAGAATAGGTGGGGTTTCTATATTTCTATCCGAGGGAAAAATTCTGATTGGTTTTCGCTTCTGAATGTCTAGAAAATATGTCAATCCTCATATCTAACAAAGAATTCACACGAAAATTCTAGTCATTTCTGTTCTATTAAATACGCGTAGTCAACTCGTCTGGCAAAGTTTGGAAAAATCAAAACTGAAATATTTGACTAGCGCAAAATTAACGCCAACACCGTAATATTTTCAACAGTGTATAACGTAACGAATATTCGAACTGCTGAACAGAAAACAATTATAACAAATTAATGTATTTCTGCTTTTGACTGTAATAATTAGGAGTAATTTTTCCAAGAAAAATTTTCTACTCACACACACAGGATTCAAACCTACAACCTTAGGCGGACGGAGGCTTTACCAATTAAGCTAGTAGAGGACGAGGTTCGAACGTTTTTGAACAAACATATGTCGATATTAGATCTTGAAAGGCCGGCAGGACGGCAAATATGCAAAGATGTAAGTTTGCAGAAAACAATTATGTTTTATTTCAAATAAACTCAAATTAATGTGAAACTACTTCAAAAGCCAAACTTTGTCACAAAACGAAATAAACATTAATTTTGTTTCTGAGTTATTACACCAAAGGACATTAGTATCTATCTACTAAGTTTACTCACACTGCACATATATAAAATACTATTTTTTTACTATTTTTTAGAACCTACTAATCAGTATATTTTAGCCAATAGTTTTTATTAGTGGGTTTTTAAACGCATTTTACTGATAAATCCAACCTATATGTTTGGAAAAAAACTTAAATGCAATTCATTTCAAAATACCATATCTGTAAAGATTCTCCTTCTGTTCATAGATCAAATGTGTAGATTAACATGTCATTATCTAAAATTATAAAAAAAAATATTTCTGTGAGATATTTCATTAAATAAGTTAGCCTTTTATATTTATATTTCACCAACAAGAGCGCTGGATTTTATTTGCACACGGGTAGAGCAAAATAAGCGTCCAAAATCAGGACGAAAAATCACATATTGTATGGTCTATCAACTTAATTATGCATACAACCTATACCATGCTTGTAAAGAGTCGTATAGCTTTACAAATGCCCAACTTCATTATTTCTTTCTAAACAAATGATATAATGTACATTAAAAGCGAATGTTCTTCAATACAGTAACTTCAAAAAACTTTTACAAACTTCTTCTTTTTCTTTTAGTTATTTTAAATAATTTTATTTTTCGCTTAGCTGCATATTTGTGCAACATACAAAATTTAGTCTTTAGTAATCTATCTTTAGAAGTACACAATCTGTGTCACCACGAACTGAAGCAATCAATATATGGTAACATAATTATTCGTCGGAAAAATTCGAATGATGGTGTACTAATAGGAATTCTATCTGATTAAGAGAAATACACACACGAGCACATTTAGTTATACGAGGTGTCTACATCGACCGTCTAATTTTAAATCGAGGGGTATAATTTATATCTAGAGTCCCTATATCACCTAATAGCTCAAATTTAAATTTTATGTCATTATATGCTACTAAAATGATCTAGATATCTATAATAAATGTCAAAAATAATTAAACCTTGAGCTTTATTTTTCACGACGGATTTGCAAAACAGAAACGGATATTTTTTTTTATAGTTCTATGGCAGAAATCTGCGAAAATGAAATACCAGTAAATTCCGCATGACTTCTTTTACATATTTATCTTAAAAATTTTCATTATTTTCCTCTCTTGTGTGGGCGATAAACTTGAACGAAAATTCTTGTTTTATTACTCCTTTAACTTCTTCCGGACCTTGGAAACGCAGCCTTAATGGCTGCTATAGGCACCATGTCCTATAGCAGTTATCATTAAATCCTATATTGAATGTTCGAAACTACGTTAAACTAACAAAACTTTCTTTTTTAAAATGCCACACAGTACTTTTTATTACTTCACTAAACTCAGCGTAAAATTCTACATCAATTCGTGATAGTTAACTAGTTATGCAAAGAGAGATGTATAAAGAACAGCGTAAACGTAGAGTAACTGTTGCACAAAATAGTTGAATAGATGTTTAGTGTTGATTTACACCTAGCACAGTAGACGTTAAGTATGCAGTTGAAATATCGTACATACTTTATCCTTTATTATACTAGCTATAAACCAAGGTGTTTAAATATTTTGACATTACGAACAGGTACTCAGGAGGAGGAGGAAAATGAAATTTGGCTGTCGTCTCCCATAAGATAATCCTAAAAGATATATTGCGCTAGGCAATCTTTACCAGACAACAACAATACGTGAAGATTTTACGAACCCCAGGCTTTTTGTAGGGTGACAATGTTTGCGTTGTGAAAGCTATCGATCGATGTTTTGTTAGTTTAAAGGTTTTCGAATTATTTCAGCACGAGAAGGTTCGAATTCTAAAGGGGCGCCGCGCCGTTTGAAATAGGAAGAGTGGCATCTGCTTATACACACGAGAAGTTCTATTCTCACTCGTATCGATCAATAGCATCCTTATATATTCCACGCCGTCTACGTAAATTCATTAATATAATTTCTGATGGGATGCTGATGACATTTTCAACAGTTCACATACAACTACCAACTTCAGAAGAAAGTAAGTGTCATTGTCAGTGTGAGTTTTGTTTTTGAAGGTGCTTATTCATTTTGGAGAGTAGGTGTCAACTACATTTCTAATGAAGTGCATTGTTCTCCTGAGAAATTGTTTTCTGTGAACCGCAGATAAATGCAATTAAATTTACCGATGGTATAAAGATTAACAGGATTGGTATATATGTTACAGTAAAAACATGAACTACAATGAGTGTATACATTCACCAGTAGATATATATTAACTGTAGTTTATACTTTACTGTAATACTATTATTGACATATAATCACTAGTGAATGTATACACTCACTGCAGTTTATGCTTTTACTGTAAAAGCCGCTTTACAATTCGCAATTTTTTGTATTGCGTGCAATAAAACATTAGAACACGTTCTATTCCGTGCGGTACCAATAAGATTGCACACAGCTGATCGAAATCCATTGAATGCGCATGAGCTATTTGTATTGCACGCAATACACAAAATTGCGAACTGTAAAGCGGCCTTAATGTATGCAGGGTTTCTCATGTTAGAAGTTTCGGTGGTTAAAAGAAGCTTAGAATTCTGAAATTTTGGATTTCATGATCAGTCAAGATGCTCTCTCATTTTAAAATATTTTCAAGGTAGTACCACCTTCGATTATACCCGAAGTCGCCATTAACTCCCTTATTTTAAATGGAACACCCAGTATATTATCTCATTTTTGAATTTTTAAGAAAATTTTATGATGCGTTCCATCTGGTTTCCCTATACCTATTTTCATTTGTTTCTGAGATATCTTGATTATTTGGAAAATTTTGAAATATGTAGGCTTATTTTCAATAGTGCGCCTTTTACCCATTACTGGTTGTAAGCGCTGCTAAACTGGATAAAAGCATAAGAATGGTACTTTCGATATTCATATTGTCAATTTATTTATGGTATACAAGGTGTCAAAAATTTTATGACCAATTACATCATCTTCAAAGTTGAAAAAGTTGATGTTTTCAAATATGACACCCTGTATATATAATTCGCTATGCGTTTCCCTATACCTATTTCCAACGGTTTTCATGTTATTCCATATTTTCTATTTTCATGTGGTATTTGGCAGAAACCGGAATGTCATTTACTTTTGGAAACAAAAACAATTTGACCAAAATGGCTGAAGTTCAACTTAATTAGAACACTAAACAAAATAGGAACATAACAAAATTTAGAACCTAAATACAAGAAATAATAAATTAATGTAAGAGAAATCATTACAATAATTGTTGTATATGACCGCCATTTTGGTTCAAATACAGAATAACTGTCACCTCGCATGACAGACCTCCGAAGTTCGTCTGGACTTAGATTTGTAAAAGCATCGTGAACACGGTTCGATATGTACAAATCTAGTACTTTTATACGGCCCCAGAGGTGAAAATCTAAGGTAGGTATAAAACTAACCAACAGGACGAAGTGATGAAACAATTAAAGCTAGAATAGCTAAAGGGAAATAGTAATGGGAGCATTGAGCTCACAAACAAGTCACCCAACTTGTCACCTACGATTTTGATAAAACTTTGCAAGTATGTTCAGAGCACTGAAAAACAATCGATCCGTATTTTTTTCTAGTTGTAGGGCAGATACAGACTCCTACAATTACACCCCCAAAACACATTTTTGACGATATCTTTAAATAAGAATAAATTTTAATCGCCCACCATGTCAATTAGAGATTCATACTTTTCTGTTCTAATCCACAAACTACATTAAAAAATAAGATTTACATGTTTTTGCATCTTTTCCCAAAATATCATATACATGGGTAACAGTCACCCCAAAATATCTCTTACACAATTCCTTCTTTCTTTTCTATATGCAGAACAAAATATTTGAGAGCATTCATATTTGATATGTGCCTTAGGTATCCTTAGAATACGCGACAGCAAGGTTTTGGTTAAAAAGTGCCTAAGAGTTAGATGAGTTTACTTTTCCGATTTTCTATTTTTTTTGATATTTTCTCGAAAATGGTTTTAACGATTATCTTTGAAATTCACATTTCTCTTACATTTGTACAAACTTCTACTTGCCTATACCACTTTTTTCACAAAGATATCTGAGGAGGGTTTTACTTTAGTGCTTAATGTCAATATGCGCGTATATCTTCGTAACCATTCGATGTAGCAAAAATTTTTCTTAACAAAAATTAATCCCGTGACTTGGTTGTGAGTATTATGGCAAAAGAATATTAGACTAGAAACAAAAAAGATATTATATTACGACCTGTGATTGTTTCGAAGTTTGGCAGTTGACACAGAGGAATAAAGGAAAATTACTTGCAGTTCTTGTGGAGAACAAAAAAAATCAAAAAATGGAGAAAGAACAGTAGTAGAAGACATTGAAGTACGGCAACTAATTTAATATGACCATGTAAGAAGAATGTCAGAAGAAAGACTTCTAAAGCTTCTAAAAAAAAAAGAAAACGAGGCAGACTGACTATAACATGGTTCCAAGGGTCCAGCAAAGTGATGTCTGAGAGAAACTTAGTAGAAAACTATTGACAGACTACACAGGCGTTGCAAATAGAAACCCCAAGGTGTAATACGCTATAAACGCGATTTATATATATGAAAAGAATATGAAAATAATTTAATTAATAAATTCTTTGGTGAATTAGAATGGAAACCCAATGTTTACACTGGTGGCATGTCATAGTAAATAATGTAAATCCTTTTTTTGATTCTATTTCCCCTTCTTTCTTATACTTATTTAAATTGTTTCCATTATAATTGTTTAAGTTTCTTTCTTATAGAGTGTATTGTTGTTAGATCCGACATCGTCGTAAAAAAGCTTTTAATGTACTTTGAGTCTTATCACATAATACTCATTGCTGGAACATCATATATGGCCGAAATTGTGATTTCGAATAAGTAGACTTAAATAAATATTGTATCAGATTTCTTCCCATATCACTACAAATATGAGTGATTTAAATATTCTTAGTTACCGTTGTTGGTAAATTTCCTATTTTTCTCCTTACTAGAGTTCCTTCAGCAATTCCGCAAAAGTAGGATTTCGCAATTAATTTGCTAGAAGTAAAGAAATGTATATTCACAAGATCCAAAGTTCTAACAAGCATGGTTATATATCATTGGAAAGCGCAACTGTAATTACTTTAGTAAATTTTATAACAATGTTATAGCTGACGTAATTCTTCAGAACAAAGTATAGTTAAAATGATAAATGGTGCAAAGCATGTCAAAACCTTATGCTTCCATTGTTTGGCATCACCCGTAGCCTGGATGTACTGAATGAACTACTAGGTATCCACACATAGTTCTAAATAGTCCTCCTAACATATACATCCGCAACCAGCAACGCTTCAAGCCGCACTTCCGTAACAATATAAGCTACCTATAAAACCTAGAACGTTTACGGTGCAATCAGAGAAACGTTCTTGGAAGCCAGCCAATCTTCTACCTACAGAAGTCTTGGCCCAGTCAACTGTTAACCTGTATAAATAAAAATAAATAGAAAGACACGAAGCACACCCACTTATCAACTCCTTTCATGTGCAAAGACGCAAAAATCATTTTTGTGGTAAAATTTCTTTTTCAGCTAGGTATGCGTTATTTTTAAAATCTTGAATGCTATTATTGGTAAGTATGATAAAAAAACAATATGTGTAAAATTGGAGAGAGGATGCTTTCTTGTAGTAAGCCATACAAAGCATATAAGCGATCGCTTTTCGTGTTACTGCGATATTTTTTTTTAAACAAATGGTTTTTCATTAATTTTATTCCTTGTTCTTCGAATCTGTATACTCTCATCTTTTCAAATGGCAGTTCTTTTGAAATAATTATAATAAAAATCTAATTAAGAATGCACAATTAGAAAGCATCTTCTAAGAATAGAAAGATATAGATTTTGATAAAAAATTATTCTTAGCCGATAGTGTAAATTATGTTTTTTCTTTCCTGAGATAGCGGCTTTTTTTGCACAATTTTTTTATTGTCTTCTTCAGAAAATATCAATGCCTTTTTACATTATTTAACAACACAACACAATCGTTTTAAAATTTACATTTTTTAAAATTAATAACAATGTTATTTGTCAAAGTATTTTACTATACATGTGTGTGTAGCGTACTAAATTCAAATGTCTGACATTTGAATTCAGTATGACAGTAAAAAAATTGTCGAAACGTAAAAAAATGGTTCAATTTTGAAAATTTCTCATTAAATTGTGCAAAAAAGCCGCTATCTCAAGAAAGAAAAAACATGATATAATAGATTTATATCACGGTAAAAATATAGCTATTTATTTAAGAAATATATTTTTACAATTTAAGTTTGGTATGTATCAACACATATTTTAAAAATTAGATGGTGTACATTTCTCTACAGGTGCAGGATACATATTTTTCGAATCCACTTTAGCTGCCTAAGCTTAAGAGTGAGGGGCCAGTTAAATGCCAAATCCGGACGGATTATATAATTAAAAATACAGCAAGCTTTCGTTTTTTTTTTTTCTGTGTGCTCGAGTGAACTTTTGACACCGTAGTAATCCACCTGTTGCCATGGCTACCATTAGATTAAAGTTGTCTTCACCGGAGGGAGCATCAGGCTCATAAGATGCAACTACTTTAATATCATTACAACGTAGCCTCAAGCCTCAAGTAGATATTACATGAGGTAAATTTCCGATTAGACGATAAGTGAGAAATAATGTTAAACTATTGCTAGAACTTTCTAGATTTATTACTTCACTGCTATTATTACGTATGCTTATTTCGGAAATAAGTGTATTTCATCTATTGTAATAATGCAATATACGAAACAGGTATGCTTGAGAAAATAACATCAATTTAAATATATTTGTATCTATACCCAGAAACCAGCTGAAAACACCTTCTACATTTCTTCTTATTCACATCAAGGATTCATAATCATTTTACAGTACGTATTCGTAACAAATTCTTAGAGCATTATGCTAAATAATTAAATTCACTTTAAAGAAAAAGTATAAGTGCGGAATATGGGGCAGTAGGCTTTCGTACATTTCATACGATTATTCAGACGTCTTTGACACGTTTTCAAATGTACCTTAGCAATAACTAAATTATCCTTCAAAAAACTGTAGTGCTTTGTACTGCTACAAATTCATATTACATTTTCCTGTTCAAATTTTGTCGAATCAAAAAATACAAATATTGAATTTCATAAGGCAGCACTCTAATCTTTCTAACTGCATTTAAATTATTAATTTACTCTATGCTCTACATATGTAAGTAAAAATATACAATATTTATTAGACAAGTTGTAGCTTTGAAATGTGTTTGAGCAAGCGAAGAAAGCAAATAGTTCCATTGCGTTCTCTTTTTCTTTCAACTCTTTTTCAATGTAATTTTTGAGCGATTGTCATGAATGCATCTGTAGGATTTTATCAGGTGATTAAACACTTCAGAACTGTTTACCGGTAATTACTTTTACAAGGTTTCTGACTAAGTAGTTTTTATGTCATTTTTGCTGTTGTTATCAGCACATATCGCACTGTTTAATTTTCATGTATTTATTACTATTGTTATATAGTATATTTGCTGTTATTTAATCAAATATTTAATCAAATTTGCAAATAATAATTAGCCTTGTTAACCACATTTTATTGACAAAAGCTGCGGAGATTCTGGTGGGATTCTGTAGCGTTTATAAAATATAGCATTTGTGAGATATCTGTAAATCTGTAAATATATACACATATATAGCCATATAATAATCATAGCCGTTCTGTGGCGGAAATTCAAAATATCTATATTTTGTTGCATGATGCATTGCAAACTTGACTTAAACGTAAAATATATATATATATATATATATATATATATAGTATATATAATTATATTATATATATATATAATGGCCTAAGCACCCATGCAGCCATGTAGATCTAGGCCTGCCTCTTCCTCTTCTTCCTCCTGGTTGCCATTCCAAGATACTGCGGATTACTGCACCATTCCCGGCCCTCCACACGTGTCCCAACCATTTTATTCTCTGTCTGTTAATTTTTTGAACCACGTCACCTTCCATTAGCTCGTTTGTTAATTCATAATTGGTTCTTCTTCTATATTCACCGTTGTCCATTTTTATTGGGCCTAATATGGTTCTTAGTATTTTTCTTTCTTGTATCCGAAGCTCCTCTTCTTGTTTCTTGGTCATCGTTATTATCTCGGCAGCGTATAGTACTATTGGTTGTATTATAGTCTTATAAATTCTCATTTTTGTTCTCTTTCCCAATATTTTACTTTTTAAGAATTTTCTATTTGCTTGATAGGCCTTGTTCATATTGGTTATTCTTTCTCTTATTTCTGCGTCCCTGCTCCCGTCATTTGTTATTGTCACTCCTAAATACTTAAATCTGTTCACCTTTTCAAATGTGTAGTTTCCTATTTTAACTGAATTGTTTTTATTTTCTCGTTTCGTGTCTAGTCTCATTAATTTCGTTTTCTCTTGGTTTATCTTCAGTCCCATTTTCTTCCCTTCTCTCACCATTTCATCCAGTATCGTTTTGGTCAACTGTCGATTTTTTGATACAATTACGATATCATCTGCATACGCTATTATTTGTGCTCCCTTTGTTCTTATGGTACCTTTATCTATATTTCTTAATACATATTCCAATGCTAAGTTAAATAATGTTGTCGATAATGAATCTCCTTGTCTTACCCCTTTATTTATTTCAAAATCCTCTGTCTGTCCCTTCTGCGTGTTTACACTTACTCTTGTATGTGTCATTGTCATTTGTATTAATCTCCTTAATTTATGTTTGATTCCCATTTTCTCTAAGGCTTCCATAAGTTTATTTCTTTTGAGGGAGTCAAAAGCTTGTTGAAAGTCGACAAATAACATTTCTATTCCTATTTTGTATTCGTGTGTTTTTTCTACTATTTGTTTGAGCGTATGTATTGCGTCTGTTGTTGATCGTTCTTTGTAAAACACATTGATATTGTCCTATTAGTTCCTTGTTTTGATTACTAGTCGTCTCTGTATTAGTGTTGACATATTTTATAGCTGTACTTAGTAATGTCAGTCCTCTATAATTATTGGTAATCTGTGGTCACCTTCTTATGTATTGCAATAATTTGTCCAATGTTCCAATCCCGCGGCATCTTCTCTTCAAGCCATATTTTTTGAATTAATTGATACATTCTTTCTTGCAATGCTTCTCCTCCGTACTTGATAAATTCTATATTAATGTTGCCTTTTCCAGGGGCTTTACCATTTCGGATTTTGTTGATAATTTCATTTATTTCTTCTCTTGTTGGTGTCTCGTCCTCATTACATTCCATTGCGCGATTTATTCTATCATCTTTTTCAATTTCTAGATTATCGTCGTGGTCGTATAATAATTCTCTAAAGTGTTGTTTCCATACCTCTTTAAACTGTTCATCATTTTCTACTATTTTTCCGTGTCTGTCCTTAATGCCTATTGGTTTCCCTTATACGTCTTGTTTTGTTCGCTGATCTTTTTGTAAAATGATTTTGTATTTCGATTCCAGCTTTCTTCTTCTATCTTCTTTATTTCTTTGTCCAACCATTCTCTCTTAACTTTGCTTATGTTCTTTTTAGCTTCTTTTTTTGTTTCTTCGTATGTTTCCTTATCTTCTCTTTTACTACTATTTATCCATTTTAGTCTAGCTTCGTTTTTCTTTTTTATTATTTCTCGGCACTCATCATTGAACCAGCATTTATTTTTCTTTTTTACTGGTCCTATTATTTCCCTTGCTACTATGTTTATGCTGTTTTTTATTTCTTCCCATTCTTTTTGTATGTTCGTAAAAATACAAGTGAAATATTCATGAGTAATACTAGTGAAGAGAACAATTGAAAAGATGCGTAAAAAGATAATAGTAAGGATATTAGAGAAATATACTTTGTGCACTATATGATGGTGAGTAAACCTTTATTCTAATTTCCTTTCAATTAACATTTTTTTTTAGGTGCCTTCTCAGTCGATGTTTATATTCTTCTATAGTATTTTGTTTACTATTTTCCATTTATAAGTTCCATTCGCGAAATGTATTACACAAAAAAATATTAATCTTTTGAATGCCCGCCACAGTGTACCTTATCCACTCCGAAAGATTTAAATTTTAAAGTAAGCAAATGACATCTCTTGACGGATTTGTTAGATGTTTACCTATCGATTCAAGTTCAGTGATTATATACAAGAAGATAAACCAAGTCCATATAAAAGCAAATTAACTTTAAAAGTCATCGATAGATGTCGCTTGGATGTCTAAATCGTCCAAATTAAGATTGAAGCTAAACTAGAAATTACTGTGATGTATTAAGTATGACAGCGCAATCTACTCAAAAATAGTTGTACCGAGCAAATCACTTGTAGACATCAATAGGACATCTTGTTTTGTTTTGTTTTTTTTTTTTTGTAAATAAAACGTAATATGAATATCAACGAGTACAACATTTAAAATCGTAAAAAGCAAAGGCCGTCTTTCCGATATTATTTACGGTGATATAGTAGTTCCACGAGTATATTTTCTTATCGGCATTCCTTTCAATGACAGATGTGCGAGATTTCACAAATGCGAAAGGCACATCAATATACATTAAATTGTGACGTTTAATAATCTTGTTTCCTTTTTGTTAGCATATGTTGTGTAAGAGCCGTTTTACACGTACGAGAATTTTTACATAAATCATACTAAAAATTACCTCGAAAATTTTGGTGAGAATTTTCGTAAGAATTTTTGTCGCGATACTTTCAGATCGTTTTACACAGGAATAAATTTTAACCGGAATTTTTACGATATTTGTTTTTATAAGCAGGCGCATTTGTTAAATTAAATTGTTATTTGATTATGGTTATCATAGAAATCCTAAATAAATAGCAGTTAACCAATAAACCAGCAAAATATGGATCTTAATTGTTTAGATTTAGGTTACGACTTACAAGTGCAAATGGAAGTAACGTTATTCCTGCGTAAAACGACCTGAAAGTGTCGCGACAAAAATTCTTACGAAAATTTTCACCAAAATTTTCGAAATAATTTTTGGTATGATTATGTAAAAATTCTCGTACGTGTAAAACTGTTCTTAGGAAAATTCTCACCAAAATTTTCGAGGTAATTTTTGGTATGATTTACGTAAAAAATTTCGTACGTGTAAAACGGCTCTAAGTTAACTTAGTCTCCCTAATAGCCAAATTGAAATTTCCGCCACAATTTTAATGAATTCAACGTAAAGGCTTTAAAATAACTATTAATGTAATACAAAATGGTGGGGAATTTTATGTATCAACGTTGAAGTTACGAAGAATAATTGCGGGAAATTTCAATTTGGCTATTTGACAGTTGGCTATGACAGTGTGTTGCATCCCTAATAGCCAAATTTAAATTTCCCGCCACTATTTTTGGTAACTTCAACGTAAAGGCATTAAAATAACTATCAATGTAGTACAAAATGGTAGGTAATTTTATGTTTCAACGTTGAAGTTACTAAGAATATTTGCGGACAATTTAAATTTGACTATGTGGGATACAACTTTGATATATAACGTGAACTCTTAAATAACGTCTTATATAGTCTCTAATATCCTACTCGACATTCCGCTATCTCTTCTCTACTGTACTTGTGATGGACGTAATTGAATGACGAAAAAAGCATCATATTATTGACGATCATTCCATAATTTGTTTATGACGTTTGAATTATGAATGATCATTCATTTATTTATTTTTCACTTAATAAAAGAAATTTATATTATGCACGGATAGTTAATTAGAATCTACAGAACATCGTAAATTTCTCTAATTTTAAATATACACTATGTAGCACGAACTATACGTTACCATAATAGCCAAATTTAAATTTCCCGGCACTATTTTACGTGACTTAACGCATTAAAATAACTGTTAATGTAGTACAAAATGGTAGGTAATTTTTTGTTTCAACGTTGAAGTTACTAAGAATAATTGCGGGCAATTTAAAGTTGGCTATGTGGGACAAACTAACAATGGTAAACATCTTTTTTTTTTAATAATAAAATAAATTCACTGTATTCTTACTTTCTATGTAACCCTAGAATCATGGAAATGGAATACTATAATGTCCTAGTAAACCAAATTCCAATTTCCCGCAATTATTGTTAGTAACTTCAACATTTAAGCATGAAATTATCTACGATTTTGTATTAGATTAATAGTTATTTGAATACCTTTAAGTTGAGGTTAGTAAATATAATTGCGGAAAGGGAGTGAAACTCCTGATTGTTATCCCATTCTGTGATAATATTACAAATATTCATATTTTGAGAGTGGGGAAGTAAAAGTATTTCAAGTGAAATTTAATTTAAGTAAATAAATTGTTTTTTTTTAACTTCCATTGGCAGAAACTTCGGATATCAAATCTTAATATTATTAATCACTTTCATAAAACCGATAGCTATATGCCGATATGCCGTCAAAGAGTTCCAAGAATGTTCTGTTTATTGTCTTTTTGGTTTCCTAAATTCAGTTACCAATAAAATAAAATAATTATTATATAGTATAGCACATTTGCTGTATTATAGCAAAATATAAATAATAAAGTTTGTACAAACAATAAAAATAAACTTACAACTTAACACTAATAAACTTCACAGATAGAACTAAAAAAATAATATCTTACCAATTCGTATCCGACATATGACAGATATACTATTATTTTTTATTTATATACAAAATATTGTTGCCGCCTGCCGTGCTTGAATTCCCATATCATTACCATCATAGTAATTTCATTACATTAAAATACGTTATGAGGTAGTACCACCTATTGGTGAATCGTACTGTTATACAATTTATACAATTTAAACTCTGGTTCTTATTCCCGCTAAACAGTCAGACTACCCTACCACTTTTGGCGGTTGAGATACTAGCGACATCTGGATCTGACCGCCAAACTGTTGTTTTTAAGCGCAACACTTTTCCCATAAGCTTGGTTTGTCTCCTTGTATATAGTCACTGTTCTAGTTCTGTTCTTTTTACAGTTTTAACGCCCTGACTTCACACTGTTAACGACTCACACCTGTTTAGCAGGCTTGAAACTTCCAAGTTCGGTTATTAACGGTTGCGAAATGCTGCTTATGTGAAGCCTGTGTCAAAGGAACACATCGGCTCATTATTTCATAACCATAAAGCCTGACATAATTTTGAATTAGAGATAATATTAGACCTGTTACTTTTATAAGATTGTAGCGGTTGTAAATTACTCTCACCGTGATGCTTTAAGCATAAAGATTTATAAGTTTCCACATATTTTAAACTTCTGAAGTGAAAACGTCTGGGTGGCAGTGAATTATAAATTTGCAAAAAGGAACACCATAAATCATTTTCAAGAAAATAACCTACTAAACCTCCATACAAAACCATTATAGTACTTTTGGTAATATCACAAAGAAGCGCCTTTCATTTTTAATAGGAAGAATACTATATTAAACTTGTCATGTTGGATATTTTTGTTTTAAGAAAAAGAATTCTTTATTCTCGCTATACTGCGCCACAGAGCAGCTATTAAAAGTCCAAATGTTCAACTAGTGCTCTGCAGATGGCGCCGTAGGTACATCATCGTACGAGAAATTAATTAAACCATTTTTTATCCCGCAGATGAATTAAAAAAAGCATGTCGTATAACTCGCTCAAGCAAACTAGTTAGTGAATTATGAGGTCCGTTAAATTATAAGCATTGAACGGTGCTATTTTAATTCCTGATTTAATTTGATAAGTCATTGCTGTCTGATTGAAATCTTTAACATTATAAGTCACTACAGCAAATAACCAATGATCACATAAGATAAATATGACGTTTAGTACATACCCAGCTGTTATGTGTTATATATAGGTACTTAATTAAAATATTCAAATGGTATTCGTGCGTTATGTCACTTACAGAAAATGCAAATAAATAAAGTCATGCAACAAGGACTCACTCAAGTAGAATAATTCTAAGCTGTCTAGGTCGGAGGTCTCAGAGGGGAAGTGCTGCTCTGTCATCTTTTTCCATGCTAAAATGAGATGGATTATGCCTCATTCCTTTATTTCTTTGTGATCCAAGGAAGAGGATATTGCTAATACCTCTCTTGAAGAAATTAACGAATCTACCGTGCTTAGTTTGCGTATCCGTTTCTTGCAGATCATCCTTCGAACTCAGAACGTTTAACTCTATCGAAGATGTGTCTTGCTTACTATCTTGTCTCTTATGCGTATTTAAATCTGTCTGTAAGAAAATAACATATATTTTACATCGAAGTTGAATTCTTTTTAATTAATAATATAAATTAAAAGTATAATAACGATAAAGATTCAAGTGTTCAAACAAACCTTTCATATATTCACCTTGATATAAAACATACAATTATGTTTGAAATGACTGCATTCCAGCACTACTTATTTAAACAATTACACATCAGTGCATTGAACTCTAGAGCGAAATATCAGATATTATCACGCATTTGAACAAAATTATTGCAAAGTATCTACAAAAACAAACATTTTTAGCACTTTTTAGCATATTCTGAACAACGGGTATAAGGATTAGATAAGGGACCTTTAGATATTTAATAATTATCAATACGCATTTGATTTATTTATTCTATAAGCTAGTTTTGCCTATTGCTGTTACTAAGAGACGAAGATAGCTTAAATTAACAAAAAATAGGAATACAACAAAAAAGTTTTGGTTAAATATAATCAAATAAAAATGTATATTGAAGTAACAGAATATAAATTTCAAAATAATTTATAGCATTGTTTTAACAATCAAGGCAATTTCATTTTAAACCTTTAATATTGTTAGGTGGCCAAAATAAACATTTATTTCATATTAAATCTACCAAAAGAATTGATTAAAATAGAAAGTAGAAGTTGTTAGATTAAACAAACATTTTAAGTTAAAATGTTACCTATTATGTTGAAATAACTATTCTTGTTGTGTATAACAAAAAATTATACTTCGCCAAAAGCAAATTTGTTTTTTCAGTTAATAATATTATGTTGCTACAGCAAGTTATACGGACATTTCCCAATTATGTTTTAAAATATACTACAGTGAAGCGTTCCGCTAACAATTATGATTTAGTTAATACAAGAAAATATTTTTCATTCGTTCAAGAAAAATATGTTTCCCAGCAGGAAGAAAAGTGGACATCGTTAAAGTTGTACTTTTAGGGATAAAGGGAGAGGAAGAGTAAGACATTGACATTATGAAAACTGTAGGTACATCTTATAATATGTGACATCATTGATAGATGACATTAGTACATTCGACTCAGTTTGAATCAATTTGAGATAATTGCTACATTATTAAGTACCTGTCAGGAGTGAGTATATCGTATTTAGAAAAGAAATCCATAAATATTAATGATCATTTG
Organism: Protaetia brevitarsis; assembly: GCA_004143645.1. Lineage (NCBI taxonomy): Eukaryota > Metazoa > Arthropoda > Insecta > Coleoptera > Scarabaeidae > Protaetia > Protaetia brevitarsis. The sequence goes on along the minus strand of RXPK01000311.1, from coordinate 2,179,147 downwards.
CTAATTCAGGTTTGCAGGTATTGAACTTAACCTACTAAAGTCGTAAACACAGAAATAAACAAAACGGATACACAATCTTGTAATTGCAACAAAGTTAAATACCTACAAGAGATTAGATTACCGATTTATGTTAACATTGAAAGATCTGTGCCATTTTTGCAATTTTTTTTTTTTATTTCAAGGGAATTCTCCATATAACCTTCAGCGATGTTGGAAGATCGCCAACCGCAGTGAAGTTTTATATCTAATACTCCACCGCCTTGTGAAGCAAGTGCAGTGGCAAAGGTTCTGCGGAAGCAATGATTTTCTTAGGCACACTACTAAAGGTATTATGCCCAACTGACTGCTTCGTTATTCTACCATTACGCAGACTTAAAAATAATCGTGATTAACCTGCAAGTCTCATTTGTAAATATTTACGGATAATTGCAATCCAGTGTGGTTCCACCAGTACAAAATTTCTTGAAACTGCAGTTTTTGTTTCGGGAATATTTACCACAATAATATCACCTGTGTTATCTACGTCAGAGATAGTCATTCTTGTTAATTCGTCAGTTTTACAAGCATCCGCAACGCCCATGATTAAACCAGCCTGTAATTACATCATGTAAAAGTAATTTATACAGGGTGTCTCCCCGTTGAGTTGCATAACTTCATAGGGTTATTCCTTGTATCAAAATTAGCAAAAAGGTTCCAGTCAGCATAGGTCCAATTCTCAACCGTTTTCGAGATATGGGTGGTTAAAAGCGCTGAAAGTCACTGGTTACGGTAACTAATTTAGATGAACCATGGACGCATTTGGCTCGAATTTCGGCAAGAAATGGTTCCTAAGGAACGATTAACTTAAATTACAGTCAAAATAGCTATACAAAAGTATCATGTCGGCGTACTCTTCCTTCGTAAAAAAGGCATTTTTAAAGGTTCTACGACCGAAATCCAAAACTGTCAAAAATACAGGAAAACTGCTTACATGACAACTGTCATAAAGCCTACGTCAAGTGCATTGGATCTAAATAAGTTACCAGTCGAAGCCAATGCGTCCATGATTCATTTAAATTAGTTACCGTAATCAGTGACTTTCAGCGGTTTTGACCACCCATATCTCCAAAACGGTTGAGAATTGGACCTATGTTGGCTGGAAGTGTTTTGCTAATTTTGATACAAGGAATAACCCTATGAAGTTATGCAACTCAACGGTGAGACACCCTGTATAATGAATTCCGAACAGTGGCAAGTGCTGCTTTACGAATTTCAGGTGGTGTGCACGACAGATTATCATTGTCTGTGATATCATTCGACATATTGTATAGAAATGTTTATAATAAGTATTTATGATATTAAATTAGTGTTTTTTACTATTATTGCACACTTTTTGAAAAACGACGCTGACCTCGCCTCGATTTGTAATATTTGCCCGCGACCTGCAACAGAGCACTTTCCTCCCTTGATTTGAAATATACTATTCTTGGTGGTTCATTAACAAATGCTGAACTAACAAATATTTTCTTTTTCTGTTATTGTAACCGTACATTTTGTTCATTTTTTTTTTTAAAAAAGTTGATAATACAATCATATTTTTCCAACAAAACATTGCCTTTTTATTTTTTCAGTGTAGCATTGTCTATTTCATTCGCACGACAAGTCTTACGCGGAAGAAAAAACAGCAATTTATTATATATTTGATTATCACGCTCGCATACACAAATAAAACATAATGAATATGACCGGAATAGATACTTCTATTTATCGGACGACACACTGGCATTCGTTTTATACAAAATTGTGGATAAATTTAGAAATCGCTGTCAAATTTACAGCGAAAAGGAAGACCAGTGCCGCATTTACTTTTATAGCTCTCGTAAATTATCCAAAATGTCGAAATATCTAGTATTTGTGGCACTCGTTTCAACAATATGCACGTCATCAGAAGGTCCTTTAAATCTGATCTATATGTAACAACGAACTTTATGATTTCTTTATCGACTTGTAAATTGTTACACCCCACGATCAAACAAGTGCTACAAGAATTTTATATCAATATCGCACTGTTTGCACAAAGTAAGTAAAGCCTACAGTTATGGTTGGCTGTACATATATGTCATATCTATAAAATTATTTCGTAGTGGATATTGAAACATCAATTTTTCAACACCTAAAATAGACAAAAGTTTCCTTCACGTTAAAAATACCGAAAACGTATTTTTCTCTGCGCATGCTATAAGTGTTTCCAAAAAAAGCACGATCTTTAACGAATTAAAGGAAATTTTTGTCAATGGCTTTCGTATTTTGTATTATCGCAAAACGTAAATATGTGGAATTAAGTTTACCTCTCCTATGCATGAACACAGTTTGGTATAAAGACTTTAAATTTACAAATTCGCCGAACAATAATTTGATAACACATGACTCCCCAAAAAAACTCTTCAAGTGTCAAATTCAGAATGTGATGAAACTTAGCAGGGATATAGACTATGCTTAGATATGATAGGATATTTTCTTATGGACGGCAATTGACAAAGAGGGAAGAAACAGCTTTTCTAAATTTAATTAAATTCGTTTTTTTTTTCAGTAGAAATCTTGAACGTTAACAGAAAAAAATGATTGTTTAAATACAAAAGTTACTTTATATCGGAAGTGCCTTTACAGCGAGCTTCTATGGAATGTGCATGCAATGTGTAATAATATCCCGATCGATTTTCTATTTTCTGTATATGTAAAAAAATATTGTGTATGTATTTTGTATCTATTAGTTAATGTAATGAGTACTAAGAGTTTAAAACATGGTAAATAATATTACGTAGTCGTTGCAACACATTGCTTAAATCAAATACACATTCACCCAAACATATATTTTAACGAGATTGGTATGCCGATTACAACATTTATACCCCAAATTAGTAACTCCCTTTCTTCATGATAATGAAAGTCGGTGAAAAAGGGATTAAATCAGAAATCACCCCCACAGCAACAACATCGAACAAATGACACCCATATCAACTTGATGAATATGGAAAGTGTTGTTTTAAAAGGGCATGCATGACTTGTACATCTAGCTTTGACAATTAATTACAATTGGTTGAACCCTTAAGACGTTATTTTCCAAACGTAAAAGGATTATACCATAATTCCAAATTAAAACAACGAAGACCGAAAATTGTCTCATAAATCCTTTCTCTACTCAAAATCCGTAGCGTCAAATGATTGGTTTAGATCTACACATTTTTTTTTGATACATTTTTGGTGCTTATAACGCATTTGATATGGAAAATCATCAAACAATCTTGAGATTATATTTAATCGAAATTGTGGCTAAATTTAAACAATCCGTACACTCAGAAAAGTATCTGCATTGAGCTAACCAAAATTTAGTTGAAATATAACAATGCTGTTGTATAGGGCGCAACAACATTTTTTGTTGCAGAAACGAAGAAAAAAATGTTAGGTATTTGTTGTTAGTACAACAAATTTGTATTGTTAGAGTGATCCTAGCAATAGTCCAATCCAACTCTTTAAAATGAATCACGTGAAAAATAACTGTTGAAATAATTTAGTTATGATTCAAATTTCATAATTCAATTCGAATTAACCCAATCCTTTTAGTTAGTACAAATATATATTATGCTTCAATTTATCAAGTTTCGAATATTTCATTTAAATAAATATTTAATTAAACGAACTATAATCTTTAATCTTCTTTTAACAACGTACTTATTTGAGGGAGACTTGTGGTATATAGGGAGAAAACTGCTATGAAATAGATGTGTGACAACCCAAAACGTAATTTGATTTAATGCTTCAGATTTGTCTATCTAACCGAATTTTTAGTTGAATGGAAAAAAAGCTTTTTTGTAATATTAAAGGAAACATTTTCATTGTTAATTGAAACTGTAATTCAACTAAACCAATTGAAGCCAAATTCTTTCCCTATAGAACACGAAAAAAAAAACAACAAAGAGCATGTTGTTAATTCAACACAGTAACTTTTTTGAGTGTACTATTTACCTCGGAAACATTCTTCCGATTAAAAAACGACAGCCCTTATTAGGGCTACTCTGATGCGGAAGCAAACCGATTTAAGCAAACTAATAGACGATAGACACAGCCCAAACATCAACTCATAAAATCTTTCAAGAGGTCAAACTTTAAGCATAATTTAATAATTTAAAGGATAAAGTATATTTTTATTAAAAATATTATCGCACAATATTATAAGTATAAGTATGTTCTAGGTATAAGGACTTTAAATAGATTTAAACAGGGAATAATTTTTATTTAGAACTTTTTTCCATATTATTACAAATATTTTGGTCGTATAAGGATTACCTTTAATTAAAGGGCCCTCTAAATACCTCTACCTAAATACTAAAATTATATAGAAAAAAATTAAAAAAAATATCAATCTTCGAAGGAGTATTTCATCTCTTAAAAGTAAATTTTAGCTCTAAAACTTTACAAATTTAAATATATTCTACATCCCTACCAAGATTCATCAAATTGTGACACCTGTGGAGAGCTTTCCCTTTTGGTTATTCAATATTTCACTAGTGATGAATCTATTTTTCCAAAATCGCTAAGATAAGAATGTACTCATAATTTTCTTGTTCCTAACGAGCTGCTAAGAATACAAAAGTGACGATTATTTTTGACCAAGAGAAAGAATTCATTAACTTGACATTGTAAATGATGTTACTATTTTTGATGTTTTTAAACGCCCATTTAAACATACACATTACATCATTTTGCATGAGTAAAATTTCTAGCAGTATAATTCAATTAATAATTAATTTATGGTATCAAACCGATTTGAGGATAAAACGAATAAAAAATTACGTGATCGTGACACACATTAATAACTTGTTTTGATTCGTTCTGCTTTCAAGTTAAACATTTCGCGCATGCTTTCAGTATTTATCAGAGGAATCAGCTTCAATTTATTATTAGACCTACATATGTAGAAAGCGTACGGATTGCTAGCAGTATTTCATAAGTTTATAAAAGCAATTTAGGCTTTTTTGATACATCAAAAAATTGGCATCGTAACAGCAGCATTGTTACAAACACTTAAAAATATTGAAAAAAACGAGCAGAAAATAAGAAAATAGGAAAATAGTTATCAAAGTACTTTTCGCGAGAGTATAATGGAATAACAATAAATATTTTTTTAATTCTACTTATTTAGTGACAGTGACAAGTTAGGACCTTGAAATAAATATTCCACTCTATAGTATATAAAATAAAGAAATTTTCAGTCTCTTTTTATTCAATTTTCACTTTGCGAAATATGGTCATAGTACTGTTCATATCTATTAGAAACGAGCAAAAATTATTAGGATCAAAGTGAGGATAAAGCAAGCATATACATCTATACAACATGTTGACGTAAACATTTATAATTTTGTTTGCCATTTCAACTAACATAATCTCTTTGCGACATAATTATTCTTCAGTCGTTATTTTACAGAAAGCATGAAAGGAAGCATAAAAATTTTAACATTGAATAGTAAATCACTATGCGAACAAACAGTTTTATGTCCTGTTTCCGAAAAAACACATTGAAAGAGGTAATCATTTAGTTTTTTTTTTTAAAACGCAAAAGTGGGAAGGCTTTAAACTTTAAAGTATAGATGTACGAAACTAAAGTATACGAATCCTATCCGCTAACTAATAAAAAGTAAAAATAAGTAAACAATTGCCAAACAAGCTCAGATAGCACAGCAATGTCGCTAGTTGCACAGGAATGCCCCAAAACTTACCTATTATTTAATTTTCGTTTCATTATACATTAATACGAGATTTATTTGGAATTTATTCGGGATAGAAGTAATACCAGGAAAACTGAATACACAATCTTAGTTCAATAATAAACAGCGTTATTTACATTTTGGGCCAGATTTAATACAAGATAATGGGCAGATTTTCGTTTGAATTTGAACCGTAGGGGAGGGTGGGGCAAGATGGGGCCACGAGGCATGATGGGGACATCGTCTTATCTACAAAACGGTAGTAAACATCTGTCAAATAATAGCAGTTCTAATATTGACAAGTGCTGTTTTGTGTTTGTTGTAATATAGGAAACTTTACTAGTCGTAATAACAAAGTTATTGCTGTTTGTGCGTGAACTTTGCAATTTCCCGAATTTCGTTATTATTTTGATGGTAAGTTCAACGGCCAGTATCGGAAGCATAAGTAAATTATTTACAATTACACTTTTTTGTGCTTATTAATTGACATGTATTGCATGTATTTTCTATAGTGTGTTATTTGTTATTTGTAATATTAAATATTTAATATGTTATTATAACATAACCAGAAAATGTCCCAAAGAGGCAAGATGGGGCTATTGGTTTGGGGCAACATGGGGACATCATTATCTTATTCTTCAGTCTGGCCCGTTATGCCTGGATATGCCATTATGCTTTCTCGAAGGCATAATGCCTATTTCTCATGTTAGGAATAAAGTATAGGTTCAATCAAAGCGTAACAAGGGAAAGACAACAATCCTTACAAGCACTACGTATAAAAATCTGCTACAAGAAAATAGAACTTCGGAGAATCCTTAAGGCAACTAGGAGTGCTGAGGGAGAGTTAAAGGAAAAAAATGACAAAGAAAAAAACAGAAGAGATCAAGAAGCCGAATTTTGTAAGAAAAGCAAAGAGATAGATTTTTAGAAAACGTCGAGGAAATAATCAAGTTCTTCTGTTGAGGAAGATGACGCTCAATGTTAGTATTGTAAGGGGGTATTGGGTACATGGAGGCTGCGCGAATAACGTGAATGAGTCTTCTATTGTCTCAATTGTTTAGATTCAGTTTAATATTCATATCGTTATTATATTTTTTATTTTAAGTAATTCCGCTTTAAAGAGTTTACGCTTTGTTCCTGCATGCTTTTAAGAATATTTTTAGAATCTATTTTTTACCTATTACCTAGATTTATGGTACGACCCACTCTTAACTCACCTGGAACCCCATCTTGCCCCCATGGTGGGGCAAGATGGTGTATTTACACATTTCTTTTCAAAATTTTCTCACAACACCAAGAGTATCCATCGAAAAATTGTAAATTCATCCATCAGCTGATAAATGTAATAACAATAATAACAAGCGTACTTAGAACCTTGTATATCAATTTGCAATCCTGATGCAGTGTTCTAAGGCTTAATGTTCCCATCTTGCCCCGCTTTCCTCTACATCAGTTGCCCTTTAAAGGTAGATACCCAAACCTAGAATTTTACCTTGGAGGAATTAGACCGATTATTGACTGACTATAAGCGTACTTATAAAATTATTGTAACACATTTCCGCAATATACTATATTTTTTAAATGCTTAAAGAAGAAATGAATGCCCAGTTTCGATTGTAACAACATAATAATATATTAGTAATTTTTGAGGGTAACAAAAATGCTCAATTCATTTTTCTACTACATACTTCAGAACACCTCACCACAAATTCCACTTTACTGGACGCAGATTTCAATACCAAAGTTATCATCATCAACTCTATCGTGTATTAAGATAGTTTAGAAAAACTAGGAACTTAAATATCTAATTTAAAATATCATGTAAAGATCAAGAAAGAGCAGGTAGCTGATCTTAAATTCAAAAGGTCCTGAAAATTTATAAAAAACAAACACCTTTCAATGAATTCATATATAGGGTCATCAAATTCTAGTCTTTACAGTTTATTACAATAAAATTAGGCTGAAATTTCCATAAGTGATTAGTTAAGCATGCTGTGAACCATGACCGTATTCTCTATATCATTTTAATTATATAAGTATAGATTATAGCTTTAGGGTACTTATTTAGTTCAGTTATTATTGATGATGATAGCTGTGCTATGAAACATGCATCCAGTGTAGTAGAATTTGTTGTGAGGTATTTTGAAGTATGTAGTGTCGTCAACGCCACAATTGCGAGCATTTTTGTCAATTTATCTTTCAAAAATTTTGCAAAAAAGTGTTCTAAATGTCAGGAAAAGTTTCCCTATTATCCGTTTTTCATATACAAAATCTTGCAAAAATATGAAAGAAGTTCATTAAGCGACGCAATGCCATAGCTGCCATTCACACTAATTAATTACAAAATTATAAGCAAGTATATGTTAAAACACAACAATATAAAACGTGTTTTTTTTAATGTGCAGCGATGGATAAATACTACACCGAGAGAAGAAAATGCATTCCGTCAATCAACATTACTTTGTTGGAAAAATATTATTGCATTAACACCATTTTTAATCAAATTGAACAAACTATACGATTAAAATAACTAAAAATGACTATATTTTGTTAGTTCAACAGTTAGTTTGTTAGTGGGGTCACCAACAGTATATTTTGTTTGAACGAATTAAAAATATTTTGTCATTTTATCTACATCGAAATTGTTAAAAGAACACTTCACAGTAGTATATTTTGAAACACATTTTTAATTACTCTAACAAAACTCGTTCTATTGATATAACTATATTATATGTTCTGTAATGTTTGTTGCGTTAACCAAAATTTTAGTTAATGTCGCAAGAATACCGTATAATTAAGGCAACCATATCGTTTTATTAAATTAACAAAGCCAATGGGTTCACGTGTATAACAGTTTTCTTCCATATAGTAGCAAATAAGTTATATATAGGTAGGTATGCATTTATGCAATTACGTGGTCGTAATTCCTATTGAAGCAGCGATTGATGGTGTACAATGGCAGTGATGTCAATAGAACTGCTATTTTTTGAGGGTTTTCAACATATCCCGCCGCCTTACAGATATTTTACACTTTATGTTGTGAATGAGATGATAAATGTACAACACACACACTTGACATTTTCCCTTGTAAAGCGAATCAAAAAACACCTGATAGTTTGCTGCAGCAATAAAATATTATTAACTAAAAAGCAGTTCTGTTTTCGTTCAACATAATTTTCTTGTTTAACACAGCAAAAATTGTTATTTTGACATAACAGATAACATTTATTCAATTTAACTTAAAATGTTTATATAACCTAGCAACTTCTGCTTTTTATTTTAATGAATTCTTTTGGTTAATTTAACATGAAATAGTTGTTTGTTTTACCCGACCACTTATTGCCCTAACAATATTGAATGTTTAAAATAAAATTATCTTGATTGTTGAAAACAATGCTAGAAATATACGATATATACGATTATTGTGAATGAGCCCAGCCGGGAAAACGATCAAAAACTGACTTGAACACATTACACAGCCATTAATATAAGGGCTTTAAAAATTTTGCTATGAGTTGGCAAGTGATAGGAGAGCTGTATAGAATTAAATTTGAAGGATATCTAGAAATATGTCTACTAAAAATACCACAATACTTAATATTTTTTCTAATAAATTACAAATATTTATTTTCTTGGTCCTTTTTAGTAGCTTAACTAAAGCAAAATATACTTTGATTGATAAACTATAGCAATTTTCTCAATTCTTTCATTTGTATCAAACTAAAAACAAGAAGTAAATTTAATCCAATAGCGCAGATGCAATCGTGTATTTTACAAACATTTCCATTCTAAACTTCTTAATATGCATGATTTTTATTGATTAGGAATATGAAATTGGCCCGGTAAAAGCTTTTACAATATTTTAATAATGAAAATTTAAATCTCTGCTTGCAATATTTACGCTGATCATAATCTAATGTAAAAGTGATAAAGTTATCAAACACAGAAAATCCGACCCTGCCTTTAATGAATAATTTAAAATCTTTCAAATGGACGAATCTAAAATAAATCAAAAAGTAGTTAAATTTACAGTTTGCTACACCACCGTTGTTTATAAATCATTTTATACATATTGTCTTATTGCTTCTTTGTACATCTATAGAACAAAGGCAAACGTCAAACGAAAGAAAAGAAACTTTAGAAGCTATATCTAGTCTCTCAGACTATAAGGCTCAAGTTTTAAAAGTAAGTTGTATACAGCACATTTAAAAACATAAAAGTTACTTTCTTGTTTGATTGCATAAGATAAATTATTAAATAATTTTAAACTCACATGATGAAGACTTTTTTCAGTTACTAATAATTTGTGTTTGGGGCAGCAGTAGTCTGTTTTATTTGGGTTATGGCTAATGTGTTGAAAGGCATTGTGGTAAAACAGATGTTTATGTTTAAATAGAAATAGTAAACCCTTAATTATGTATATAGCAAATATTGTTAGAAAATTATTTGCTCTAAAATGATCTCTAAAAGACTGACTATAGTGTAGCCGTGACACCTAATTTTTTTTTGTGCAACAAAGACTCGACCTAGGTCCCTACCGCTACCCCAAAAATAGGAGATAAGTTGCAAGTTCAATTTATTTGTTAAAAATATTACGCTTAAAGAGATTAATACTTTACTTTGTTCTCACCATAGGGGTAAACTTATCATGACTAGCACATTGCGGAGTAATATCACGTACAAATATGTTACTGATCACTGTAAATTAATTTCTTTTTCAGAGAAGGTAAAAACCAGTATTATTGTAGTCTATAGAGATTTGCAATGTGTCGAAGAATTTTTTTTTTTTATGTATTGATAACTAAGACACTTTTACCTCATTTAATTAAATCTTACCCTATTAGAGTGAAAATTTGCATTTTTTTCAGCTATATGCATCCCAAAATTTATAAACTGCAAAAGAGGAAAAACGTTGCTCAATTTTAGAGCGACTTAAATACTTTTCGATGCCTATAATAAATAATAAATTTACACTTCCACACAAATTCACTACGATATCGGTAAAAAAGTGTTGATTTTAACTCCGTTTTTTTTCTTTCTGTGCATATAAATCAGCTTTGCAAGAAGTTACACTGTAACTAAGGCGCGATAACTTGACAGTAATTAGAACGTTGGAATAAAACTTGGTAAATATAAACTTAACCTAACAGTCAAGAACATAAGTGAGAATACGCACCATATTTGCCTTGAAGTATATACGTCTATACTTTGCTGTAGGGCGCCAGAGCGTCAGAGATAGACTGCAGGATATTTGTGAGTGAGTAAGTGACATATTTTCATACCTATTCCATGACATAGTAAAACCTTGACACTCAAGAGCACCATTTTAGAACACACCATGGATATTTATATTTATTAAAAAAAATGAAGTCAAAACACTATATCAAATTTTTCTTCGTTAAACGTTAGGGGCGAAATATATTTAGAACCGATAGACGTCTCACACTTGTATCTGCAGGGGTACTGAAACGCCAATAATTTAGACTCTGCTAAAACTAGAGTGAGCACTGACATTCAGGAGTTTTTAAATTTACATTATTTGTTTGAAAGTACGAGATTTGGTTTTCTTTCTGTTAAACAAAATACATACGTTTTAAATCACTGCAATGATGCATTCTGAAAAGTACTTTCAAAAGAGATATTTGAACACATATCTCAAATAAAGCTATACTTCAATGAAGACAAGTGACACACTAGTAGGTATCCCACAAGATCTGGATTTTAAAGGCGAACAAAGTATATAGGTTGTTGAATCGCAGCATGCTAGCATGTTTAAAATTAACTTTGAAATGATCGCCAATATTGACTCCAATAAAAACTGAGAACTGGGAAATAATGTACATGAACCCAAGTAATACCCTCAATCTTTTATTGCATCATCAAATTTTTCCGAAACTACATAGGCTTCATCAGGGTAGTACAGTGATCAATTAAATCTCCATAGATGGTCGTAATGACGTTGAAATATAAAAGTAATTGATTAATATTCTACTCTTATGTTATTTCGTGCAACAGAAGAGTTTTCTTTAAAAAAAAGCCGGATGCCCTCTGGCTGGTGCCATCAACCCTTCCATACCTGAAGTAGAATAACATTATATCCTACGTCAAAGATAGTATTGATTATGAATTGTATATTATTTACCAATGTGTTGACTGTTTACTAGTGGCTTTGCCTTGAGACAAAATTTATTATACCTTAAGTATTTTCAATAGTTTGCATCAAAAATTAAAATTCACGGTAGAGACTGAAATTGCCAGTTTCTAGATACCAAAGTATGTCGCGATAATAAAAAGCATTATCAAACTTGATTGGTGTTTGAAACCTAATTCACCTAGTTATTTGCACTTCTTGTCTAACAGTTCCCTAAAATATGAGACAAATCTGATTAAAGCCATCAATCATTCCAACGAAAAAAATCTTGATTTGATTAGTAGCATTCTAAAACAGCATGAAACCTATTAGTAACATTTTATTTCCTGGCCGTGACTCTAACTGTGCCAACCACAATAATAATAACCCACCGCAGATTTTCGATTTTCCAAACTTGCATAATAGTAGCCATAATGGTGAAAATCTAGACCATAATAATACTATTATTACAGAAAACTGCAATTTATGCCTGGTCTTTCCACAAACTTACCAGTATATTCAGCTCCGCCGACATAAAAGAGCCTCATACTTTTCCAAAAGATTTCATACGTTTCACTCCAAATTTAAAGATGATACAAACCATCTGAATAAAGTTAATTCTATGATGGTAAGTTTGCGGATTTATGGCTTTAAATATGAAAGACGAATTTTCAGATCATTAAGGATGACGTTTCGACAATTTATTGCCTTTTTCAAGTTTAAAGGAATTAATGAAAATAATTACTATATGCTGGGGTTGACATTTTCATCATTATTATGTTACAACATAATGTTGTTAGTCAAAACATATGAGAAAGTTGTAAAGGACGATATCACATTAACATTATTGACAAATATTTACAAAACAGGAACTGCAAAAATCGAAGAAGAGCCCTTCTTCAATCTAGCAACTTGCTATCATAGAATTAGAATATAATTGGCTAACTAAAAAAATTCAAGCAACTAATGTCATCTGTCACATTGGACTGTGATAGTTCGATAGTTGTTACATTGGTCAAACTTCATACAAGTTGAGAAATCGGATAAATGCCTATAAAAGTGACATACTTAATAAATTCACTTGTACAGCTCTTAGCATGCATTGTCGTGAACGTTTGACTTTGACAATGTTAAAGTTCTAGCTACTGAAGCCAATACAATGGAAAGACAATTTTTAGAAATAAATAAATTTGTTGATTCCATCTATTTCAGAAAGTACGTTCAAGAAAACGGGGGTATATCTTCTTGTACGAAATAATATAAGATTAGAATGTTAATCAGTTACTAATTTATTTCAACGTCATTGCGATAATCTGAGTATTTAATCAATCACTGTGCTGACCTGATGAAGCCTACGTATAGTTTGGCGAAAATTTTGCAATGCAATAAAGGATTGTAAGTATTACTTGTGTGTACATCTTTTTCCCAGCTCTTAAGGCCGCTTTACAGTTCGCAATTTTTCGTATTGCGTGCAATACAAATAGCGCATGCGCATTCAATGGATTTCGATCAGCTGTGTGCAATCTTATTGGTATTACATGGAATAGAACGTGTTCTAATATTTAATTGCGCGCAATTTTATTGCACGCAATACGAAAAATTGCGAACTGTAAAGCGGCCTTTAGTCTTTTTGGAATCAGTAGTGGCAATCATTTCAACTTTTATAGTTACGTCGAACTCCAGTATTCCTGCTTTTTGTTGTGATTTAACATTAATTTTAAATAATTTTACCGTCCCAAATTGTACATATATGCTTTTATGCTCTGAACGGCAATGATAACTGTCTTTTTTAAGGTTGTGTTAAGTATAGATCGTCTTCATGAATCATACTTGAGAATTCCAATACCACAAATGAACACACTTTTTCATAAAGGTTCTAATTAAACATACTATAAAACATAAAATCTAAAATATTTGAGTTTCAAACACTGTGATATTTCATTCATATAGTTTACAGTATAGCTTATCTAATATTTTAGGGAAATTGGTAGATTAGCATGACACAACAACTTTGTTATTGTTCCAGTAGTGATGAATAGTAAACCTAACCTGTGAGACCGATAAAACAGTTGGTTTGACTTTTATTTAAGGAAATAGGCAAAATGTGAACAAACAGCAGACCTCTCTGTTTTCATAGTTTGATAATATTTACCCGGTCGTATGTTTTCATCGTGAAAACGTTCATCATTTGGCTAAAAAACAGTTATTTGTGATTACTCCCGAGATTTATTATAGTTAAAAAGCACTTGCACACTACGCACATCACATCACCGTGCGATAGTCCGTTTAGCGCCCGTATATCGCGAATTACGCTAACAGTTGAATTCTCACGCAGTCACCCGCGGGAAACATAGTGACACTAAGAGAAGTCAGTTAACTTTCAGGTGGTATTGGCAAGCAACCAGGCTATTTTAAAACACTATAAGTACAGGGAGTATTAAACGAAATATCGCACTGATTTAATTCTGTTTGTGGGAAAACGGCGTGTTGTCACGATACAACAGAAAATGTAAAGCTTATATTTTTGCTGATATTCTACTACTCATCGAATAAACGGGCAACGACTGGTTGTGCCTCATATTTGAATAGAAGCTATTGGTACTTCCGAAGTAATTAAATGCAATACGTGCCAATGTTGGTGTACTACTAGTTTTTATTGAACTATTAAATGGTAATAACATGCAAGGAAATATGCCAACACAAATTAAGGCAAACTTTGATTATTCACTTTGTATGGGCGGTAGTAAACATGTATTAGGAGAGCAATAAAGGATTTATTTTCTTGGTGGACAAAATATTTAAACATTCAGTAACAAATGTTTATTTAAGCTCTGTCGAGAAGATGATTGTAAGCAACATATCAGAGCTAATTCTGAAGTTGAGATAAGATGAAATGACGGCTGTAATTTTGTTTATGGACAATGAACCACCACATGACTTCTACGAAAGCAAAACATTTCGGAGTAATGACTGTAATATGAGATGATAGTGAAATCAATTAAGTTGGTCGAAAATAAGACTGATTTACCAAAAATCTCAAATACAACAAAACCAAACTAGAGGTACACAGGCTGATTCATTTTCGATCTTTACTGTGGCGATATCGACTATCTATTAGAGTGGTCAGACGTGTCTGCTTACACGGACCGCACTCGCCCCGCGTTATGCAGAACGCTTAGCCATAGTATATCTTCAAGGCAGTAAAATCACTCCCTCCGATTCGTGTGTCTAGTATCTAGTATTAGTGTTAGTCGAATCTTGATGCAAGCTAGTACAATTCTCCAATTAATGTTTTACGCATTGTAATATCGAGCGCAGAAAATCCCAGAAAACGACCATTGTGTCATAATGTAGAAAAGTATGAGTGAATTCCAGGATTTACATTAGGATGGTGCCAAAATAGTTTGTACAGTGTGCGATAAACAGTTATTGTGTTGGCACAACTCGGACTACACGTTGGTGGTGATGCATTTGCATCTGATCCGTTATCTACCTATAAAGGTTATTTTATACCCAAGTACATCCTTTAGTGTTGGTTGCTCTTTTGCGTTGCGCTAAATTGGAGGGGCAACATTAAGTTTATATGGGTGAAAGCCCATGTGGGTATTTCCCCTATATATGTATGTATATAAATGGAAGGGTGATGTTACACTAAGACCTAAAAGATCCTATTGTGTCCCCTATGCTTACTGTTTTACAGCTGGCCTTTCAATCCTCCTTTCAGAAAGTGTAGGATATCAGAGGGCCCCAATCTAGGTAAGTCTCCCTCTTCTATTTCACATGCTCCCAGGTGCAACGCCCTTGAGTTGCACAGTGCTACGCAGTTCGAGAGGAGATGGATGGGCGTTTCATCCTGTTCCCCACAAAATCTACGGTCAAATTCCTTTTCGAATCTAAGCTTACTCAGGTGTCCTTTCAGTTTGCAATGGTCTGAAAGTATTCCTGTTAATATATGAACATTGTTTTTACTCAGGTTGATGCATTCTATAAACTTCTTCTGGTTATAAGTTCCCAGAACAATTTTACTTTGCCTCATTCGCTGGAGATTTTCCCAGTAACTGTTTTTTCTCTGCTTCATTTCTATTTTCAGTTCCTTCAATATTGTACTGCTACTGCAAAAGGGTTCAGGCCCTACAAAAGGTATTTCAGCCCCTTTTTTTGCGAAATTATCCGCTATTTCGTGTCCTTCCACTTCTGCGTGACTCGCAACCCACAGGAGGGTTACCTTATTCCTTTTGCCTAGCTCATTTAATTTCCCTAGGCATTCCCAAATCATCTTGGAACTGATTTCATGTGAGCTCAGCGCCTTGATGGCTGCTTGACTATCAGACATGATAATCTCCTGCTTTCGATAATTCATATCAATATTGAACTGGACTATTTCCCCTAATGAAGGGGTGAATTGTTTGGCTAAGGAGTCGATAGGTAGCGATGAGCCCTTAGACCCTACAGTTTACTGTCGAGAAGTTGTTGCCAAATTTAATTTTTTTTTTCTGCGCGTAAAATGGAAAACAAGATGGCAAGCGGCTTGTAGAGAAAAAGCCACGCGGTAGGTCAAAATTCACCCTTCGATTTTTCACTCGTTGGCATGATGGTCGTGCAGTTTCGCGGTTCTTTTATTCTTCTATTGCCTGGATGAAGTTTGGTCACGACGTTTTTCCAGTGCATTTATACATATTAGGGATAATCGATTCGTCTACTTGCCAATGCGGTTATGAACGACTTCCAACCATTTCTATTGCTTCCCTAAATATTCCACAACATCTTCCCCCATTTAAAGTTTCTTTAAACACAGAGGACATCCTGGAATCTCTATCCAAACTTTTAAGCCGACACGATGTTAACGTCTCGCTGCTCTATTTGGTCGGGATTCTGTCCAAGTTTCTATAAACATCTGAAAAAATGCTACAATGTAGCTGTTGTCTTTGTGGGTATTTCATACTGGACATCTTGTAGTCGTTGTGGCATATTCCTATTCTATGAATAAAATATAAGGTAAAGTCAGGTAAGTGTGTAGTAAAAATTGCATAGTGCGAAGAAAATGTAACACTGTTCACATAATAAAACATTTTGATAAATTTTACACATAGAAGTACGTAATATATGCTCAGTTGAAAGCCTTTAATAGATACACCTTTTATAATTATCAACGATTTACTAGTAAAAAAAGAAATTTTAAACACTGTCAATACTACACACTTACCCAGCAAAATGGGGCAAGTGTGTAATCGTTCCGCATTTTATATATTAATATCATTATCCTTTAGTTCGGCCAAGAGTGTAATACTTAACTGATGCCTGTTTAATAAGGTGTGATATATTTACAAGATATTCAAGTTGTTACATGTTAGGAGATGCGAACTTTTGTTTGTTAAACTAGTATGAAGTTTAGTACATTAGTATTATAACAAAAGGACGTCCGTATTTCAATTTTAAAAATAAATATACCCAAACTACACACTTGCCCCGGTTACACACTTACCTGATTTTACCTTACTTTATGCACCTATGCACAATATCTCATTTTTCGTCCTTGGCATGTCCTCATTTTTCATACTGGTACTAATTAACAATAATATTTGGCAGTTTTAACATTTCAGGACTACTGTTTTTATGTATTAGTTCATTTGTCATACACATAACATTTCCACAATATATCAACTGGCATGGCCTAGCCATCTAATGCTGGCATAAAACATTATTCACTCCACTTACTAATATTACAGCACAGCTACCTAACATTTAAATTTAAAATGTTTTTCATCAATTAAAGCATAATATCAAAACAAGAACAGTAAGACAGCCAATATGATGTGAAAATCCAACATGGGCCCACACGAAATCAGAAAATCGATGATGGAAAGAGACGAAATCATATAAACTTCTTAAATATCCCTATAGATATATGATCGAAATTGGTCTACTTTCAGTTTTCTCTGCAAGCTCAAATAAATATGCTACAAGTAAAAGCAGACAAGGTTCTTTTGTTATATAAAATATATATATAAAAAAAAGTAAAATAAAAAAGGAGAACGAAAAGAGACTTGAAATAAAGATAAAAATCAAAACTAAAAAGTAGAATCCGTGGAAGACAAAAAAAAAATCTGTGCTTGATAGGTTTAAATAAAATGTGTATTGAAATGTCAGAAACCAATTTGCAGCTCGCAAAGAATAATAGATGTGCAGGAAATCTGAGCGACCTTTAACGTAGAAGGACATTTTGGGTTGGCTAAAAGTAAGATTCAATACATCATCAAGCTTACCACATGAAGGAAGGTGTTAAAAAAATCTAGAAACAGATAGTTGAAAAAGAAAAATATTTCATAAGGAACCTGGTTAAGAAAGAAAGAAACGTGATGATGATTAGAATGCGCCACCAGGTGGGGCTCATGGTCTATTGTAGGAATCACCAAACCTGCTTACCAGGCGTCTTCAACGCTCTTCCGAGTGTATAAACCCATTTGATGGCGCCTTTTTATTGCTTTTGCTAATATGGTGATTCCTACCATAGAGCATGAGCTGCGCCAAGTATTTAGGCACGATATTTCAAGACAAGTGATGGTAAACAGCAGTAATTAAGGAATCTTAAGGAATTAAGAAGTACGCCAAATGATTATCGATAAAATGCGGGACATAGTTAAAGTCCAAAGACGCCTGGTGGCATATTCTATCGGTTCATTGTATTTAAGCATTTTTCTTTGATATTTTAAGACAAGTGATGGTAAACAGCAGTAATTAAGAATTCTTAAGGAATTAAGAAGTACACCAAATGATTATCGATAAAATGTGGGACATAGTTAAAGTCCGAAGACGCCTGGTGGCATATTCTATCGGTTCATTGTATTTAAGCATTTTTCTTTGATATTTCAAGACAAGTGATGGTAAACAGCAGTAATTAAGGAATTTTAAGGAATAAGAAGTACGCTCAATGATTATCGATAAAATGTGGGATATAGTTAAAGTCCGGAGACAGCAATAGTTGTAACATTTCGAAACGAGACACTGGGTTAAGTTAAAATCATAGAAAGCAAGGTAGCCAAGAAAAAAGTTTGTGGACGCGGCTACGGAGTAAGTTTCCATAAATAATTAAATGTATGCCGTCGTACCAAGAGAAGACTGCAGTACTTTTTCACTATTCGCACTAGAGTACGCTGTATCACATTTCTATTGAAAATTATCGAATGATATGTATACTTTTAAATCTGTCTGTTTATGAATACATCTTACACTCGTATTTAGACATTACAGAAAGAACCACGTAAATTATCACACAATATTTAATGGTGATTAGAGGTGGCATCGCTCGAAAAATTTCTGAGCATATTGCACTGCACATTTCCCACCTCATATATTAATAATACAAAGGAAAAGATATCTCTAACGCGGGATGTTAAATACCCGAGCAAAAATAGAGTCGTTCTAATGATCACAGCTCTCATAAGATATTTACCTCGTGAATAAGTAGATATGATCGCGTGTGAAGTAGTTTTTACTGTGTTTGGGAACATGACACAACAACTTTGATGTTATTCTAGTAGTGATGGACAGTGGATTAGCGTGACCTATGAGATTGATAAAATGAGAAGAGGCCGTTTTAATGATCATGGCTCCTAATGGATGTTGACCTAGTAAAGCTACCATATTAATATTTGATAACTGTGTCTGTCTAGCATATTCAGCATCAATAGCACGATGCTGAATATGCTAAAGCATTATCATCCATGCATACAAACAATCTTGTATTGTTTACATTTTGCTGATACTATTTTTTATGTAAACAGTCCAAATGTACTTACACCAGAAAGAAATGTTTAAAATGCTTTATTGGTAATTCCAGGCTTTAGTAACAACTATAATGCGATGATGTTTTTGTACGTTTCCTTCAAGAATAAGATCAACTTTTTTTTAAGAAGAAGCCATTGGCAATAACGTGACTTGATTCAATATTTTACACGAGAATCGATGTGTAAGGTGCTCTGAACGTGCTTACAAGGAGCCGCCTTTATTATCTGTTTAGTTGATGGTCTAATCAGGCCGGCATCGGCGACGATATGAATCACGTGCAACCCTCTGTCATCGCCGATGAGCAGACCTATAATTTGACTCTAGGATCTTTGGCCGAGACCGCGGTCTTTTAACTATAACAACGTACCTGACCGACGGAATGCGGGGTGGGAGGGCGACTTCATAAATTAAAATTTATATTTGCACACGGTTAAAAAATTCATTGAGAGAGGTCTCGCTCCGGGCTTGAGAAGGATATATATTGTGTATAATTACATATGTGTTAATAGTTAGAACAAGGGTATAAGAGCACCGCCGTGCGGGATCAAAGAACTTGCGTGGATCGTCTTTTGTCGGTAAACTATGGTGGTCTTTATCCAATACCAAAAGTTAATTTCGCGTGTTCCTATTATTCTGGAATTCACGTCCGTGACACACTCTTGTTTAGACTCGCAATGTGTATTTGGTGAATAAGCAACTATGTAATCTTGTAATACACATTTAAAATAAATTTTAAAAATTTCCAATAACTACTAGTACTAATATTACTTTAAAATATGTGTGTCCTCCAATTATTTTTGGAAGCTTAAAGTAGTAAAGAGTATACAATGGAGTGATGACTATTTGCCATGCGTCATTAAAAATAGTGTTTAGCGCAGCTATTCTCTTATCGCCTTATTATAGAAAACTTATTCAGGATCCATCGCCTATCTTAGCAGTTAAGCAATGATTTTCTATAGAAAGCACCCTATTGCAATAATAATTATCCTACCCAGATTTATCTCTATCTTAATCTCTTTCGACTTTACCCTTACCTACCATGAACCAAATAATTCTCGCGAAAACGAATGGCGGTTTTCTCTTTTGAACTTGTTAACTAAAATGGCTGAGTAAGTCAGGTACCTATAGTAATTCCTTCGCTTCTGTCGTTAAAACGGGACACAAAAGCCGGATGTGGTTTCGTGATATCATACTTTCACTAAGCTTTACAGGTTGGGCCCATATAAACATCCATTTGAACAATAGATTTGATTTTTTGAGACCCTTCGATCTCTGCCAGTAGCCGTCTGTAAACAAGCAAGATGGAAAATGGACGTGTTTGATTTACAGGTTTGCTAAATCTTATTTATTTAAGTCAACATATACATCAATCAGCCACAAATAACAAAGAAAGCTTCACACATATGTGACTTGTTATAAAAATATATTATATTTTAAAGAAACAGTTTAATTGGAGTCGGTATAAATTCTTATACCGATAATCACAACAAGCAAAAAATAACTGCAAGCGTTTCTTACGACCAATATGCGTCATGTTCTGCAATGCATGTATTTAATGTATTTGCTATTAAATGGAAGAAAACTGTTGTTCACTTGAATCCATTGAGTTTGTTAAATTAATAAAATAGAAGTAATAAATTGTCTTCACTATACGGTTTTGTGAGTTACCTAAAAGTTTGATTAACTCGTTAATATTTTGTTAATAAAACTTGTTTTGATAATTTGACATCTGAAACTTTCCCTGAATGTAAAGTTGCTGAATTAGTGAAATAAGATATTGTTATTATAAAAAGAAATACGTACATCAATCAAAAAGTTGTATTGGTTTAAATAGAGATTTTTTTATGAAAATAATGATTGCCGTTTGATATGCAGAATTTCGTAGACCTCTAAGCAGAAATTGTAAATTAATAATTTTGTAATACTCAAATCATTAAGAAAATCAAATGATCGACTAAGCCACATTCATAACTTTTCGCTTAATTTAAGAGGGGAAAATCTTCAAAAAGACACTCAGCGGTCTGTGGCACTGACAATGAGTAGTGTCGGATTTCTACCGACTAAAAACTCCTCTTATTCGAAGAGACATTGTTCGCCCGGAAACCGCATAAGCATTACATCAGGGGGGAATATTTCGATAAGTTGGTTAGACTATCGCAATTAAATATCTTATTCTACCATCTCTCTTTAATCGCTAGCAAATTTTGAATTGAATATCTCAGTAAGCTACTATCTTATTCTTCCATCTCCCTCTTCTCAGTCACTAGCAAATATTGAATGTAAGCTGTTATTAATTCCCAATTTCAGAACTTTCAAGCATCACAGTCACAATATTTTCAGAAGTCAGGGTTGCTAATTGTCTATAAAGTGCTACCTTATAAAAATGCCACTTCTCGCTTTCAAAAAATGTGTGGAATACATCATCCCTTGGTGAATCTAAATAAAGACAGCGATCTACCCATATTCAAATGTCAGGAATTAATCTTGCTGTCCATCTACCAATAGTTTCTGAAGACCAGCGCCTCTGCCATTTATCTGTTATCACCTTATAAGCCTCTCCCTTTCCTGTAACTAGTCTGTTAGTAATTTTCTCTCATATATCACCTTTCTCTCTTTAGCCAACAGATCTATGGGGGTCACACCTGCTACCACCAGAACTACAGCTTCAGACACAGTTCTATATGAACTAACTATTCGCAGTGCCCCTCTTTTTTTAACGTCTGCCAAAATTTTCTATATTTCCGATGATTTGAAGCATCCGCTCAAAGTTCGCTGCCATACAATAGTATAGAGATTACTACTGCCATCAGAATACGACGCTTGCACGCAGCAGGCATTAGCCGACTCAAAGCTGTCACTATGTTGTTTGCTTTCTTTGAAACAGAAGATAAATGATACCAAAAAGTCAACTTTCTATCTAAATAACTTCTTAGATAATTCACATCCAATTTAGCAGTCACGGTCTCATTTTCTATTTTAAAATCAACATGAATTAAAAACATGTTTCAGAATACACTACCGTAAAGCGTTCGTCTAACAAGTGTGATTTAGTTAATATAATGAGACTGTTTCTTTTGAAAAAAGATGCTTTTGGATGGAATAATTCTTTTTGATAGATATATTTTGTTGTTATTGTGCACAAACGTCTTTTCCATCTCAAAAATTGACGAATAAAACAGTAAACAAAATTAATTGTTTGTTTTCCAAGCACCACTCTTCTATTATCAAAAAACTAATAACTGCCGAATTATTATTGCATTTATAAATTTAGTAAGTAACTGATAATAATTGGGAATGAAATATTTTAGTTCCATAACTCTCCTCTAAATGTTTGGCGTGCCATTCATATTTGTGCCGCAATTGCATAAACACATAAATACGAGAATCTTAATAGAACTCCTGAGAACTAAGCAAAACAAAAAGGTTTAAAAATAAATGCATTGCTGCCGACCTAGTTTGAAAAGTATGTCGCAGTAATTTCAAATTTTGAAACGTGCGTAAACTTAAGGCATTCTTTCTAAACTATATTAATAGCAAAATGTGTAAATAAAATCACGCATTACAAATACGTTAAGTTGAAAACACGAAGTGGTAGAGGATTACTAATTAAACACGTAAAATTAGTCATTGTGTAAAGTTATTTGTACTATTCGCGCAGATTCAATGTCACTAGCATCACGATGATAGGATGCATGGCTGGATTGTTTTCCTCCAAAGGTTATTGCATTCCATTGAAAACTACTAGGCTTATGGAAATGTAAAATCCGCGCAAGTTTTGTTATTTGATGACAAAGAAAGCGCAACATTGTAAGTTTATCTTGTTATAACAGTGTTATATTATGTAAGTGATAGTTACATCAAATATACAGCATGCCAGTGAAGTGTCCACCTACTTATTAGCATATATAAAACAGAGAATTGCCTGTAATTACAAGCGTTTACTCGGAGATTTTACTACGTACATAGTTAATCTCCAGCCAGGAGCAGGTATGAAAACGAAGGTCGGCAATAGGAATCAGTCCGACATAATCTTTCACTGATTATCAATTTTATGTTAGAATTTGTATAATTGGATTTTAACAGCACATTATCTACAAGTTATTTCCTTGTCATTGAGATGTACGGGCGATTTACGACGAGTCATTGCACAGGACCCAATGTCTTCTGTGTTCATAAAATAACATTAAAACTGTATCATAAAATTATATATACATAGAATTACTATTTAATGGTCGAAAATTATTTTTTTTGAAGAAGAAATCTTGTGACGACAGTAAAAGATTTTAAAAGTTAATGGGTTATGAAAGTCGGCACTTTTATTCCTTTGTGATCGCAGGAAGTATTGGTAAAGAATTCTAAAAATGTTTATACATTTTTACATATTCTTTATAGCTGTCTTTAAATAAGAACAATGAGTAATAGAAAGCTTCGAACAGTACTACTACCACACGTATTCAATAACAAAATCTCATGGTACAGTGAAATAGCTAAGAAGACGTATTTCTTGATGGGTAAGGAGATATCTAACTTATGAAAGGATAACTATCAAAATTAGTTTGTGAGTAATTTTTTATTAAAGCTGTAGAACTGCTAAACATACCTATGTATACATTTAAATGTTCTTATCAAAAATATGTTGAGAATTTTTTTTGTGCAGTACCGCTGCTTTCAAAGTATTGTAATCAGCTATAAGCGATGTAAACATTCACGTCAAAAATTTCTTATTCATGAATAATAGGTCACGCCGCCGTTTGACATTTTATTATCGCTATATTTTCTATATTTTTAGCTAGTTATTTACCTTTTGCGACAATTAGACTCCTGAGTAAATACTTTTGTATTTAGTGTGCATACAGAAAAATGACTCGCAATTAGCAAACAATTTATTGATCGTCCATACGTATTTCCTCTCAGTATCTAGCTATACCACAGCTTCTCTTTTATTTCGAAACATTACAATAGCATAAGGCAATTTAAACAATTCAATTATTGTGTTAATTCATTCATAGTGCACCGAATAAATGGGTAGTAAAATCCTGCTTGAATTGTCAAAAAGAACCACCATATTGAAACCGCTAATTCTATTTTCAGAAGAATTATTGGTTATATTGTCATTCAAATAATGAATGTTGAATTTTGTTAAATTCCATAGATATAGATAAAACATGAGCTACGATTAATTATGTAAATCCCTTGTTATCACGGTATTTTAACAACATTTGACCAATAGGTAGACCAGTTTCTTTAATTACACAATTTAGAAAAACTTAATTCATTACCTAAAGGCAATGCTAAAAGTTTACAGGCAACGATCTGATGAATAGAAAATATAAATGCTGTATGAGAATTGTGGATCCTTTGCTCTAATGGAAGCAGTGAGATATCAAGTCAATACATTTAAATATTTATCACAGGTGAGTTGTAGTAGATTCATAAACAATTATAATTATCCATATTCTATCCCAAAATAGAGCCGGAAAAAAAATATGAAAACGCCAAATATAATTTAAACTTCTTCGCCAATACAATGCATTAACAGAGTGTCTTCAGATAAAACATGTTAATCAACATTAGGATAATAAAATTACCCAAAATTCTAAGTAGACTATGTTAAACCATACCAAAACAACTACCAATTTGTTACTATCTCTATCTACACGAATCTCGGAAAAGTGTATTCGAAGATAAGTAAAAGATATGTTCACAATTGTATCATTATTGAATTTATTCTATTGCTTCTATAATATCGTGGTTTTGAGCAAGACAAATGTATTTTTATTACAAGAACGCATAATCACATTGGTGTTTAGCTACTGTGAATCTTGTAAAGAAACGTTTAAAACTACAATCTCTTAGCACTGTATTTGTTATACCTATATAAACCTTTAATATATATTTTTCAAAACATCTTTTGCTGATATACATACTTACTTAGGATACCCGGAAGAGTAACAATATTAAAGCAGATCTAATCGCAATTTACTACCAAATATCATTAATTATAAACATTGAATAACAGTGTAAATAAATTATTAGTATTTATGTTTGTGTTTTTATTAATGCAGGTTAGTCCTGCTTTGACAAAAATACTGGACGCTATATCAATAAACTACATTCATTGAGTGGATTTTCATCGACAGAACGAAAAGTCTCATTGTTATGATAAAACATTATTTGCAATATTTGGTTTAATAATAACAAGATTCATCAGTAAATAAATAAGCTTTCGTATTAAATTATTGTACATTAGTCTATGGATAATGTAACTATATTTTCATACGTTTAATAAATAATTTTGTTAATAATATGAATATGAACAGATATATATTGTTACATTTACGTACAATTTTTCTAAAATTTTTCACGTTATGTCGGCAATAAAGTATTAAATGATACCTTCTTCGTTAGTTCAATGGTTTGCATTTGTTGAAAGAATAGACAGCATATCTTATTTAAATGTGACTGAATTACTGACTTACGCCGCGGTCACTGACTGACTGAGCTCCTAGAGGGCGTGCAGACGCGTAATCTCCTAAGGAAAAATCGAGAATAATACTTGAAACATGATACTGATTAAAGTGCTCTTGGAGGAATGGTAAAAACGCTTGGTAGGCAGAAATTCACATTTCTGCTACCTTTCTGCTTATACGGTGATTCCTCCACAAAGAGCCATGAGTCCCTGCCAGTGCGGCATTTTTACGGTAAATTGTTCATGCATTTTCTTTTAATGTTTTTTTTTTTTGGTAATCACCAATGCTGGATATCAATCTTTTAATATTATATTACTTTTACTGCAATCCAATTAAATAAAGCCGCAACGCTTACTCAACAGTGTTTAATGAAGTTCATTATTTTAACTGTAAGTTTACTCTTTAAAAATAACTAAATTTATTAGAAATATGAATAACATACATTGAGTCAATCTCTTGCGATTAGCATATCAATAAATTACACTCACTTTATTGATGCCTTTCTCTATTCTGCTGGTGTTCGTGCATAAAATTGCAAACTCGCAGTCATTCAGTAAATCAAATAAAATTGTTAAGAGAACGTTGGTTTCGTTACAACAATAATATATTTCATTGAGCCAATCAAACTACCATTTTAAATGATTTTGGTTTCATTAATGCAGTGAATGATTTATTACTCGATACATTCCCGTCGTTATCGAATATAATCTTTTTTACTGATTTAATGAACTCAATCTTTAGACCAATTTTAATGCATTATTTCATGTGCATAATTTCTTTAATTGTTTCATGATCCTTTTTTGGTTCTATGTGAGTTAGTTTTCTTATTATATGATACCAGAATATTTGCTTAATTACGAATGTTTCAACATCTACTTTAAAAAACCACAATAATTTTGTAAAGGATAAAATTCTTTGTTATAAATAATTACCATAATTCTTGACATTTTTCTTTATTTTTGTATAACAATGCTGCTACGCATAACGTTCCGTACCAAAGATTAGACAAGCATTTTTTTCAGTTACCTACCTAGTATTTAATTCATTTTTCTCGAATTAGATAAAGTAAAGTAAATTTGGTGTTACTTTTTCACAATAAATTACATTTACAAATAAGTGTAAAAGGTAACAGGAATATGCGAAACGAAATAATTCGCGAATAAATGCGTTGCATTTCCAATACCATTTCCATAAAGATTTGTAAGCATATCAAATAAAAATTATGCTAAAAACCTTGTCTACCTGTTTATTTGTTGCATATTGGTAATGTGCAGTTTATATATCCTTTTGAATCTTATTGTTAGGCCAAATTACTATAAGTTATTTTATTGAGTTTGAGTTTTTCATATAATGGAATAAACATTTTATTCTTAAATTCAAACCCAACTCTTTTTGTCAATAAAATCGCTAACTCCATTTATTTTAATACAAAAAAATTGATGTACGACAGCGAGTTGAGGAAGTATTAAGATTAACTCAAAATATTTGAGAGCCATAAATATCGATATGGATTTGTTATACAATAAAATAGTTAAGAAAGCTTAAACATGTGTTCATAATCATGCATTAATTTCTTTCTACTTAGAATAGTCTATACTTAATATAATACCTCAAGAACATTAAAAGCATTTGGAATGCGTTACACAGATAATTAATATACAGTACAATAGGTGACCAATTTCGCTTTGACTTCTGTATGCATAGTAGCGTCGATACATTTCAAATAAAATAAAAGAAAGAAACAAGAAGAAGCGAACCTGCACACCTGGTCGTTACCAATAACGTGGCCCCTTCATTTTCACGATCAATCCTATTAAGAGTGTTTTCACATTCGGCACAACATACCGCCAAACACTCAAAGTCAAAGGATACAATATAATCTGTTAAAATATAAATTAAAAACCAGTTAATAAACGCTGAAGGGGTTTTGTGATCGCACTGCGCGGTTATGCGCCTGTGATGTATCTTGATGCCCCTGCTGCATCTAGAAACGTGTGTCTGTGTATCCGTGTGGCCCTTGTTTAAATTTTTTACGATTGAAAGGATAGGTTTCACATCTCCTTCGGATCCTTAGGAAAGGAAATGGGCCGTTAAGAAACTATTCTGTTTCGGAAACTATGAAAACGCCGATATCTATTTAACAACTTATTCGATAGGTTTTCA
This sequence comes from Protaetia brevitarsis, assembly GCA_004143645.1. Lineage (NCBI taxonomy): Eukaryota > Metazoa > Arthropoda > Insecta > Coleoptera > Scarabaeidae > Protaetia > Protaetia brevitarsis. The sequence continues at coordinate 2,150,858 of RXPK01000311.1, read as the reverse complement.
TCTGCGGCTTCCCTCTGTAAGAGTCTGGGCAATAAAATTAATCGCCCCTTTGATTGCGGGTACAAGCTTTAAGGACCGAAAGAGAATAGCAACGGGCGAGATCACACTGATAGCTAAAAATTCATTGGAAAATTTATTTAGTAGAATATCCAATACGGAGAAAAAGGTGCAGCGAAATTTACGAATTTAAGTTTGTGATATGCCGTACTATGGAGTTATAGATATAGTTATTAATGACAGCTATCAAAATAGAGTATAAGGTATCATATTACTGTAATTTTTCAAAAATCTCCACCTGCATAATATATTTGTGGTGAAACTAATATCACAGAATACAGAATATAGAGAAATTTCATTCTTTGTGATCAGAATATTTTATTGTCAATACTATTATTTTGGTTATAAGATAGATCTCATGATTCTCTGCTTTTCTATGTTTCAGGTAGATGAATTATTAATTGCTTAACAAGAGTGCAAATATCATTCGAGTTATTACTGTTTCAAAATGATTTTGTTCCGTTTACTATATCACATATAATGTTGCTTTGGTGCCTATTAAACGTTTGTTTGGTAATGAAAATGAAATATGGGGGAATTTAAGCGTGCATATAACAGAGCTGCGGTTATAAAACGTTATAAATTAAACTGTTTCTCCTACAAACCCTAAATTGTGGCATTATAGGTAATAATTGTTTTCAAATTGCATATGTTCATAGGATCGCTTACACACAATTGCAGGGGTTTACAATTCTAATATATCAGGTGACTTTCTCATCTTCAGACAACGCGATATCACGAAAATTACTACACACGGATAAAGAAATGTTGTGAATGCAAATTGGTCATTTTGAAGGCCCTCTTTTATGATACCAATCTTGATTTCTCACTCCCAGTGCTCTAATGAGTGGAGCTGCGATGAACTGTAAAACCTAAAGTGAAAACCCCAATATTTTTATTACATATTTGAATTCTCCAAGAAAAATACGCAACTTGGATGACAATTATTTTTTCAAGAAACGTTAGAATGAATTAATGAAACATTTAACTCTTATATTCAAGAATGGAATTAATGCAATAAATTTGAAACTGTGTCTTAATGACATCACTTTTTTGTTAATTGACGTTCAATTGTACTTCTTTCCTGGTAGTGTATACAAGAAAAAGATTAAACTACCTAGTAAGGTTATAAAGACTTTCCTAATCAATTCACAACCGTTCCCTAACTGATGTGCTTATGTAATGAAATTTTCGCTGCTCGGATTCGATAGTTCTCGATTTTGATTTTTTTTTAAATACAAACTGTCTGACAAATTCAGAATCGTTCGACCAATTCCAGCTAAAAAGCAAGTATTTGAAATTCTGAAGTAGTTCTAGCCATGTATACAGTAATTTCTGGTGTGTATTGGAGTTACACAGTTTGTTTGTGAAATAATAGTTAAATGAGATTAAAAGTAACTAATTAATTCCATTATGTATCCAATAGAAATTATTGTAGAATTAATAACATGTGAATAAGGTCACTAAGTACTCATTCTTTGTAATTATATAATTAGTTTTAAGTTGGTAGTGAAAAGAAGACTATATTGTAAAGTAGATAGATATAGCAATTACATTTTTTTTTGAACAACTTACTTCAGTTTAAAAAGATGCAAAGTGACGCGTTTGCAATACACTGTTGTGCTAGTATATGTAAGTAGACAGATTCACATATTCTTTTAATTTCGTTTTTTTTTAAATTTCATGAATGATGGTCGAGACGGATTATCGAGAGAAAACTATATTGCTGAGTCAATAATAAATTTTGTTTATGTTTTTGTTATATTCTTTTTTTTTCTCATAATGTAAGTATCTAATCTAATAAAGTATGAGCAACTTTTGTCTAGTCCGAACAGAATTCTCCTCATTTAAAATTTTGAAATGAGCGCCATTTTCAAACGCCACACCACATCTGCCAGTTTGACAACCGTCACCATCACGTTTTAATATAACCTCTTTCTTATAGATAGTTAGAGTAGTGCTAGTGTTGTTACAGTTCTTCTTACAAATGTAGTTAAATAATATTCTTTCCATTTTGTTTCCATCCTGTTTCATTTACACTATGTTAATACAAGATATCAAGGTCCCTGCTTTTAAAAATAGAATTTACGAAATCAGTAATAGAGACCCGTGAATTTAACTTAACTTGCAATACCAATAATAAGAACAATCCTACCAAAGTTATTTACAATTGTTTGAATCCTTAGAAGAGCCTGTGCAAAAGATTTTCTGACTTTTTTTCAAAATTATCAGAAAGACGCTGGAATATTACATACAATTTCGTAGAATTCGTTTACGTCTTCCATAAAAAATAGGAAACAACTTAATCTACATCGCTCGCCAACCACCATCAAGCGAAGGCTATATGATATATAATGCTCTATAATGATGTGGTTACCATGGTAGAAAGTGCGAAGAAAATTTCACACACCCCTGAACACGCTGCCGCCAGGTTCCTTTTTTGCGAGCAGAATTTCAATAAAAACTGACAAAATGTAATCTTTTCTGATGCAAAAATGTTTACTTCCTCCGAAGACGCTCGTGTTGTCTTATGGAGACGAAAAAATAATAGGTATAATGTTGAAAACATAACAGTTCACTTCAGGACGAATAACACCTGGTTATTGGGGATGGATGTGCGACAAAGGTCTTGGGACATTGATAAGTATTACACCACCTCATTTCACATCAATGGGTTACGTCCAAATATTAGAAGTATTATGGAAACCATAAATCCAGAAGGTAGGGTGAGAGTATTTACCTGAGTACAGGATAACGGCACGATACACATTGCTAAAATTGTCAAAAGGTGGTTTAATGATAACAATGACTGGGAGTTGTTGGATTGACGTGCAGAATCCTTCAACATAAATCCCATAGAGAATATGTGAGCATCTGTGGTAACACAGTGGAAAGATTTGAAGCGACACGGTGTTCGAGAAAGAAATGTCGATTCAGTACCTATGCAAGCAATATTTGGAGGCACTAATTATTGTGAAAAATTAGATGCTTCTATGAGAAGAGGACTAACAGAATGTATTACCAACAATGGTTATTATAACAAGTATTATCTTAATATTCTTTTCTAAAAATATTCATGTTGGTAATAATATGTTTGAATTGCAAATATAGTATTTACTGATATATTTTGATAATATTATTTTTCCATTTGCTATTTTATTGTTTTGAATCGAACAATTTATTGGAGAAGTGCCCATTAAGACATTGTAATTGAAATTTTTTTTTTAATTTCGAGAAGCTCATGATAATTAATGCATTCTTTTGTTATTCTAAAGTCACAACTTTTTTTCTAAAAATAATGAAATTCTAATTTGAAAATGATTTTGTTTTAGAAATGTAAACCGTCCACTATAATTGATCTGAGCAACGTAATCGCCTGGCGCCTATCAACATCCGCTTTTTTACTAACCCAGGGATGGTTAAACTTCTAATATTACGTTACCTCTTATACCACTTAAAAATCCTGTTCGGTTAAATTGTCAAAGCCTATAATATAAAATGGCAGCTGTACAGGATGGGCGAAATTAGATACTTTTAATAGTTCTCATAAAATATGCAATTTCTAAAAACCGTTATAACTTTTGAATAAAAAATATGAGTTCTCTATTAAGAGTATAGAATTTGGTCCACTCTATACATCTAACACATATTTCTGTGAATTTTAGATTCTTGAAAATCATTTATTTTCAGCCTCTAGCTTAGAAAACATCCTAGTAAATTCTACATTTTAATCTGGAATATTTGCGTCAATATCTTTTGAATCGCTTAACAATTAAAAATCCCATTACATGTATTTATTCACCGTTTCGATATCTTTCATCTAGTGTCAAGAATGACCAAGTCGAATGCATCTAGGTCTAGAAATTGTTTTTAAAGTGGAAAGAGCTCAAAAAAATCACGATATCTCAAAAATTGTTCCATAAAAAAATTAATTTAAGGTTAACAATAAAAATGGAGAAATAGTTCTCAATTTTAAGGTGGTTTAAATATTTTTCTACATCTTCACTAATTGATAAATTACACCTCCACAAACTCACTCCGACATCGGCAGAAGTAGTCGGCAGGGATAGACGGGGTTTCCCAGCGACCGAAAGTGTCGATTTTAATTGCATTTCTTTTCTTTGTTGCACCTAATAATGCCGTGAATTTCGTTGATTCGTATAGGTACACTGAGAAAAATAAAAATGTCGGTACAACAAAAATTATTATTTTGAACTTTTTGCATTCACCCAACCAGTTTTCGTTTAAATCAGTACACTTAAATTTTATTGCAAAACAGTAACCTCATTGAAAGAAAACGCACATTTTAGTTGGATTATATGTGTTAATTCAAACAATTATTTGCTTTAACCGTCAATGGAACTACAAAATTAGTTAACATATATCTTTTATATCTGAAGATGATATACTCAATCGCCTAAAATTCATGTGGAGTTGATTCTGTACCAAGCTTTATTGTACGGGTCTGTGCAGGGATATTTGTAAAACCTCTTTTTTACTTATTCAACCCTATTTTGAAGTCTGCGGAATTATCAAAAATGTGGAAGACTGCTCGAGTATGCCCTATATTAAAAAGTGGAAGCTCAGAAAACGTATGCAATTATAGACCTATTTATATTTTATGTAACTTTGCAAAAATCTTTGAGTCTATAATATGTGATGATACATATAATTCGATTAGGTCTATTATTTCACCAACTCAGCACGGATTCATGCCTAAGCGCCCCACAGTCACTAACTTAGGGTGTTTTACTCAATTTGTTTCTGAAAGCCTTGATAAACAACGTCAAGTTGATGTAATATATACCGACTTTCAGAAAGCATTTGATCAAGTTGACCATTATGTGCTCTTGTGGAAATTGCGGATTATCGGTTTTTCACCATCACTACCAGCCCTATTTGAAGCCTATCTACATGGAAGAGAGCAGTTTGTGAAATATTTGCATGTACGATCTGAGACCTTTCAACCATCTTCTAGTTTACCGCAAGGATCGAACCTTGGGCCAGTGTTATTTTTATTATTTATATATGATATTGCCGATGTCATTAATTGCGAACATTTGATATTTGCTGACGATTTAAAAATATACAAAGAAATTACATCTATCGCAGACTGTGTCAGCTTGCAAAACGATTTACAGGCTGTAAGTGAGTGGTGTGCTCCCAACCATTTAAACCTTAACACCAATAAATGTAAAATTGTCACTTACACAAGAAAAATGAATTGTATTAACTACTCCTACTGCTCGAATGATGAAGATCTCTATCGATGTGAAACTGTTAAAGATTTGGGCATTTTCTTTGATAGTAACCTCTCTTTCGTCAATCACATAAATTTCATAGTTGCAGCTGCTTATCGAATGTATGGTTTTATATGCAGAAACTATAGCGATTTTGAAAATGTAAGGTGGTTATCCGTTCTTTACTTTGCATTTGTTAGATCAAAACTTGAATACGCATCCTTGGTTTGGTACCCGATCTATCAGATACATATTAATAGCATTGAGGCAATTCAGAGAAGATTTTTAAAATACTTATTTTACAAAATTGATGGTGCTTATCCAAACAGAGGACTAGATTAAAACATTATGCTATCAAGCTTTAACTTTGTGTCATTACGGATAATACAAAATAAAAAAAAAATATTTGGCTTGTTAAATAATAATATAGATAGCTCCTGGCTTTTGAATAAAATTAATTTTCTTGTTCCAAGGTTTGAAACCCGTTACCAATGTATGTTTTATTGTAGTAGAAATAGAACTAATGTTTTAGTTAAGTCTCCGGTAGTCACTATGTGTAACAATTACAACGATATTTCGCATTTATGTGACATACATTACGACACTTTTGGTAAAATAAGAGAAGTTATTATTAATTTATAGCCTATTTGTTTAATTTATAGTTTTGTATTCGCTAAGATTAAGATTTAATTATGTAACTTTCCTGTATTTGGGCTTCCGCCTGTAGGAAATAAATATTATTATTATTATTATTATTAACTGAATGCATGTGCGGCCGATTTGAATAAACATTTATTTTAATTCAACATTAAGATTATTGGATGAACCACAATTGTAGATTGATTTAAACATTAGTGCAACTAATTCTGCGTAATTGATTTAAACATTCTGGTGGTTTGAGCATATTTAAATACAAAAATTTGTTGAGTGAACCAATTATTGGTTAAATCAACACATCTTTTTTTCTCCGTGTATATTTGGATATTGCACATGTGATGAGTAGTTTCTATGTTGGTCTTAAACGCTTCGCTAAATCCAATATTCTGATATACTTTTTTTTTTGTTATTTTTATATAACGGATAGATTTTTTTTTATGCTCCCAGTAGCTTTTATGACGTAATCACATTATAAAAGCTATGCTTAATGATGGATGCCACAAAGTACCTACTGTCTACATGTTCACATGGATGTTAAAAGTATATAGAGACGAATTATTTTATATGTGCAAATTATATTTTCGTCAATTATATCATAACGAAGCACGGATCAAATCTGATGCGACATACTGAACCGCGTTTTTGCAAAGATCGCATGAGCGCTGATGGCGGCCAGGTATGTCGGACAAGTGGACGTGAAGCACCGTCTCATCGTGTGCGGCGAAAGATCCTCTCCTCCATGGAAGAGAACCGCCTTGGACATTACTAGCATTCCCCGGATATTACACAACTGTCGACTGTGTTTTTACGCATTACCGACGTTTACCTCTTCTTTCCTCCTTCCACGTGCGTGCGGTGCGCTTACCTGTGTGTGCTCATGTTGTCCCATAGACATTAAATATGAACAATTATTTAGTGCGTTTGTTACCTCGAGTCGTCGCATGCTATTGTTGACTAACGTTTTAGTTCTTCGGATTCTTTATTTTCTTCTACCAGCGTCACATATAATAGAATGATACTGAGCAAACAGGAAGAAAAAGGCTTTGTTTACCTTCGAGTGCGACCACGTCTTCTCGGATTACAGACTAAATACCTGGTTTAGAAACAATTGTTTGCCCTATAATTACTTTAGTCAGACTCAAAAGAAATTAAACTAATTAGATCTGTCGTCATAAATAAATGAATAAGATACATGCAATGATTAGAAGTTAACTATGACATAGTAAGAATAATTTTATCTTGCCACATGTTTTGAAACTATTTGAAATCTAACCTTTGGAAAGATCAGCAACTCTTAATTAGGCATGGGTTATATCGTGTAAATTGGTAGAATTAAACAAAGGTAGGTAAATATTCTTTAGAGTATTCTGATGCAGCTGATTATTTATTTCTTCGTTGTTACAAGCAAATTAAGCCCCCTATTAATTTTGTCAAATCTTAGATTCATTTCATTTTCGATAATCATTTATCCATTCTAACACTGTTACAGTAACATAATAAAAATACCTTCATTTATAAGCCACCAGTTGTTGGAAAAATTAGAATAGTTTTAGAAAACTAGTGGTTTGTGAGCAATTTTTTTTTTGCGGCGTTTACAAATAGTACATATTTTTAAAGAAATTTGCAGTTAATTTAATTTATTATATTCAAAAAATTCATGCAATGGTTTAACAAAACGTTTTTTGTTATACCTAAAGATACCGTGAAGTCACTGGAAAAGAAGTCAGAAGTAAAAAAACTGAAAAGATTATATCACACGTAATCTAAGCTTTCGCTAATATTTCTACATATTTCTACAAAATACGAACAACGAGAAATACATTAAATAAGGCCTAAAATAAACTTACAGTAATTAATAAAACCGCGAACAAGAAGCCCATAAAGAGAGTCTTATATAAAAGTTAACATTCAAACAACATTGCAAAAGAAGTGAGCACGTGTTGTGTTGATCAAATCACAATTCTGATTCCTGCTCAAAAGCAAGGGTGGCAACCAACAAAACAAGTTATAAATCGCCTTCTATATGACACTTTTAATGTTTTTGGTTTTCATTTCTTGTCATTTTGGATTTCAGCTTTCTCCAATTTTTTATTCCTTACTTAAAGTTCATAAATATAACTATCGTGTTAGACCTATAGTGTCCTTCAGAGGGCCACCTACATATAATCTTTCCTCTTATATGTTCAAGTTTCAACGAATATATTATTGGATAAAACCAATTTTAATATTAAAGATTAATTAGCCTTTGCTTTGAAGCTATAAAAGAGTGTAAGTGAGTCACTTGTAAGTATGTTCCATTATCTCTTGACGTGGCCACTTTATTTATCAATACACCCGTTGGAACTTATAACGAATTAGTCTGCCCTCATATTACATTCAATTGCGGAGAATTTTTAAACATCATTAAGTTCAAGTCATCTACTTTTATATTTAATCAAAAATATTACAAATAGGTTTGTAGTACTCCAATGGCCAGCCCTTTAAACCCCAAGCTTGTACAATAATGGATCGATTACTGACTGTCAGTATTTCTGAACTACCTTCTGATTCTGAACTACCTATTCCATTCTTGGACATATTGGCATTATCCTATAAATTCCAAAATAAACCTAATTTTACGTATGAAAAGTTGAATTTTAAATTTCTCTCATATTTCCTTTCATCAAAAGAACTTAAACGTTTATATGATATGTTCATCAGTAATCCACTTAAACCAGTCAAAAAGATAATCAACGATTCCTCACTGGTTGGTATAGTTGACTGTGAACACCTTGCGGAAAACAGTTCATCCACGTCACTGGATAGCTCAAACAGCGAGTGTGTTAACCAGAGTGGAGGGTCCAACACCTTCTACAAAATACCTGTTCGACTTATAATGCCATTTACACAGGTCAAATTTCTCAATATCTTAAAAAGAAGATTAGGCAACATGAATTGGATTGCGACCGTTATAATGCTAAAAGGATTACTCTATCCAGTACAAATATAGGTTTGATTTTGACAATGTACAGATATTATGCACAGAACAATTCTTGAATCAATTACATTTTATTGAAATGTATTATATAAATAAGAAACCTTTTTCGATCAACTTCAGAACACATATCCTTAATGTGAGTAACATTTACAGCTATCTTTTCTGCTTTAATGATAGGGGACTATACCATCGAAGTCCTTATCTTCATCCTCTGCTGTTTCCTCATTCATTCCTTATCTTTTATAACTTTAGTTATAATTAACTTTATCTTTGTACTCATATTGTTAGTTTCATGTAATAGATGACCTTTTACATAACACTTTTTTGGTTGCTTTCCTAGTAACTTCGTCAAAACTCTAACATAGTGCAACAGCCATATTATCACATCTGTTTTTTTTTTTTCTATTTGTTTTGGTTGAACCAAAGACATATTCACTAACTTCACTAACAAAATTCGATCGTAAAGTCAACATAAATTTGTGTTGGATGCGATGTATGTACGTTAAAGCAACATATTGTTCTGTCCCTCCAACATTAAAATTATATTAAAGTGTATTGCAGTTTAGGGGTTTTGAGGAAAGAAACAATTTTTTTTAGATAAAATTCTAGTGATCCATACATTTATTAGCGTACTTTCAAACTGCATACTACACCAAACCAACCAATATGAATCGTTGAACAGAGCAACAAGTTGGCGCAGGAATATTTTTTCGCAGAACAAGAGCCTATAACTATTGTACCTTAGATACACAACGATTTTTGGGGCTGAAATCTGTACCGCTGGGATGTTACCTGGAAGGATTTTAGATAAAAGTAATAAAAACTTTCAAGTCAGCTGGTGTTCTATGTATTAGAGGCGCATAAAGGTACCGCAAAGCTGATCTGAAGATGTAAAAACACACTAAGTGTACTGGGAGCGGTTAATAATCGATATCTAATCCGGGTAACTGGATGCCGACACATTTCTGAAAATAAGAAAGCAGATACACCTACAAGAAATGATGCTGCGGAGCAATTTCAAGGAGCATAACCTGCATTTGGCATAACACCTACGGTAGCTTACCAGCAAATCATTTTTTCGGTAAATCAGAAAGTGGGGTAGATACAAGGAGTACATTTCACCTAATCATGCCAAAACCAGTAAACTATACATGAACTTACAATTAGCCGCAAAAGTATGAAAATAATTATTTTCTTTTTAGAGGTCACTGCAGATGTCTGTTCTGTTTCTATTACGAATGAGAATAAAAATATGTACTATATTACAAATAAATACAATAAAATACCTGCCTAATATAATGGAAACAGTTCATTGACTAAACTAATATTACTAAATCTAAACGTTATTATAATGTTTTATAATCAAGTTCCATTTATTTTAGGGAACACATCATTGCATTGTTCAGCAAACATGATTTTCGTTATTTACCATATCATTAAAAAAATTTAAAGGTTACGCAGTTACGAAAGTTCGTGGTAGTAAAAAAGAGCGAAAATAGAAATGTCATTAACAGCACACTAACACAATAAATAAACATTGCATATAATATTGTTTTTAAAATAACATACTAATAAGCACTAAACACACTAGCCGATGATAATCATATTTTAAGAAAATGCTGGGAGAATTACCAAAGTTTTACTTATTGTAAGTGGCACTCCTATTAGGTTGAGAGACCTTAGGACTATTGTAATATTAGGTTTCTAAGTAGATGATACAATAAGACGTTTGCGCTGTTAATAATAATAATTTTTACACTAATCATAACATAATATAATTCTAATCATAATGATTAGCTAGCTGTATTATGAAAGTATGCCACAATGTAGTTCCTATCTTATATTTGTTAGTTTTTAAACCTTAAATCGGAGTACTACACAATGCTCATAGGGGAATTACCATCAATTTAGATATAAATTGAACTAAAATTAAAATTTATTCTTTTTATTCAGCGTGCCTTTACGAATATATAACATCAAATTCAATTTACGAATCCTGAACTGGACATGACTTAAAAAATCTATTAAAGAATTTAGAACCAATTTACATATACATACAGTTAGATTACACTCGCTACAAAACCAACCTACAAGAATGGAAATATTCTTGGAACTCTCTTTTTACCAAATAGAACTAATCAGACCTCCTGTCCATTTCATTATCACAATAATGCTAGCAATATGGTCATTACATTTTTTTTTTTTAGTTCAGTGTAAGTAACATTGTTCAGGGATTCATTTACCTGTATCTATAAAACATATATAATACAATTACAGCATGAAGTAAATGCAGGAATATATGAACAAAGTTTATACGAATATCTTAGTAATTTTTTCATATACTAAGAGAGAACAGAAAACAGAAACAATTTCTCATCGTTTGTAATATGTATTTTTATAACTTACAGCACTTAGAAAAGTCTCCTATAATAGCAGACAAATATAATATATTACGTTTTGCATATTTTTAAATTTTGATCTTACTACAAAACATTCCTTTTCTCGAATACCTGCGAAAGAGGGTATTTCAAATAAATCAGAAACGGAACAGACATTCTGTGAAATTTCCCAATAATTCCGGGAAAATGTGTCCTCGAATAACCCAAAAATTCCCCAGTCGAAACTAATTTACTCCGTGTAGAGGGCGTTGAATTTCGTGGACTGTATTCACGCGTTATCCGACCACCGTTAGAAAAAATAAAGCGTTTCAATCAATGCTTAGGGTCTCAGTTCTCGGAAATTTGTCTGAAAATGTTCGATACTCATTAGATTTAATAGTACAATACATTCATAGGTGATCGTATAGAATTTTGTTTAAGGCTTCTCAAACAACCGGTGAAAGGCAAATGAATACTGAAGATCGACTGGGAAACGTTTCTTTTAAGCTGCTAACAATAAACCAGATAAAAATAGTAGATGTGGTATTAATAAGTTGGTTTTATTACTTAATTAGATTTATGAATACGTGATTTAATTATCCTTAGGTCCAAGTTAGACAGTCGTTAATTTGCGTTTATCCATTAGTTTCTCGTTTAAATTTGTTTTGGTTGGTTATAGTTATTTTATTTATCTTGTTAGTATTGAAAATGTACACATTTCTAGCCATATCATACTGATTTTTTTTTCGACAAACTATTCTTGTGTTATATTACGACTTTTTTATTAAGCAAGAAATGTATGTTCTATAGCCAAATAGAAAAAGTATTTGCATTTTTAACGCCTCTAAATCTAGACGATAATCACTATTTACATTCAGATTTTGCCAGATCTTCTTTACATCTGCATGCCGAGTTAATAGCAGTTCTGGCCATAAAGTATTTAGGAGCTAATTGTAGTAATGAAACAAACGCGACTGTGTTGTTTATTTTTAGTTTTACAGATACATTTTGATTTTTACTCTAGAACACATTCTTGAGACAACTTAATGCAGCAGCTTTGTACAACTGCTTTGCTTACTGCCTTGTACTTTTGTCGCTTTATTACCATAAATCGTCAAGGTTTTGGATAACAGCAAACGTTTATATACCTAACTTCCATAAGCTCTCTACTTATAATTTAGATCTGAACGAAGGGAATCAGTCATTAACAAATTCATTGGTTCCCTGTTGTATAACACCATTCAATTTATTTTAACGCATAACATTGATGTAATGAACGCGTTTAGATGCAGCTTTTTTAAATAAATAGTTAATATTTCTGTAATGTTAAAAAGTTTGAGGTTGCACTTAGAAATGTTGAAAGGAACATTTGTACCAACACCAGAAGATATGGTGTGTACATATATTAGATAATCTTTCAGATAATCTTAAATCTCATCGCGTATTATTCGTAATGGAAGTCAACATAATAAATACGTAATGCACACGCAAAATGTGGAGCATATTAGAATAAGCATACGCTTTCATGCAATCGTACGTAATTGTAATGTTTGCAAGGCGCTAGTAAAAATATCACCGTGAATTTTCCGAAAGTAAAGTTAAAAGTGCTTAGATAAAATAATGAAAGTCTTCTTAAATTGATTGATGAATACAGTGTAGGTTCTTTAAAACCTTGAGCCGACTTTTTATATGAAGTGATAGAGCAGATGGCTAATACTTGCAAAAGCAAAATTGTAGAGAAGTACACAACTAAGAAAGAATTGGTAAGTAACTCCAAGTAATTGATAAGTAATTTAAGAAATCTCGTAGTTTACGATAAAAAGTACTATACGATTTTGTTTACTGGAGTAATCTATTTCAAAAAATCGGTAAAAATATCGACAACTCCAACCCAAATCCTCCACAGTAAAGAGATTTAACTTTAATAATATCCAGTAAGTTAAAAAAAATACATACATGCTGCATAGTCAAAAGTATCAATTAGTATACATATTAGTAAAATTTATAAAATTTAAGATCTAAGATCTAAAAATCATGAATTGTGATAAAAAAAGGAAAAGCTGCGCTTTGCTTTCCTTTATGTCAATAATATAATAAACGATTAATATTCTTTTCATATCTAATAAGGGAGGGTGGGATGATAAGAAGCAGGGGTAATAGAACGTATTTTCTTTTGCTTCTGGATATAATAAGTATCTGCAAAAATACACAAACCACATGAAATTATTACCCACGAACCAAAACAAAAAAAAAAAATTCAGCCGCATCATCTTTATTTTTTTTTTTTTTTTTTACAAAAATATATCTTTGGGAGTCTACCATAAACTTTACCGAGTATAGAATATAATAGGAAATATTTTTTTTTTGTTTGTTCTTATTTTATTATATATTCTATTTAGCGCATTTTCTACTTGTAATATTTTGTATTATTTGTTTACTCTTTTGTTACAGCAATCTCCATTTAAGAATTTTGTTTTATTTTGTGTGTACTTTAAGTTCAGTGGCGTCACCGCATATTACATGTTAACGTAGGAAACAGTGTCATAGAATTTTGCATTGCTGAGTATTATTTCTCACTATTACTATCTAATTCGTTAACCCATTAACAACGGAATTTCTTTTCTTTTCTTCTCAGTACCATTTTTACCAGGTACCTTTATTCTATAGCATGACCCATTTTTGTCCATCAAATCGGTAGCACCCATAAGTTTATTGTAATTAGTGACTAGGGCGGGTTGTGGTGCACTTATAACTGTCTTTTGTTTTCTACTCTAATGGGGCATTTACTTACAGGTTGTGACCCATGACATGTATGCAGATGCAATCGTTACTATTTGTTGTATATTCACTTTCTTGTTTTCTTTATGAAATTTGCTGAGCTAAAGACACGACCTTCTGAATCCTGTTTTCTCTAAATGTACCAAATCCGTCATAATTACGTTCTCATAAATCAGTTAACAATAAGGTATTAACTAGTAAACAGGTTATCAAAATAGAATTTATAAGGAAAACTTTTTTTTTCTGTTGGCAAGTTATCCAACATTTAAACTAATAGTGCTGCCGCTTTCCCAAACTGAATATTATATTCCTCATTTTTGCTAGCATTTTTCGCTTGATATAGCTCAAAAGCTACCAAATACCCGTTCGGCGTATTCAAACACCATACTTTATACCAAAACGGAATTGATTTGCCACGGATGAATTGCTTGCATCCGTGTTTCCCATAATATTATACCATACTTTCGTCAAAGTTAGATTTTGCTCAGATTGGAACATATTCATAAATCGTTCTTTTAGCAAACTTATTAGATCCCGTAGTTTATAAATTTTATCGCTTTTATTTATTTTTATATTGTCCGCAAAATGTATCTGAATAAACTAGTTCATTCCTAGTAACTGCCCTTGTTTCCCAATAACACCGTTTAGAAGAAATTGTATTATAACCCGACAAATACAGTATCGCAAAAAATACTTTTAATTCCTTAGGGTTAGATTTATGTCTATAATTTTTTTGAATCACCACACTTTCTTGTTTCGTCTATAATTAGTTGAATAATGTCCGAATCAATAATTTTGTCGGATATTTGAATAGGCGCTAAATTTCGATAAGAAGAATAATTTCCCTTAGAAAAACGGACTTTGAAGCACATAAAATTTCATTTTTCCAATTGAAGTGTTGTTTCTTAATGTTTTCGTATTCACCCGCATTACTTTCCCCTGTTCTTTTTTCTATAACTTCATGGTCTGGCTTTTTCGTAATAATGTGAGCAGTAGTTTTTAACTGACGTCCACTTATAATATCTCTAAGACCTCCTTCATCTTGTTCTGCTGAATCCTCATTGGATATTTCTGCTGATTCAGGTGCCTCTATATAAATAGCTTTAACATCCCTGATTTCATCATTCTCCAAAATATCTATTACATCTTTCAACTTCATATCCCTTAAAAAAATAAAAGAGAGCCTCGTAAGAAATATATATTTCCACCCTAGATGTCTAGCGTGTTCGTATGAACACACCGAACAAAAAGCAGCTGTAAAAATCGCTTTATAACAAATTCTGTCAAAACCTTATTTCTGTAGCAAAATTTAATCTTTTCATGCTAAGTTCAAGCAAAAATAATAATTTTTTTAATAAATAACACTTTACTTACTTGATATTCAAATCCGATGCCAATTCTAAATCAACGAAATCACTTGTGCTTGGTTCCATAGTAAATAGAAGAGTGATTTGCACAATAGAAGTCACTTAAAACCTCATCATTCGTATTACTAATGATGTCTAAATTATTTCTTCCAAAAATAAATAGAAAAACACTTATGAGACTCGAATAAAAACAATAAACGTTTGCACATGTTATCTATGATCACATGATCACGCAAAGGGTTAATGGGTTAATGAATGTGTTATAATTTGTGGAAAAAGCTGTCTTTCAAAACAGAATGGTACTTATACTTTCTAAATTCGCAAAATTTTTAATGCTCGTTCTGACGTCCTTCATGTTATTTCACTTTATGATAAATCATTAGCTAGTTTGTTCATAAGTAAAACCGCGTGAAATTTCGATACAGTCCTTTATTACAGATAAGGTCAACAATGTAAACGGTCCATGTGCTATCTTATCCCATAAAAATTGAGAAAACATCTCGTTAAAATACACTGTATTATACACTAATAATAACGCTTGTCCATGTTACCTCTAGAATAAAGGAGAGGAAAGTACGTAATATGTTACATTGTGGTCATTTGAATATTTGCAGAGAAAAGGCATTTTTATACTAATTTATCTCATTTTAAATAATGCTATATAGTGATAATAGTAATGAATAAGTTCCATCTATACTTTATTAAATGAAAATTCTCATGAATCGCGGATTCTATATACTTGCATTTTACATATACACTGTTCACGCTCCATTACACAAGTTACTATACTTATATGAAATACGAAACGGGCCTAAAATACAGCATTAGAGATCATAAGACCACGGTGTCTCCAACAGACATCACCTAGTAGGGCGATTTGCTCTATCAACATTTGAGCAGATAGTTCCGCAAGGGTCTACTTTGCGATCTCTGCTATTCTGGATGATAGTAAAAGGTCTTCCATTCAATGTGCTAGACTGCGAAGTGTACATGTACGCAAATGCTACTAATATCTCATACAACAGTAAATGCGAGGACAAGCTGGTGGAAAAACAAGAGGATGTAACTTTAAACTGAGTAATGGGAACACAAACATTGACTTGCACAGAAAGTGGATACACATCGTCAGTGAGTCGCTTGGATATTCGTGTACGGGCGTCGAATGGATGACCTACATAGAACATCTGACGCACTTGTTGACTTCTACTCTACTACTGTCCCTCTAGGATCAATCTTAGGGCCTACTTTATTTTTAATTTACGTTTGTGATATACCAGATCGAGTGGGAAATCAAATGCTTTTCCAGTATGGGGACGATACAACATGAATTGTCAATGGACCTAATACACAAGATATATCAATGGCAGGTAATAATATCAATAATCAGATTAGTAATTGGTGTAGGGATAATGGTTTGGGTTTAAATAAAGATAAAATTTTAACTATATTTTTTAATAATAGATCTTTTGAAGATGTTTACTTTAAAATTGAAGGAAAATCAGTTCCTAATGTCAGTAACACTAATTTTAGGTTAACCATCGATCAAAGTTTGTCTTGGAATTCGCTTATAAACGCGTTAGTGAAAAAACTTATTCTGTTTATTATATTATTACAATATGAGAGATAACGTCACGATTAATGTTCTGAAATCGATCTACTATGGTTGATGCTCTCCTTTTCATAAGTTAGACATATTACCATTGCCATCTCTTTATCAGCATGAGCTTGCTGTTTAGAAATAAACAGAATTTTCAGAAAAAAAATCATATATATTTAATGGATAACAACCAGGAGATGTCATGATTTTGTCGTACCCACACATAAAACTGCATTGTTCCAAAGGGAACCAGAATATAGAGCTACAAAAGTATTTAATAAATTACCATGTGATATAAGAAATACGGGGTCTATTTGTGGATTTAAAAGCAAATTAATGCGATATATGAAAGGTCATGTATTTTATTTTTACAATGATTACTTTAATGTGTGGGTGTTGTTTTATACTGTACTATTTTTATATATGTGTGTATTGTACTTCATTGACAATACCAATATCATGTAATATGATCTATGGTAATAAATATTAATATTATTATAAATATGGAAGAGGCTAGTTGAGGTAATTCGGTTTGTATATGTA
This sequence comes from Protaetia brevitarsis, assembly GCA_004143645.1. NCBI lineage: Eukaryota > Metazoa > Arthropoda > Insecta > Coleoptera > Scarabaeidae > Protaetia > Protaetia brevitarsis. Next base: position 2,133,264 of record RXPK01000311.1, on the reverse strand, counting down.
AGATATGCATTGTTGTGGTTACATTGGTGTCATATCGACGTAATTAAAAAGTAAGATTTCCAGACGCAAAGACTGATGACAATACAGTGGTTACGATATAGTCATCGCGTTTTGGAAGTCACACAACAGAAAAAAAAGAACAAATCAAAATCATCACATGAAAAGCCGCCTGAACGGTAATGACATCCCCAGTCCAAGCATTAACCAAACAATGAGCGAGAAATTGCACACCGATAAATTCAATTGGCAGTTATCACTTATCCCGGAGAACGTCCGACTGGTATTAAATCCAATAATCCGAGATCTAATTGTATCGGTCGGCGAGCAAGGTAAGTGCAACATCATCGTGAAAAGCGTGTAGAGAGAACGATGAGCGTATACAGCGCCCTGCGATTCCCGGAAATCTGACCAGCGATTCAACTGACACGCTAACTATCCACTACCGACACAATATTCAAATTAATAGTTTGTTCATCTGTGAAAGAAATTTTATCCTATACGTTCTTCGGTTGTTATTTTATTATTAGGTTGTAGCTCCCGAGTCACTTACGAGATTTTTAGTACACCTTGATCCGGCCGGATCAAACGGCAACGCACTCTGTTGTGAGTTTAACGTACCACTTCGCACCATGAACTTCGACGTTGTCAATGTTTTTCCTTTTATGTCGCTACACATTATTTTACAGAATATAACAGGCAGTGAACGATTTATCAATTTAGAGAAGCGAAAAATATTTAAATTAATTACAAAATTAAGGTGCAAATGATAATAATAAATCCAAGCCACATTTCGCGACGTAGTAAACGTTAAATTGTCCTCGTTTATATCTAAAAACCGTTTATAATTCATCAAATAATGGAATAAGTGGTTAATTTCGGTTTATATTCGGTATAATAAACGTTGAAATATTCAGGAAATAAAACGTTTATACCAAACGTTATTAATATATCATGAACTGTATCCCAAATTAATATTTTAATATTTATCATACTAAACGTAAACTATTATTAAACGTTTATTTAACTATTTTGCGGAGTTATTCAACAATAATGCAGAAATACCATTGTTTACTGGATTAACGGTGTAAATCAAATTAAATATTTATTATAACTACAAAAAGGAGTCAATAACAATAAATGAAATATGTGTTAAATGTATGCAATACCCTCTGTCCGTGATTTGGTTGACGCTTACCTTGAATAAAAATGTTTTTTACACGTTGACAATTAATATTTGATCGCAGATTTAGATGCCTTGTGCAATTGTTTCGTTTGACAACTGTACTTTTAATTTTTGGTTGAACACAAGAGATTTGTTCATATTGCACTGGTGCATATTTTATCTTTCTCAGGTACACTTCTCACAAAGAAATCGGGACACAGGCAGTTTTGAATTTGAAAAATTTTAGGGTGCAAATTAAGCTTCCAGAGAATGCATTTACATTTCAGCAGGACGAACTCAATGCCATAGCTCGCTTACGTATTATTATCTGAAAGCTTCACTTATGCCCAAAAAAAAATTGTAATTGCTGGTGCCCGTTTTTTTTCGTGAGAAGTGTTGTAAAGAGTAAATCTTCTATCCTGTTTTAATGACAAGCCAGTTTAGAAAGTACAGCACCAACGAACAAACTTTAGATATTATTACAGTTTTTTTTTCACGTCAGAACCTAAACTGTTATAAGTCGATAGATATATTTTTTATTATTATAAAAGTAAAATTGTATAATGATAAATATAATCGCGTAAAATGTGTGTAGTGTATAAATAAAGTTTAACCTAAGCTATGTATAAAATAGTACAAGAGATTTAGCGTAGTTTAGACGTGGAGATATAACGAATAGATTTAATTTTTCGGCCTCAATATGATTTGTAACGAAAATATCTTTTTTTAAATAAAAATATATATGGCCGTTGCTTGAAAAGTTTCATAATCAACTAAAGTTTTTGTATTTCGACAATATAACTTTTTAAGGTTCAAACTTTTTTCGTTTTATATTATGTACGCTAATTGTTTGATTAAAAAATGAGAAAGTTTTATCTCGTTCCAAAATTTTATATAGTTTTTTTTTTAATTTTAAAATTACATGTTTTGCCTCTGTCATCATCAGATTTACATCACCTGTTGGGCGTTTGTCAATACGACGTATGCATAAGACACAGTTAACAAGATATTTAAGTATTTAAACATTTAAATATTACAAAAAATTTAAAATTATGGAACGAAATAGAACTTTCTCATTTTCTTTAAATTAAATTGTATAACCGCTTATATCAGTTAAAAATCGAATTTAATTGTTTGTATTTTTTCGTAGTAAAAAATGTCGTCATGGTGTTCGTGGAAATACAATCGAGAGATTATTCAAATAATACTTTAGAAAACATAGTCAGGTTGTATGTTATGCCACCATGTGATAAAATAATTCAAATGTACATAATCTTTTTTATTTAAAAAAGAACGCGAAGAAGAAAGCGGCATTTATTTACTATTTTTCTTTTACAAAAAACGTTTCGATGCTTAGTTGCATCTTTTTCAATTTGCCTTCGTGTGGTAAAATCCAATTGTATGTTCATAATAGTAACATAAAGTCAAAAGTTTTAAAATTTTAAAATTTACATCTTCTTAGGTATATTATATTTTAAGTTTTGAGATTTTTAAATTTCATCGTCTATGTGTTGTGTATATTTTTTAAGGTGTTGTTTTAGTAAAGATTTTCCCATCTCAGACTGTCTAGATTCTTCCTTAATTTCCTTGACCACAGTATTTCTTCTGAACCTGAATCTGTCACCACAGTTTTATACCCTCTAGCAATATCTCTACTAGAAAATCCTACACTTCTACATATTAATGCCCTATGATGAATTCCCTACGTTTGCACTAGTGAGTTACTTCTTTTCAGAGTAATTAAATCTATATCCAAAGGTAAAACCAAAAAGGTTGCTTAAAAGTGAACGAAAGTGTGGAAAGCTATTATCGATACAAATACATCCTAAAAAGGAGGAAACGGAATTGCTGGATTGGATCGCTTCTAGTCGACAATTGAAGATTTTCCATTGTTCTTCTTTGTCTGTTTTAGATACTTCCAAAGTCCGTAGAAGATAGAGCTCCAGTTTGAAGAGATGTTGTACTTTAATACCGATTTTTAAAGCTCATCTCTGTAAGAATTCGCGACATTTTTTCGCTTCTTGTTTTTGACTTATCCTGATTTGACTTATAAAGTTTTCTGTTATCAGACCGCAACTTGTATGTTTCTAAGCATACGTACATAATATTCCTTTGGCTGGGTTGCTTTTGAAAAGTGCATATTAAGTTTGTCTTAAAAGACTATATACTAAACATTAATCTAAAAATAAATAAATACAAATAGTCAAAAGAAGAAATATGAAAATGTTGAAACCATCTCCAGTGTCCCCTAGTACCTTTAATCACATACAAAAAAATTACCAATACAAAAATTCGACAGACAGAAAGCGCTTTTTTTCTTCTTTTTCCTAAAAGCGGAGTTTCGGTTTTTGTGCCAATTTAAGAGGCTAAAAAACTTTTTTGAAACCCATCAACATAAATATAATAAATAAATATAAATATGGGTACTAAAACAATGTCTTGTGGGCCAAAGTAATACATAACTCAAATACTAAGCAAGCAAAATTTACTCACGATGGTGTAAAATAGCTTATTTCCATGAAAAATGCAAAAAAAAATTGAAAGCATCTGCAAGAGCAAAACTATGACAGAGTAAGCGATATGTATGAATTACAATGAACAGCTGCAGATAGGTAGAAGTATACATTGAAAGAGGTAGGAGCTTCCTGTGATAAATCTTTCGATGTCTTTTTGATGCGAAAATACTTATTTTACAATTTTTATATTTGATTTTGTAATCTATGGTTTTGTTGGAAGCTAACCAGGTGTTGCACATGATATTGTGTCCGCAGTGCTTTATCGAGCGCTTGGTGTTTTTTTTCACATTCATTTCATTACATTGTAGGACAGATAGTCCAATTATTGCCATATGTAATTCTACGCTTCTTAAAAAAGCTAAAGTTAAGAGCATTATGTTTCTTTTTAGTTATCCTGTTAAAAGCTTTATAATCAGTTTCGATTTGATTCATTCATTGCAGATTTTTTAAGTTTTCTCGCAATAGTAACTTCGCGCACTGCAAAAGCACCTCAACAATGTTTACATTTCGAAAATAACATAAATTCACCTCAAGAATCTTTGTTTCACAAAGCTGCATCGACATATCAATACACTGTGTTATTTCTAATGCTACTCTTAGTATTACATATTTTAATAATTTCTACTTCAGCATTTATTTTATCTGAAGTAGGCTTTGAGCTTTTGAAAACACAGAGTAGAAGATATACGACTAAATAAAGGAAGCAGTTGAAGAACAAATTAATTATCTCAAACTAAAATAGTATGACTACAAACTAATACAAATATAACTTGCATAATCTTTTTTTTTATTTCATAGACACCTACAAAGAAAAAAAAAGACATAATTGTTGGCCACGTTCTTTTTTGTAATAAAAAACATTTATTCTTGGTTTTTGTTGTTATTTTTTTTCATTATCTATATATGTACTGCTCAATATGTTTGTTCTATTATCGTTCCATTTTATTAACCGCGTTAGATAAAAGAAAACAAGAAAAACGTTTTAAAAAAGTTATGAAACGTATATTACATTTTAGTTGATGCCAAACAAAAGCTGAAGATACAAAAAAAGTTTGCAATCTCTTTGACATCTTAAACAGTAAGGGATTTGTGAAAAGCATAAAAATAATATATTAGAGATAATATAAACCGCGTTTTATATTCCAAACTATATGCAGAGGTCAAAAATAGTACACACAACCCATTTTTTTAAGAATGCAAATATGTCCCCTCCCCAAATTCGCTCTTCAGTTACTCCTGTAGGTTAGAGCTGGAATAAAATTTGTGGCTTATATCGCATCATAAATAATGTATTCTCTATCTTTTAATTCAATAACGAAACTTCTAAATACAGCGGAGAATTTTGAAATTATTCCGACTAATTGTAAGTAAATTTTAATGTCCCGCCACTGTTATAATTCATCACCTACACTGACCGTTCTGAGAACAAAAGCAGGTAGGTGTTCATCTGTGGCATTATATAAATTGCCCCGGACTGTCAAACACTTTAACATTTTATTTAATTTTCTTTGTAATTGGTACCCGAGAAAATACTGAACTCTAAAGCGCATCATGCAGAAAATACAATTGTGTGCTGGTATTTATTAAATAATCCTATATAACTAAAGTTCTGTCAACTGGATTGCTGTTAATTTGAGGAATAAATAACAAAAGAATTTCCTTAATGTGCCTCGGTAACTCGTAAAGTCTCATGACCGTTGTAAATATACGGTTAGTTACATTTGTGGACATTTCTATCATATTAGAGGTCGTTTTCTGCACATTTACGTGGTGCACAGAAGAACGTAGATCTTGATAATGCCTTTTAATTAATTGTCCATCGTGTAAAAAAAAACGCATATGCTATAATTTACCAGCTGCTCTGCTTCATGAATAACAGTAAACGCGTTGCTCCTTTTCGAAAGTACTTAGAACAGTATTACGGTTGCAAGCCTTTTTTCCATAGATGGGCATTTAGTAGAGATATACGTATCTAATCACTATTATAGACTAGTTAACTTAATGAAGAAGAAAAAAAACTATTAAAGCTATCTACAGTAAAAGATAGCTAGATAATCATCGAAAATAAATATTGTTTAAGCAATAAACAGTATTAAGTTCTATATCTAGTTATAAAATTAGCATTCACTATCAACAATACTTACACATAGATTAACATAACAATGTTATTCTTTTTGGTAGTTGCTATTTTATTCCATATTATTTTCTCTGAAGTCTTACACTAAAAATTTTTTGGTAAAATTTCTGTGCGATTTTGAGGCAATTTTATGTCCCTGAAACCGCACACAAAACCACTCTTCGTCAGTTGCCCATTGTCTCTTCATATTGGCGATTAATTCGCAAAAATCAAACACGTGCCACCGTATGCAATCGAGCAACTGTTGTGATAATAGTTCCTAAGAAATATTTATCTGGCATGTAATAAATAAATATTTGATAACTATGTATGCCATGTAGAAAACTTATATCGAGCATGGAAAGTCAGTGTAGGGAAATAGGAGAACCGCCATCTTCCCGGCAAATTCTGTACTTGTAGAATATGTTTAACGTTTTTGCTACAATAAACCAGAAAACTTTGCTATTCTGTGTTTAGAACAGCATAACGTGATGACTTACAGTTTTGTAATGCAATTTTGATGTAAATCTACTACTACTTTGTCTGTAACTATACCGACTTTGTATAAAATAAATAGTTTCTTTAAGAAAATCGTAAGTACTTGATATCGTATATCCAAAAAAATATTTTTTTTGCGGTTAAGGTAATTTATTTGAATAAAAAGTATTATTTTTAACTGTAGTTTTCTAAGATTGTAAGATATATGATAAGTTTTTCCTGAGAGATATTAATTTTCCTAGTAATTTCCTAGTAATATTACAATGCTAAAGATTGTTTTTCTAATAAACAGAAATTTTCCAATAAAATTATCTAAAAAGTGATTTTTACTAAGAAAAATTTCCTAAATTTTTTACTGTGGGTGAGTTTTTAACTGATAATGCTGAATTAACTCCAACGTGCATGCAAGTTGTTTCGGATATTCCATGATCAAATTGTAGCAGTGCGCGTAACAGAGTTTAAAGCATTAAAAGAACAACAAACAGATTTTCTAATATGAATTAGTACCACCTACTAATAATCAGAATATAGTTTTTATTTTTTCTTTTCCTTGGGTATGCCGGTTTTTGGTTAATATTACAAAGATGTTCTTCTTTTTAAGTTTCGGAAATATTTATTGTTTCCTTTTTCACATTTCATTTTTTATCCTACAATCATACATTTAATCTTTAATTTAACAATTTACTTATTAATTGTGAATGTGATATATCAAAAGAAAAAGTACACGGTTAAAACTTACATTAGTTATTTCCATCTTTTTTGTTTCCACCTTAAGGGTGTTGTCAAATTTTTTTAATTTTGTTGTTTTCTTACATTTAAACGTGAAAAATTATAAAACACGATAGTACATTATACATGGTCAACAAACAAACAAATATATACTAATGCCAGAGGCCGTTCGAGTGTGTTTTCTACTCTACATTCAAATTTCATTGCTGCGTACAAACACTAAACAATGTAAAAAATGGACTTACCATCATGAGGTTGGTACTTACAATCAAAGTGATTTTTTTTAAAACAATAATAGCGATCTGTACATCAGATCGAGTACTTCTGGGATTACCAATATTGTAATACGCTAGCCCATTAATATGCTGATATTTGGCAAACTAAAGAATACTAAACGCAAAGTGCATAACATTCAGTAACAGATATAAGCGAATCGAGTTTATTTTGTTACAATGTGGTAGAAACTGTAAAATCGCAATTTGCTTAACAATAAGACAGATTTATCGAAATAAATTAACCTAAAAATAACCAACCCTATAAATAAACATAATCGACGCTGAATGATTTTAGAATTAGAATTCCGAACGCCAAGTCCAAACAATTGTATTAATCTTATATTTGCTACATTCTGTACATTTCCGTTTGTTTCAGAAGTATTACGCTTTTAAACGTATTTTGAGTAAAATATGCAGTTGTATATGAGATGATATTTCATCTACCCTTAATTTCACGTATTTTTTACAATTTATAGTTGGTTACATAACTCTATTTTTGCAAAAATACCATCATTGTATGTATAGCGTGTCAGATTTCATATACGCACAAAATTACTTGGCTAATACATTTTCCATAAAATTCAGCTATTTCTGTTAGGCAATTCTTACTCGATTTACACGTTCCACCTGTTTACGTCTTACTTGTCACATACCAAAGCGTGCTCGCTATTTATCTACTTTGTTATATTAAACAAATTAAGAAAAAAAAAAGAAAAGTTATACGCAGCGATTGCGAACACTCACAATTTAAGGCGCGCTGTGCAAATGACTTACGAAATATGCGTAAAGAATCCTATTGCCTCTCTTAAGTTTTATGTGTGTTATAAAAGCGCATTCACATTACTGAAATTTGCGCAAGTAACGAATATAGATTATATACAGTTCTAAAGGAAAAACAACCGTCCTTACGCAATTGGTATCTTTTAATTCACTTTCGTTGTGCTAATTTTTTCCGCTGATAAATGTAAATACGTTTGCAAGCAGAAGACAACCACGTGTGACTACATTAGATATTATTGCTTTTTTGTATAATTAAAGTGATGCTACTAAACTTAATATGGACTACCTAAGGCAAGTGCGCCGATAGCAATATTTTACACTTTACAAGTCCAGATATTAGAGATTATTTCCATTATTTTTTTAACATTGCAGTATTTTAAATTTAGCGGGATAATATAGCTTTAACCTATTTTAAGTTTCACCGTAATTTAGTTCAGTTTAGTACAGTTGGAAGATGTCCATTATGTTATCTAACACCCTTATGATTTATATTTGTGTTTGCATTAAATACACGTTATTAAACTAGTATAAGGATGTTTATCTTTTGCTAAAGAAGTGTAGTCAACGCACAATATTTAGTGTACTTGTCAGGTTTCTGAGTAACTCGAACTTTATGCAACAATTACATTAGTATACATAAATGTTATATTTTTATATTTTATTAATAATAAATACTAAACTTACAGGTACCAAGAATTCCAATCGCGCCATCATCATTTGATGATAGTTTGTTACTGAAGATTTTGGCAGAGTAAGAAGTCACCAAGAACATTTTGAGTTATAAGTAAAAACGGTTTACAAACGTATTATTTTGGGGACAAAGCTTGTCATTATAATGTATTTCCTTTTTAGGGTTCGCTCTTCTTTTATGTAAATTTTAAATGACCTTTCACCTAATGCTGGGTGAGCTTTCATGAAAGAGTCATATCATTTTCAGTTTGGTGTGTCATTAAAAATTAATCTGGGCTATTTATTTCTGCATGAAACTTTAATCTATTAAACCTAAGTTTTAAATAATTTTTTAAATTAATTTTCTAATACTTTTCTCATTATCTTTATTTAGATATCCATAAAAAAAAAATATTGCAAAAATTATTAAAATCTGTAAAAAGTAAACAGTGGCTTTTTTTGCATTAAATTACCCAGAAAAATAGAATATAATATAATAGAATAAAAAGAAAATAAGATAAAATGAAATGTGTTCCATCCATACTGACAATGAGTCGATTAACTAATTTAGTTTAATTTAGTCACGACCATCTAACTAGAGGCCCTTCTTCTGTAGTAGTGAACATTGTATGAGGTCCCATTCGATAATTTCTCTTAACTATCTAATGAAGGGTAATGCAGGGAATTTCTTCCAGACTGTTCGTTAGAAAATGGTGACTGCCTCAATAAATAACATTTAACATCATACCTTGAACAGAGTAATTTTTTATTGTTTCTTGAATTGGCGATATTTTAGTCCTGTGTCAGAAATCGACTAGTTTGGTATTTATTTGCTTTGAAATCCTTAACTGGACAGCGTGGGAAACACCCATATCAACGGCTAGTTCTTTTCATTGCAAACCCTCAATTCTTTTCAGATGATCACTACTTAAAGTAACACACTTATATTATATTCGATTAATATAACAAATATTTAAAAAGATGTACGCCTCAATTGTTGATACTCATGTCAACTATTGGCTAACATGCTGGAAAATTCATATTGCTGACACCCAAAATAACTTAATATATTAAAACTACTATACGATGCTTATGTGCTGATAGATGTATCTAGTGAAATTAATTGACTGTTAAAAAAATGCGAAATGTGTGGGAACGAACTTCCTACCTAACTTACAGACAATAACAACACTTGTCTTATGTTCCCGCTCTCGCCTGATATGTCAAGTAGTAACTTTAATTTGCTAACAGCAGTAGTAACTCTAACTTTACATACTATAAAAGTTCACAGTTCAAATTAAATTATTAATTAATTTAACTTTTTCCTCCATTCATAACATTTATCTACCTAATTAAAAAAAAAAAAGACTGGGTACATGTATACTGCTGGAGCAATCACCTTACTTCAATAATGTACAACAGCAATTATCTTAAAATCAAGGTATAAATGTAAAAATAGAATATTGTGCAATGTGAAAAAGAATAAACAGATTAAGTATGTTTTAATTAATACTGACGGTGGCTATCTATATTCTTAGTACATTTATAGCGGCAAAAAGTATAGAGAAGCTCTTTGTAGACAGATAAACCACGACAGACATGAAAGTGAAACAAGTAGTTGAATAGATTTTAATTATAATCAATAGTGTGATTTCTTAGAAACGACGCTGCTATGATAACTTAATTAATTACAATAAGATCGGCACCTCCCACAAATTATTCATCTATTTGATACACATACAGGTTGAGGGTACTTAGAAACGCAGTGTTATAAGGGCGGGAAAATATGAGTGGTTATTTGTGTCAGTTATATGAGTTGCTACACACCAAATTTAATAGTTTAAAATACCATAAAAGCATTAATTGGGAGTTAACAAAAATCGTAATACTCAGCTTTAACCTTCACATAAATGGAGTTCATTTATTTTAAATACACGCATATTTTTGATTGCGTAGGTGCATCATTAGTGGACATTTGACGAAGGATTTATTACCTGGGTGCTTATTTTGTAGTGGAATATTTGGCGTACAGTTTATCTAAATCTAAGTTTGTCGAAGTACGTACAACCATTACAAGTTTTTTTTTCTTCTAAAATGCATTTATACACCGTAAAAAGGCTAAAAACACATTTAGTTAATAGTCTTGGATAATTCCAGCTATTTCATAATAAAACCACCATTTTGTTTTAGTATACTCCTTGAGTTAATATTAAAAAAAGTATATTTATTTAGATGCAATTTAAGGGAGATAAATATACTTTTAAACAAAATTGTTTTTAGTATGTGTATCTATATTAAGACCGTTTTCGGAAGAACGAACATGATGGTATTTTAAAATTAGGTTTGCTTGGTTCCTATTCAACAGACTTTTATTTTGACAGCACTGTCCTCTATCGAAATTCATTCATTACACATTTCTCGAAAAAAAGAAGATATTTCGAGCAACAAGAATCTAACTTACAAGTCTAAGGAAAACCTGAAATTAAAAACACATTTTGGTTAGTACAACCATTAGACCTAGTCGATCAGAACAAAAGTTTACATATTTCACGGGGTTTCGATTAGAGGTTTGTTTTTCGTTTTAAGCATACTAACATCGTGTGCAGATGTTTTCTTTTTAGTCGTTACAACAACAAGCTACTTTAAATAGAAGCGTTGTTATGCAAAACTTGTTGTGATTTTTGTAATCAAGAAAATAAAATTAATCATTGGTTTGTCATTTGCAGGTTATTGCTATTTAAAGAAAAAAAAATACACAAGTATGTTCTTCTCGGTAATGTAATTTCTTTATTCAAATTTAAGGAGTTTAAATTGAGATAATGATATTTTTAAGTTAAATATATGACGTAAAAGTGAATACTGGTTTAAATATCTATAAACATTCCGCTCTGTTATTTAGGCTTGAGTTTAGTTTTCCCACTTGAAATATCTTTCTTTGCCGGTAAAATCAGTTATATTTAAGAAACGGAAATGCTCTCAAATCCACCAAAAATGAAGTCGGAGATGAAAAGATATCCTGAAGACAATTCTAATCGAAATTCAACACGTAGGTCAATTAGTAAATATGCTTTATATATAAGCAATCAATATTCACAATCAAAATTAACCTAAAGTAGAATAGATGCGGTACAACCACAACTAGAATTTTTATCGTCATGTGCATCTCAATTGCGGCAAAATAAGGATTACTTTATTGAACATTGAAGGTTGCATTCAGGTAATGCTAATCTTATATAGGCTGCGCGTGAAAATCGACAAAAGACTATTTTCGAAAAATACACAAAATTATATTATTTTGGTAGCATTGGCATTGTAAAGGAAATCCAGAAAAAAAGATCCAAAACTGGGAACCCCTATTTCTTGTGTTTTATTGTGATTTACCTCTAAAAATAAGAGCGATGTACTATTAAGTTCTCTCCTTGACATATGCAGTAATACGATGACCCCCAAACCCTTCATCCACAAGCGGTTCAAGGTTATTTTGGACTGGGATCGATGGAGAGCAAAACATAAACTAGAGAATCAAAACCAAACGGGTACGCAGATGAGTCAAAAAAAATCGCGGGTTTTGGAGTGTATCTATGGAGAAATCCAGAATCATAAAAAAATATCTGGCATTAAACGGCGGAAATACTAGCGAAAGAAACTTGAAAAATCAACCCAAGAGCCAGCTGATTAATATCAAAGATCAGGCGCATACAGAAAGTGTGGGTGTACACAAATTTGAAAAAAAAACCTAATGTTGCATTTCTTTTACATTTTCTGGAAACTCTTTTACACATTTTTTCATACAGACATAAACATCATAGTTTTGTTGAAATTCTACAATTGGAATTTTCCTACACAGAGAAACCAAAGCCGCGCTTTTACATTATTTAAGGTATGAAAACAATTATTACTTTGCTCCAACAAGGAAATCTTCCTAAAGCTTCTGCGTTTATTTCCTATCGGCCCTTAAAAATTGTGTTTTAGTGTTGTTTTGGATATTTTATAAAAATCACTGCTTCGAACAGTATAAAGCAACTTTTTGTCTACCCTAACTATCCTTCTTACATAATTCATCAACAACGCTGCTGGAAAAAAGGCATGCTAATTATGTAGAAAATGAAGTTGAAAGTGAAGAAATTTTTTTTTCCATATTTCCCATCCTCTAGCTCTGAAATAATGCTTAGGAAATGAAAGTGTAAAAATTTTTCACAAAAGGCTTGAAATCTCGGCTTTTTTATATTTTTAGTTTTAACTCAGAATCGAATGGTTTTATCGAAATACATGTATGAGAAATTAAGGTATTTAAAATTGATTTCCGCAGAATTTCGCTTCCTGACTTTTTCTCTAAAATAAACTATTTCTGAAATACAAGCCTCAAATAGTTTTGAAGAAATCAAAGTACGTGTTTTTAGTAAAACAAGAACGCACTTGTTTCAAGTTCAATGTTTTAAGAGTGAAGAGCGTTCATGCATTCATTAATGCTGTTTGAGCTGCAAATTTTTTCGGGATTTTTGGGGAATTTGGGAAATAGTACAAAAACAAGTGCCAAAATCAGCTATAAAGTTTTTTAAATAAGTAAATTGACTCGGCTCAAAGTAATAAATTTAGAAAATGTAGTGGTTAGTTTGTAAGCAGATTTAAAAGTTGATTTCGTCAATCTCCTCGCCAACATTTCCTTTCCTTAACCCCATGCCAACTTATTTTATAATCAGAAGCAGTATTCTTCAAAACAACTGGCTCTACCCTTCCTTACACAAAGTTAAGTATAGATTTAGCACATGTAGTTATTTTGATAACAATACGTTACGCGCATAGATATTATATCTGTACTTAAGATTACTTCTTAGAGTTCCTTAAATCTAATTATGTAGAGACAAAATAAATACAAGCTCTTTTAGCATTCACGAGTTAAACAATATTTACAAATTGTAATTTATTGTAAAATTGAAGGGTGTGTTTTAAAAAAAAATTTCATGAAAAGCATATTGCAATCTTATGGTGACTGCATTTACTTCTTTCTACAAGTTCTTTTCCTTTACTTATTGTTAATGTTAAATAAATTCTAAAAAGCTGATTTATGGTCATACGTCTTGAAAGAAATAGAATTTTTATCTCACTGACTTCCTGCCCGTTATTAAGAATAAATATTTCAATCCTGTATTTTTATCAATTTTCCTTGATTTTACTTTTCAAAATTCGACGATTAACCTAAAAAGAAGCAGATGGCGCTTGCAAATTTCCCAGTTACGTTTTGCATCACTAAAAATGTTGTTAAAAATATTGGTTTCCCGCCTCAAGAACCCCTAACAGCAATACGCAGAACACGTTAACATAATGTTAATGTTAGACGGAATAGACAAATATGTTGTTTTAACGCGGATTGCATCCAACACAAAATACGATTTGGTTCAAGCCTTCAGTTCAGTGTTTCCATTTGCGCAATTTTTCTGTTGCAGCAACATTAAAATTTTAACATAAATTTTATGTTAATTCTATGTATGTGGTTCAACCAAAATAAAATGACAGAAAACGTTTTGTTAAACCAGGCATTCTTCTGAGTGCGCCTTTTACATGAGTGAAGAAGGTCCTGATAACTCTAGATATTTCCTAATTCTCTAATTTCAATTCTGCTAATCAGCTATCATGTATAAAACAGATTCACTTTATATTGTAACGCAAAAACTTCTATAGAGGTAGTTTTTAACAGAAACAGAGAAATCCAAGTTAAATATGCAGAAACTCTAAATGATATTAATTACATATTAAAGCACTTAACGTTTTAATATGTAATTAAATTTGCGTTGTGATTGTTGCTGTTTAAATTAATAAAGTTTAAGTGTGCAATTACTTTCTATAAACACGTATTAGTATTGATAATTAACTCTCGCGAAGAGGAAGGGCGGAGATGACATATGAATATGTAATTATAACGGGATGTTATATAGATATATATGACAAGACGAACAATTTAATCAATTAAAAAGCAAGAATAAATGTTTAATGACTTGTTGCTTTGCAAGACCATCCCCGAACTTTAGTAACCTGCTTATCCTGTTTGCCTCGTGAAAGAGAGGCGGCTTTTAATCGTCGTTTTTGCCGAGTCTTGCTCTCTTTTCGCTCATGCTAACCCAATGATGACTCGGCTGGATGTAAGAATGTTCTTTTTGCAGAATATATTTGCAATGAACCGGCGGTTAGGTGGGTGGATCCATCAACATTTATTGGGTTTTATTATTGAGATGCCATTGAATCTAATGTAGAATTCTTATTGGTGGTTCATAGACGCCATCATTCGATACGGTTACACGACTATAATTGGTATCTTTTTATGTACTTGTCGGTGGTAATAAATTTAATACTACGACTAGTACGTGTGTGCATTGTAAAGAATCTAAGACGTCGAGGAGTCGTTACGAAATCAATCATCTAATCGTGTGCTGGCACGTTGACCAACGTAGCCAATGCAAGAGAGCAGAGAACTTTGTGATGTGAACGAGAGTGCGGCGTACTTCTTCTTCGGCTTCGCTTCTTCTGCGTGCTTTTCTTCCTCCTCACCACCAACTAGTAGGTATGCTTTTGTGCCGCGCATATAAACTTCAATTGAATCTACAAACGAATTTTGACGCTTTTGTTGCCAGCGTGAGATATTACCACCCATCTTGAGCAATGCTACATAAAAACGTGTTACATATATTGAATTCAAAATGTCGACCCTAACCAAATGTAACATTTATAACACACAAGCTGGTATACTGTTACAGTAGGTTGTTTGATTAGTGCAATATAATAAATATGTAACAAATTTAAATTGCTTTTATGGCACAATAGAACGATGTAACAGATACCTATGTTACGTTAATCTTCATGAACTATTATTCGTGGAATAATGTACTTATCACAAAATTATAACTTTCCCTATGTGCCATTTTATTAATATCTCAACTAAGAATTTTGATTCGCTAATTCAAACAAAATAGAATTACTTGGATTAACATTAATATCTTCATTTCAAATATAAGATAAATTTTCACACATCAAGCAAAGATATTATAAGATTATCACAAGATTGTACGATCCTAAGAATTTGAGTGCTACGTGGTGTTAAGTACTGCTGTGCACTGATGGTACCAGCATAAATGCAAAATGAAAATAAAATGAAAATTTAAATTTACTAGCTCAGCGGATAAAAATGTAAAAGGGCGCAAAAGAACTAATAACCTCAAGTTTATTTTCACAATTGAACTAATCATGAAAAATAAAATGAAAGTAATCAAAAATAAAAGAACTGAAATTTTGAATGCCGTTAACAATCATTAAATTTATTTTCATGAAAAAAAAACATTTAATTACAATGATGCAGAAATAAAACCATGAATTTAAGAGTCTGGCCAAAAACAAAACTGCAATAGACTCTACAATTAAAAAGGACGATGCAAGTCCTTGAAACAAACAAAGGACAAATTTGTTCTAGAAGAAAATCCTATATCACAAAAAATCCACGTGGTCTCAAAATTCCAACACACTAAAATTAATTTAAACGTGGATAAAACAAGTATATAAATATAATTGAAATATAAACACAAGCACAATGCTTCTTTTCACCTACACGGAGGTGATTAATTATTAAGAATAAATCAGAAAACTGAAAACGGAAAATTAAACTCTTAAAACTAAAAAAACAATTTCTTCTACAACAAATTATAAAATAATTGATCTTACATCCGACTTGTGTACACAATAAAATACAACAGCAATTATTTAATGAGTTCCTAGATGGACGATTTAAATATCAATTTAAACGAACAAATCTTAAAATAAAAATGAATTACCAAAATGGTAGCAAAGAAATAAATAAACTGTACTCAAGCTCGTCATCTGGTAACTGAGTTGCCCCTGGTAACACGTCGCATATATAAATTTACAATTGCGTGCCAATGCAGCGCACGAATCGCAAAGAAAATTCTAGCATATAAACTACAAAATATACAATACTGATGAACGCAATATGTACAAATAAATGAATTTAATTTAAACAACTGAACAATTAAATACTTAAATTCATCAAACAATTCTATTAACAAAATCTTGTCAAAATAAACTATTAAAACTGTGGAAACTCTTTCCTGACATTGATAAAAATAATTTGGAATTAATAAAAATACAAATTTAAATTTTCGAAACCCGGGGTGTCAGATCACAGCAGTAGGTAAATACATCTTATTTTCAAGAAAAAATATCGAAAAGTTAAATAGAATATTACGTAATGTATGATGCCATTTGTTGTTTTTGGAGTGATCAAGATTTTGCTGTCCGCTTTTATAACATCGGTGAATACATGTTTGAAGAATCTGGTATGGCGTTTCTTTCTTTCTTTTTTGCTTGATGAAACACGTCTAACATAGAGTCTCCGGAAATACCGCAACCTCTTGATGGCTTTTCCCACTTAATTCTCCAATTTCCGTGCCCTTTAGATTGAAGCCTAGTTCTGCTATAAAAGTAAGCTCCCTAGTCAGTTTTTGGTTCGCAGAGAGTCATGGTTAAATATGCCGATCCGATAATTAAATCCTTTGTCATATCTTTGCTTCATGGCTTATTTTGTCTACGACCAAAGTTGGTTAACGCCAGCATTTTTAAGTATTTCTAGATACTGGGGAGGTTTTACTATAAACCAGATTACATGCGATACCCCTGACTTCCTACCTTGCCTTTACTGGTTCCTGTTGACCCAGATTCAGGGTTAGTATCTTTGATCTCTTTGGGTTCCGTGTCCTTTCTATTCGATTGGGATGTCTGTAATTGTCAGTAGAGGCTCCTTGACAGGTTATTTTACTGATAACTAAACCAACGGGTAAAAAACTCAATGAAAGTCTACATGCAATTATTGGCTAACATGTTTCGACTGGCTAGCCATCAAAGGTTATTTTGCATTTGGACCAGATAAAACTTGACTGTTTAACGAAGTTTATATTCCTCGCTTTACTCGTTTTCCTCCTAGTTGGTGGTTGACACGAGTCATCAATCGCTATAAAGAAGATTCTATAGTTATGAAGAAAATATACATATAAATATAGGTATAAATGTGTGTCTAGCCAACAATATCGCTATTCATAGACATCTAAGAGGCAATTCGCCTAACCAACGCTCATCTAAGCTGGGTGATATGATTACATCCTAGTATGAGGATTATTCAGATGTAAAACTATAAATATTCTCTAAACAAATTATAGGTCGACATGAAGACTCTGATCCGCATGAAAAAGAGGAGATAGTTAATGTCGACAAATTAAAGGGTGGTTTTAGAGTAAAAATCACATATTTGATGTTAATTTATAACTTTCTGTAGGATATATTAAACACTTCCTATAACAATTACTAGATTATTTCATGTAAGTGTTTCATATCTTTATTTTACGTAGCATTGCTTTCCTTAAAGATATATTTGGAGTATACGTTGATTTTAAAAGCAGTATATATAGTAGATAATACTTATATGCTCCATTTGAATATACGGTATAAATTGCTTACAACTTGTTGCAGCGTGCAACTCCTTTGCTTCTGCAAATGTTATAAGATTAATGCAAGGAGGTATCGTTTTTAGCGTACGACCATTTACAACGTACAAATCTGCTGTAAACAGATATCCTGCTTCAAGGGAAGCAGTTTTCTTTTGGTTATGGTGAACTAGGAAAAAATATAGACACATATATTGTTCCCAATTCGATTTTTTTATATATTTTATTGACAGCTTAACCTATGGTTTTGTTAAAGATCCCTCGATGTCTTAGTGTTTGTAAATTCAGCTAAAATCTCTTCAATTTACATAAAATCATTGAATTGCTCATAATATCCTATATAAATAACAACAGTCATTCATGTAATTTCAACAATACTGAGATATTGAATGGAGAAAACCATTACAAAGCTAGAACGATACTGTGGGAGGTCCGAAGTTGCAGGAGCAACCTGTATACAACGAACATCAACTCCAAAGGAATTATTATAGTAATGGTACGAATTAAAAAAAAAAAAAAACGTAACAATTCTGTTAATGACAGGCAGGATATTGCAAACCTGTCAAATATATACTTTTGCTCCTCCGTCCAGAAATACTCATTTTGCAGTACTGCAAAGCGAGGCAGGCAAAAATGTCACTAAAGGTTGGCCACACTAGATTCCACATGACAGACGTGTAATAAATTGTCATCAAACTGTTCGTGGTAAGTGCTAAGATGAACTGGCGTTTTCGTTGTACTTATTATTGATAAATAGATATTAAACTAGAAACAAAATTACAGAAAAAGATTTATTCTCGGAAACGTCAAAATACTAAGGTATGTAACATGTGTGCCAACTTGTACTGTTAACTCCCTAGTGTCAAAATTTCTTTTCTATTTTCAATTCAAAATTAAGATATGTCGGACCAAAAATTGTGTGTCACAGGGCCAGAAACTCTTTTGCGAGTATTCGTACTTGTGGGCCTCGGTTACCGCCTCGGCCCACAGCCCGCAAAACTCGCAAAATTGGAGTTTCTGGCCTATTTTCTACATTATAAATTAAAATTTCTTAAATAAAATGAACTTATTAAACAAACCATGTATAACTTTAAATTTTATATCTTACCAAAACCTACATATAAAACATAACTTTTTACATATTTATTTTTTTATTGACAGGAAAAAAATACGCATACCGTCTGGTTTAAAGCGGACCGTACCGATTATCCGTATTTTTCACATTGTTTGTGACCAGCGTTCGGACATGCTATGATGCGCTGGCTTACAACCACACAGATATTTTACATTTGCATTAAACGCACATTTAAATATAACTGCTTAAAAATGATACACAAATTTAAAGAAAAACCAAGCAATATTTAATGTTGAGAATAAAATAGTTCTATAAAATTCGAGTTAATTACAAATATGAACATATTTCATTTTCTTTTTACAAATTCAATTAATTAAGGTAAGATTACAAAAAAATGTCTTGTTCTCATGTTAAAATAAAACTTTTTAAATTTTAAATACTAAAATAACTACTATTTACTGATTTATTTATAGTTACTGTACAATTTTGGAACAGCCAATGTTAGCATTGGTGAAACGACAATAAAAGTTTAATTTTCTATAGACAGAATTTTATTATTACAATTTCCGCAAAATCAAGATACGCTAAAGGATTATAAAGGAAACGGAAAAAAATATGCAAGTATCACTGAATACTATTATATCACGGTTTGTGTCAAACCCATATGGATTTGTTGTTCGAAGAGAAAATAAAATAAGCATTGGTGTATTTTCCCTCCATTTAAAGCAAAAAAAACTTACTGCCCTCTTCAGGAAATTGTTACAAAGGCGTAAAATTATTGAGTTTCATGTGATATATTTCTTATTTCAAATTATTAAAGTTATGAAATTTTAACAGATCGCATAGATATTTCATAGAAGTAAAATTATGGGAGAAAAATAAATCATCAAGGAAAATAAATTTATTTCAATATTTATTAATATATTTGATGGATAAGGAACAATAAAATAGTTCATTCTATTCTGCTTATTATAAGTATCATTAATAGCTATATGTTTCGGCCTCTATTGACAATCTTCAGCCTATCACACTAAAACGTTACTCTGAATGACGTATGCATATTCATAAGGTTATCTTCAGGGTCTAAAATCTTACTTTTTACTGCAGTTTTTCAGTGAATATGTATAAAACGATCGCAGCGTGCAATAGATGGTATCTTGGTTATTAATGTAGTCACTGTAAACTCGGGTTACATGTAATGATGTTCAGACGCCAGACATGTAGGTATATAAAATTTGGAATTATTAGTATAGGGTACAGTGGGTAATACATGCGCAAATGCTCCTTTTGCTTTATATTCTGTTTTCGATTTCGCAAGTTTCTGGATTAAAGGTGTGATATAGAAACGCATATATATGATACGATCTGATTCTCATGGTAATATTGCCTTCAGTACATTATCTAGTGCACCCCACCCAAGATATGTTTTGTTGCACGTGTTGTGGCATTTATTAATCAAAAAGGGGTAAGCAATCTTACAAACCTGTAAATTTAAATGGGAAAATCAATGACAATTCATGAAGAAATATTCAAGAAAGAATGCTTTACATTCTCAATATCGAGATTTTGAGGGTCAAATAATTGGCGTTGTATATAATACATATAATAGTGCCATATAATAATAAAGATACATAAAATCTACACTTCAATGTAGATTATATGTACCATTAGCTCAGAATATATCAGGGCATTATTTGAAATAGAGCTGTATATACAATTTCACTAAAAAAAAGGATACATGGATTAATTTGACGTCCTGTTCTCATTCTCATGAAGAAGATTGCAATATTGACATGTGTACACATATACCTCAAATATTGTCAATGCTAATTAGTATAATCATAAAATATGCAAAGGTCGAATAGTTCAATTATATTTTAAGCAAATTTATGCAATAAATCAACAGTGGAAACGCACAACATTTACTTATTTTATTATGATGTTTCGTACATTATTTCAGAAGTGCATGGAGTGTTTTATATAAAAATAAACTAATCGGAATTGTAATAACGACCGCATGAAATAATGGTGAACAAGACTACCGAGATAAGACTGGTATTAGTACTTTATTACTTTAAATAATTATTCATTATTAATCAACAATTTTATTTTTAAAATTGGCGCCATGTATAATCGTAAGGTAAATATTTGCTTCATCACATGTATCAGTGTAAGTGCTAAATTGTTGGTTAATATTAGTAAACGTCCTCGAAATTATCACCCAATACTAACAAATTACGTTGAAAGATAAGCCGTAACTTGCAACTTGCAACCTGATACATCTTTGAAATTATGCAAATTCGAATTTGATCTTTGTACTTTAAGATAAATTCAATAATGTTTTATATTTTTTGTTAGTTTTGCATTCCGGTGTTAATAAAATTAGAGCATTAAAGTATTAAAGGTTACAATAATAGAACAGGAATAACGATGTCTTCCTCTTTCATAATAGGCACCAACAAGTTATATACGAATCTTTGAGCAGCAGTAAACCATACTAGTGTAACCAATTCAATTCAAATGCCTTATACTACTTTTATTGGCTACCTTCTATAGAAATTTTTCTAGGAATTGTGCGCCTAGAAGGAAAAGAAATCATGGCTGTTATACTTTACGCGCTTTTCAGCTATTGTCAGAGATCTTAATGACACGATAATGGCCATATTCAATTAACTATACGCCGTAGAATATTTTAATTGTTGTGGTTTCGCCATCCGCCATAACATAGGAATATAATAGTTATCACAGTATTAATAAATACTTAATCGTGTGAAGATTTCTGACCTTGGCACGTGCATATTGCTATTAAAAATACTTTTTTAATCTCTGTTACCTTACGCTTTCGATAATACCAAAAGGTTAACGACACGAGACAATCAATAACCATATTTAGTTTCGAGAAGTGCCAGAAATCCATGAAAAAGTAAGTTATTATAGAAGTTTCAGGTTCAAGATCGTGCTTTCTTCTATGTAAATGGTAATAAAAATGAAGTAGCAGTAATATGTAACATAAATAAATATGAAGAGGATAATAAAAAGAAGTTTGCATTTATTTTGTCATTAAAGAACTGCTTGGTTTCATGATGTACCTATTTAGCCTTCCAAAAGTTTGAAAGTTATACATAATAAACTAAATATTTCGTTCTCAGATTTCTCATTGGTACAATATTGAAGAATATACTATTTCTAATAATACTTTTAGTCATTTTGATGTATTTTTGTCGCTCATATGTTGAGATGTTAGTGAATGACAAATTGAATAAAAGCTATATTCCAAAGTGGAATAAATGTCGGCATAGTTATTGAAATAAAAATAATCTTTAGGTTATCATTATCAATGATCGTTTGAATATTAGTTGGCGTTTAATTTGCATTTTTAAATATATTCTGAATCAATTTGGCGAAGCACTTCAGGGCAAAAGTCGTTCAAGTGCTGACAGGACATTTGGTCATTTTATACACCTTTTATACACGATTGGCGAATGCTACTTCATTGATCTCTGTGAAATATAAATAACTTTATTTATAATCGCAAATACTTCTATAGTTGAGTGAATGTGGTTTTAAGCCGAGATGTCTGCAAATTTACGCTTAATAATTAAATTACATGAAATGAATTCCTATTATTAAGAGGCAGGGGCGCCATCTCTTAGTTTATCAGTTAACTTTACGATTTTAGAAAATAGAAATAAGTGGCACTATTCGTATACGTTAGCTGCAAACCTCGCTACTCTTTTCAAATAAAGTAGGACAGGTAATGTAATTCGATTTTCGCATTTTGCTATTTATATATCCTAAATCGATTCCATTAATTACATACATCTGCCTACACAAGTTTTTATTAATTCGCTCAAGTTCATTAAAAAAAAAAAACAAGAAGAGCTATCTTTGTCTAAGCTTGTTTTTGCAACATCAAAGAACTGAAAGTATATATATTTACCAAATCATGTTTAACGGTAATTTTTTGAAAATATTCGGCTAATTAGCAATGAATTAATTAGTTGATTATCGTGTATCGGAGAATGGGTATTTATTAGATTGTGATTTTTTTGCAGAGAAAGTAACTTAACTGTTTTAGTTTCTTATTTATTTATCTTACTGTGGATATAATATTCATATAAGAAAATGAGGAAAGAAAGAAGAATAAAGGAAACCTAACGAAACGCGGAATAACTAATAGAAAAATTAGAAAAGATTTTTCTGATTTTTTGTACTGTGCGCTGTTGTTGTGATGGTAATGCGTCCAGGTTTGGGATATAAAGGTAATGAAGGTATGCCAGTAATCTACGGTATGGTGACACTGTCCAGCTACTTTTAAGCTTGAGACAATAAAGAATCTATCTATCTATCTATCTATGCTCCACAATGTGATTTTAGAAGGAGAAATTTGTGATTGAGATTTACAAAACACGAATGAATATTTCGTTCTTTTGTTAAAAAGAAAATGAACAACGCTTAACATAAGTAAATAAACCTTAGCTTCATTGGTATGCACTAAACTTTATTAAATCCTCACCATTCTACAATTCGTAGATTAGATCTTTACGGAAATTTGTGAGGTAGGTTCATTTTTTATTTCTTTTAGAAAATAGAAGTATACAACATTGCTGAAACTGCCTCCAGTTTAATTCACGATGTGTCAAAATTAGACCCATGCCATGGCGTCTTGTTAAATGTTGTTACAACTTTGGTAAGTGGCCTCTTGAACTCAAAACTTTGCATAGCTATCTGTGTATTGTAAGAAGTCGTGGTGAATTTGCACACCATCTTATGTAAAAAATACATCACCTGTCATGTAATTGTTTACATAATAGTTATTTACAGTAAACTTAACAGAACCCCAAAGGCCGCTATGTAAAATTATTTTATAAGAAAATTTACTCTTGTTCTTCGAATATGCTCATTGTGTATATTATGAAGATTCATAATTTTCTATTTAGAAATAACAAAATACTGTGATAATTAGTTCAACACAAAAGTGATAGTGGCGTAGGTTAATGTCCCTTATAGGTAATTTACAATTTTACAAATCCTACATTCTTTTACAATCAATATTGAATTAGTGAACGAAATATACTATAAATTTAAAGAAAAATAAAAGTTTTAAAGTTCTAAATCTTAAACAATTTAATTAGCACGACATATAAAAAAAAGTCAAGATAAATATTTTACTGTTTTAGTAATATTAAAGAAGAGCGAAAATAGTTATTCTTCAAAATTATTGTTTATCGGTAACAACCTTAGCCTACATATTTTTTCTTCAAATTCGAAAATTTTTATGTGTTATACAAATGCAAGAAGTTACATACAATTCATCTATATATACAGTGTGTTTACGGGGACATTCTACAATAGCTAACTTTTTTATTTTTAGAGATACAGAGTCGGTTAAATGGAGAGAGTTCGTATACTTTTCCATCTGCATTTCGTACTATGGCATAAAAAACAAAACAGCGCTTGGTTGCTAAGATACGACTATAGCTTGTATTTTTTTAAATGGGACACCCAATATATTTTTACATTTTTGAGTTTCTCTAATCATTGGCTATAACAAAGTATGAAACGAATTTTCTGCAAAATCACGATTACGAGAGTTATAAAGAAAATCAAATTCAGTTCATTCGAGGTGTTCACAAAACGTACAATGACTAACTTTTTTGTTTTTGAAGTTACAAAGTATCACATGAAGGTGTAGATAGACACTTTTGTATTAATCGTGTTTTGTTTCCACTTGGATGTAATCTTTCACATAAATAACGGAAACAGTGTTTACTATACTAATTACAACAAATGGGAAGTAGATATTAAACAAAAACTAAAAAAATGTTTTGAATTTTTGCTTCAAAATAGCTGCCATTACTTTCCCTGCACAGGTTTACCCTTCGCAGCAGATTACTGTGTACCTTTTGCAGTGTTTGTTCATTAAAATCCCGAATACACTATGTAATTTTGATTTTTAAATTTTCCAAATTAACGGATGGTGTATCATACACTGTGTTTTTAATACCTCCCCACAGAAAGAAATCCAAGCGATTTAAGTCGGTCACTCGACTTAGATCCCTGACAGCCGGCCATAATATCGACCCTCGATTTCCGATCCAATGATCAAATTGCTGGTTCAAATATTCTGTAACAGCAAATCCATTATGTGATGGCGCTCTATCGTGGTGGAAAATTATTTTACGACGAATTTCTAATGGTAGATGTTCCAAATAAGTAAATAAATCGTTTTGTAAGAAGTTTAAATACCGCACAGTTTGACAGCTGTTGGCCATTGTAGAATGTTTTGTGAACACTTAACTTAATGAACTGAGCATGATTTTCTTTATAACTCTTGTAATCGTGATTTTACAGAAAAGTCGTTTTATACTTTGTTATAGCTAATGCTTAGAGAAACTCAAAAATGCAAAAAGATATCGGATGTTCCATTCAAAAAAAAATACATGCTATAGTCGTATCTTAGTAACCTAGCGCTCTTTTGTTTTTTTATGACATAGCATGAAATGCAGATGGAGAAGTACACGAACTGTCTCAATTTAACTGACTCTGTATCTCTAAAGATAAAAAAGTTAGCTTTTGTAGAATACTCCCGTGAACACACTATATATATTAAACATGCCACAAAATAACTCAATTTATAGGAAAAAAATAATAACTACATAATTGTGTTACCTACTTATTTGATGTAAGTGTATATATATATATATATATATATATATACACTTACATTTATTTGTACATGTATTTTAACTTTCAACGCTTTAACATGTAGATTTTAAATTTTAAATTTATAACGTAATTATTGTAACTTCACTCTCATAGTATTTTAAATTTTAACTAAACAATGTTGCTTTTTCGAGTATAAACTTTAATAAGAAATTTCAATGTAGAGTCATGACACTAAATTTGTAAATATTTCACTCATTTTATTCCATTGAGAAAGGCAAAATTCGCCGAAACATGTATGGATATTAAAATAAAATTTAAATACAAGTCAAATAGGCCTCTTATTAATCTCGTCCACGAATAAAAATAAAATATATATATATATATATAGGAAAACTTAATTCAAATTCTTGGTATTCGTGACGATGAAGGTATTTCAAAAATGAAATAAAACTACATTTAACGTTTCGGCAATATATTGCCTTCCTCAGAAAACTACAAATATAATTAAAATAGTGAGAGTTATATTGTTTACATAGTTGTTATATGTTGCTTACCTAAAAACATAATTCTAAAAACTGAAAAAATTAAACTATTATAATTTCAGAAGTTACATTTTGTTAAAACATTATTACTATTTATTTTTTTTTTTTTTCTTTTTTTTTTTCTATTATCAAATTTATGAACCATTTGTGAAATTATTAATTTACAATAAAGTTTCTAAACCTTTCGACTTGTGTTGTTGTTATAATTCGAATGAATTTTAATGTTACAGACAAGCAAGTGTAGCCTTTACCAATAAACAAGTTTTTACACTACTGTTTCTTATACTAAATAGACCTAATGCAAAGGAAGGAACGTATACCGGGTCTGGTACGTTCCTTCCTTTGCAGTAGGTCTATTTAGTATAAGAAACAGTAGTATAAAAACTTGTTTATTGGTAAAGGCTACACTTGCTTGTCTGTAACATTAAAATTCATTCGAATTATAACAACAACACAAGTCGAAAGGTTTAGAAACTTTATTGTAAATTAATAATTTCACAAATGGTTCATAAATTTGATAATAGAAATAAAAAAAGAAAAAAAAAAAAATAAATAGTAATAATGTTTTAACAAAATGTAACTTCTGAAATTATAATAGTTTAATTTTTTCGGTTTTTAGAATTATGTTTTTAGGTAAGCAACATATAACAACTATGTAAACAATATAACTCTCACTATTTTAATTATATTTGTAGTTTTCTGAGGAAGGCAATATATTGCCGAAACGTTAAATGTAGTTTTATTTCATTTTTGAAATACCTTCATCGTCACGAATACCAAGAATTTGAATTAAGTTTTCCTAGAATTTTTGGCGAAGAATATTAAATATCATTTATATATATATATATATATATATATATATATTATATATATATATATATATATATATTAATATATATATATATAAGTATGAGATAATGGTTTGTTTTCTTTGGCGTATTTGGTTTATATATCATTTTTAAAAAACTTCTTGGGAAGCGGCATTTATTTATTGTTTTATATTACTTATACAAAAACGTTTCGATTCTTTTACATCTTTTTCAATTTGTCTCCGTACGATTTTACATGTAGATATGTAAAGAACGTATGCAATGATAAAATGATAAATAGATAAACTAACAAATTTACAAAATAAAACAAACACTAAACAAACAACAGAAAAATCGACCACAGTATCACAGTAGTAGTATACCTTGGGATACTGTGGTCGATTTTTCTGTGGTTTGTTTAGTGTTTGTTTTATTTTGTGAATTTTTTAGTGAATTTGTTAGTTTGTCCATTTATCATTTATCATTGTATACGTTCTTTACATATCTACATATAAAATCACCTGTTGCAGCACGGAGACAAATTGAAAAAGATGAAAAAAGATGTAAAATAAATATAAAATAATAAATAAATGCCGCTTCTCAAGAAGTCTTTTAAAAATTATACATATAAGTACGTATAAATTAGAACAGTGTTATTTATGTGAAACACAATAAGTAGTGTACTTACCTACACATCTTTAATACCTCTTAGATCATTTAACCATTATAACCGATCATTTATAACGTATTCGATTAGGGCATTTGATATTGCACAGACACTGAATCTATGAGATATTGCTGATAAGCGTAAAAAAAATCTCTGTAAGGAAATCTGTAGTAGTAATATTAAAAAGATTTCTGAATGAAATCTCATCTGCAGATCTTTACATTCAGATTACAAGATGCCTATATTTTCGTCAGCGCATGCGCATTTTTACTGTTCTTAAGAAGAATTTCAATATTTAACATTCTCAGATGGAGTACTAGTTACGGGGTACGATTTAACTATACATCAAAGAAACAGTTATAATCTTTGATTGTCATCGCCGAGGCTCTTCAATCTATTTGAATTCGCATGATATCATGCGTAATAGGAAGACCTTTTGAATACGTCTACTGTATTACCATTAACCGCTTGACAGAACGTTAATTAAATTGAATTTCAATGTCGCAATTTTTATAAGAAAAGTAGATCATAAAATAACATTTTATTACCAGTGATGACCTTTATCAAATTTATTTTTGAATATTCATACTTGTAAATATGTCGGTTTCGGAAGGTAAGTTTCCAACTCTCCTAAAAACTTCTGTTGTTGTCCAAAATTTTTGAGTATGCTATGTTACATCGACTTTCGTATCACCTTGAAACTGACAATATTTTAACGAATCAACAGGACGGTTTCAGAAAAGGTCTTTCAGCTATTACCGCTATAGCTTCTCTAATGGAGGAGATATTAGATTCTTTGGATCGTAGTAAACATCCAGCGGGTATGCTTTGCGATCTTAGTAAAGCTTTTGATTGCGTTAACGACTCATTACAAATTTATAACCTCGAGTGCTGTGGTGTCAGGGAGTTGTTGCCGATTGGTTTGTATCTTTTCTTCCTGATAGAACTCAATTTTGTTAGAATTAATTTTAAATAAAATCATAATATTAAACCAGTTTACTTATTGTTAGTCAACTTACATGTTAAGATGGGGGTTCCGCTCGGTTCGATCCTTGGCCTTATACTTTTCATTTTATAAATGATATATTGGTTTTCATTAATTCATTGATAATTTATGTAGGTCGTCGTTGCTGATAATCATCCGAACAGCCAGCAGGCCAAGGCTGACTCCTTGCTAGATTTGTTAGGCCAGTGGTTTTCAAATAATGGCCATCACACGAATATTATCAAGACGAATTTCACGGTTTTTCGCACGGCTCGGTATTGGATGGCTGTTAAATTACATATCGATATTGATGGCGTCCAGGTGGCTCAAAAGCCTTCTGTGTGTTTTCTGGACATGCATATTGGCAAGAAGTGAGCTTGAGTAGAGCACTGTAATTGCATTATATCTAAACTCAATCATATGTGCTTTCAAATCAGAAGTTTAAAATTCATTCTAAGTATTGAACATGTTATTTCTTTATATTTCGCCCAAGTTAATTCTAGACTTTTGTATGGCATGATATTTTTCTGCCGACGTATTTACTGCGCAAAAGCGTATCATTCTCTCCTACATTTACACAATTTAACACAAAATTCCTCAAAACTCAGACCTTCATACATATAATACTAGATGTAAGGACCTATTCAGAACTCCCTCCAATACACTTTCCCTTACTCAACGTGGCCCTTTCACACTGGGAACGAAACTATACAACATACTTTTTAGTGACTATAAGTCAATTCTTAGTGTTAAACTCTTCAAGATAAGATAACACGAGCTGCTCCTGGACCACTGTGGGTATTCATTGTAGGAATTTCTCGCTGATTTTAATCGGTAATGGTGCTAAAGTATTTTCAGATTTTATTTCTTACAATTAAATTTATAATTTCATTATTATTACATTTATGTCATCACTATTACTCATATATGCTCATTACTTAGTTACCCATTATTGTAATTTTACCGCTTTTTCATTATTATATTTCGGATGAACTTGGGTCAAATAATCTGGTTCTGGGGTGCTTCTTGGATCTGACCAAGACATTTGACTGTGTCTCCCATACAGCACTGTTTTATAAACTGAAACGTTATGGCATTAGGGAACATACTTTGTCATTTGTCAAAAGCTTTTTAGTTAATAGATCACAATATGTTCACAGTGGCGATGAAATCTCGTCGTTAAAGCAAAATAATTATGGTGTGCCACAAGGTTCAGTCCTAGGGCCCATTCTTTTCATTTTATACGTAAACGATATTGCTGAGCACATCACTTATAAAAGCATTGAACATGGTGACGATACTACAATCTTGGTAAGTAATACAAACATAGAATTACTAAAGGAGATGTGCCATAATTCTATATCCCAATCAACGACTGTAATAGTTTAAAATTATATGTAAATACTGACAAAACTCAAACTTTAATTTTCAGTTTAAATCCTCACAGGGAACTGCCTAACAATGACCCAGTGAGGTGTCTTGTTCTCATACTAGACAGCAAGCTGACATGGAAGGTGCATATAGAGGCCTTAACACATCGCTTATCAATGAGGATATTTATATTAAGAAATACATTTGACATACGCATACATATTGCTATGGTTAGACAACCCGCGTTACCGCTGAGTGTATTTTGAGTTGCATATTTTGATTTGTTTACTTTCTTCCGAGCTGTTGTACAATGTACCGAGAATTTTTCACAAATTTTCTGTTTATTTTGTATAATTTAGTTAAAGAGTTTGTTGTTTCATTTTATTTTGGCGTATTGTTTATACAACTGCTTTATGCGTTTTTCAGAGAGGGATTTTCGTATGAAAAACAATTGTAGATATTTGTTAAGGAGCTCCTTGTTCGACTATTGACGTGAGTAGACGCATTTTTCAATCTTTGTTGCCATTTTGTTATCCATTTTGATTTAGTAAATTTAACATTTCTGATTTAATTTTATATAGCCAATCAAGGAATCCTTTTTGTGATAATTGTTAATATATTAACGTGTACACGTAGTAGATATAAGATCAATTATTATTTTTTTGTTTAGGAAGATAGATTTTTATTTTTTTTTTCTCTCATTATATTTTAAAGACTTAATTTTCCGTTATTCAATTTTGCTGATTCATTTTTACTTATCAATCATCTCGTTTGGGTGAGTAGAAGCATTGTTCTTGCATTTAGTTTTTCTTTGTAATTTTCTAGTAATTGTCCACGCTTAGTTTATTTTAAATTGATACCACGTGGATAGAAATTGAAAGATTTTGGAAAATCTTCCTGAACAAACAAAACTTTTGCTTTGTATAGGAAATAGCATTGTCCTATTTTGATTTTGAGTCAAGTGCAGTTTTTATTTTAAGCCAGAACCTTTAATTTACAGTTTTTTCTGCACAAGTTGTAATTTAACCCATTTGCAAAATAAAGTTGATTGTTAATTAGCGTCTTTGGGTTGAAATTCTGTTCTTTTATTTTCAATTAAACCTTTTCAATTTTTCGGATTTTTAAGAAAGTCAGACTTCTTTCATTCACAATTTACTTTTCGTGGTTAGATTCAAGTTTTAATTCGCGAGGGTAACTTTGGGGTTTATTAGTTCTTTTGTGTTCTTTAAGATTTTATCCGTTGAGCTAGCTAATTTTATTTTCCTTTTTCATTGTAAAATTCATTTTCTTTTGTCATTTAATTCAATCAGTACACAGCAATGTGTATATATTGTCACGCACGCAATAAAATCTATCTATCGATCTACCTATCTATTGTTAATTTTATGTGTGTTGACAATGTCGATATCCTCAGATCTATATGTCTATCTATCTATACAAAATGGACATTCAAAAAAACCTTTCAAATGATGTATATATGTAACACTCACATTTCTAATTAAAATATTTATTTATGACGTCATGTTCACATAGATGATGTGGAAAATAAAAATGTAATCTAACGAAACGCCAGTTGAAAAATAAAAAACGCTGAGTTTCAGGATTTGGTCAAAAGGGTTTAATGGCTAGATTTTCAAATTAAATGAGAATTGGTGATTGTGACAAGCAAAAAATCGTATATCAAATTCTGACAAAAAAAAAATCTCCGTAATTTTGAAGGAAAGTGCCGAGACTTTTCCAAAAAGAAAGCTATTTCATTGCAAAAAGCATTTCTTTCAGTTAAAAAAAATCTCCCTAGAACCCCAGATGATGAAACCAGCTCATTCTCTCAGCAAAGTCTTTTTTGATCGCAAAATTTCCCTAAATAAAACTTAAATGACAACGGCGCACCGGTTTTTTTTTTTTTAAAGTAATGGAAATATACAAAATCTAGTGTTATTTTATAACATATAAAATTGTACAAACTGACATTTAATAATAGTATCGTTCGGGGGGCCCTTGATTGAGTAAAAGGTCACCTCTGTGTACAATAAGCGGTGATCGGACAGTTTAATTTAATAACTCTAATCGAATTACCTTACGTTTACACTAAAATAGTGTTATAATTATTGCTTCAAAGGTTCTTTGTAGTTTACCTATACGTTTGTAGGTACAACATACATACGTATATTATTAACTACGCAAGGTCTACATGGCTACGTAAATGATAATTTAAAGCACAAACAATCGTCGTTGACTTAATAATTGATCCATACATGTACCTGTCGCCATCAACGTTCGATTGTGTTAAGTGTGTGTTTCGTATTTTACGTCTTGCTCAATACGAGAGAATTCGGTGTGACCCTAGAAAACGCAGCTTATATTAATATTATTTATTGGTGTCTTTACAGTGGCGTGCGAGCGTATGCATACGCTTCTAATCAAGATAAAATAATTTTAACTTCGGTACTACCTTAAATATAAAACACCAACACACGCGCGCCAAACAAAACTTACATAACAAGGCACTCCGCGACACGCTTAGTATGCTCCGGGCTGACAAACGTCGCATGTATAACGTCGGAGAATCGAATTCGGACTTTGTTTACTAACTAGAATCGTCTCAATTATCAGCTGATCGCCGTAATAGGATTCGGTTTGGAATTTTTCACATAAAAATAAATTACCAAAGACTGTAAATACGGGTCGATAGATGCCCGAGGGCAACGTGTCCGATTCAGTTAGCCGCTAAATTGAAACGAAGTCGCCTTCGAAAGTGCCTGTGTTTCCAGCGTGTCTAGGATAGACCGGGTAAGTGTCTTGTGTATGTCTGTGTAAACGTATATATTAATTGCTGATGACTACGGGAAACAAAAAAAAAAGACATATAAAACGTATTTGAGGTTATTGGCTTATGAATCACTTTAGATCATTGCCGTTGAATCCATTCGTCCGTCTTCCTCGCTACCAAGCGCGGCGTATATCATCGTCACTGTCGCGATGATCTCAAGAGACAAATATGCAATTTTGTAGCTGTGACCACTGAAGAAACGAGTGGATCTACATAATCTAGTAGCCTTCACCAGGTACACGAGTTTTTATACGGACGTCGTGCGAGTGTTGGGTTGTAAATTGTTTTTACCTTCGCGGAGAATGACGCCATGTTCTGAGAATGGACGACAATTTACTGGGAAATAATTTCAACCTTCATTAGAATTTACGGATTCTTGTTTCGTTATAAACAACAACCGTGTTATTAATGTAATAAGTGGAGAATGGAGGGATATCATCGCTTTCGTATCGTTCTCTTTTTCAGTTTCCTTTCCTTAACGACACGCTCTAATTTGGCCTATTCTTTTATCGATCCAACATTTCGGTTCCCTAGAATACAAACATCAATTTTGCTGTCGCCGCCATGTGCAAATAGTTGGCGAAATGTCGAATCGGCATTATCGTTATAAATCGTTAATTACTTTAATTAATTATACATCTTAGTTTTGTTTTACATTCACTCATATCGAAACCGGGTAGGAACACCGGCTTTAGCTGTGTAAGCAGGCGGATTAGAGTTAATTTTAATCCGAGGTCAAATGCCTTAAGTGTATACAGACATCTGCTATAGTTTGTTTCAATCTGAGTTGAGAACTTTGAGCTTTCAGGGATTATACATTTTGTATATTCCTTACACTCTCAGGAAATGTGAAACAAGCTACGTATATACAAAACATATACTAAAGTGGATTCCCTAATAACTGCTACGCTGATAAATGATCATGTCGAGATAAATTCTTTTTATACTATTAATAGTTGGATTAAAAAACAAGGATTGGGGGCATAACTTCATGCTGGCTTTAGCATTCCTTTTTTTTATTAAAATTTACAATTTTACAATTACTACGAGTTCAACCTGCTATGGTACAGAAACAGTGAACCAAATTGTTTTAATACTGGAGAATGGTGTTCTTTGAATTCTATGTGGATAAGAACAATGTAGCCTCTTTGGAATGTATTTAAATAGAGATGCTATTTATCTAAACGACGGTACACCGAAGAGGCAGTAAACCGAAGTGTTAAAGAAGTGAACTGTACTTTTTGAAGGTATAAAAACATAATTAAAAGTGCAAACTGCTAAAATATTCCAGAGGCAGAAAAGAAACATAAAGTTTGGTTGTTGAATATCTTAACAATATTGTCATTACATTATTTTGTTTCTCTCATAGGATGCGGTGTAATATTTTAATTATTTCATAGGTATTATCAAGTAAAATATTATAAAAAAAAAATAATTTTTACAAACACTGTCGGACTAATCTGCTCCTGGTTGAGAGAAACTAACCACAGACATTGTTGCCAATGATGTTACCTAATATTGTTCACCTGCGATGGAACGATTTTTGCGCGTAAAGCATGTATATACCCTAAAAGGTTTTATAAGATATCTGTACGAATTTGGGGCAATCTTGTGCCCTTAAAACCGTAAAAGTAAAATACCTTACTTTTAGAAGTTTTTTTCATGTAGTCTGGAACATCCATAGTGAAATTTCGAGTTATTTTCGAATTTTTTTTATGCAATATGGAATACTCCCAAGTAAAATTTCTAAGGTAGTGCTAATTTCCATAGTTAAAAGTAAAATTA
This sequence comes from Protaetia brevitarsis, assembly GCA_004143645.1. NCBI lineage: Eukaryota > Metazoa > Arthropoda > Insecta > Coleoptera > Scarabaeidae > Protaetia > Protaetia brevitarsis. The sequence goes on along the minus strand of RXPK01000311.1, from coordinate 2,098,286 downwards.
CAAGGAAGAGCTCAATATTTCTGACCTGTTTTCCTAACAAAGGGAAAAATATCGTCAAAGTGTCAAAGTTCATTTAATTGCAATTTTTACTTTTATTAAATCTGAAAGTATATTGGAAATCTTTTTTATATCCTTATCGGTTCGAAAACAAGAGATTTTCTAGTTTGAATTAATACCACTCTGCTAGCAATCAGTACCATAGTACCAAAACAACAAGGAAACAGAACCACCTGTAACCGAACCCCATGTCAGTTCTGTGTATAGGCTTGACTTGAATTAGAACGTTCTAAGTTTATTCTAGCTATTTTCTTACCACCTAAAAATTACTTTATAAATGTAATTTTCCAAATTGTTCCAAAAGATATTTTAAGCTTTTCCTGTGAGATTAGGTAGAAAATTAGGTAGCCAAAATCGATATTTTCTTTTAGAAAATTGCAACCGATTAGTTTATTAGATTTGAATCATTGTATTAATCAGAAAGGAATTATACCGATAATTTAGTATGGTTCTCGAGCAATCTTTTCCTGCTTCCTGGTTTCAGATGAGGCGGTTTAGTTGATTCAACTAAGTAGCCTGGTTTACTATCAACTAGTTAGTTATCATTGAAAACCTATTGAAACCGCCGAAACGGATAAGTTGACTCCGTGTGAAAGGGTTCTTATCAATATGCTCCTTGCAGCTTAGTTTAATCAAATAAACCACCTCGTCAGAAACAGGCCCAACTAATCATTCCTAAATTGTTTGAGCCTTGTGCAAAATTAGTTGGAGTTGATGCTTTCTTGCAATTCTTTATGTTCATCATGTAGTATAATGTTTCACAGTAATATACGTACAATACTCTAAAGAAACGTCTCCTCATTTTGCTAGTATTTGTTTCTTAAAACAATTTCACTGAGGCAGTATGCGTTACACGGAGTCTATCAACCAAAGAAGCAACACATAGCATGCGACCATTACTGAGTTGATAACTGGACACTGTCCCCTGAAAAAACATCTACACAACACAAGCCGGGTAAGCGAACCGTGGTGTAGAAGATGCGAACTACAGGAGGAAACGAGTTTACATGTAATCTGCACGTGTGAGAAACTGTAGGTACTCAGGCAGAAATATTTCGGGAGAGATCTATTGGAGCATTCGAAGGTTCTCAAGTTCCCACTGGGCAAGATACTGGGCTTTATAGAGAACACCAAAATGCTGGAGTGGAAATAAGAGAACTAATAGGGATGGTACAATGAGCACCTAACAGTGTTGGGCAAGCTAAGGGAAGTGAATAAATTTCTACAGCGATTATACATACTCGTGTTTTGTCGGCTCTCAATAAATCACTAGTTAACACTGCTCCCCACTCAAGGCGCGAATAAACACGACTGTATCCAGTCGCTGTAGAAATTTATTCACTTCTCCTATCTTGCCCAACACTGGCACCTAACTCAAGTGCCCGGACATTAAGTGCCTACCCTAACTTTAATGAATGAATGAAATGAATGAGCATGCGACAAAATGAGAAATTTTGCAGTTTTTATGCGTTACTTTTTAACACAATTGAGTTTGTCGAATGATGTTATAAATTATTCGATGCATTGGATCCATACAGCTGAGAGCAAGTGAGATAAAATGGCATATTGGTAAGTGGCGTTATTTAGTGAAGGCTGCCATGTGACTCCAGAACTATAAACTAACAAAAATGCTGTCTATAGAGAGAATGATATAAAAAAATGATAAGAGATCCCCATTAAATATAACTACTGTGTTACTTTGGGTCGGTTTACTTCAACTAAAGTTCTGCATACGTCAGTGAAATACTCGGCTTAGGTATCTGAAAGAGATATATAAGTGAAATATACTTGTTACCTATGATTAAATATCTGAAAGTTTTAATCTCACATCGGGTGGTACATTGAAAAATAAAAACTTACTTGAATTTGTTTGGTTTAGAGTAAACCAGCTTTATTTAATTTTAAATAATGTATGTATATAGACAAATTATTTCTCTTTTGTTTCAACGCGATTTGTTTACGAAAAGTTTAAAGTTAAGATAATGATGGGGAACATTCAGTAGGATGTACCAGGTTGACCACAATCGTTAAACAGGGGCGCTATATTAACATTTTCACTTGTATAGCACGACCATGTCTATCCTAGCGTAGTGCGAAGCTTAATAGTAGCTACCGCGAGCTTTTGTATACAAGTTTACTTTGATTTTTTAAGGTACTTCCGTTCCGATCCAGTACAGTGGCAGCTAAATAGTTAAATACCGTTTTCCTAGCTATGATACCATCATTTGTCTTCTTTTTTTTTTTAAATGGAAACCGCATTGGTTGCTCTTTTCTCAGTATGAATATATCTCATATTGAAAATCAGTTTGTTATCGTTCACAAGAGATAGGGTGTCTTCTGACAAAAAATTGCCTGAAGTCATTTTTATCAAAAATAATTACGTCACACAACACTTCCTACATTCTTTCTCACTTCAATTATCGATATTCTTAATTACTGATGCATGTTTTATTTTTTTCTCTTATCCAATGCGCACATCTTCTTATTTATATATGTGCAACACAATAACCAATGCAATCTTCTGCAGTTTTTCAGTTGTTTGTGTTCTGCTGGTATCTTCTGTGATTTGACGCGGGCATTCGACTGTGTTAATAATAAAGTTCTTATAGACAAACTTTATTGTTATGGCGTGAGGGGTGTGATTGTTGATTGGTTTCGGCCATATTTGTCTGATCGGTTCAATATATTTTTTAAGCGGAGAAAGACTATCAAATATTTCTATTCCTCTACTTTGCCAACATACCTTGGTGTTCCGCAGGGATCGGTTCTGGGTCTGACTTTTTTTTATTAATGACATAGTCAAATTTATTGACTTTTCATTGTTTTTATACGCGGACAATACTACTACTGCTTAGTTTCTGAGATTGATCCGGTGTAGATCCGTGACCGTGTGAACACCCGCTTGATGGAGCTCGGTCAGTGGTTTAGTTGTAATGGGCTCCGTATTAATGCTTCAAAGACATTCTTCATGTTTTTTTCGTATCCCCCAATCCAGAGCTGATTATAATGCGGATATTCGTTTGAACGGTGAGTTATTTAAGAGTCAAAGCTCTATTAATTTGCTGGAGGTTCAGTTGGACGAGTCGCTTGGCTGGTATTGCCGTAAGCTTATAGAAATTCTAAACTCCTCGTGTTTTCTAATTAGGAACCATAATCTGCTCTTGGAAGAGATTGTTTACTAACATTTTATTATGGCTAAGTGTTGTCCAGAATAACTTATGGAATTATTTTTTTTTGGAGCTCATCTACTCACGCACACGATGTTTTATCGCACAAACGCGCATAGTTCGCAGTATCGCAGATATCGGTGCCACTGAAACATGTAGGCCATTCTCTAAGAAATTTAGGATCTTACCTTTGCCTTTCATTCTGGAGATCCTAGCTCACACTTTTGTTAATCGGGACTTTCCCTTAAATTCTGATTTTCAGTCCTATAACACGAGGAGTGGATCTAACTTCCGTTTGCCGTTGAGCAGGTTTCGTGTAACTAAAAGGTGTCCAGCGCCCTTAAATGTACTGACTCCTTGAAGGTGTTCAAGACTAGATTGCGTCAATTATTGCTCCACTACTGCGTATACTCTGTGGCGGAGTTTTTAGCTGTTCTAGAATAGTATTAAATTTTTAGCTGTTTCCAATAATTGTTAAAATTGGCTTGTATGTATTTATTTTTATACTTATTTATTTAAATTTACTTATATTTACATTATTGTTCTTAAGTGAAATTATAAGTAGCAACTTTTTTTTAGAAAAATATATTAGAAACGCTTATTTTTTTAATTTAATCTATTGCTGCAACAATAAACAGCTTATATAATATCAAACCTTGATATCTTACATCAACATTTTGTTATTCTAAATTTAAAGGTTAACATCTATTTTTAAAAATTTTACTAATTAACGAAAAGATAAAATAAAGCTATTTATACATGAACTATTTCTATACACGTACGATAAGTTACTAATTTAGAATTTTTTAAGTGAGTGCTCTATATCAGTTTGTCAAACCACATTTTGACCAAATATAATCATAACAAGCCATTTCCTCAACCTCGACAACTCTTAACGCTAAATGATCCTGTTTAATCTAATTAATTACAGTAGACTGTTGAAGATTGATAAACATGCCAATTAAAAATGGATAACACTGCAATAAGTGTGGAATGCAAAATTAATTCTAATATCAAGGTTTTAAGGTTAATAACATCAATTTGATTCATTAAATACGTAATAAATTCACAGTGTGATTTTGTATTTGCTACACTCGAGAGTGAATTTATACTGATATTTTTTTTTTATGTTGACCTGATTTTTTAAATATTCTGCAAATCTTAGGAAATGACTTTAGGTAAGTACATTATTTGCATTCATTTTAATTGTGTTTTTGGGATAGAGTATCCCTTGGATGATCTATTAGGGGGAAAATGTTACGTTTTGAGTAACAATTGAAACTAATCCAAAATTAATATAAAATCTAGACAGATTCTTTGAAGAAAGGCTCAAGTCAAAACAAAAAAATCCACTGTGAAGTGAAAAGCATATATAACATATATTTACCCACAAAATTCAACTAAAAACCATAAAAAAATAATGTGGGCAAAAATTACAAGCATTCTTATTAATTCTATTAATATATTTATTAAAACTTTTCTATAAATCCGTTGGGCAATAGTCCAAAGTAAATACTGAGTATAATAAAACGCTAACCTAACCGACAGTAAATGTTCACTTCACAGTCGATTTTATTAATGGTAACACGCATGAGTGTATAAATTAATAAGTGTTGTCCATAACAGTAAAATTGTGAATATGTCCCGCAACTCTATAAGAGCTGTAAGTAAACTATTTTATTTTGAAATATATAATAGGCATTTTCATTATTCTCTTTTCTATTTAACAAATATCTTGATTTGTTTCTCACTGTCTGTTTAAAGCAAATAGCAAACATTTGCGATTGTATATATAATGTAAGTAATGCAGCAGTGAAATTACAACAGACCAAACAGGAACTGAAAATATTAATATGGATATAAAATTACACTTCGTGTTTTTCATGCTGTACAAAATAATAAACACGTGCTTCAATAACATGTTAATAACCAACATATATGCAACCACAATTACACAAAAGAATATGAAGTTGAATACATTAGCATACTTCACACAAGTATTTCTGAACGCGTTTGTACACAATGACACAATTTTTCATATTACGAGAATATCGTGATATAATAGAAATTAAGGATGTTTTACCACGGAAATACCCTGTATTCACACACCCGTAGTAAATTGAAATCTATATGAAATACTAAAAATTTATTTCAAAAGAATTTTTAAGTTACAAGATCCTCTCATTTTGCATATATTATAAACAGATTACTTCCTTCTTTTCATTATGCTTCCTGTTCTATTCTGTGTATCTAAATGAATTCTCATACATTAACAAGAGCAAGTGCAGGAACAAAATATATTCTGTAAGTAACTACTATAGATCCATATCTATTTTTTCCAAATTACGTATTTGGATTTTTATTCATTGTATTATTTGGTTTTTTTTAATGCTCTGCATTGTTAGAGAATATATATGACCTTCCATTTGCTGTTCTTCTGCTAATGGGTGACCTAAATTTTACCATAAAGATCAATATCTCTCTTGAAACGATAGTCCCAAATACCTAATGTAATCAATATTAAACCACCTTGACATTCGTTTTTTTTTTGTACATTTAATGTTTACGTGAATTTCATTTTCCTACTAAGAAATTCAGTACTCATTATTTGTAGCACCATCAATACATCTTATAAAATGACAAGATAACTAATTCATGTGAAACAAGTTGCAATGCAATCACTCGTTTGTTGTCAAATACACTTTTTATATAAAAAAAAAATTAGCCAATGCAAGGGTATTAGAGAAACTGGAACAAGAGAATATTGTACTAGGTAACTTGGAAAACAAAATACCCAGTAAACATGATTTACAATAAAAGCTGCGAGGAACGAAGTATTATTCTCCTATCAACACAGAAACAGCTAGATAGTAAAAATAGAAACAGAAAGTATAATTATAATATGGCTTGTAAATCATCTAATAAGTAGTAATACATAGATGAATATTGGATATTGTATGTATTTTCAGCATTGCATAGATTGGTAGGTAAGCTTCTTCGTTCCATTTTCCTTTTTCCATTGCTTTTCCTCCCTATTTTTTGATGCTTAATGAATTCATATTCCTCAACACCTTGTTTTTTTTTATTTCCATTATTCTATTTCTTATTCTTTTTTATTTTCTATTTTCTATTTGACAAATATCTTGTGAATTGTTTCTGACTACCCTTTGGGTTTTCAATATGTAGAAAACCAAATATGAGAAGTAAGGTTAAATACTGGATATTAGCCAGTTTATTGCTGTCACTGATGTGATACCAAGTATTATATATTTAATAGCTGCTAATATTTATTTTTCTGTGAGAGATTAAAATCAGTAATATTTTAATCATCTTAAAAATAGAGCAGATTTACCCTATCTGCTAAGGCTGTCAAAAGCCGTCTTTTTCAGGAACCAGGTACCCGTAGTAATTCTGGGTTGACCAGGTATTTAGCTCTGGTACCTGGGCATTTAACTGTTTGGTTCTAGAATCGCTTCCGAGTACCTAAAAACGAGTGTCTCGTGACTATTCTCAAAACATAGCATTAATAACGTTTTAGGGTCAACAGCTTTTCAGCAAACTTTAGTAGTGCTAGTTCATACCCTTTTGTATATCATACTGGCTAATAATATATTACCGAGGCCAATAATAATGCATACCATACCAGAAATCTTACTTAAAATTTTGATCCCGCTAAATCCTGTTCTTTGCGGCTTCCATTTAGCACTCTGAATGATTGCCGAAAAGTAAATTTTACAGCCATTCCGTGGGCATTTCTAATGATTTCACCACTGTTTTGCGAACATTCAAAAATCGCTAGGTGCCCTGTTAGATTACCAGGTGTTTGGCAACCTCAGACTGTACTGTAAGCAGGTCGGTTTGGTTGCAGTGGACGGGACGATTAATCGAACCAGCTATCTCCTATTAAACTAAGCAGGTGATAATATCTAATATATCTATGTCAGATCTCAACTTGCTGCTAGGTACTGCTCTTTTTGGAATGGACTCGCCGGTGCAAGACACTGTAAATCACTAGGGCTTCATCTGAATGAGGAAAGACTTCGTAAGGCAGTCTTTATGAGCAGGGACAGATTGAGATTACTCAAAGGAACCTTAACTGGGCACTGCGCACTAAATAAACACATGTATCGCATGGGCCTAGTGAACCCTCCCATGTGCAGAAAATTTTGGGGTCGATCGGCTGTACGAACCCAAAGTTGGTAAGTTAATTCTTAGCCAGATTGCGAACTTTTTTGATAAGGTACAGCCTGACCGAGAGGATTAAAATTGACATGGGGGCACAATAGGTTTTTCTGTTCTGACCGAGTTGCCTTTGCCCATGGAAAAAATTATATAATATCACCACCGCAAAGCTGCAGTACCTGTAATTTCAATGCAGACCATTCTTCTGCACTCTTATTTGCAGTTTAGCCAATGCCTGCATGTAGTTGTAAAGAAGAAAAGACCTTGTGCCAAAATATAAAGAAAAATACGAGTTACGATTTAAAAAAATAACAGATTACTATGTTAATCAATTAACCAATCAATTATTACACCAATGAATTTGATACGAATTGCAGAACGATCTTTTTCTTGCGACATCTTTTTTTGTTGTAGTTAGTTATATGCACGCCTTTCTTTTTTATCACTCACAAACAGCATTATATATATATAATAAATAATTTATTATGTCTATAAGCAATGGTCTATGTGTTAAGAGGGTTTGAACACTTCCGACAACGTCTTTCCGGTAGTTTTTATTAACTGCCTAATAACTTGCCTAATACTGCTCCACTTCTTGCAATTGTCATATTCTTTTATCGGGAGTTTTCTGAATAATTTGGTATACTTATACAGTTTGTCCCCGGATGGACTGAACAAGAGGGAAAAGGATTATTTGGAGCTTAACGCAAAAATGTCATTTCTTATAAAAATGTTTGCTTGTCTCAAAACCATCAATTCTGAAACAAGAATTTAAATATTCTTTTTAGCAACTGAAATAATTACAAAACACAAAAATTTAAGCAAAAAAAAACTGCTAAGTTTCATGTTTTTGGTCAAATCAAGTACTGGTTCTAGGTTCTATAGAAACAAATCCAAAATTATCCTTACGAAAAATTTCTGCAGAGTTAAATATGTTAATTAGCAAATCACATACACAAAGAATTTTTAAAGAAAACAAAATTCAACTTACTTACTTAAATCGATTTTTGTAAATGAATAAAGAAGTGGTGATGATGCTTTGCATTTAGACTTTTGCTTATGGGTAGTAGAAAATCAGTCTGTAAATCGAAATTTCTGCAAAAAGCATTATTTTTTTTCGGATGAATCGACATTTACAACTAATGCAAAAGTTGCAAACCAAAACTGTAGATTTTGATTGAGGGAAAATCCTAATTTCAAAATTGCAACTGGAAGTCACCATTACAAAAAGGTTAATGTGTGGTGTGGTGTTATGTGTGAAAAAATCATCGGTCCATATTTTTTTTTTAATGAAAATGTGAATTAATATGTGTACCTATTTGGAGTTGCTACAAATTTTTCGTTGCCTAAATTTAGCTAACAACATCGAAATTTTAAAACAAAAAATTACGGAATAATATCTGTCACTAAAGAAATGATACACAATGTTTATAAAGCATTTGTAGGTAGAGTTGAAAAGTTTGTAAAGGTTGAGGGAAACCACGTTGAATAAAATAAAATGTTTTTTCTTTAGCTCAAATGTGTTTTTGTAATTTCTTAAGCTCCTAAAAATAATATTTAGAGTTTTGTTTCAGAATTGGTGGTTTTGAGACAAGCAAAAAAATTACATAAGAACCATTTTTGCGTTAAGTTCCAAATAAAAAAAATCTCCTTGTTCAGTTCATCTGGGGGATGCACTATATTTATTATTTAAAAAAATATATTTGGATGGGTAGACCGTCAAATTATCTCAATTAAATTACTGATGTGAAGAAAATGTTAATAGTAAAATGATAAAATAAAAAAAAAAATTCACAAAGAAAAAAAAATTGAGCGTAAAATATTTATTGAATACCTATATCGCAGTAACTTACTACATCTTCAGCAATACATTGACACGTGAATAGAAATTTACGGTTTGCGAAAACAAACATACAAACGAAATATGAAATTGCAAACAAGAAAACATGGGAATAATTTATTTAATGCCAGGACGTTAATATTCATCACGCACGTCCAATCAACTATAATGGGAAAGAGATGACAAGTCAGAATCAAATAATAATAGTTGTCACAAAACCCAAAACTTTAGGGAGAAAAAAAAATACTGAATTTTTTGATTTTGAACGTGTTCAAATTCTCTCAAAGGAAAATCACCAAACACGTTATTTTTGCGTCAAAGATAAAATAATATGTTTACACATTAATACGTATAAAATGCGCGGCATCTCGTTAAGTCATTCTTGTTCGTGGAAAAATCACATGTGCGTATTGCGTCAAAAGTACTACATACTTCCGCCTGGGCATATCTTCAATATTTGTGCATTGCGCTGGTCAATTCGTACCCCGCAAATCTCGACCGTATACTACAAACACTTTACGTGAGTAATCTTTAGCAAACAACATAACTTTCCGATGAATTGTTGCAAATATCATTAACGGAGAAGTTGGAGAGATATCGCAAAAAACGGCACATTGCGGTGGGTGGCCTCTCGTAACGCATATTTTCGGTTGATTCACGGCATACTTGCGGAGGACGAATGCTTTTACCCGGAATTTAAGCGCCGTCGGGCGTCTGGACTCCGATGCTATGACTAACTAGGCCAGCCAGATCTATGGGAAACGTTTGGATAACTTATCGAACCCCGGAAATGTCGCATGAAGTTTTCCTAGAATTATTCGAATATTACTGGCAATTAAATTGACCGAATAGGAGGATTTTGATTGCCTTAATTTGAACGGCATAGTTTTATGTGGATCAGCAAAAATACTACAAACGGTTTAATCATACTCGGCGCTAATTTTGTATGCCATAATAGAAATACACATGCGGCTGTTAGTGGTTCACGTGTGCGTGTTTAAATTTAAAATCGTAATAACGATTATGACTTCATTCGTATACGACATTAATTGATTACTCGGGCGGGTTTCTGTAAATAAGACTTTACAACTATTTGACTTCACTACAACTGAATGAAAATAAAAAAAAAAGTTTAATATATGCATGACTATTAAATTTACATATCGTAACCTTGTCTTTATGTAACGCGATTTGCATATCAGCTGATTTAAGTCAATGCTTCGCGCGCCAACCGTTCAAGTAGGTGAATTTTATATTTCCCGAACGTACACATGCGCGCACAATATTACGGGAGCGTCGTCGATGTGAACTTGCAGCATTTCACGGTCTAAATTTAGTCATTTCGAGCGAATATAGCGGAAATCGGTTATTTATTTCGCGAATCGCATTTATCAATGAATGTAGGTATATACGGCTTCCAAAGTTCAAGGATTTTTACCTGCTTTCCTGTTAGCCTTAGCTATTTTAAGTTGTAGCAGTTGATGTGTTTGAAATGCTTAAGTTACTAGTTTGGATTAAATCCAAGTGAAATAAAAAAAGCTTAGATTAGAATAGATACAAATCGTACTAATCAACTTTATAAATCTATTTTTTTTTGCCAAAGCCAGTACGTCATTGGTACTACATACACTACCGGCCATAAGTTTTTATCCACCGCAAAAAAATAAAAAAAGCAAGTGAAATACTGTCGTATTAATGAATGTAAAAAAGTAATTATAAAAAGAACTTTAATACTTAGAAAACCAATGTTTTTGCTAATTTTTTGAGCATAAATAATTATAATTTCCAATAGCGAAGTGTGGTTCGTCAGGTTAGAGTGACCATCATACCTTTGTGATTTAGCATTCATATTCAACTCAATTTTAAAAACGGCGATTACATTTCCCTTAAAAATGTGGCCAGGAATTCAATATTCTTTTTTCTGTTGATAATAATGATGACGATGAAGCTGTATTGTCATACATAAACCGTTCTTCTGTCGTCATATAATACGAGAATGATCACAAGATTTTATTTTACCTTTCCATTATTTGCTGAAACCCTTTTATCAAGTAAGGTGATGTAGAATTTCAATAGTTCCACTTTAATTACTAATCACAATTAAACCGTTTACGTTAAATTAAAACAAAATATGTAGCTTTACCTGAAAATGTTTAGAGCTCACCCTATAGCTAAGTTTTGCTAATGTCATTCTCCACGAAGGTAGGCATTTTTTTTTAAAATAACGTCACTAAATCACAATTACCTCAGCATTTGGGGCAAATGTGATAATGATTTACCATTTCTCTACAAATATGTAACAAAATTTATGGAGTAAAGTGTATAAAAATACAGATAAATTGCTTTAAAATGCTTACTTATTTTTGAAAATATATCAACAATTGCAAAAGTTACTAACTTTTCATGGAAAAAGAACAAAAATGCCAATCTGGTGGAAATTTTTTTAAGGCTAACAATAAATAGCCGAACGCTTATTTGCACTGAGACAAAAGACTCTTTTCTGCAAAGAAATAGATATCTTTGAAAAGATTTATTTCACATAAAGAAACTTTATTTGAATTAGATACAGTAACTTAACATTGATATAATATCTTTTATTCAAATAAATTAACTTAACTGCAAAAAAAAAAACTGTTTGGATATGATACATGATATCATATATCATACAAAGTCGGTATAGTTACAGACAAAGTATTAGTAGAATTACATCAAAATTGTATTACTTATAACAAGTAATAGCCTAGTTTTCTGGCCTGTAGTAGCAAATACGTTAAACATATTCTACGAGTACAGAAATTTCCGTGAAGATGGCGGTTCTCCTATTTTACTACGTTAACTTTCCAGAATTATTCGATCAAAAGTGTTTTACTATTCCAAACGAAGAAATGGTACTTTGCTACTGATATCGATTATTTTCAAGTCAATTTTTTTTTCCTAAAGGAGGAATTTCCTACCTAAATCACTCTTTGTTTCAAATATTTTTTTTCTTAGGAGTTAATAAATATATCTTTGCTACTATTTAAAAGAATAATTTACTTGGATTAATGCATATTTATTTACGAAAAATATTTTTTTTTCGTAAATAAATATGCCATACACTCGACTACTTCTAAATTATGAGTGGCAAAGAGCGAACACTTACGAATCATTGTATGTGATTCCAATTGAACTTCTGTAGTTGCAAATTTATAACGAAGATCGTTCTGCTTTGTAGTACACAGATAGTGAAATTAGTTCTACGTACGCTCTTATATTACAAAATATTTCACATTTACCCCAATTTACCTTATATTATCTTTTATAACAAAAGCGTAGATTCCGAAAGAAAATATTTTATACGCCTTGCTTACTTACTATTAATATGTTTTATAAAATGGGATGTTTAAAACATTGCTTTCAAATTTTTCTATAGTAAAGATGTCTTTGTAAACCAGAGGAAAAAGAAAGATAGGTTCTTATTTTTATAAATAATCAAACTTATGGTGGAATTCTTCATATCTGTAGCGTCTATGAGATTATCTATAAGGCTTCTTATGGAGGTCCTGATCCAATTTCTGTTTATTTGCGGTGTCGATGTCGTATCGGTAATAAACGTCCTTCCTCCATGGTTGATCCCACGAGTAGTTAGGGAAGAAAAGGTTCACCTCCACAGACCCCGCATGTAGAGGTAAGGCTAAATACAATGGGGTGCGCCAGGTGCCCCAACGTTGGGCTAGTAGACTGGTCTTCTATCCAGCAACGCGTCCCATCAGCCTAGTCCGCCACCTTAGGATTTAGGTTTCTGTTGAGGTTGTCTCCTCTCGGTCCGTGCAGTTAAGCCAAGACCCCCCATCCCTTTCGGGGCCTAGTTTTACAGTTGAGCTTTCAGTAGCCGAAAGCAACAACTGGCATCGTTGTAGAACCCTAAGCAAGCCCGTAGCTACGACACGACAGCTCGGGCGAGGGGGGAGTGGTGGCTCCGGTTTTAAGCAGAGAGGACGAACTTATATCCGCCACTAACCATCTCGTCTTGAGTGAACCCTGACAAGATGGTCTTTCCCCTCTCCACTACCTCCGGGACGCGTCTGGTAGGTACTCCCAACCCCCAGGTACAGATAACCTTACAGGCGTTGCAGATATGCACAAAATCTTACCATTATTGTATCGAGATATTAATAATTTCCTGTCTTGCTTCTTTTCTATTAAATCAATATTTAGATTCGGTTGAATTCTCTATGTATTAAGCATTTGTTTTTTCGAATGACAGATGAAAAGGATATATTTCTTAAGCATTCGATTAAATTGATATACATTGGCCAAGTATGTTTGTAAATATCGAATACAAAATCTAATTAAAATACATTTTTTTACAAAACCATCGCAAAAAAATAAGAAACTAAGAGAAAAATATGCTGTAAATATTTTAAAACCGCAACATAAAGTAAAAAATATTTAAGAGGTCACTAAGGAACTAAACGAAAGGCAACAATGATACCTGCACAATACGATGATTCTCAGCTCAAACAATTTAGAACGAGATGAAATAAGGGTAGGACTTTTTAATAAGCACAGTTTTAGAGGTGGCAGAGTAGACTCACTTCCGTATTGGTTATTATGCATCCGAAAAAATTAATAAATTGAACAATTTTTGAGAAAGAAGTAGTAAAAGTTTCTTTGAGGTCACTAAATTATTTCTTTTTTGGTATATCAAGTGCAAACAAATCATTTTTTTATATTCGTTATTTTTTGCTGAGATTAAACATTTGGTTACATGATTAAATTAAATATAGTAGTATTGAGTCGATTAAAGTAACTAAAAATTCGACAATTGTTATACTTTACTTCTTCCAACTGTTTTACTTACTTAGTTCAACATTTTTCTTTTCTCTCAAACCTGCCTATAACTATATCTTTTGATCCTCCTCTAGCGAAACTTCAAACCAAATTTGATTTCGCAAATTAAACTAGAATAAATGGTTAGTACTCCTTATTATTGATTTATACGTTGTATTATCGTATTGCACAACAAAAGAAGAAAAAGGATATTAAAATACAAAATAAATATTAAGAAAATATCGAATGCCTTACACATAACCTATTCTTAGGAAATGTTTTTACCATTTACCTCTAAATACGTGTAGCAGCTATTCTAACCTCCAACACAGGAAACAACATTTCTCTTCCTTATTGTTGTCACCGATATGCCGATTACTACTATCATAATTTTGATTACAAATTATAAATTAAAAAAAAAACATAAATTAATTAATATGTTCTTGGTAATATCTTACATGCAATTTCATACTTTTTGAGTATTCTTTACATATAATTATTGCCGTTAACCTGATGATGTAGTTATATTTTTTCTTTCGCGCCTACTAATGTTATGGATCTACACTAACGTCGTTAATGAAGGTTTTCTCAATTGCCGAAAAACGAGCCAATATATATATAAGGAGATTATGAAACTAGAAATTAACAGGCAATGGTAAATGAATACAAAACAAAAGTAACTCCAATGCAAATAAATAACTACTAATTATCGGCAAAATACTAAAGTAGATGTATTTATTTAAGAAAACTAAGTAAAGATACTAAGAATCCTCAAAAACCTTTGTTTTGTTATAAACAGAAAGGCATCGCGCTGTTTAGAATAGTTATTAAATAGAATAAATGTATTTATGAAAGATTATCTAAAAATCGGATCTCGCCTTAATGCAAGAAACTATTTTTCGATAATTAAAAAAGATATATATCATAATATCCAATATTAAGTTAGCTTTTAATATTATGTACAATAAATTGGTAGCAAGAGCAAGTGCTGTACTCAAAACGTATTCGCTTGGTATATAAGATTTAACAGAATCGATCAAATCAAGATTTCGTTTTAGCTGAAATACTAAAAGGAAAAGAAAGAAGAGGAATACGCATTACGCTCTAAAATGACGCAGTTGAATCTCATCGAAATGTAGACGATCTATTAAATCATTGCATCCAATGAAGAACGAATGTTTCGGGATGAAGCAGTGTTGGTGATGAAGTCACTAATTTAAAAGGTACCAAATATGGTCACATAAACCAAAAACGCGATTAGCCCACAAATTAGAATGTGAAGAACTCTTTATTCGTGATTCAAGCTTTTCTACAATTTAATTCCCAAAAAACTAGTCCTTAATTGTTAAGAGTTTTAGTGAATCATTTGCATGTACTCATATTACGGTCATTAAAGTAGTTTGTGCAAGAGCAGTTTTATCTGGATTTTAATTTAGACTGCTTTTACACGGTTAATTTTTCGGTTTTTTTTTTCCTCACATTCTTTGGTAACTCACTCCTACACACTAACGTAATGATATGTTTGTAGAGTAGTATTTTACTGAAATTCTAGTAGACCTCACCCATCTTTTCATTATCAAAAGTAATTCTAGATAGGTACGACATTCCGCAGCATAACGCGTAAATTTATTTCTGAGAAATCATCTAGTACAGATCAATATCTGCGATTCCTAGATAATACCATGTCGTGGGTGTCTAGCTGAATCATTTACGTAATTCGATTTTCCATTTATCGCTGAAAAACACAATGGAAAATATTTACTTAAAAAAATATAATAAAGCGCTATGCGCTAAATGCATTCATTCAATATACATACAGACATACATCATGCATCTCCTACTGATCGTAAGGATCTTAGGGTCGTATATAATAAGTTTACGTGTGTGTGTTTCCTCTTCTACACCTTTTTAATATTTATGACTAGACAACGTGATGGTTCGCACATACGATAAAAATGAATTAAATATTTCGTGTAATGGTGCTTTACACGCGGGTTTCAACTTTTTGACATATCGTAACATTAATGACTCTTTAAGGAGTATGCCTATAATTTTAAATAAATGTGTCAACGTGATATGTTGAATGGAAAGCGATTACGAATAACATAGCGTACGCAAAATAGTTATAGCCTTAAGCGAATGTAAAGTATGAATCCGTAAATATATTTGCGTAGATACTGACGTGTAAATATGGTATCTCTTCGATGGTATTTTACCTAATTTTCAATCGCAGAAAGCCCGTTAGTCAGCAGATTAGAACTTCAGATGGCAGCATTGCTCAAATACTTTACAATCGAAAGTCACAATGGCAAAAAAACGCGCAGACATACCAAATGCACACCGGATATGGGTTTGCATAGTTTCGTTATTATTGACCCTCCACTAAATCAAATATGCAATGTGCGGCCATCGACGACAGACATCGGAAATATTTTGTTTTGACGTCACATGTGTTTCTAAGAGTTGTACCACACGCATCAATTTCAAGCGTTATCTAAAATGCATTATGGAATATCAATTCGGAAGGATATACTAGTTATAGTAATCGTCATAGCCGAATTTATACATAGAACATTACCTATGAGTAACAATAGACACATATCTATATTAAAGCACCATAAAATGTTATTTACCCAGTGACTTTGAGAAAAGCGCACTGGAACTACCACGCAATAGAGGATTACACAATTATAAATAAGAGCCTAGTGTCCCCATTCTTTTGTTTTCAAAATAGATTGATGTTACTGCATTCTTTGAAACTATAAAAATATTTCTTTTATCCAAATATCTTTACTTTGGCAGAAATTAAATATTTCTTTGGATATATTACGATATCATATATAAGTAATTTGCTTAAAAGAAACTCTTTATTTCTGCCCAATCAAATGCAATTGCAGAGAAAGTAGTATGTTAGTTTTATGTTAAAACTATTTTTTTGAATTTTCGGCTTTGATCGTTTTTAATTCCATCATTAGGTGGCTTACCACCAAGTGTACTTGTATTGCGTAGGTTTCATTGTTTTGAATCCTATCCAAAATTAGATCCTATTTCTATTATTTTCTCGTGGGTGTCGTTTAACATGTAGTGATGCAGTTTTTACCGTTTCTATGAAGATACATACATACGTAGATCTGGAAGTATATGATTACAATGACTAATTTTGTAAAGGATATGCTAATAGCATGGGGACCCCCAAGAGAAATTGTGAGCTTCGCATTTATCTATAAATAGAAAACCTAACTTCCTTTTTAATCGAATATGCATCACTTATTGTCCACAACTGTAACTAGTGCCATCTGTAAAGCTCATATTTCTTTAAAGGTACACTGAGAAAAGAGACTGCATTAAATGAAAAGTTTCATAACTTTTGGTTTTTATCATGTTCAACGAAAAGAATACCTTTTCTCAGTAAAATGGTTATTTTAATAGAAAGTAGCGTGATATTTTGCTGGAAAACTAGTTTTTTCTTAAGTACATGTTTTTGCACGAAAAGTAACCATAATTAAATGACTTTTGTTTAATTAAGATAACACACATCACATATTATATTATTATTATTATATACATATTTAACAACACATTTTAGTTTCTTTTAAGTACGTTATTATATTTTTGGTTTATTTACGTGGACACCCATGTATACATCGATTTAAAACTTTTGCCTTTTAACGGAAAATGCAAGCACCTGTATTCAAGCTGAGTACTTTTTTACGCGCAAGTATTTTAGTTTTATTTATATATTAAAAATATTCAATCAAACAAATAATTTGGTTAGTAGATTCATTTGAAGCTAGCATATTTATATGGAAGTAAAAATAAATATCGCATTTTATTTTCGTATAGCAGTTTTCTCCCCATATAGCAGTTTTCTCCCCATATAGTACAGCAGTTGAGCAGATATACTTATGTGTAGTAGAGAAATTGTCGCATAGATGGCGCATCTCCTATTTCGTTCCAGTAACATAATATTTCGCATAAAATGGGCTGGAAACTACGATCGTAACATACTAACCTGGTATATTTACTAGAACAACATCTGATAGGAGTCATTGCTATTGAAAGGACGATTTCTTTTAACGGCACACAGGGTGCCAGGGATGATCACTCTAACCAACTTCCCCAATTCTACTAGGATTTACAACATTCTAACGGCAAATCCCTCCTTAGTGCATGGACTTTTGGAGATAATTCATTTTCATTTCGATTAAAAATGATCACACACACAATGATTTTGTTGTGATTACGGTTAAATCTAAAATGAATAAATATTATAAGAAAAGGAAAACCTCTTAAATCAAAATGCTTACGGTTTTCTGCCAATCTGCATAGTTTTCAAGTTCAAAATAAAGAGGATTTGAATCAACTACCCAATATCTTTCACTTAAAAGAATAAACTGTGTTTCAACGAAAAATATATTATTTCCGAAGAAATGCGTGACTTTAAAATTATATTCCTTTTAAAGGAAACAACATATCATGTTGACCATATATAAAACGCAAAAACTTTTGGTTTAATGCAATTCCTTTTAAATGAAAAGGATATTTCTCTCAGTGTACACGGAAAGAACGGCGGATATTAAATTAATAAACCAGATTTTGTAAAGAAGATGTTGTTAAGTTATCCGAAATTATAGTTAAATAACAAAAAAAAATGTGGTGAGGACAATCACATTACTTTGCTATAATTATGTTATTTTACTAATTTAGCAAACTCAATAAGTCCACCTAAATAAAACCTTGATCAAACTATAATGGAAAATACTAGGATAAGCATAGTTTTAATGCTTGGATAGGTGTAGTCCACAATTATTAAGTTGCTCCATTTCGATTGTCCGCAAATTTTATAGACATTTTTTGGAAAATAAACTAGGTACGTTATTAGGAAGTGTTCACAACATTATGTAAAGAATGTACAACATGCAATACAGGGTGACAGCTCAATTTTCTCGAAAAACAAGACAAAATCTACAATGAATATTTGAATATAGATGAATCGATTGTGAGGCACCGATCCTTGTCCCGGCATTTACCTTGATTTTGAGGGTTTATGAAAAATAGAGTGTTTGTCGTAGAAGCAGTTAGTGAAGAACACGTGGACGGATTGCTGCAAGAACTGGTAAAGTTCATTTTTTAAGCACGTTTAGAAATTTGCATGAAACAGTGGCAAAAAGGAATAGGATAAGGAATAAAATAAGCTTTAAAAAACTAATGTTTGGCGAAATTGTTTTGTACCTACTCCTTCAACTATAGAACAGAGTTATGAAGTCTGTTGATAGGTTCCATAATGACGTAGGCCTACATCAAAGAAGATGTGTCCAAAAATAAGGGTGATAATTT
The DNA here is from genome assembly GCA_004143645.1 of Protaetia brevitarsis. Classification (NCBI taxonomy): domain Eukaryota; kingdom Metazoa; phylum Arthropoda; class Insecta; order Coleoptera; family Scarabaeidae; genus Protaetia; species Protaetia brevitarsis. Next base: position 2,078,891 of record RXPK01000311.1, on the reverse strand, counting down.
TAATATCTTCTGGCTGGAATGGTGGCTGCAATTTCATCAAAGCAACTACAAAAGTCGTTTTCTTTTTGTAAAATCTGGTATAATTACAGGAGAAACTCTATATTTATTTCTATAGTAAAGCTGGGCATGTTAGAACTAAAAATATGACTTTAAAAGAGAAATGTTGGAGTTGTAAAATACGAGATAAAATGCCCCTTTGTCTACACTTATGAAATATTGGCCATAAGGGTATGCTACTCTAGCTAACTCTCTTTAAGAAATGGAATGAAGGATAAAAAAATGACAATTACCAAAATATTGTTTTATTTGGACGAAATATGTAATGTAACTACTAATAATGCCAGAGGAATATATTTAAAAAACTATTCAACTTTATATGCTACAATTTTTGTTCACAAAGATAAAGGTTAAGTACACACAGAACTTAATGGAAAAACAAAATAGTAATTCTAGTAGTGTCCCTATATTTACAGGTCAATCAACTGGAGCTACACTTCTATCAAAAACATTAAGAATATCTCAGATTGCGGAAATACGGGCAGCGTACTCGTTAAGGTTCGAAAAAGTGTAGTGGCTAAGTAGTCCTAGAACAACGGCAATAATCGATTTAGTCTTACTTGCGAATTAAAGATATGGCTCTGATAATGTAAGGAGTAATTTAAAAGCTCAGACATTAAAGACAATGCAGAATGGAATAGATCAATGTGTTTATTCTAAGGCTTTTTACCCGCCAGGCCTTTTCTGACCTCTACATCAGTGTCTCACTTTTCATAACTCTCATATTGTAGTTCTGTTATTATTAGCATAATTTTAGTGAAATCAGATGATTAAATGGCAACAAGAAAATGAGATTTTCACCAATGGCGTTTGCCGCTATAATTTAAGAAAAGGCATTTCAAAAAAAGAAGAAAGTATACTATGCAATCTTTTAAGGGTTAGGGAATATCATGATCTCGTTTAGCATTACCAAGGACTTCCTATACAAAATTTTAAACCTATACCGCACAGTGCGCTTACACAATAAAATAGTAGATTTTTACATTTTATTCTTCGTTATCATATACCATTTGATCCTTTTACCAGTGAAGTATGACGACACTTTTGATTTGCCAATATGCTAAAAATATAGGGTTGCTATGATCACTGCAATAATCAAAAACAATGTACCAATTAAAGACTTGTCATTTCTATTTTAATTCAGTACAAATAAGTAAGTACAAAGACGAAATAGTCCGTTTAGCAGTTAATAAAAATTGAAATTGTTCGTACTGTCATCGCATATTACTTTTTATTTAATAAATTTATAGTAAACTCAGCTCAATCCTGATGCTTCATCAAACTGGCATATGAAAGAGAAAATTTCATTAACGCATAAGTTTGATTATTGGCACTTCCAAAAAATAAGAATGTCTGGTAAAGAACGATTCCAAATCAGGAATTATCTTTCTTAGAATGAACTAATGCCATTTAGGATGAAAAGCCTGAAAGCGATTCTAAGCAACAACTGCAAATAGCTTTCAAATATTAGAATTTATTATTTTGTTGTGAGAATACCCACCAAGGTATTGGTTTAAAAATTTTATATAGAGGTTTTTGGTGATGCTAAACACGATTATAATATTCCCTGACAGTTAATAAATTGCCTAATATATTTTTTTAAAAGAAATGGCCCTTTTTAAATTATAGCGACGAACGTCACAGGTGGAAATCCAATTTCCTTATTGTTATTTAATCAGTTGATGGATAGGTATCTCCAAGCAAGGTTTCATTAAATTCGTGTTAATAATAACAAATTCCTTTTGAAGATTGTGATAATAAGTATTTTACGAACTTATTTGTATTTTATACATGTAATGTATGTCTCTGATGATATACCTGACAATAAGTTGTTTGACTTCGCGATCCTCTTCTAATTATGTTGGTATGCAATATAAAATAAAAGATACATATATACAGGATACAGGAAATAGATTTGTTTTATACGTAGATCGTTGAAGTATGGTATTTATTAATGCCCACCAATGCTGATCATTCGTACTATTAATCATTACCAGGTTTGTATAATAATTTAGAGTAGGTACAGGTTTTTTGCGCAACTGTTTCGACGTGTGGTTTGATGACTTACTCATGTACTTACGGACATGGTACAGGATCTAAGCCGAGATTAAACACCTCAACTGAATCACCTCGATCACATTTGAGGTTTAACAAATTGAATTGTCATGTAATAATAGATACTATCCGTGGCATTGACAAATTATAAACCGCAGATTATTGATTTAAGAACATCCTAAGTTGATGTGTATAGGTCCTGCTTTTGGGAAAAGAATACCTACCTTTACGTAAGTTCAACCCACACTGAATTATCATTATAAGTTTAATATAAACTGTTCGATCTTTATAGTACCTTACTCTGATATATATGAACTTACAGCGAAGTTAGTGCAACCAGTTTTATAACACCACCGCCTTGAATAACGATCATTCGCTTTAACGATTCATTATGATTCTTTTAAGTTTCCCTTTTTTAGATCTTTAGGATAAAAACAGCATTAGGAGTAATTTATTATTTATTTATATATTTTTAATTTGTATTTTAAGCCACATAGACTTCACAGAAATATTATCATAGTAAATGAATACAGAATTCTATAAACTTAGTTATAATATGCATGCTGCATTGTTATAAAGGTTTCATTAAATCAAATTATTTTTAAACATATTTTTTTGTTCTGAAGTAATGTTGTTTGTATAAGCAAAACGCGTATTTTCAATGAAAAATACTTTTCTTTTCGATTACTTGCTTAAATTAAAGTGTGTAACATTCATACCAAGAATTTACCATTAAATCAAAAAACGGATTTGGAACAAACTTACAAATCATTTAAATGAACACTTATTTTCGTGCATTAAAAAACAACACACCTTTATTGAAAGGCAAATTTTTGTCAGCACTAGTTCTTTCTGTTAGATTTAATAATTTATTACGATGGAAACTTTCTTGTGATCTAATAAACTAAACTAATAAATTTGAATTTAGCAGTTTACCGGTTTAAAATTATTTTAATTCCTTTCAAAGTTGATTCTTCTAGTGAAACATCGCTTTTCTCCGAGGAAGAGGAAATCTGGTTTACCAAGCTTACTTTAAAATTATTTTTGTCTATTTAGAGAAATATTTCGATGACTTTTTCACTTTTCACGTTTTCACTGAAATTAGCCTTTCTATCAGTAGATTTGTTTCACAATGTATAAGTTGTGAGTCCATGCAAAATTTAAAGTATACAAATTATAATATTGTCGAATGAAAGAAAAAACTAATTGTGAGTTGGTTCAGAAAGAGAAATGTTTTTTGAAGTGGTAGATTGGAGTTGCTACTTATAGCTCGCCATATGGAAGGCAAGTGAAAGATATGCTGGTTGTTAAATAGGACAAATAAGATTAATTTTCGGAAAACCAAGAGCTGAGTGAGGGCGATTGCGACCGTCAACTAGAATTTTATGAAACTATACCCCAAATGATTATTGCAAATCCAAATTTGGTAAACAACATTTGTTTTAGTGATGAATGGTCTTTTTTCTTAAATGGACATGTGAAAAAACATTGTTGGGCCCATTTTCTTTAGAGAAGCAGTAACTGGTGACGTTTATTTGAATATGTTGGAGAACATTATCGATCCTATAATAACTGAGAAAGTGGAAGACCAGTTTGATGCAGAAGGTAACCAAATCCTGGATGAACATCAATTTCTTTTCCAGCAAGACGGTGCTCCTCCGGATTATGCTGGAAATGTTCGTAACTAGCTTAAGCAAAGATATGCAAATCACTGAATTGGTGAAGGTGCAACGATTGAGTGTCTTCCGCCATTACCAGACCTGACAAGCCCCGACTTCTTCCTGTGAGGTCATTAAAAGTCAGTAGTTTATAGGACTCAACCAATAGATTTAAATGATTTAAGTCGACGAATTATTAACGTGGATAGAAGTATTCCAAGGGGAACTTTTGAAAAAGTGAGACAAGAATTTGAAAACCGGCTTTACTACTGCATGAAAAACAACGGCGCTCATTTTGAGCAGTTATTGTGAATATTGCTGTTTGTTATTTTTAATAATAATAATAATAATATAATAATAATAATAATATTTATTTTGTTATAAGACACACATGTGTATTTAACAAGTCAAAAAAAATACCTAAAGTAATAAAAAGAACAATCATTCTTAAAACCAACAAAAAGAAAGAAAGAAAATATACACCACCCAAAAAGAGAAACAATAAAAAAAAAAAAAAATTGAACAAAAGAAAAATAAATGAACAATTCTAGTATTATTATAAGTGTAAGCATGAAAATACCGAGGCTCTATCAATGTTACTGTTTTACTTTTTTTAATTGTTATTGTCACATTAAAGACTTGCCGAGTTGCTAAAGCAAAACTGACCATTTTTCGATGACAAACTAGGCAAAAAGTGAACAAGTGATACATCACAATAATCCTAATAAAATAAGCTTTCATTTGAGGTATCACATGATGGGTCGTTCCATTTAAAATTTGTGAGGGGGTACTCGTGAGGAGGCAGTTGTAAACGTCAAAAATGTAATTCATATGTCTGTTTGCCCTTTGAATTAAAGGTAGAGGTTTTGAAAATTTTTAAATTCCTTTTCGTTTTTGAAATATTTGAGGTAGGTTGTTTTAAAAAAAATCACGTCGTATAACCGAATTGCCTATATATTGCCTTATACCTTATTGAAGAATCCAAAGCCATCCTCGTTAATAATCGCAACATCCTTATTATGACTTTATGACATAACAACCGATCTATATAATAGTAAACATATGTGTGAAAAGTCCCGACTGCTTCACATGCGCAAGTAAACATCCTTTAACGCAAACGACCGCATCTTAAAATTTTAATTATAGCGCACTGACTGCCGCTTATAGTAGGCATATGCGATTAAATATAGAAGTCAAGGTTATCCGTTTACGTATCTTCACAATGAAAATAGACAAGTCGCATCAATGAATAACAAATCGAATATTTAACTACTATTTGCTAACATATGTGTATATGTATAGGTAATCATATCCTGGGAATAGTTGAATAGGGATTCCCCTCGTTATACTGCTGCGGCGAAGCTCATAAAATATCGGTCAAGGTTTCGGCGTTAGTTATATAATTTACATAAATGATGCACCTAAGACGTAATGCATATTACCAATAATTGTAAATAGACACCTACACATACAGTATTATTGTAAGATATCATAATTTAATGTGCTATGATTATCACACTTGTTAGCACGTGCGGGATTTTCGCATTGGTACTAGACCATGGATAGATTGTTATTTCATTCTTATAGAGAATTTTCGTACTGAGTATATTTGGTTGCAAACTAATATTTCCCGGAAATATTATATTCTGCACCACCCCTTTTCTCTCTATAAACTTATGCTAATTAAAAAAAATTAATTTAGGTGTGGAAGTTAGGTGTTATGCCGAGCTATTGTAAATAGTGTTTCTTAAGGTTTAAAAAATACAAAATTTCAAAATGCAAATACATTGAATGGTTCATCAATTTATCAATACTTCAATGGTGGTTGCTGCCACAAACGATGGAACAATCTTCTGCTTCATAAAAATTGATGGTTTGCGTCAAATGACCAAAAGTATATTTTTAAATATAACGTAAGTGCTGCACGGAACAAGCATAATATTACTAAATATTTGCTATGATGACCAGCATAATAGCTCGCTAATATGTGACACAATCATATAATGGCAATATAATAATATGGGCACTTAACATGCCGGCTGAATTAATCACCAAGTAACCAAACTACATGACCTTGAGGTGATAGAGCTAAATAAGGCTACAATGAAATTTGTTTTTTAATTTAAGGAAGAGTGACAGTTTTAAAATAGATTGCCACTTCTCAATCCTAATAAATTGGTATCAACAATTTTCTATTTGTGTTTTTGATTATTCATTATTACTACTTTGAGGGGAGACGAACTATTTATACGTGAATGAATTCGCAATATCGTTAGCCTTAAAAAGTCTCTATGTTTTATTAATTTTTGTTGTACTTTTTATTCCTTTTGCATTTCCCAAAAATAGCTGCCGATTTTTAAATCTCTTGATTCCCATAAATCGTTATCGATAAAGCGGGTATTCAGAAGTAGAGCTTTAAAATAAAAAAAAGTAAGAAATTAAGATAAAGAGTAAATAAAAAAGAGAAAAATAAATGAATAAATAAAATAAAAGGTCACGTTGTCTGAAATAGTTTTGATGAGAAATGCTCCTTAAGTTGAGAAAAGTAATTCACTCCTATTTTTGTACTATATCCATCGTTTATTCTATTTTGACCTTAACTTCGCCATTCAAATATCAGCATAATTCGTATGTACCTAAACCACATGTTGATTTGTTTTAATAATGTTTTGGTCGAATTATTGAGTATAACAGCTCTTTTTTATTTTTTGAGAAACTCATAGGTAAAATTAAGGATTATTTAGAAAATACCCAATAGGAAGGATATGAGTGAAGTCAAGGCAGTGTAAAAAGAAGATGGGCGGAATACTTGGCTTTCCTTTTCATTGCTTAAGTCCTGAATTTCTATATAAATGTCCCAAAGCAATGGAAAACAGAAACAATGTATTAAGAATAAGCATTCTGATATTTATATCAGAAGTCATAGTGATAAGACCTTCAGTTTGAGTTTATGTTGCCGAATTTAGCTAAATGGAAACATCCAGTATTAAAACGAAAGTTTTAACAACATAGTCTGGAAGGAAATACCAAAGTTATGTTCCAGTAAAGATATGAGACCATTATTATTGCAGGTAGTCTTGGTTATAGTTTGAGAAAACAAAAATCTTGTTTTTTGTTTTGAACTTTTAAAGTGTAAAACAAATGTATTTATTTAGATAATAGATCTTACTCTAAAGGTTTGGTCCTATTTTTTTCCATTTTCAAGAACTATCTTTGCAAAATATCTATTTTATTGAGGAATTGTTTCGCTGTCAAGAGGTTTTCGTTCTTGCCAGCACTAATTTAGGATTTGCTTTAATACTGGGTCTAATTCTAAGTCCTAGTTCCCCTATTTGAATTTTTTAACCATTCTCTGGATCAACAAAGCGAAGAGAAGCAACATCCAGGCACCTAGAAGAATTATCACTGCAAATTTTGCGATACTCTTTGTGGAGGTAGGCTTTCCAGCTTTGCCGCAGTTCTCTATCATCATTTTTCAATTCATGATGCTTTTTCGAATCTTTACGAGGAAAGGAGTAGCTCAGTTGCTGCATCAGAAGCCTTATTCCTGATCGGATGCATGAAATAATTCAAATTTATACCTACAACAGCGGCTTGGTATAATTATATTCAAGTACATCGTAAGTAAGACTACGCAGTCTTAAAGTATAGCTCTACCAATTGCAATTGCGAAAAAGGTGCTCAGAATTTATTTATGAAGCACTACAAAATTCATTCATGTACTTTGTCAACAGCTAAGGAAATAGCTTCTCAGATAGGAATAGATCTTGTCTTTGAATGTCTTACACGCCGAAAAAAAAGTAGAGATTATTTGAGCAAGTCTAGAAACAAGGCACCAACTAATAATCTGAAGAATTACTTTATATTAAGTCTTTTACCCTATAATCGATACAATTCAATTGAGCCACTCTATTTGAGCAAGTACGAAACATTAAAAGAGACATCATCTTTTCTATACAATGCAAAATAATTCCCAAAAAAATCCAAATTGAAAACAGCTTTTGCATATTTGCAAATCTCTTTAACCGATTGTAAGAAATGTGACGGATCAAGTTGTGAATTGGTTAAGAAACCTTAAATCCATTAATAAAGAATGTTTGAAGCAGTAAGAACCATTATTCTTCAACATATTAAACAAAATATTTTTCCAAATATGTTGAGGGCGTTCCGAGATTTGCTAATCATACTATCGCTTAAAAATCATGAAATGTAAGTATTTTAAAATTAATCAAAATTTATTTACCCACATTTTACTGTGTGCCAGAAAAGGCTATCAGATTTGTCAATTTCGTCCATTAAGAAATGATATTGCCCAGACCTTCGATTAGTTCGCCTTAACAAGAAAAAAAAGAAAACCAGGAATTGCCATTCTGGACTTTTTTTATAAAAAAAAAACTGTGTATGGCTGAGTGTATGTAATTATGCATATTAGATAAACTTTATCAATTGAGATTGTTTTGATCTAGCGTATTTGTCATCTCTTACAAAAATTAATAAATCAAAAAATTATGTAACTCTGTCTGTGTGAATGTTAACGTTAAGTCACATACCCAAATACTTCTTTGCCAATAATGTGTAAAGTAAATGTCTTTCATCATTTTTGAAAATTTTGCAGTAAAAAATTATGAATTTTGTGCATTATTTTACTGACACACTATATAATGAGGAGTACTAGAATGTAATTAAAAATTGAATAAAACTTATGATAGGCAAGATATAGTAATATTAAATACTAAATGTATCTATAATATTCCAAAAATGTGTGCATTAAAGTAATAAAGGAGACGATTTATCATTCGAACGATATTCACAATATAAAATATCTATTTCTATCGGCTTGTTTCTTTCTATTTATAATGTAAATGATGTCCGAATTCGTAGTGAATATATAAATATATTTATTTATCTTTAAATTAGAACTAAAACTGGTTTCATGCGAAGTGTCTTAAGCATTTTACGAAGCAACTGCACATATTTCGTGTTCGAGCCCGCCTTTCATTTTTCGAGATCTGAGAGCAGTCGACATCTGTCGCAGACCGTGCGAAGTTTTGAGTCGCTAGCGCTTATACGTCACAGTTATACGGCGTAACGTCGTTTTACGTCGGCACGGTGACGTAGACAGTTTCGTAAAATTACTTGCCTACACATTATTTACGGTTGATGGACGATCGCTGGACATGAGTCATTTACGTACTATTTGATATGGATACCGGTGAATTCGAGCTAGGTACAATTACAAATTGGGAAAAGTAGGTTAAAAAATTTCCAGCGTTTTCCACGGAAAGCAATTTCAATTATCTGTATTATGGACGAATTATTTACGCGTACTGCACCTAATATGTGGGCATGTTTAAGGTGATGGGATGGGACCGAGCTCCTATTTCTCCTAAAACTACTACATAATATTTAGAACCAGCAGAATTTCCGAGCATTCGGCTTTAACAATGCTTAGTCACTTTGTTTGGGATTTTCCGGTTTTTTTTTCGTTTTTAATTGTGTTTTGTGCAAATTTTATACTTTATTTTTGCAGTCGTTAGACTCTTCCATATGCAATTATTGGATATTATGAAATAAAAATAAACTTGTGTTTTCCTTGCGTTTATTACTATAAATAACTAATTGTTTATATACAACAGGCTAAATCAGAAACTATATCTTTAGGTGTGCTTAATTTTTCAATTTTTAATTATTGTTTCTATAATAACTACGTTTAATAATAAGGAAGATGTATGACCTTCGGTTAGATTATGCTGGGATTGCCATAAATAATGTCTAAATTAAGCAATTGATACGGAAAGTTTGTAATGCGAAAATTTATATATACGTATAAATTTAATGATTGTAAAAGACGTTGGTACTCTAGCATAAAAATTAAAGATTTATTTAAAATACATCAACAACTACTTCTCAAAATACTTTCCATTCTGGATAACACAGTGGTGCTATCGTTTTATTGGGTTGTTATAAACTTCTGAAAAATCATTTCATTTTATCCCATCTCAAATTTCAATATTTTATTCAATATTCAAAAAAATAAAAAACGTTAAAAACGGCCATATCTGGTAAATGGTTGCTATTGAAAACACAAAACTAATCATTGTTGCGACTATAAATTCCAAAAAAAGCTCGGGCATTTTCTTGTTTTATTTTACATTTGCTGTTATTGTTGTCAAGAGATATTATTATATATCAGTACATGCTTCTTGTCATAAATCCATAGATTTATGTTTTGTGTTTATTATTTATATTTATAATAATAATAATAATAATTTCTTTATTGTTGCACCACTTGTACAAATTAAATAAGATAACAAAGAAAAAACATCTACAAAGTGGGGCAACAAATGGCCGAATTCAGAAAGTTCTGTTTTTCAATCCGGCCGCCCAAAAAATATAAAAGAAACATCTTATCGTGTAAACTGAGATACATACATACATACAAAGTTAATACTAAAATTTGAAAAAGTAATAAAAATTAAGATTAAAATCGTGCTGCTTCAAGCCGCGGGAGTACTCTAGTCCTTTGTGCCCAGAAACGACCTTAAACCTGACCGGAAGGAGGAAAAATTTAATCCCTTAATTGTATAAACGCGCAATGTTAAAACTAAACGATCTTTCGAAGAAAGTGGTACGGTGGGCTGGCGGCGTAATAGCATGCGGAAACCGAATATTGATATTATGCACATCACTGCGGAACCTTATATTTAGATAAAGATACGGTGGTGTTTTTAAGTTAACAATTTTGTAAAGGAAGCAATACATATTGAAACCGACGCCGTTCTTTCATATTAAGCCATCCCAACATTGTATATTTATGAGAAATATGGTCATATTTTTTAATTCCGCATATGAATCTAATACAGCTGTTCTGTAATTTTTGTATTCTGTTTGCCGTACAGATGTCCAAGCAAGGGCCATAGACAACATCACAGTGATTGAAATGCGAAAGTACCATAGCGTCACATAAAAGCTTCTTGGTATCCGCCGACAGATAATCTTTATGAGTGTAAAGCTTCTTCAAATTCGAATAAGCTTTTCTAATACATTGTCCTACGTGTTCTTTAAATCGGAGTTCAGAATCCACATACAGCCCCAGATTTCTGACCGTTTTGCTACACTTCAGTGGGGCATTATTAATTTCAAGCTGCAAGTTTTGTATTGCAAAATCAATATCAGCCTTTTTTCCAAAAACAATGACAGCAGTTTTCTTAGTATTGATGTGTAAAAAGTGTTGGGTAGACATTCTAGCAATGTTAGCAAGGTCAGAGTTTATAACGGTATTGGCAGCAATTAAGTCTTCGCGGTGAAAAGAATAATATATTTGAGTATCATCTGCGTACAGGTGATAAGAGGAGTGCTTAAGAGACTTGTGGAGTTGGGATGTATAAAGAGTAAATAAAAGAGGTCCCAGAACAGATCCCTGAGGAACGCCACTACGCACAGGCAATGTGTTTGAAATTTTGTTATTTAAAACTACTTCCTGACATCGGAACGACAGATAATTCTTGATTAATGCTAGTGCATCATTACTGAAACCTAGTGATCTCAAAATAGTAACAAGTAGGTGATGATTAACAGTGTCGAAAGCACGTGAAAAATCTAATAAAATCAGTGTTGTAATTTTACCAAAGTCAGCAGCTGCGCATATATCATCCACAACACAAGACAACGCAGTAGCACAGCTATAATTAGATCTAAACCCAGATTGACAAGAAGGAAGAATATTAAAATTATTAATAAAATCTCTGATTTGAATTTCCAATAATTTCTCAAAAATCTTGGACATTACGCATAAAATACTAATAGGACGTAAGTCAGCGTATGCTTCTGGTCTCTTATTTTTTGGCAATGGGATAATACGCGACTTCTTCCAAACAGCTGGAAAGAAGCCAGATGATATACAACAGTTAAATACGTGGGCCATAAATGGAGAAGATGGGACAGCACAGTTTGATATGATCTATACCAATCTCGTCACAGCCGACAGACTTAGATGAGATCCGACGTATTATATTAAATATCTGATCTTCAGTCACTGGTTTGAAGGAAAAACGGTCATTCAGGCAGTTGTCGGCTGCCTGCCTTAGGTAGTAGTTGATAGTGTCAGGGTTAGCGTCACCTGTTGAGGAACACATTGAACTGAAGAAATTATTAATTGCATCAGCGTTGAGTAAATTAGCAGGTATTACATTATTCCTAGAAGACGTGGACACAATATCTAAACCCCTAAGATCTTTCCACACTGATTTTTGATTTGTGTGTCGAACACGATAATCAAGGTAAGGCCTTTTTTCCCTTCTAATAGCATTTGTTGTTAGATTTCTTAAGGATTTATAGTATGAGAAGTGAGCAGGACTACGCGTACGTTTGTACTTTATAAAAGCTTGATCCCTTAACTTCTGCATGTCCTTGATCGTATCGGTGATCCACGGTTTGTAAACCATTCCAACTCTACATGTTTTATATGGAGCGTGGGCATCAAAAAGGCAGACAAGGAGTGAGTTAAAGATACCAATTTTATCATCAATAGCTTCAGCATCAAAGACAAGGTAAAAAGGAGCATTGATCAGATCAGCGTAAAAGGAATCATAATGAAAATATTTAAAGTCTCTAAATGTCTTTAATGGCCGATTAACACATATTGATGGTAAAGATAGATCACAAGAAACACTGAAATGATCAGAAAAATTATGAATTGGTCGCACAAGAGTGTTCAGGGTAATATCAGTATTGCTGGTTATGATGAGATCGAGTAATGAAACGAATGTTCAGTTACTCTTGTAGGATCCGATATGATCTGTGTAAGACCGTAAGTATCTAAAATTTCATTAAAAGAAAGAACATTTGAGTTGGAATCTTCTAACAGATTGAGATTAAAATCACCGACACACAACAGTTCATCACACAGAGGTAAACTTAAAGCTATGCTATTCTCAAAGCCTTCCATAAAGCTATTAAAACTACTATTCGGTTTTCTATATACAACACCAAGAACAATTGTCCTGTCTTTCACAGAAAATCTGATCCAGACTTGCTCAAGAGCATCAGTAAAAGGTGTGTCAATGATGAAATAGTTAATACGTGTACTTACATACATGCCAACGCCACCACCCCTACCATCCCTGTCCCTCCGTATCAATGAAAAACCATCTATCTCAACCACCTCCGTTAAAACGTTAGAGTTAAGCCACGTCTCGGTCAGAGCAAATATATCACTACCATCTTGAGAAAAGTAATCTTTAAACAACGGAAATCCGCTGATCAGTGATCGGCAATTAATGTGTGAAATCTTAAAACTCTTCATTAGGCAAGGAAAAAGCAGCACCCACGACTAAAAAGCAAGGCAATTAAACAAAAGCATATTAAACACAGCAATTAAAGAAAGAAAAAGCAACACAACTTCAATGTACAATTATCAGCGTAACAGCAGAGCAAATTAAAGATATGTTATAAAGAAAAAAGCAGTGAAAGTGAAATTTTAATCTAGTAAAGATAACTAATCAGTATACAAACAAACAAAAAAAATTATAGGCAAAATAGCAATGAGCTATACCAATATAGGCAAAAAGTTAAAAAGAGAACAAGATATCGTCTGCTTAAATTAAATTAATAAAAAAAAACAATAATAATAACTAAACAATATATGTAAACAGTGTATGAAGTATGCAAATGCAAATTAAAATAAGAAAAAGTATAGCAACACCAAAGCTATAACAATATTTATAAACACAATAATAATGATAACTTATCAATGTATGCAACAACTGAATAAAAATATAAAATAAAACAAAAATATATCTTAAATTGAATTATTGAAAAAAGCAAAAACCACCTACCAATTCAAGAAGGAAAAAAAAAATTAAATAAATCACACAAATTCTCGAACAAAAAGAGAGAGTCCATAAATTTATTTCCAAGGTATATGTATGTAGTGGATGACCATTCTTCCTAAACAATTTTTGATAAATCATCCTGGGTTTTAATTGTTAAACGACTACCATTATATTTAACGAATATGTTACCATCAAGCAACCACGTGTTCTTATGTCCAAATCTTTTAATCACATTTTTATATAATGTATATCTACGTGATGTTAAGTCATCAACTATTGACAATCCGGTACCTTTCAATAACTTTTTCTGTTTATTAACAGTTTGCTTAGCATAATAGGATACAAACTTGACAATAATAACGTTAGGCTTTGGATTGCCCGACTTATTTACACTTTTAGACTTTAGTCTGTGACATCTATCAATCGCATCACAGACAGCAGGCACATTGAGTTTTTCAATGAAGATAGATTTAACAACATTTAGCGTATTTTCTTTGGCTTCCTCCGGCACCCCAAATAATCTTATCGAATTTCTTCTCGTGTATTGTTCGAGAGAATCCAACTTATATTGAAGAGAAGCATTCTCCTCAACAACAACTGTTATTCTGTTTTCGATGTTTTCGAACAGCTGACTGAATTTTTGCTCCAACTTTTTGTCGATCTCACGAGAGACTGTTTCTTTAATTTCTACAACTAACGTTGACAGCGTTTCTTTGATTAAATCGATTATTTCACTTGTTTGGTGAACAATTTGACATGTTAGATATGTTTAATCCTTTTTTTATTTTTTAGTTAATTAATGAATACATCTTGGAAATTTACGGCCCTAAATATTTTGTTTTTCAAATCATTTGTTATTGTTTTTCAATTTTTACTTGCAACGTTTCGTTGTTCTTTAACAACATCTTCAATGGCATATAAAAAAATTGCTTATTAGTTCTCACGTGTTTTTTCTTTTATATATAATATACTATTCGAAATGTAAATCGTTTTGAAACGTCAAAAAAGATTTGCCATAATGAAAAATTTTACCAAACGTAAATCAGATAATTTAATACTACGCGTACACAAATGACAAGTTTCACTAACAACAAACACTTCATGTGTGTTTGATCTTTTGACGTTTCAAAATGATTTATATTTTGAATAGTATATTAAATTAAAAAAAATACATGTGAGAACTCAAGATGTAAATTTGCTATATGCCATTGAAGATATTGGTAAAGGACAACGAAACGTTGCAAGTTAAAATTAAAAAACAATAACAAATGATTTAAAAAAAAAATATTTAGAGCCATAAACTCCCAAGACGTGTTAGAGGTTAATATTTCATAATAATTGAAACATTCTTAGGCTAACAGTTGATTGAAAGGAATGCTTTATTTCTAAATATTTTCAATTATTTATAGCAGAGTCTGCTTAACCGTGAATTGTCGGATACATATTTCACAAAAATCTTACAGACGAGTTCTCTGAATTAAGTAACTTCACACACATGTATTGTATTTAACTACTACTGACATTAATTTTATAGGTAGCTCATTTGACGAAGAAGTATTATTACCAAATGAAAACAAACGAATTCGTACAGAAAATTAGTATATGAAATGCCTAATTATAATTGCTGAGTTTCTATCATTTTCGCCTCGAGTATGCTGAATTTGAGGTATTTTTCAAGTTTATGTTGCTGATTTTTATTATCCTGATGGAAATACTATGTACTAATTTATCAAGAGATTGGGTTTTGTATAATTTTCTCGATATTGAATTTAAAATTCTCTATTTTAACTTTATTGATGGCAACTTATTAATAATACATATACAACAATAAATTCAATTTTTGTGCATTCCAACTTGGTTTATTTTATATATCGTTAGCTACTAAGTCTATTAGAAAGAATTTTTTGCATTCTTTGCATTCCTAACGATTTCTTTATAGTGGGGTCCAGAAGCAATACGACATGAACAGCATAAAAATTAAAGTAACTATTTGATGGCATCAAGTGCAACCATTGATGTAAACCGGTGCAAAAGAGCCACTCTATTTTAATATAATTTAATTTTATTTATTATTATTTAATATAATTTTGGTCAGGTAGTAACTCTTTTTCGTTAATTTTCTTCAGACTATGTTCTTCTCTTTCCATTCACAAAAGTGGCTTAACTATTTTTGATACCTTTCTCCAAACTGGCTAGGAATCAATTTACCACACGCTTCTTCAGATTTCTTACGATTTCAGGAGAATTTGCCTTAAAAATCATTTTGACACATAAAATCATTTCAGCAAAACTAATAAATTAAACAATTACCAAATAGCTGTTGCCAACCATGTTTTAAAATTGTAACTAGATTATAGCACTCAATTTCAGTTTTCCTATCCGTCTTCCTCCCTATTTGAGCAAAAGTACATTAGAAATACAAAAGAAATTCTTTCTATTTACAATATATTAAACACCCATAGAATTAAATTTCAAAAAATAATGCAAATTACCTTAAAAAACACGTTCTTTAATGTCAGCTCTACGAACAGGAAGAGCATTTTGATGTATCTTTTATTTGAAATTTAGAAACAAATCTATGTTTCAGTTTTTAGGCATTGTATTTATTGTGATTTCATATTTGTTTGTGAAGGTTAAACAACAGTTTTCAATTGAGATTCGCCTTCAGATTGCCTCTGTTTATTATTATTATTATTATTATTATTATTATTGTTGTTTCATGTTTATAATATTCATATATGTCAATAAAGTCATTTATTATTATTATTTTTTGAAAATATTGAGTTATAATTTCATATTATTCTTTTGTGGAAGCTATATAGTAGACTATGTTATAATGATACGTAACAAAAAAATTTTAGGCACCTTACAAATATGCAATATAACCGAGAAATTTCGTTTTCAAACCTTTGATAGATTTTGAATATGCCATGTATATGACAGATGCACAAAACTCCCAGAAATATTAAAAAAATTAATTTGTTTCTATATCTTAAATTAATATTAAATAAGAAGCTAAGGTATAAGAAAAATGTTTTGTTTTAATACCTTAAAAGCGGATACATAAATTTAAAATTTGATTTTACCGATGATTTATTTCGGGGATCATGGAAGATTCCAGATGCAACCACGTTGTTAGCGATTCTAATTCTGAGAAAACAAGATGCACCTCAACAGCCTCAGGAAAGTTTAGCACTTCGAAGAGGATATGGAATCCTTAGGATTCCCTGTAAATGAATCATAAATCTCAGTGGTTATGCATGTCAAACTAACTGGTCTATGATTACGTATCTACTTACACATAAGATCTATGGTGTAACTTTCCCAAACATGACTCGATTTTCACTTCTTGCAATATTGCGAAATTTTTTAATTCAAGTAGATTAATTTACTTCTCAATAATTCATTAATCGAAATGAGTATTTACTGCAAATGTATTTGAGTTGAACTGGTATGTAAGTAATAATCTAACAACTATTCAGTCTAACTAATTAACACCTCAGAAGGCCACAAAGTTATTTAACTTCGGTGTACCCAACGGCGTTGTCCAGAAACACCAGCAAGCAATAGGAGGACGTATTTGGAACAAATATTTTCCATACCAATTAATAATAAGTAGTCATAGATAAAACAAGTGATGGTTATAAATAGTGTATTTTAAAAATTAAAATTTAATACAATATACCTGAAATTATCAAATATATTCTATACAGTCTACATTCCAACGATCACCATTGGTATCTCGGTTTATTAGAAGACCTAGAGCATTGGTTAAACGATAAGTGTATTACAGATTTCAATAATACCCAAGAAATTAGCGTTTTAAATTTACCCTAACTTTTTTAAATTTGAAGTAATTTAAAAAAAAAAAAACAAAATTTCGTCGATTTCAAATTTTCTCAATAATTCGATAATTCTTAATGTAACGGCTTCTAAAGCTTTGCATTGTTCAGACACATTTTTATTTTTTTTTTGATGCAAAGAGAAACTGCCCATTATCATCTGTTTTTATTACCGCTATCTTTTGTTTTTCTTTGTCATTGTGCATTATATTTTCTTCGATACATTTTTTTCCATCATATTCAATGATTTGGTCTTGATAGTAATTTTGCGTTAATGCAGCTACACAGAGGACTTGTGTAAGCACTAAATAACTTAAATATGATTTCTTTTATAGACTATAATCCTTAAATACCGGCATGTAAAAAAAGAAAACAATTGATTATTATTAATATAAGAACGATGTAATAATGACGATACAGATTACATTTTTAATGAAGTTATTATGCAGCACAGAGATATTTTTTGTAAGTGCCTACACGTATGTAAACAACACTTAAAGGACAGATAAAGGAATATTATGTAAGTATATATAGGCAACAAATAAAAAAATCCTAAATAAATTACTAACAAAGAAATAATATAATTTTTTAAAGTGCCATTGTAAAAAGAAATGACATCCAATTTTATTTATCAATACAGATATAGATTTCAAATCGATATCAACAGAAAGTGAGTATTAATGATAAATAATGTAATACTAGTAATAATATATATTATACAACTTACAATCAAATGACCCAGCAAGTAAGGCATGAAAGAAAAACAATTAACAATAGTAATGCCAACAATCATAAATGAATGGCAATGCTGAATATGGCATAAAATTTTATGTTAATATCTTAAAATCAATAATGGTATGAAAAAAAATACATATATAGGTACGCTCAAATGCAAGAATTGGAGGATTTAATATATAATTATGATGTATAGATATGCTACTATTAAGTTAAATGTGAATAACATATACATCACATTTATGTATTATATCCTTAAAATTTTACAACTTTTAACTAATGGATATTAATCTTACAGAGACCTTGAAGATGGCTTAAAATGCCGAAACATGTAGTCTAGATACTTATAATGAAGTGAAGAATGACATTCTTTTATTATTTAACACTTATCAATTTGACACTTTATTAAGTAGGACAACATGGATAGTAATAAATTAGACTACTCCAGGAAGCAAAAAAAAATGCTTGTCGCAAATGGCATGAAATTTGACAGTCGAATCCAAACAAAAGTACATAAAAGCAAACAAAAGTTGCAGTAAAATGGAAAAAAAAAATGTTCCACCAATCAAGGAATTGCTTTTCGGTGGAATAAGTTCTCTAGTAAAAAAAAAAAAATGAACATAAGGCTTGGTAAGTTTTGATACGGATGATTTCGAGAATGTTTATTTAGGTTCCTTATTAGTGCAGAAATTAACATTAGCTTCTTTGAATTATTTATTTCCTTTATAGTATTATGGCCTTGAGATTAGATTTAACTCTGGGTTTTTAAGGGTATTAAACTCCCCAAAATGTTAGTTTTTTTTCTTGAAGTATATCCCGAATATTTTAGTTTTTCTTCATATCGAATAGCTCTTTTAATTTTAAAGCTCGCGAGTGTGTGTTGAAGGGCTCCTCAGGCTTCAACTATCGGTCCGTTTCTGTTTGTCATCTACGTGAACGATCTAACATTCAGTGTCTGCGAAGGACATGATCATGGAGAAGGAGTGTTTGTGACAATACTGAAGAGTTCTTATGTAATTAATCTGTAAAATATTTGTGTATTAGTTTGTTGTTGTGTTTGCTGTTTGTCATCTACTTTTATTTATTTATTCTTTTACCTTTACATGTTTTTTATCTTTAAATTTTATTTATTTATTTTATTATATTCATTATATTGACTAAGGTACATGCGTGCATACTTACATAACTTGACAACTTCTGTAATAGTGTCATTACGAAAATATATTTATTATATTATTATTATAAAGGTGACTTAATACATGCAGAGAACTTATCTTTTCATTTTGACGTTTTAAACTTTTTCTACTATGAAAAGACGATGTTCTATACTCTGTTACATAATAAAGCGTGTAAAATATAGACGCCAAAGGTCATGTTTTAAAACTATTTTTTCAGAAAATTGTGAAATAAATAAGAGTTTTTATTTTACTGCAGCCAATGTGCAACTACTCATAATTCAGTTGAAGTATCCTGAAAACTTCTTATATATGACACAAAAATACACAAGTTCATTAGTGTTGCTTTAGTAGCGACTTTGCACAGAACGAAGTTTCAGAAAGGAAGAATATAAATATAGAATTTATATTTTATTACCTTACTCAAGTGCGTCTAGAATGCAATATTTTACGAACAATAAATAGATTTAGCCGCAAGCGGGTAAAATTACGCTTAAATTATAATAAGCTACCAAAGTTGTAACAGCTAAACAGATATACTAAATTTAATCTAATCGAATATGGTCCTATCGGGTATTTTAACAATCGCGCATAACAATAAGAGAAACATCTGATTTCGATATGTGCCGGAAATCCATAAAAATAAGTAGTTCAGGATTCCAGTCGGCGAATTTCATAAAGCCGAATCATGATTTTAATTATTTATGATCGTGTGAAAGTCTACGGCCAAGCAGAGGTGCGAAAAATGTACAATACTGCACGTAGACTTGTGTAGACCTGCGCCTACAGATCATCTGTAAAAACACAATGCACCGACCGCGGCGAGAAATCCCTTCGACCGCACTTTCCGCAATAACTGGACGTGATTCGAATTCGTGGCGGGTTCATTCAAAAGTGATTTGACGCAAGGTTAAATATTTCATCAGGTCCCATATTTACGGACGGTTTTCTATTGTGGGGGGAACGTATTTTTTTTTTAGTTGAATAATATTAGATAAGAGTAACTATCTAATTCTCATTTTTTTATATGTATCAAATCGTGTTGTTGGTTAATTTATATAACTCTCTTTGGAAACCCATGTAAAAAACCCAGATTTAGAAGAAAAAATGTCTAATGGATTATATAAGTTTCACTTATTCTTTTTCATATTCAAATTTAGTGGAGATCATATTTTCTGAACTTATACCCATTGTCAGTCATTTAATTACAAATAAAATAGAATTGTATTCAAATCGTTTCAACGAACACCTTTTGTAAGACTTACAATTAGTTCTTTTATAATTTACTGTTGTTCTAAGCGCACTTATTCAAATATAAGAGTTCCGTACGTTTTTAAATTTTCTTCCGTAATGTAATTTTTAATGCTAATGCTACGTTTTATATTGCTAATACTGTAAAAAACCAATTCGCGAAAACATATACTCCTAAGAAAACGACGAAGATCAGGTGAAATTCTATTTCTACTTATTGAACTTTTCAGAGTATAACAACATGAACCTTTTCTGTGCTATACTTTTTGTATTTATCATTCCTTCTATATCTAGGGGCCACTAAGACATAAATAGTTTATAAATGTTCCAAATAAAAGAAGTCTATTAATGCCATAAAAGCTTTGAATTTATTACTGAATACAGAAACTGTTCTGGACTATTCTATTATATGAGTGAAATTATCAATTCTAATTGAATGGTCCTACGATATTTGCTCAAACTATTTTACCTAATACAAATCCTTCATCTTTTATGGTAGTAAAACCAGTTTTTGCGAACTATAAAAGAGACCTTTGTTAACTGTAATATATTTGTTCATTTCCTCGACGACACGCTATTATATCTCATTATGAAAACTATCAAAAACTTATCATTAGTAACATAGCAAGACCTTGATAAATAGTCGCCTATTTCACTGAATCAAAAACGAGTCCTGAAACAATGAAGGAAATCATTGTTCACATGAAACAATACATTAAAATTGATCCATAGAACGAGTTCATAAAATCAATGAAAAAGATTTTATTAAATGGCAAATTTATTGAGTAATAAAAGATTAATTGTATTAATGAAACTAAAATTATTTAACATGAAATGGTAGCTTGATTGGCTCAATGAAATTTTATTATTATTGTTGTAACAAACACCAGTTTTGTTTTAACAACTTTAAAGCAATTTACTGAGTGACCGCGAGTTATCATTTTTATGTGGAAATTCCAGTAGAGAAAGAAGAAAAATATGAATACAATGAATATAACTTGTTGATTTGGTAATCACAAGTGGTTCACCTGTGTTATGTATATTATTCATAATTCAAATAAATTTTAGTTATCTAGAAAGTAAACTTCTAATTAAAATAACGAACTTAATTCAGTGATGCAATATTTGCATTTCATTCACTCAATTCACAGTTGAGCAAGGGTTGCAGCTTCATTTAATTGGATTGCAGTAAAAGTAATATTAAAAGGGTTGAATATCAAGCATTAATGATTACCAAAGAAACATCAAAAGAAAATTAACGCATGCAGTGACTATTATGGAGGAATTATTATGCAACCAGAAAGTGAAGTAGAAATTTGAGTTTGTGCCTACCAAGCGTCTTTAGTATTCCTCCAGGAGTACATTACTTTCATCATGTCATGTATCGTGTCTCAAGCATTATTCCCGATTTCCCCCTAAGAGATCAGAGTTTAGATGCACGTCCTCTAAGAGCCACACGTCAAACTCTCACTCAGTCAGGGACTGCGGCATAAGTCGGTAATTCAATCAATGCCGTACACGTTTCATTAAAATATGGTATATGTTCGTACGTAAAATGCAAATCATTGAACTAACGAAGAAGGTATCATTTAATATTTTATTGCGTTCATATCGTGAAAAAAATTATGAAAATTCTACGTAAAAATAGCAATATATATTGGTTGATATTCATATTATTAACAAAATTATTTATTGAACGTGTGAAAATATAGTTACCATAACAAATATTATCTAATGTACAATGATTTATTATAATAATGAAAACTAATTTATTTCACTAATGAATCTTGTTATTACTTAATCAATTATTCACTCAATGAAAGTAGATTATTGATACCACGTCGAGTTCTATTGTATCTAAATATCGAGTGTGTTTTAGTGTCAATTTGTTGAAACAAATTGTGAAGCACGCGAGAAAGGTAGTAGCAATAAAAATAGTAGTTAATTTGTCAAGGTCGTGTTATATTTAGTAAGATTGTTTCCCGAGCGTAAAATATTTAATAGACGATAAATATCACATTTAATTCGACATTTAAGTGTCCGTCAAAGTGAGTATTGACTGCCGTGCTAAATGGTTGACTATTTATTTATTGGTTAATAGCCGCTTTATTATATTTTGATTCGTAATTTCAAAGATTTTCCAAGCATGTGATTGGTTAAAATTCGGATTTGTTAGACAAGGAAAATAATTATTGTAATCACGAGTGCCTGTGTGCTTTCTGTCATCAAATTGCTGTACATACATACATGTGCCTCTAACTATATAAAAAAGCCCTGAATTTTGCTTCTTTTATTCGATTATTGCTGCGGCTTCAAAACACGTTCTGGTGAACTGCTGGTGTTTAATAGTATAAACAATGTTGTTAAAATGTGTACGTTTCGTTATTCCAACAACTCATGCAAAGGCAGCACTTTTTTCGAAGTTAAAGGAATTTTTAGTTCAAAAACGGTGCTTGACAATTAAGATTGTATATGCTTTTTCAAATCGAAAATTGTTGTAATCGATTTTATGATCAATATTTACCATATGAAACATATTTTTCATGCTATTTCTTGACACTAATGTCCCTTTTCTAATAAATAAGAAGAATTTGATAGTGTTAGAAATTATAGAGTTGTTGGTAACGTATAAAAAAATTGTATATAATATAATCTCAAACTTTCACATTTATTTATGATTATTTATGTACCTAATGCATCAGCTAATTTAAAATTACTGAATATTCGGTACAACTATAATCGTAGTATGGATTTAATGATTATAAATTATACTTATCTGAGCGCTTTTATATATCTGTTAAAAGTATAGTTGCAGAAGTTGCAGTTAGAATAGAATATACTAAAGTTTTCGCGGTTTCTATTCTAAAACACCAAAAGCAGACTGTTTAACACCCTACTGATGAATGCTTGAAGACATTGTTACCGCAATAGGTATCAGTTTTGATTACTAAAGAGCTATAATGCATAGATTCTAGTTTCCTTCCACATCCTGAACACAGTTTGCATATTGGATACAAAAGGCTAGCGGCAACTGCACTGCCAACTTCATTTGGATTTTCCATTGTGACTATTTGAGATAGCATTCGTAGATATTGTCAGTTAACTGACTAACTTTTGTGTTTGAAACAATTGGAATATTTTTAGTCTTAGTAAACATTGATGACTTGTTACAATCGTTAATGTTAATCGTACGTTATAGTCATTAAATAATAATAAAAAAAAATTATTGCAATTTGAGTAATGATGCATTCTACTGTAGGTATTGACTATAATAACTCAAACAAGCGGAAAAATATTTTTCGCCTGGAACGCAGTTTTGAAACATAAACATGGCTATATCTTCAAGCCAATTCAATTTGGAGATACAAGTTCTCTATTCATAATAATTTCTAGTATTATTAAAGCTCAGATTGCATTGTAAAAACATATCTAGTGGCTTATTCTTATCGAACAAAAATAGATGCAAAAGGTTAAGAGACCGTACGAGAAATAAAATAGCTCTGCTGAATAGAATTTTAAACGTTTTAATTAGCATTACAGATACAAAGAATTATACAACACGCGTGTTATAAAAATTATTGACGCACGATCAAGTGGAACTGTAAGTTTTCCTAATGGGTGACCTGCTGGTGGGTATTTCTCAATAACGTTCAATTACCCGTCAACATTAGACGTATTCTATTGTTCTTAAAATTTGCAAGAGTTGTTTAATTCCCCTCTTGTGATCATATCTATTAACGATTCATTTGCGGGTAATACAATTCTACTATTCTTCCTCTGTTTTTTTTTGCGATGCATCATAGTGTATTTTTTACGTGCGTTCGTATTACTTTTAAGAAAAATACATAAACTTTGCGGTTTGATGTATTATGCGATTAATTTATAATTTCTTAATTACAAAGGTTTTAAGCATGCGGTATATCATATTAACGTATTTTTGTCCAAATATGTGTTTTCCAGGCGAATCTGGGAGTCACTATAGACGTGTCCAAGGTAAAATTGAATATGAAAGAATGTAATGTTTTACTCAAACTTGGTGTATAGTGTACAGGATTGTGTATCTTGAGATAACGGCCTCTATTATCCCTAAAATATAGCAACATAACACCAGACGTGTACAGCTTTATACCTATATTCTAGCAAAAATAAATTGAAATAAAACACGTGTGATAAGTAAAAGTTAGAATTTAATTATGCATCAAACAATGGATTTCTATGTAAGTTGATTGATGTCCACTACCTATGTTGTTTGGATGGTTACCCATCCAATTTCTATAGGATTTTATTCGAATTATATTTGGACAAGTATAGATAGGCAAATTATAATTTTAAAACATTATAATTGTTATGTTCAGGAATATGTGAAAGAAAACTGCATACAGATAACCTTGAGAGTGACAAAGCTTTTCAAAACAAGAGCTAGGTCAAGTACCTACGACCCACACGCTGTAGTGTAACATCGAATCTCCTTCGTAGGAACACCGGACAATGGTTATAAGAGGTGAATCGTAAAAGAAAAATGAAAGATGTGGCGGATATATGTTAACACATTTTGACCTTCTTTGCGTACACGAAGCGTTGAACGATAGGGAATGTGATGAGAATTAATTATTTCACCTGGGAACCTAGGAACGGCACATGTGGTTGATGCATTATTAATTGTAAATATTTAAGAAATGTGACACTCATCTCTGTATGTTAACGCAAGAATTTGTTGTGTACGCTTAAAATTCTTCCTGGCAATATCAGCTTTGTCATTAGATATATACTTGCAAATATTGTACATAGAATAAGCATACTCTCCTGATATGAAATGACTTTATTTGCAAAGCTAATTATAACGGTTTGCTTAATAGTATAAACAATGTTGTTTAAATGTGTACGTTTCGTTATTCCAACACCTCACGCCTGTATTTCACTTGTTGCTTGTTTTATTCAAAACATGAATGAAGATGTACGAACGCGTATATTCGTCATTTAAATTTATTTAAGTGTTTAATTGTTCACAGTGCGAACATATCGTTTTAAATACAAGTACTTATGTGCGTATATACAATAGTATAAATGTTATTTGAGGATGTTGAGCTTAACAAGTGACGCCTATTGGAAATAATGCACAGTCACTGCATGACGGCATACAATAGTATACCTAAATATATTTGCTTCCATTCTATTACCTTTCTTGAACACTGATAGCCTTAAAACATGTCCCCAAATTCATTATGCTTTCAGAGATGAATTTTGATTCCATTCTAGATCTGGTTTAATTATTTCCTAATAAACTTGAAGCAGGTTTTTCATTATATGGTAAAAATGTACTTGATAAGTTTGAAAATCTAAAGTTCAATGAATATTTTTCCAAGTTTTGCAGTAATACCATCTAACGTCTTTTTCTTCCTTATCATAAATGTTTGAAACTCTCTAATATATACATAGGTAACCATAATAATAATATTTATTTAAATGAATAATATTTCCAATAGTTTATAGGTAAAATTTGGATTTTGTATTTTCCAATGCTGTGGTTAATAGTAATAGTAAATTTGCATGTACTTAATTAAACAGAATTTCAATGCTTTATATATTCCCAGCGGAAGTGGAAAATAGAAAGTAACACAGAAGCGGTTTTGAATACCTACATTTGAAAAAGTTCATGTCTGTGATTATACCGCTTCCTCCTGAACTTGTTAGTACAAACACACATCTAATAGTTGTAAGATATGAAATATTGATGATTGCAAACAATCGTACGGAAGTGGCTTTTTAACAACAAGGATGACTTTTATGCACGCAATTCCGGGATATTTAGGTATATTGCCTGTTACTAATCTTATTAAATTATAATTTCATATACAAAGAAAGCTTTTCTAACAGCCTTGACCATGCGTAAGTTGTTTTCAAATAATGCAAACACGATCGTTGACACCCCCATGCTCCTTAAAATTTCTGCACTGACAAAAATGGTCCAAATATATACAGTATCTCCACGGATTGGGTTTACAACAGGAAAAACTTTTTTATCTTCAACTTTATCCAAAAAATGTGTTCTTTATAAAAAAAAATCTGCTTGTTTTAAAACAACGAATTCAAGTGAGCTAGTTTTAATAACTTCACTACTTTCGCCAGAAACTATAAAAAAGGAAATTTATGCGATAATGCAACTTATCTAGTTATATTCTCTAATTATCTCACAGTCCTGTCAAATAGGTATTTATTAGGTACATGTTTTAAAATGTTAACATTGGAACAGAGATTGTATGTAGTACAGTGTTATGGAACAGGAGAAAATACCTACAGGTATGTGATTGATCAATTTCATCAAAAGTATCTGGATGTTCCTGTATCTTGCACAAGCTCATCAGAAAATTTCTGAGAACTGGTTCTGTACAAAACATTAAAAAGCAGGCAGTGCGATTTGATGATGCAGAAGATGCTGCGGCTATATTAATTATACAATCTGCGGGCAACAACCCTACCATGTCGTTAAGAAGACGATCTTTGCAGCTAGGAATGAGCAAATCACACATTCATAATATCTTAAATAAAACCTTACAAGCCAGTTTTTAATCAATATTTGGAAAGAGGCGATGAAGGACAACGACTACTCTTTTGTTTATGGATGGGTGAGAAAATCGTTACAAATGAAAGAAAGTTTTATAAAAGAATTATGTTTTCCGACGAAGCGACCGTTTCTACTAATGGGATAGTTTCGTCGCAACATGTAGAGACTGGAACGACATTAATCCGCATTTCCGAATTTTAAATCGCCGGCAATATTTTCAAAAGGTTAACGTGTGCTGTGCTATATCATGGGAAGGAATAATAGGACCTTACTTTTTTGATGGCAACACAAATCAACATACCTATCTCCAATTGTTAGAATTTTTTTTTAGCGACAGTATGGACATCTTTAGTTTAGCTTATTGCAGTACAATGTACTTTCAACAATATGGCTGCCCGGCTCCCATGGCTCGTGCTGTAGTAAATTGGTTAAATAATAAGTTTGGAGATAGATGGATTGGAAGAAATGGACCAATTAGATGGCCTCCAAGAAGCCCAGTTCTCACAATTACAGATTCTTATCTCTGAGGGCGTTTGAAGCAGATAGTTTATAGTCAGCCCTTACCAAATGATAGGAATGCTTTGAAAGATCGCATACGACAAGTTGTAGCTCCCTTGTCAGTTCGTGAAATAAGAAAAAGTTTTGATGAATTTCGAGCAAGAATTGAACTGTGTGCGGAAAAGGGAGGAGGTTTATTTGAATAAAACTTTATTTGTTATCTGTTCAAATTACATTATTATTTAATTTTAATGAAAGCAAATATTTTAATGTTTTTTTTTTGCTAAAAGTTGAATAAAATCTCAAGTCTAGTATTGTTATCTGTTCCAAAACTTCCACAAATTTCTAATGGCTTGGACATAAATTAATATGTCTTCAATAGGTTTTCTATGATGTGACGCATTATCGCACAAATTTCCTTTTTTATCATTTCTGGCGAAAGTAGTGAAATTATTAAAAGTATCGCACTTGAATTCGTTGTTTTAAAACAAGCAGATTTTTTATAAAGAATACAGTTTTTCGATAAAGTTAAAGATAAAAAAGTTTTTCCTCTTGTAAACCTAATCCATGGACATACTGTATATTTAGCATTTTACATTAATGGCAACTATATTTTTTAATAACTACAATTAAATAGTTATTCGTTATTAATGCGCTATGCATTAAAAGTAAGTAAAGTAAGGTTTCTAACACTGTGATATTTCCATAAATACTCCAAAAATGGAAATTTTTTGGATTATTCGTCTTGCTGCAGTCATTAATTAAAAATACACTCCATCTTTATTGTCTTATTTTAAAGTGTAGTTTCTCCGTTTGAAATGTGTGTTACTTATACAATTTTATTTAGTTATACAATTCAATTTTCACTATTTTATCACTTAACTTATTTTTAAACTTTTATAATTGTAAGTATTGCAATATCTTTATATGTTTTTATTTTCCTTATATATTTTCTAAATTATTAATTAATTATTTTGTACACTTTTCACACACATTTTCATCCCTTTTATTTTTCATTTTAACTTAAATTTTAATTAATCACATAATGTTAATTTCTTGTTGGATTTCTTCAGCTGACCTGAAGATGTCCCTTAAGTGGATGAAACCGGTTGCACGATATTAAAGAATTTGCGAGAAATTGGACCATTTTACTATCATTTACCTTGCTATAATTTACTCACACAGAGTCAAAAACCATGGATTATATTATCCTTTGGACAATAATTATTGTAGTAATTAACATAAAGGAATTTATAATCTAATTTCTACAATCTATCTTTCTCAGTACATCAAACTGATGAAATCCCACTTCAGCGTTTTTGTATAGAGAATATATCTACAACATAACGTTGGTGACTTTTCCTACAATGAGCATCTTTGGTGTGTGGTGACTCAAATTCGAAGGAGAATTTCTTTAAACCAGAATGAAATTGCGTTGCTCACGTTCGTATGACTTTCTGGCGTTAAAGTCTCTCACCTGGTAATGTGCGCAGCTCCCAACATTGTATAAATGAGCAGGTATTTTACAGTATTTCTATAAAAAAATCTACCAGGACATAAAGTCAGCTTACTTGATGTTAATAAGTTTTCGTATTATGGTCTATTCTTTAGTAAAAATACTTAGAAGAAAGTTACTATACTGAAAAAAAATAGTTAGGTTAAAGCAACACAAAATATAGTGTTACCGCTTTTATGGTGGCCTAAAACAAAATGGTGTCCAAGAAGTCCGTTACCATGTTTGATTAAAACACATATACTTGCTGCGTTAATATTTTTGGTTCGACTGACAATATTTGGTATTGATTTATGTGGGAATACTTTAATTATGTTAAAGTAACACAGAATTAAAACCGAATATTACACTGAAAGAGCGGCAGTTAAATTAAAAAAACGAGTTTTATATTGTTGGGCTAACCAAAATTACAGTTAATATACCAAGAACAGTTAGTGAAGGTGATATACCACAACCCAATGAGTTTTTCTTTTTTGTATGAATGTATGGCTTAAGAAAAAATATATCCTTTGTATTTAATGTTTTATTAGATATTCATGAAGTGCTTTACCATCACGAGGTCAATAAAAAAATATAAAGAAAAACAAGTCAAACATTAAAATTTTGTAATTAATAACGCCGAATCTATTATTGTGATTTCCCGGCTATATGCTTTTTACGAGCAAAAGAAAAATAAATAAATAACTTTCTCATTAAATCTGCCTTTTCTTTGCAGATACCTTCCTACAATGATAGACACAATACAATTCCATTAATAAAACAGTGCAATCATTAATAACATGTATAATTTATTAATACGTTTATATCAGAAACAAATAAATAGCATCCCAATAAGAACATAAACGTTAAGAAAACGTTGTTCTTAACGGTAACCGAACGTTTCGTAACGTTTATAAACAACGTCGAAGCGACATATCTATGTCCCGACAAAATACGTTGACAAAAAGTTACTTATTAAGCGTTATTTCACGTCATATGCTAATGTTATTTTAACGTTTAATTTTTAATAGAAAATATCGTTAAATAGAAACGTTTAGCACAAGGTGTATTTTAACGTTTAATAAACCACCTCTGTAAAACGTAAAAAGTACGTTTATAGTGCTACGTGATATTATCGTCCAAAACAAACGTTTATTGGTAAGTGGAGTTTAACGTTCATAAAACATCTATGTAAAACGTAAAAAAATCGGTTTACAGGTAACGTAACCTCAACGGTAACCCTTCGTTAGTGTGGTGGAGTATGCCATACCCCAGTATGTTTGCCTACATACTGGGGTATGGCATACTCCACCACACTAACGAAGGGTTAATAAAATTTCTATATCAAACCTTTATAACCACGTAGTAGTAACGTCACATCTGCGTAATTTAGTGAGGTGTCGAATGTATGAAAATATATATAAATAAATAAATTATAGATGAATTATCAGGTTCGTTGCATTCATGCGCTCTAAGACGCTGCGTTATAGAAACTGTACAACACTTACCAAGTTCCAGATGTGACATATATGTTACTTTCTATTTACAGTGCCGTTTTATGTGGTGATAACGAAAAATTAGTTATAGATTAAAAGTAATAATGTCCAATACTAAATTAAATTTTATTTTAATTAAATCATTCAATGATCACATCATAGTATTGAACTTAGGATAAGCTCTTCAATGAAACATAACGCTTCTTCAGAAAAAACTAAAATGTAATTACCTAT
This sequence comes from Protaetia brevitarsis, assembly GCA_004143645.1. Taxonomy (NCBI): domain Eukaryota; kingdom Metazoa; phylum Arthropoda; class Insecta; order Coleoptera; family Scarabaeidae; genus Protaetia; species Protaetia brevitarsis. The sequence goes on along the minus strand of RXPK01000311.1, from coordinate 2,048,003 downwards.
AAATATAATACAATGCAATAATAACATAATAATAATAATAATAAAAAGATAATAGAATTTTTTACCAAAACTAAGAAAGTAACGAGGTCATTTCATTTATAGATATATACATTTTCCCTTTTTCTGCACATCCAGGTCTTCTACCCAAACAGTCCATTGGGGCGTATATTTCAACCAGTCCTTCACTGCACTTTCTGCTGTATGTATGTATTGTTTAATTGTAACTTTAAATGGAAGACTCAAACAATAGGTATCATAAGTAACACCAAGGACTACAGGCTGTAAATTTTAGGATATATATATATATATATATATATATATATAAGTTAATGTTTACTTTGATTGGTTTCTTAGATTTTTGTATTACAAACGAATGAAAGTATTTAATACTCACTGTATATTGTTACTATAGTTTCCGTATTATCTCTGGTTCCCGTTTTGTGAAAACTAAGTGTTCCTTCCCTTCCAGTTATGCTTCACTGCAACGACGTCATGTAACGTAATTAGAATAATTTCTTTTACACAAGTCCAGATTTTAGAACCATCAGCATTCGTTAACCTATATATTTGAAAATAAAGTAAGACGGTGGTGTATACTAAGAAACCAGGTTCCTCAAGAACAAATTTTAGAATATAGTTAAATTTTCTGACATTAGTGTTCTTATTTTAAGATGGCTACTATGCTGTTTTGCCAATTGTGTATATGCATATACATAATTATACGTGCAATGTGCATCGTATATGCAAATATAACCTGGATAGACTTAATTGATGGGGTACCTAGCTACTCACCGTTTAGTTAAATACACTGATTGTTGCGTATCACATATTAATATAAAACTTTGTTATAAAGATAAAGAAAAGTTCTAACACTCGACTAGCGTAGTAAACATGTGACTGCAAGCATACTGCAAGTGCTCCGTGCACGTTGCAGATGCGCAACAGGGATGGAAGAGTTTATTTGAAATGGGGGAGGGATGATACATTCATCAGTAGTGCAGTTTTAATACAATAATTGTGTTACCTATTGTTAAATACATTTTGCATTCATTCATGCAAAAGCACATCTTATCTTAAAACAAACAAATTTAACACCATTTTATTTTAACTATACTTATACTTATGCGTTGGATTGTAGTTAATAGTTTTTCATATTTCAACGTTGCTTTTTAACGTAGAGTAAATGGTGAAACTACGTTTTATTTTAGTTGTACTTGAAATATGCGTTACGTTTCAGTTAATATTTTTTCATTTTTCAACGTTGTCTTTCAAACGTCTTTCAACAAGTAAACGGTGAAACTACAACGTCTTATTTTAGTTATGTCTAAACTATGCGTTACATTTCAGCCATTAATTTTTCATTTTTCAACGTTGTCTTTCACGTAGAGTAAACGGTGTAACTAAAACGTTTTATTTTAGTTATATTTAAACTATGCGTTACATTTCAGTTAATAATTTTTCATATTTCTACGTTGTTTTTTAACGTAAAATAAGCAGTGAAACTATAACGTCTTATTTTAGTTATATTTAAACTATGCATTACATTTCAGTTAATAATTTCTCATATTGTAACGTTGTTTTATAACCTAAAATAAACGATGCAACTACAACGTGTTATTTTAGTTAAATTAAAACTATCCGTTACATTTCTTAGTTAATATAACGTTTCTTCAATGTATAGTTAAATATTGGTTATATAATAAACGTGTTAATTATAACCATTAACGTTGTTTCAACCAATACAACGTTAAATTCACGTAAATGTAACCAACTTGTTCTCACTGGGATGAGAACTCTTACTCAAGGTGAGTATAGTTATTTGGGATATTCAAACAAGTATTATCAATTATCCAGTATAATTTAGATTCCTTAATTCAAAAAGGAACTTTTAAAATATCCCGCGCTATCATAAGAGAATAGAAAACCACCAACCACGTTTGCCAACTTATAAAAGCTCAGAATTTTAATCTCATACGAAATAATAACCTCAAAATATTATAGAAGTTATACATTCATTTATATAATAATTTAAACAATGTTTTGACCAGATACCTCGTTTATCGGTTTATACAGACGTCAGAGTACCTCCGAATGTGATTTCCTTGTAGTGACAATCCAGATTCGCTCGTATATTCACCTCCTTCGTTACATTCAGGATGTATGATTAGACTCGGAACAGCAAACACATGCACACTCCCATGTAGAACAAGTACCCAGATATAGTAAACACCAAATTTGTGAATTTACCCCCTTCGATACCAAATATACCCCCGCAATATGGTTTAATTGATTTTATATTTGATGAGAAATGACACAGCTTTTTCTAAGACTTTCTATCAACTATCAATCCGTAACCAAGGATTTTCATACATTTTCTTTATACGAATCACATTGAGTCACTCCCCATTCAATTAAAATAGATACCTAGGATACCAGGCTATCGTACAGTTATCAGACGATAAATTATATTCAACTTCCATGACTACTAGTGTGAATTAATCCAAATTATACTGAACTTACAAACAGGTATGTACATAAAATAGTAATTGCATTTCAATATGGTTGGTAGCTCTTATGAAACACAGCACTATCCTTAATTAATAATTTTCATATTTTATTTGTTGTACGTATAAATTCATGTTTAAATGCTAAAAATCCTTATATTGTACTGTATATTTATCAAACAGTCAAGTAAATTTCACATGTGCCTTTATAAGGAAGGCAAGTAAAAATACTAAGGAAGTTAATATGAAAACATGTATAAATATACATAGTAAAAAGCTTTTGCCTGTATGATTTAACATATTTCAGTTTCCTAATTTCTTTACAGCATGTATATCCTGAATTAAATTTCTGTTTAAGACAATCAACGGTACCAATGTAAGTTCTATAATATTGGGGAATATTAATTGCCTAATTTTACCGAAAATTTTCTATTGTAAAATTCACACTAATATCGTAGGCTCCCCAGTAGCTAACTATATGTATTTCATATTTCAGAAATATTTAGAAAATATTAAATCTTTCTTGGATAATAGTTATATTAACATAATATGTATAAAATATATTATATAAAATATATTAGGAATAAGTTTTAAAGCGGGCGAACAAACGGGCCACCTTGCGTCGATGCATTCGCATTTTATATCACTACATATTTAGATAATTTTTTTATTTTACATTTTATAAGAAAAACAGGCACTGTTGTTACTCTCTTGTAACTCTACGGTTCATCTGTTTTATTGGAGTACATGAGTTGGAGCACACGTTCTGAATACGTACCTGCCGCGCCGGAAAATTTGCCCAACTCTACTTTTTATTATTTGTATTGTATTATACGTTTGAAATTTATTTTGTATTGACGTTTTTTAAGCACTATTGTATTACGGAAACAAAATAATAATAAATAAATACAGTTTTTAATTAATAATAATAATGATTTAATCCGCTATATGAGTGTGAATTATATGATCGAATTCTGCGTAATATATATAAAGCTTTGGACTTTGGACGCGAATATAAACACAAATATAAACAATATCTAACCCTGTACAGTACAATATTATTACGGGAGTTTAAGCGCCATACGAATAATTGCATTCCGTGAATCAGAATGTTCATTGATACTACTAACCTACATTAACAAAATGAATCAACCGACAGACTGTGTGGTGGCAACGGCGCGGATCGGCGTCCTTCAGTTTCCGTAGTCGTAATACCCTGTGGTGTTAGCCGCCTTCAGTATGCGGGTGCGCTCGTTTTAGTGAGAACTAAATTGCCATTTGCGTCAAAGGATTTTTACCTATTATTTAAGTGCAACGGTGTTTAAAGATTCCCCGAGTCCGCGCAATGATGTAATTGCGTTTATTCATATTCCGACTGTTTTGTTTCAATGGTATTCGCATGCTAAATCATTCCCTGGATTATTGCTCAATATTGTTGGAAATGATAGTCGGTTTTAATGATTGTTGCTTGCTGCATGTATAGGTTGCGGTGATTTCCTTGCACGTAAAACAAAATGTTTCATTAGCATATTTCATTGCACATTCTTTTATCCATGGTTATTTTCCTACTTGTGTATGATTAATTTGCAAATCCAACAATTGTTTTCAGTACCACGGCATTTGTCCTCTTTAAATTGCACAATATATGTAGTTTAATCGATTTCAGATTTTACGTACTAATTTTATTGTCCCTTTATGCTTAGAGCTTGTATTTTCTTCAGGTTATTTTGCTAATGCTGCAAGCACATTTATTTTTGAATTAAATATGTGGATAGTTTGAAGCTAAATACCCCATTCGAATGTATATTTTTCAGCAATTATGTCCAGAATTATTTAGAAACTGCTCACGTAAATGCAGCCAATTAGCACACATTTAGTTTTGCTTTACATCATTAAACAAGATCTATAGGCATAAAGTGTCTATTGTTGTTTTATCCAAGCTTTGGGAACGCGAAATAAAATTTCCTTTAGTAAATAAAGATAATGAAATCGGTTGGTGAATTCCGATTAGTATATAATATATAGCTTGCTCAATACTGATTTAACACCGCTTAATTACAAATATTTAGAATTTATTGAATATAGTAGTCCTGATGATTAATTTTTGTAGCCTAGGATATACTTACCTACTATATTTACGCATTTAGTATTTGACAATACACTTGTATGTACACCTGAAGATGTTAGCTTAGCTAACGAAATGTACATTGTGTTTTGGTGATTAAAGAATTTGTGAGACGGAAGTTTATTGGTATTTCCTGTTAGTTATTAGTATATAGTATATTAGATATTTAAAATAACTTGTGCACTATCTTTTCTCACGACTTAAGCAAAAAGTTTGATAAAAAAAGAAAAAAAAAGTGTTATTTTTATATCTTCCGAAAACATTTGGGATGTCATAGTAAGTAACTTATTTTACGTGATAAATGAGGTGTCGTAATAATTACTTTTTAATTAATTCATTTCAAAATTGTAATGTATTTACTACATTGAAGTTATTGCTTCATTACCGGTTTCGGCTAAATTATTAGCGTTCTTCGGGAGAATAGAAAATAATTTAATCTAATAGCCAATCAAAAAACTGGAATAAATGATCAATTGTAAGACTAAAGGATAAAATGAGATACGCACGGTACCGCAGACGCACCTTCTCCAGTCACCCTACTTCTAAAACGGACAGGATTACACTGTCAGGGTAAAAATGTAATAAATAAATTACAATTTCGAATCGAAGTAATTAAATACTACACTTCACTTATCACTTATCCTAACCTAATTATGGAAGGAAGATCACTATATAATTATTTTAATCGGAATGACATCATATACGTTATTTAAGGTCAGTTTGTATTGGGGTTCTTTATTTCAAAATTAGACAGTGTTTAGTGTATCCACGAAACCAGGTATTCTAAATATTTCTATCGAATTTATTTATTATTTTAGTAACATAACATTTTCTGACTAGCATATTTTGCCCAGACGAAAAATATATTTGAGTGGGGTGAGGTGTTTTCCGAAATCTTTCAATATTTATACGTTAAAAAATAAGTAAGTAAGTAAAAAATTTAGATGAAAATACTTTTATATTAAAGGCATATTTTATCTGCTTCTTTCATTAAAATCCAAAATATAGCCAATGCACAATGTTTTTCATTTGTTCCACATTAGGGGAATTGAGACGTGTAATTAATTAACAGATGGCCACACTTGACTTAAATTGCATATTCATAATTTTTTATGGAGCATTTAGATTTTTTCTTATTATTTGGTATTGTATATTGGACACTAATAAGTCAAGAGATCATAGGTATACAGTAATCCCGCAACAACATTCGTTGGAGTTAAGTATCATCAAAGAACTCAGAGAAACATTGAAATCGTAAATGCTTAGTTCATCTTTCTATTGTTAAGGGAAACTGTGATCTAGAAAGCAACAGAAGCAAGCATTCGAATAAATGAAAGTTTAATAAATGTCAAAATTTTAATTGTAGAATGTTATAGAATTATGAAACAGCAACTTTAACCTATGTCCGTAAATAAGCAAAAACAAGAATTTTATATTTCAGAAAGGTGAACTGTTTTAGTACCCTCTTTCTACAGTCTCTCCTTCTTCACTGTGTAATGCATTAATAAAATAATGGTGTATTCATTATACTCGATGATAGAGATGGGCATTTTGAAAATTATTGTGTCGGCCCGGCCCGTCTCATTTGCCAGTTCAGCCCGTCCAGGCCCGCCCGTCAGCCCATCAGATGTGCCTATATACTTTACTTTAAAGAATTACATTTTTTAGGTCTAGCTGCAAATATCGAGAAAACCAGTTGTCGTAGATAGTATTGGCAATAAAATGAAATAGACAATTTACACGTAATATTTGTAACTACAAGTATGCATACAAATTATACTTTGTTAATTTATATTTAGTATTATAGCCTTTCTCTATTTCAATTATTTTGGAATACGGTAGTTTAATGTTTAAAGTTTAAATGAAATTATTTTTTTTACGTTTCAATTTTTTTTCTTCTTTCCTACAAAATTTAATTTAACTTATTATTTAATTGTTTTATATTACATTCATTAACGACTTACCCATAGATAAAGCGAGTAGACATCATTAATTTTTTGTACTGTACTTGGATAAATGTGTTTTATTTTATTTTTTAATTTAATTTTTTTTATTAATATCGATCTAATTATAACAATTTTACAAATACCACATCATTGTATAAAACATTAAATACATGTTACTTTACAAACTATATGAATACAAATGTGCATTAAGCATATACTACGCGGCAAACAGATCGATTTAAAAACAGTAAATAGTAACAACAATTTCTTGTAAACTGTTCCTTGTTTATACTCAACATATTCATAGATGTTGAGAAAGATTCTCGCTTTAACCTTGGCACACATTTTTTAAACAATTTATGGATTTTTAAAGCTACAAAAAATATTATATACAATTAATTTGAAATTAAATAATTATATCATACTAAAGGTGCAACGATTGATTGTTTCTCTGTGGTGTTTTACTGAGGTTTTCATTTACGTCATTTTTTGAATTTACCATTATAAGATTACTATATATATTACTTAAATTATTTACATCATTTTCATCATTGATTGCATATTTATGTCTTTTAATTTGCCACATCTCTTTAAACAGCCTTTTTTTGTATAAGTGTTACTTTATCAAATTTAAGTTTGTGAATTTTGTCAATCGCATGTTTTGCTAATGCTGTTGCATTATAATTGCCTGTGTTTGTACTATATTTATGGGCGTAAACTTTTTTTTTTCTAAATATTCCTTTGATTGACCAATATATTAGTATTACAGTAGTTTCCAATAGAGTGCATTTCAATTAAAACGAGCCACTCCAAATAACTCTTTACCTGCTGTGATTTATATAAAATTCCAAAATCTGTCAATGGTCATATCAAGGGAGAGCAACTTTTAATGACTGGCTTGACGATTTAAAATCATTTCTGGTGGTGCAGCAGCTTCCACCACCTTTAAAGATGGGCCTTATAAATAACCACTCATTCAAAAGGTCTTTTATTTCTCTTTACGGCAACATGTATCAAAAAGTCAAAGTATTTTTTTGATCAGTATGCAAAAAGTGTGTACCTAATTTGCAATTTGTGTAATAAAATACGCTCATAATGAAATAGGTTCAAATGTTCTCCCTATGTGCTCTCCTGATATTTCACAATATCTTGTGGTAACCAAGATAACTCCTATTGGCTTTTATCATATTATCCACTTATAAATTTTAATGTCGCTTTTGTCCAATTTTCTGTTTCTGTTTTCATCTTTAGATACTTATTTTGTACGGTATTAGTTTGCGTTTGCACTGTTTAGTTGAATTTTCTTTCGTGAAGTTTACTTTCAGTTTAATCGTGAATTCACAATAAATTAGTATGGTCTGTTCTATCCAAGAACGTGTGGAATTAGTGACTTTATATTATGAGAACGGGAGATGTGCAAGATCTACAGCTCGCTTATTCAACGAAAATCATGCGGGTTAAAATGTGCGACACTAGTACGTACTGCAATTAGCCCAAAACAAGATTTTCAACGGGTTGTCATTAATGAACATATGAATGTCTAAGCCTTAGGTCAGATCGCAGTCCTTGGAAATATGACGTCGACACAACAAGCATCTCAAGTATCAGGAATAACCCTTTCACTAGTTTGTAGAATATTTGAAAAGTTCAAGTTTCATCACTTTTACAGGAACTAAATGAGGATGGCAGGCAGTTGAAATTGGCTGAACTAATGACCGGGCGTCTCAACAATAATCGAAACTTAGTGTATAATATCTTCTTTTCGAACGAATCATCTTTTTTATTGAATGGTAAAGTAAATCGTCACAACTGCAGATATTGTAATGACACTAACTCCTATTTGACGCGGGAAATACATACACGACGGCCACAGAAAAGGAATGTATTGACGGGACTTTAAATAGTTAAATGTTTTTGAACATGCTGGACGATACAATCAATCTTTTAATCACAGAAATATTGGAGCAATATCTTGATTTGTTGGAAGATGGGATAGTATTTCAGCAAGATGGAGCGCCTCCACTTTACGTTGCCGGAGTACGATAATTTCTGGATCATCACGCGATCGTTGGATTGGAAGAAGGGGTGCCTAGACCTGCGGACCTGCAAATATTGTAAAGTTCCAAGTTGACTTAGAGAAATACAGGTTCACCGGTATAAATGGTCACAAATTAATTCTTTGCAATTTTATCAGTCTATAAAATATACCTATCTTGTTCGATTTTAGCTGTCACACCAGATATCTCGGCTGTTGTTAGAGATATGACAAAATGCTAAAGAAGAGAAGTTATTCTACATCTAATTCCCTATTATATGCCTTAGAATAAAAAACAAGTGAGTATCAAATGTGTTAGATATAGCAAATACATATATAATATATTACAATGATATGTCATATGTCATGTTATTTAATCATTTAGAAACATAAAACATAATTTGAAAAATTTGTTACAAATGCACACTTTGGTAGATTAGAGTTTTAATCGAAAAAAATAGGCAGTGAAACAAATAAATTTTTCAGCTTCCTTTTCGACATAATACTGTCTTGACAACATATGTTATTGCTATTTTACATAAGTATGTATAACATAACAACATGAACAGAATAACAATAAATTAATTTGTAAACTAAGTTTAAAATTTCATAAAGCTATAGTTTCTGTTCAACATGATCGTCGTTCTTTTGCAACGCCTTTTGCAGCATGTATTGTGTGTTTTTGCCACATGCCCTACGACTTGGATTTTTAAGATCGTCTAGGTCTTGTGGACAATTTAAACAAAAAAACATAAACTTTCTGCTTCAAAAAACCTCACACAGAAAAATCTAAAATAGAGAGATCTGGCGATCCCGCTGGCCTCTATTATTGCCATTACATTTAATGTACACAAGTAACATATCAGTTTTTTCATCATTAGATTAATGATCACCTCATTTTGTGCTACTTTTGATGAAAATAATAATATGTATGAATTTTTTCAGTTAGTTTGACACTAACTGCTCTAAAAGCTCTAGTAATTGTTTAATATTTCGGGTCGGGCTAGCTTTTACGTTCTACTCGATGGTTGTGCCGCTTATGAGTAGCCAAATGGTACATTGATTTTTACAAATGTCGAATTGTACCCTTTAAGAAAAAAAAAAGAATGTCTGCAATAACGCGGTATTAGTGATCCTTGACTATGAAAAGTTAGGAAACCGCTTACATTCTTTATATTCGGTGCAATTTGAATTCTGTTTGAATTGGTTCAGTGCCCTCAAATTCAGTAATCTCAGAGGGGTGGTTAATGATAGCAAAAACTTGAGCAATCTCGGTCAAAATATGTTTATTATATATCCATAAACAAGTGGAAGAATAAAATGAAAAGATGATATCTTTCTTCACTGAATTGTATTATCTATACAATTATCTAGACGACATCTTTCGGCTCATTTACTAAGCCATTTTCTGGTCTATATGTCAAAAGAAACACAAAATAAAATTGACGTAAAATTGGTTTAGTGTTAAAATGGTAATTTTGAAGAGCGCCCGAAGAGGAGCATGAAACTGTTAAACCTATGTGTATTTAACATATGTATACATGTTTTTTTAATATATTTATTCACCTTTTCAATTAATTTAGTCAAAATACGATAGCGGCATTGGTAATAGCTTACTGCTCTATAAATTTCTTATTCTTCACTTTCGCTTCTCACCGACATTAACTTTAAATTAATGAATTAAAGAAAAGAGAATTTTCCAGCGGTTTGAGTATTTTTTGTAAGTATTTCTTAAGTTTGTTCTTGAAATCCGCGAAATAGAAAATGTTAAACCGTCCTCTAAGTTCACATTTATAGTAGGAGAAACTAAAAATTGCAAAGTTTGCCATTACCTCCTCCAAGAATGAGATTCATTATCGTAGAATTAACGCATACTAAACCGTGCTAAAGCATTGTATTTATTGTATAGAAACCTAACGAAGTGCAAGGATATTTTTTCTGTCGTTGCCTTCACTCTAATTATTTTATATTAAAGGTATATTAATAATAAATACCAAAGGATTATTTTTTGTTAGTTATTGCTTCCTTGAAGATAATTAACGCATAGCCTTGCATTTAAGGTATTTCATTTGGAGGTGTATGTATGCGCATTTAGTTGTGCGTCATAATATAAAGAACTAATCGATCTTTGAACCTACAATTTCTAAAATGTCTGTTAGACAGATATTCGTCACAACTTTCTAAGTACTTATTGTGAAACGACGATGGAAAATTGATAAGACGGAAGCCCCATGATATCATCAATATATGTATTTAACTAACCTATATCCGGTCTTAGAAGAACTAACAAGATGCCCGTAGAACCACTAAATAACCCACATATCCTTTTATAGTCATTTCCTTTCGATTTTTCTAATCGTTATCAATAATGATAATAAACTATCAGATTCTTGTCCTAGATTACTCAAATCAATTAATCATTGACACTTATGGCTGGAATAGTGTTACGTAAATAGCAGAGGCAAACTCATCTCGTTTCTATGAAACTCGATCATATCCACAAGTTTATTGAAGCGTATTTAATTATCAAATCATTATACTTTTGCGGTTACCCACTAACTGCCTGGATATGTTATAACTATACCGAGCAATTATTTGATTGAAAGATGAATAGACGTATGGACTTGTGTACATAAACACATGATGTATGTAAGTACTTATGATTAAATCTATTATATAGTAGGTATGTATATAAACAATACAGTGAGTCAATTTAAAAAAAAGGTTGTGTAATGTGTGAATATTCACCAAAAAGCAAATACATCCTTAAATTCTGTAGATGAATTTTACTACAGTACACTATTGTAAATTATGTCGGGTATTTCTGGAAGATGGCTTGAACTTCAACTTGGCTAAATATTTGCAATAGGTAAACGACATTTGGAAATTAAGCAACCTCCAATTTAAACGGAAACTCTTGAGATCTTAATTCAAAACAGCATTCTATAAGTATATCAACTGTAACAAATTTATGATTTTTCAACCTACAAAAATTTTCAATGTTGCCTAATTTAATTTTGCAGAAAAATGATAAATATATCCCTTTTTTGCTATATCTATCACTGACAGCAACAAACTAAATACAGTTTTCAAATTTTTATGTAAAGTCATCATAACTAAGTTAACTAAGTTATCGTTACTGTGATACCCTTCAACGTTATGCCGATAGATTTAATTACTTTTTATTCAAATTCAAAATAATACAATAGTATATGTGTATGTATGCAGGGCGATTATACACTGCGATGTAAAAGTCGTATTATATCTCCTATTTTCGCTATTTTACATCTGGCTTTCCAACTCTATTCCTTTCAGAAAGTGCCTGCACATTCCCCAGGTGTAACGCCATTGCACAGGGCTATGCAAGTTGAGAGAATATGGATGGTTGTTTCATCCTGTGCCCCACAAAATCTACTCTCAGATTCCTTTGTTAATCCAAGCTTACTCAGATGTTCTTTCAGTTTACAATGATCTGAAGGTATTCTGGTTAATATGTAAATATTATTCTTACTCAGGTTGATGCGTCCTGTAAATCTCTTCCGGTTATTGGTTCCCAGAAGAGCTTTGACTTGCTTCATTTTCTGGGGACTCTTTCGTTGATTTTCTCTGCTCTATTTAATTTTTTAGCAAAAGAATTCCGGCCCTAACGATGGTATTCCAGCCTTTTTTTTTCTGTAAAATTATCCACTATTTCGTTTTCTTTTACTCCGTTGTGTTCCAGAATCTACAAGACGTTTACTTCGTTCCTTTTGCCTAACTCGCTTAATGGCTTTATTGACTGCTTAACTATCAGACATAATGATAATCTTCTGCTTTCGGTAATTTCTGTCAATATTGAGTCTGGACGCGTCTTTCAATAGCATGTATTTCCGCCTAGAAGCTAGAAATATTTACGTTTGGCCCCATATATTGATATTCCAGTTGGTTCTGCCATATTGGAGCCATTCGTGTACCATTTTATGGCATTTATATTGAATTTCAGGTTTCATGTTTTGATCCCATTCGCTCTTGTTGTTAGACTTTGTAGTTAATTCTCCCACAAAGCTGAATGTTTTTGTCATCTCGCGGCATTTGATCACCGTCAGGAGATTGTAGCCTACGCCTAATTGTTCCTTCCTTGATCATTCTGAGTGTAGTTCTTTTTACCACGTTGTACACCACAATGTGATGTGGTCAGATCCAGTACTGTCTCGATAGTTGCTGTTGGGCAGGTTCCCATGTCTCCAGTTACGCAATCTGGTCTTTGCATTTTAGAGAGGTCAATTTCGCGGTGACTAGATTACTTCTCTTGATCCATAAGTGATAATCGATCTGATTGTCGCTGTACACATTTCTTGGATTGTATTCTCAGTTTTTTCTTGCAAAGTTTTTGCACAGCATCAAGGTTTTGTTTTATTGGCTACTTCAAGTTCGTGTTTGTTTCAGAGAAGACTCTCACATAGATGTTGTTAAATTTATATGCATATGTACCAAAATTAGTTGTCATTTTGATTTAGTAGATTTGAAGAATCTCATATAACTGCAGTAACGTCTCACTCTTATCAGGACGGTAGAGAATATGGTTTACTATAACGGATATAAATCGAGAATACACCCTCGACATCTGGTGTACTCCGCGATCTAATCTTGGACCCTTGTTATTTAATATGTACATAAATGACCTGCTGAAATTCACGGGTTGTTCCGCGTTAGCCAATGTAGGTGACTTGAAGATTTAACGGGTTGTTGAAATCGCAAATCGATTCTGAAAGGTTAGAGTTTGCATATACTCACCGGATAGTGTCTAAAAAGTAAATTGCTTTTGATGTTGTTAAATCTCATTACGTGTGTATTTAATCGATATGCCGGCAGAATAGTCTCTAGCTACAACATTTTAACATCGAGATATAGCTAAAACACTTATAAAGGACCCTCATGTGCTGATTGATGAAAAGCTCTGCTTTTCGGATCGTATTTCCATGATTACCACAGTTAATTTTCGTTGCGTGAGTTTCATTTGCTGCAGCAGTAGAGATTTTAAGTGTCGCCATTTTGAAATAATAATCTTGTTATTTTTATACGTATGATAGTATAATAATAATAATAATAATAATAATACAATAATAATTTTATATGTTGTAATTTTCTTAATCCTTGCTTTTCCACATTCCTATTATAACATTGCTTCATATACTTTTTTGTTTATAATCACTTTAAGTATTTTCTTAGGCTTCCTTGGAAGCTTCATGTTAAAGAATATTTTGGGTTACACAAAAAGCCAAGAAATCCAGATCATTTTAGTTTCTACGATGGCTTATGTAAAAAATCCTTGTTTGCATTCTTAATAGTATCCATTTTAGCAAATACGCTAAATAAATTATAAATTTTATATATTTCGTTTTAGTAGAATTTAATTTATGTATGTAATTATAATTAGTCACGAATTTAGGTATTCCATCGTTTTATGTGTTATGTCTATCATTTCAACCAGCCTTAACGTAAATAAAAAATAGAACCCATCGTTAACTATAGAGTAAATAAAATCGTTAATTCGTCAACATTCAAGGTAGCTGTGCACACCTACGCTCTGACTCATTCAATACAAATTCCGATACACGATTTCTACGTTTATTTCATAATATTCCACAACCAATCGGATTCCAATACCTCCGATAACTAAATAATCATATTACATGTGATAAAATTCCATTTAAGCCGAAGAGTACGTTCCGATTTACCGTTCGTATCTTCTACTTTAAGACTCGGAACAAGAACAGTGAAAGTAGCTTGCATCAACAGAAAGAGCCTGGTACAAAATTGGAACGACAATTCCAATGCATTGAATAAACACTATAACTGAGATTCCAGTTGACGTCATAGCTTTTGAGGTAATTCCTTGAGAAAATTGAGAACTGAATAAACGTTAATGTATAGAATTTTTACTGGTTTGTTTATAGCTGACATAGGTCAAGCGTATGAACGTTATTAATTGTCGGAAAACAGATTATATTTCTAGCATTGTAAAATTTACAACCAAAATGATAAAGGAGGGTGTTATAATATTCCTGCAATGTCAGTATTTCATTTGGTAACTATGAGATCTGCAAGTACAAGCTGGACTGTATGTTAACTAATTAACCAGCGAATTCTATGCGAGAAGTATTCCTTACATTTCTGCTTCTATTGCCATCATCTTCTTTCTTTAATTGATTTTGTCTTTAATAGTATACCATACTGTATTTATTTTATTTTCTGTATATCCTGGCATAAAAATCACTACTTCTAGTACTTTCTGTGGTTGCTGATTATTAAGTGGAGAATCCTTATTGTAACCAAACCACAATTACATACTGTTTCCTTATTGGTCGTTTATACTTTTCGATAAGAAGAAGTATTTGGATATAAATTATTAATGTTTATCTTTTATTCTTCTTTTATTTAATATGCTTACATCTATTTCAATGCTTTATAATAATAATTCCTAATAATAATGAAACTTGTCTCAATTTCTAATGCTTTGTTGCGTACTACTGAGACTATTGTAATACAGCTTAGAAGTGTTCTATATTGGCTATCTTGAAGAACAGTTTATATATTAGGAATTTTAATAAAATTTAAAAGATTTTAGCGACGATTATCAAGTGGGGAAATATTAATAACAAGCAGAAGGGACACTGCTCTGAACGCATTTATACATACATCTTTAGAACACAATGTTTGTCTTTGTATATGTTCATTGCACAACCTTCAGGGATACATTTGCGCCATTTCATACATTTATCTCAAATATAAACAAACACGGAAAATTGTTGTCTTAAATTTTAATAAACAAGTGTACCTGACACTTGGTGTAAATGTTCAACTGAAGCCCAAAACTGGTATACATTGGTAAATATGAAAATTTGTTTACCCGAGTTTAACGGGTTATAGAGAAAGTTGGAAGATGAAAGAAATATTTCAATTAGGATTCTTCCTCAATTGAATGTTTCAAGTCCTGATTTTTTTTTATTTTTAAGTGTATAGATTAATTTCTGAAAATACAGTATCAATCACAACAAGCACTAAATTAAATGGGAATTAGAAATTTGGGAATTGGTTATTTTTTGAGCAAAACAAAAATATCCCAAGAGAACTTGTTTCCATATAATTGCATTGTCTTTTGGACAGTTTCTTTCCTTCTGGACATGAGTACATTGCAAGTATTCGTCAAAATTCAAACAAAAGCAGAAAATACATTGTCTTAAAAAGTCGTGGCTTAGCGCATTCTTTTTTTTTTTTTTCCAAATGAATCCATCGGATCCTTTTTTGTAACAGCAAGTTCTACGGGCATTTTTCAATTCGTCCCGCAAGAGGTATTTTCAGGTGTCATGGTATTATTGTATTTATCACCTTATATTCATAATATAAAGTGTAAAATATCTTCAACATGAGATATTTGCGCATCGTAAACGAACCAGTTGCTGTTTAATATTTACAGCTCTTATTGGATGTTTGATTGGTTTGACTGATACTGGATTAATATTTTTTAACCCTGACTGCTGTGCTTTTTACGACTATATGCGTCAATACTGTTGTAAAATGGAAAAAGCTCCATCTGATCATTTTCCTGTTTTTCATGTAAATTAATGAAACAATCTGACTGCGTTCACTATACGCTTTTCTTGTTAAAGATTAACTAAAATGTTGGTGATATTTCCTTAATTTAAGGTCTGTCGTTTTTCCAGTGCATTAAATATTATTTATGTAGGGATATTTTAATACTATTTTAATTATAGCCATAATTGCATGCCTAGCTATGTTATTTTAATTTGAATTTTTAGTCTAAAGTTTCTGCAATAAAAATTTTCACAATTTTAGTAATGATAAGAATATGTATTTTAATTTAACCATTAAATGTTCTAAGTTCTGTATAAACAAAAATGATGTTGATTTACAGAAATAAACGGTTACTTTCTTCGGTTTTAATGCTGAATTTAGGCTTAATTTCCTAATAAACATTAATCCTTTAACAATTAAGATTTAGTTAATATAGCAAAATATTTCTAATTCGTTCAAATAAAATACTTTGCTGTTACAAATAGTATACCGTTGAACCAACAAAAAATTGTCAAGATTTCTTTTCCAGTTGTAACTTTATATTTTGTTCAATTCGATTAAAAGTGTTGTTAAAGTGATTATGGTTAACGAAATACAAATGTATCTCAGTGCAGCATCAGGCCTTCATAGACTATGGTTGAAATCAGAAAAAAATTTTTTCTTTTTGTTGGTATCAAAATCCAATATGGCTCCTACGGGAAATAACAGTGTTCTGGAAGAAGAGAATGTCAAATATAAATTTCGAGTACGCCATTACATAGAAAATGCTTTCGAGAAATTTTCTGTAAAAGACCAAAAATAGATGCTAAGTGTAAACAGGAATGACGTTTAATTTTACTAAATGTTATCAATAATAAATTAACTAACACAGATGTATTTTTTACTAGAAGGTCGCGTTTCCTACACTAACAGAGATCTCTTAATTTCTTTCAAAATGCAAAAATTTCACGTAAAAAATACCTTTCCCTAAATTAAATAGCTCTGTTGTTTAAATATTGATGAAAAGTGTTTTTCGTTTACAAAAAAAATATTTTTCCATGATTTAAATAAAATACATAATTATTACTTCTCTGTTTCAAAAATCGAAAAATATATATATATTCTATTAAAAACTACCATTTCCAAGAAAAAAATATACTGCTTTAACTAAGTAAAGCCTTCCTATTAGTGCAACTACGTTGCACTAAACTGCAGTGCTGCAAATTTGTCGCTTAGTGTAAAATAATTAAGTTGGATTAGAGCAGGGATCGGCACTTCAACATCTTTAAAAAAATTGCAAATATATGAGCAATTTCCTTAAGTATGTCGTTTTTATTACCAAGGTAAAATTTTGCGTAACTTTAGTATGTAAAACAGATACTCAGAACATATATTCATGAAATTATATTCTGCAGGTAATGTATATTGAGAAAGTTCATAAAAAAAATACGCTTGTGAATTAAATAAATACGTAAGAACAAGAGCTTGTTTGAAAGCTTGGTATTTCCACCAACAATACACGTATTATCACGTATTACACAAGTCTTCGGCTGGGCATTTTTATAAAATGTGAATCAATTCCATTATTTAGTACGAAGTATATAGGAAGATATCTTACAAGTTATATATAAAAATAAGTGCTGTGTAAATCTTTGTAGAAAAAAGGAAAATATTGGAAAAGGTACAATGTTCCTGGGAAAACTTCATTAAAAACAATTAAATATGATAGGTAGCTCAAAACCTTGTACACATCCAAAGTAGTTTTATTAGCTAATATTGTTAATTTTAGGAAATATCGATATAAAGGTGCCCTGTTTTGCATATTAAAACGTTGACAGTTGCTAAATGATATTATTCTTTAGCTTATAATTTCGAGAAGAAACAACTCTTGAGTTTAGATAGACATTTGTTAGTATATGTCGACGACAACAGTAAAATATTTTAAGTCTTCATCTCTAATATACAACAGAAATAATAATAAGGCTAGGCCGATGCTCCCTGTAATTATCGAAAGCTGTTGGTGATGCTAAGGCATGGATCATTATTAAATATAGATAATGAGTGAATGAAAAGACAAGAAGTAACAGCTTCTTTAAACTACTAACGAAAAGTAGAAGTAGTAAGTTATACCTGCTAACGCAAACAAGCAGTTTCACACATTACTGTTGGTTAGCAGTACGGCCGCAGCCTTTTATTTTTTTTGAAAATAATGCAAAATTGAGGAGTGTTTATTTTCTTTACCCTGAAGATCTTTCCTATATGCTGTTAGGTACCTATTTATATTGGTCAAATATAATATGCTTATTAAGTAGCGCATTGTCATGTAGCATTAAACTCAATAATTGAAGATTGCACACAGCTAAGTAAAACAATACTTTGAGTCAAAGCAATATTTCTTTGCCCCTATTTAAAAGAATCATTTCTTCATTATAGATATTTGTTTTAGTCAACACGTATTTCCTTTATTCAAATAATACAATTTTCATTCAAAGAAATATATATTAACTGAGGAGTTCTTTTATTTAACCTTTCTAAAATTTGAGGACCGTACCCTCATACCCAGCGGTGCCTTACTAAAAAGTGAGTCGAACACCGACTTCACTTGTAGTGAATTGCGCATGTCTAGCGATTCGTTCCTTCACCGCGCAGTACAGTGCGGAATGAGAGCCTTATTGAATTGATTTAAATTGAAAAGATCGATGTGAAGGTAACATTTTGCAGTAGTTAGACAAGGGTAGAGGATACCGGTGAGTGCTTGCCGTTAGACAGCGTTACCATACGGATTAAAGATAGTATATCGAATTGTATATCCGACACACAATCACCCAGCAGAATAGCATCCGGGTTTCTCGACTTTGAACTGGTAGAAATCATATTTTCATCCTTATTTTATATACCTTACGGCAATCGTCAGATCGAATGTGTGCTCTTGGTATATTATGCTTCTTATATTTAAGGCAAAGCATAGATAGGAACAATAATAATTAGAACCACGTGTACTAAATCTTCCGGGATATGTTTTATTATCAGGTTATTAAACGACAACTGAAGATGTTGCATCCATATTACTCTTCCTTTTGCTTTTGTAATAACAGAAAATGTTACCTCTCTCTTAAATAGGTATATATAAAGTAAATATAAATAATAATAAGAATGAGATGCATTTCATGCATAATTAACAGCATAAATTTAAAAAAGAAGTCAATTGGAACCTGCTTTTCTAATAAGTATAAAAATAGTGGTAGTTTGCGAAATTATTGTCGGCAGGTCAATTTTGAACAATCAAACGGTCAATTTGTGCCTATATAAGAATTTTGAGGTCTACCACAAAATTTATATATTTCACTCTTCCTTAATTTGTGTCTAGACTGTCGTTTACTATGAGAGCCAAGAGTGTGCGTCGGTTAATTTACATTTTTACTCTTATGTGGTTTATTTAACTCATTAGGGAGTCGATATTTTTAGTTGAGGTGTATAACCGTTGTTTTGGATCACTTCACTAGATATATAGTAAATAATATTAGTATGAAGGTAGTAGAAAAGAAACAACTCAAGAGTACGAAAATAAAGTTTCTATGATTATTCCATAAGACCTGGATTTATATTTTTTTTTAAAACTGTTATACTCAATGTTTAATTTTTCCCTACTTGAATGAAAGCTACAATTTTTGACTGATCATCTACATACTATTATGTAATATTATACATACATTTGTACACGACGGATTTCCCTATATCACTCCTATGAGTTAAATTGAGCAAATATTGAAGTTCCACCCATTCTTTACAATCCTTTTTGTTAGTGTACACTTACCACCTATTTGGGTTTTCTGTGGTCTGTTAGGCAACCATTCAATATCCAATTAGTAATAGCGAGCAAATACAAATTTCATCTGGGAAAATAGAAAATTGTATAACACTTTGCGTATTCATTAAAGCTGGTAATCAGATCCTTATTATCGTGTTATTAGGTTATAATGTGTACACTCGTAAATTCACTGTACGTAGTAAACATTCCGGCAGGCCAGCAATATGAAAACCGGTTTTGTGCACAACTAGTAATTAATTTATGTAAGTATACAATTAAAGATGTTCTGTATTGCATAAGTTTGCGTATGGACTTGTTGTAAATTTTTGGTAATACCCAATTGCATCCATTACAAGCAAATTAGCAAGCAGTACTCAAAATAAATATTAGTTGATCTAGTTCAAGAAGTACTAATCAATGTTAAATATCATGAAAAGTACAAGAGAAAAGTGTGGTTCTATGTAAAGTAGATGATTAATCTGATATATATGTCTATGCACATGCATTTATAAGCTTTCACATAATTTACATCTAGCAGCCACTGTATTGTTAATTGCAATCCAATAATGTTACTCACAAACACAAAATAGTTAAATAAATGCTAAATAATGGTATAAACTCAATATAACAAGTCAATAGGTGAGAGAAATGGAAGAAAAAACCCAAGAGGCTGCGGTATTACCCAAGTTTTCATGAAGGAAAGAGAAAGAAAAATTATAATAAAGGTTAAGATATACCATTAAAATAAAATTTATCATATAGGTACTAATAATTGGTACACAACAAATAATTTAAATGCTTTATGCTACTGATATTTTAGCGTTCATAAAATAGAATAATATAAAGAAGTATTAACCATGACTACACTAAGAAAAGAGATTGCATTAAATGAAAAGTTTTATAACTTTTGGTTTTTATCATGTTCAACGAAAAGAATACCTTTTCTCAGAAAAGTGTTTATTTTAATTGAAAGTAGGGTGCTGTTTTGCCGGAAGACTATTTTCTTCTTAAGTACATGCTTTTCGACGAAAAGTAACCTTAATTAAATGGAATGCACCTTAGTTTTGATTCATATTTTATGTCTGTATAACTTCTGTTTAAGTAAGGCAATACACATTACATATTATATTGTTATTATTATGTACATATTTAACAACATATTTTAGTTCCTTTTAAGTATGTTATGATATTATTGAATTATGAATAGTATTTTAAATAAAAGAGCCGGACGTTTCGATATATTTGTGTGAGCACGCATGTATACATTGATTTAAATTTTTTGCCTTTTAACGGAAAATGCAAGCGCCTGTATGAAGCTGAGTTTTATTCATGTTTCCACGTGCATAAGTCTCAGATACACAAACAATAACGAACAAAAGTGATTATTTTTCGCGCGAGGTTAAAGAACATTTCAGACATAATTGGAGTCTTTTCGGTTAATGCTGATTTACTTATAAGCCAAGGAACTTTATAGTAGTATATAGTGTTTGAAAGTTTCAAAACTATTAAACATGGGAGAAACGATCTTGTTGTTTTCAAACATTTTTCATGCATTTGGCTACAGTTACGAAATTATTACTTGATTTAGAAATATTAAAAATATTCCTGTATTCAATCAAATAAATAATGTTGGTAGGATTTATTTAAAGCTTGCGCAGTATTTATTGATTTAACTAAATATTTACATGTAAGTAAAAGTAAATATCGCATTTTATTTTCGTGTAGCAGTTTTCTCCCCATATAGTACAGCAGATAAGCGAAATTATTTATATGTAGTAGAGAAATTGTCGCATAGATGGCGTATCTCTTATTTAATTACAGTAACGAATTGACCTCAAAGAAGAGGAAAAGAACCTGTGGTGGTGCCAACTATAAAAATATCCTCTGTAAAAAGATACTTGAAAGTATCCAAGTATGGGGTTTGTATCCAAAGTACTTTATGTGACATAATTTTTTGGTTATGGTAGTACGTATCTAATATCTTGAAAAATATCTAATGAGACTTATTGTATCTAAGGTACTGCAAACATACGTAAAGATAAATAATAAAAGAAGGAAAAGACGTCCGTACATTCACGAAAACTTCTAAATATATTTAAGATTACATGTTTCATCGTACAAATGCCATCTTCAGGTCTTAAAACGTCATGTTAAAAAATCTAAAAATTAAAAGTCGAAAAAGAACATATAAATAAACACACACACACACATGGTCTAAAATACATTCTTTTAGACCGTTTTGTTATACTGCGATGCCTTCCTTCTCGATTCCATACCTGTGATAACGGTTCCACAGTTAATTTTAATCTGTTGTTTGTGTTTGTTTGTCTTTTTACATTCATTCATGGATTTCGACATACAATATGCAATACAGATGTTTACTATGTAAGAGATACTTTATGAATAGTTAGCTATTTCATTACAATATTAACAATTTGTGCGCTATCAAATGAAATAAAGAAGTTGTTAGAGATACGAGGCCCAGGTTTCGTTGAAACTAGATTTTTCGTAAATATTCTAACGAACATAGCGAAGCGTGTGGTCCAAAACTATGATTGATATTTCTAATAACTTATTTTGTTTCGTTTGCTAACACACAAGTTCTGCTTCTTGTAACTTCACAATAGATTTTACAAACCGATTTTAAAAATCGAATTTAAAAACTTTTAAAAACCGATTTTTCTAAAACCGACTAAGCGGTTTTAGTGAAACTTGTCCTACCAGCATTTTGGGAACTCTTTTACAGTTAGGTCCTTCAATATTCGAAGTACACTTGCATGTCTCCTAAACAATCTGACATTCTTGTTCCTGAACATAGTAATAATAACAAAAGGCTTATTATCAAAGAAAATCTTAAAGCGAGGTTTCAATATTAAAGCAGTGTTCTTATTAGACTTGCATTAACAGTACTCAAACAAATTCTTGGTTATTTGGAAATCATATATATAATGTCGTCATTTCCTTTCAATCTAAGTCACGAGAAAATATACTGAAAATCAAATTTCCCCCAACAATGTAAGCAATCCACAAGGCTATCTGTTCCTCCTACGCATACCCATTTATAGGTAGCAAAACACAATTAATCTCCAAACATTTACACTGTAGCACTGTGATGTCTAAACTTATTAATCTATTGCAAGTTACATCCTTGATGCGTTTCATATTTGTTCGACTGTGAATTACCGTCAGCAAATGGAAAAAGGGAAAAGAAACATGTCCTGTCAACAGCTAATGATCAATTATTGCCATCCTTTTTGTAATGTTGTTTTTAAGAACCTCACCTAGATATTATTACAAATATAAAGATCTATATTGAGTTACCAGGCTGCGAAAATCTTATCTAATTTAACTCGAAACGCTGATTAGATAGAAACTTTATTTTTATCTTCAATTTAGAATAATATTTTTCGTATTGTTTCAGAAGTGAACTTGCGGGAGTAGACTACACTAAACATTTTTCAAGCCACTTGTAAGGTAAGTCGTTTTAATAATTTAATTTAATAGTTCTGTACCTTTTTTGTATCGAAACGCGAATGATATTTATTCTAGTACATTTTAAATTAAGATATAGATGAAGCAAATATATCCAAACTATTTACCACGTACGATTCGTTACTTTTGATCCTAATCTAATGTAAACACATCATTCCAATGTCACATTCAATAATTAAAAATACTAATAAAGCATGCTTTGTGGATAGAGCTCGTCAATCCTTTTGCTAGCTGACTTTTATTACTCGCTTTAATCTTAACCTTAAGTAAGGACAACTTTCACAAAAAATGACGGTATCTGCAGGTTTAAAGAAAGGGGGTAAACAATAGAAAGACCTGCTTGCTGATCAGGTAGTTAAATGCAAATCATTAGTAATATTTCACTAATTATTAGGGAAGTATTTACGAATCCTAAAAATAAATATGTGCTTATCTAGGCAGTAGATATCAAACCACAGCTCCTATTTGTGCTAGCGTAAAGCTGACACTTATATATTTATGAATGAGACCATATAGATTATTGAGTGCTAATTACTTCCATACAGTATGTTAATATTTTCATATAGTATCTATATATACAACAGTGAATCGTAATTGAAAATTTGCATGTTGCAGTATTACAACACAGAATTTGTTCAAAAATAGTCTTTTAATATTTTTTAAACTTTTAAGTTGTCGATTTAACACAATATATTATAGTAAAATGCCAATATTTTTTTTTGCAACCATGCGTAACGTGATGCAAACTATATATTGTTTGTTACGTAAAAATAACTCATAATCATAAAAACTAATAAAAATTAAAAGACAAGTTTGTTTTAGAAATGAACGTACATAACCGTATGCATGCAGTATAATGTAAAATTAAAGCATTTCTTAGAAAATTTGGTAACATGTAGGAAATGCTTTTTCTTTCAAGTTAAAAGCATTGGAGAGGTTTGGAGGTAGATTCAATACACTATACGGTGTTAACAAGATGAACAAGTATATTTATTTACGGAGCATTTTTGTGGCAAAATTACACAGTGCGTATTATATCGTGTAACCTTAAAAATTGTGATATTAATTCAAAATTTTGAAAGATTGCTTAATGTTATCTGCAAGTTGTATTAATGTGCATGGGGAGAAGAACTGCTTTAAAACTTTAATTTTTATTACGAATTTTTCGAATTACCAATTTTTATATCATTAATATCTATAAATGAGAAATTACAAATAATGGTAGTGCAACTAATAAAGCTTTACAGTTCAGAGAATAAGAATTACATATAAACGCGAAGAGTGTAAAAAGCAAAGAATTATTACAAAATTCATTTCTCCAAATATCAAAACGGTGTGCCATATTGCTTTTTTTTACTTTCGGTTTGCTGAATGAAAGAAATGTAAGTAGTTGCTGCAGCAACTGATGTTTTACTCTATATTAATTAAGCACTAATTTCAATCATTTACCTTAACAAATGGATGTTTAGTTACCAGTAACTACATTCGTTGTTGCTCAGGCATTTTACTCTGACATAGATAATAAAATAATTTGGGTATACATTGTATCCTTAGTCATAGTCGAAAATAATAGAAAGGGCGGGCTCACTAAAAGGCCTGTTGTGACTCGTAACGCAAAGTGCGAATCGGCTAGACACAAAGTAAGACAGAGCTTACCTTGAAATCAGCTTACAAAGGAATTTAAGCCAACAGTTTTAAACCACCAATAGTTGAAATGAAATGTAATCTACCATGGAATCTTTCTAATTCTTTTTCACAGACTTGTGAATGAATTCTTTCTATGTGGTAATAACAAGGTTCTTCGTCCTACGTCATCCTTAGTTAATGATGGATAAATAGATGAATAGATAACCTTATTGTATCAGTGGTTATGTAAAACAAAAGAGTAATATGAGCAGTAACCACATGTATACACATAATACGATACAAAATAAGGACGTAGAGCCCTTATAAGACGCCTTTAAACTATATATAAAATAGAATATAAAGCATAAATCACAAGTACCTCATCCGATATATCTCACTAACCAGAGCCATAAAAAGAGTAGAAGCATTTGTAACTAAGAACATATTTTAGTTTGTTTCCTTTATTATTTAAATTATTCGATAGAGCGTTACAAATGTTTACTGAAAAATATCTATGCGAGTTATAGGATTTGCTAGATCCCTCTTTATCACACCTTACGAATTTAGATTTTCGAATACTGTACTCGAGTACATCGGAGTTCAATTTAAAATTCAGCTGTTGAAATATGCAGATAAAAAATTGTCGGTATGTCCAAATTTACCAAACGTCGCCTACATGTATCTGTATGGCCCTAAGTTTATCATGACACGGAAATGCACTTCTGTAGCAAAAAATAAAAATGGGTATAGGTTCGATCTGGCACTCGGAAGCAACAAACCATAGGTCAATTGAGAGTTGAAATGTGCAAAGTAAATATTTCCCAGAGTCGTAATATTACATGTTCCTCGAGATTTTCGTAGAACATAGAGCACTCCGCAGTTTATTCAAAACGTTATCAACCTGCTAGTGAGAGCTCAAATCACTGTCAATGGATAAGCCAAGTATATTCACCTCGCATGTATTATTTACTAAATCAATCCTAACTTCTACACTAGTTCCACTATTGCAGAGTAATAATTGATTCTTTCTAAATTAATAATTAGTTTATTACTAGAAAACCATTTCATTATTTACTCACATACCACGCGGCATTTACTTACAGTGTCATCATGAGCATAGTCCAAGCGATCATGTTCGTATCATCAACATTACCATTACATAGTATGGCAGATCATTTATAAATAAACTAAAGAGCAAAGAGCCCAAAGCTGATCCCTGCGGTATTCCTACAGAGCTGCACTTCAGATCTAAGTGATGTTTCAAAATGTCATCACCGATCCGACACTTACCTCAGTAAATTGCTCTCAATTCTCTATATACAATTGAAACATTTGCAAACTGCTTACCCTGGCGATGGCGCCATAATGATTTAATTTTGCTAATAGTAAGTTATGATCGTCAAGAATGACATTGTACCTATTATTAAATGTTGTCAGATTTGCGTGTATACACAGCTGATATAAGTCAGTGTGGTTATTAATACAGATAAAAAATACACTATGATAATCTAACGGAAATGTCACAATATTCTGTCACAATGAGATGTATTATGTAAGCAACTTCGCGTAAGACAGACATTGTTTCTTATGGCGAAATGTTGTTATTGATATTGCTACATATTTGCTAAGAATTTAGCATAAATACAGTTGGTATCAATTTGAAGTCAGGTACAACGCAGATATGGCGAAGATCGTTTGCTAGCCTGAAAGACCTATAATTATAAATCAAAATATTACATTTCGATTGAAGTTTGTCTTCTTTTTAAGTTATCTACATAGCAGTTTTTCCCATTTTGCTTCTGTTTTTACCTATCATGTTTTACATAATATTGCTGAAAAACGTGAAAGATGTTTTCATTAGAAAGGAAGACGTCCTAAATATAAAAAGTAAAGCTATGTATGTTCCGTAACCCCGTCCGGATTTTCTAAACTTACCTTTCACATTAAGAAAACCCTCACGGTCGAAATCGATTTTAATATAATAATAATTATATATGTACCGCCATTTATGCTCCTATCTGGCGTAATTTCGATATGCGCGTAAGCATACCGTATTATTTGTACCATGACTTTACCAGGGTAGAAAAAATAATAAAAATGTATTTTCCTTGTTGGTTTTATATAGAGAAATTGATCTTTAATTCGCGAGCGAATCATATTTTCGATTCCCGGAAAAATATAGATCTCGCTCACGAACGAATCATAAAGTACCAGCAACTAAAAATATTTATCACTCAATAAATGGTGTTTTGAATCGTATCATGTTGTGTTATCGCCATTTCTTTCTGAAATATTGAAAATTGAGTTGGAAAATAAATGTGAGTTTTCAAAATTTGAAGGTTTGTTTATTGATTTCAGTAATATCAATTAGGGGGGGGGGTCAAGGGGTTGTCCAGGATGTCTGTAAATATAGGTTATTACTGTTATGCATCAGATCGATGCATTTCTTAACATCAACTATTTTTATAGTAATAAATATATTTTGGCGAGTATTTGCGTTTAGGGGAAAAGTGTTTATCCATTCTAAATCTTTAAGCAAACCGCAAAGCTACCAACCGCTCAGCGAATTAACTTTTATAGGAAACAACAGGATCTACATAAGTTAGGTACATATCCCTCTGTAGTTTGTATATTGAAATAATGAGAAAATTTCTAATAACCTATACAAACGGACTCGATCTTTTCGTATTTTTATTATGGCGAGCTATATTTTCGAGACTCTTTCGCAACAGTAATTATTTCTTAGTCATACTAATCAAAAGTATTGATAACCCACTATTGTGAATTATTGATTGCCAACTAACGATAGTGCCCATTACTATTAATTTCTTTGCACACTGGAGCATAATTATGTTTTACACAGGATAGCTTTTTCGCGGAATAATAAAACTAAACAAACAATTTTTGTTGAGCAACCTTCCTCGTGCTTAATTATTTACCATTAATTGACGGCCTAAACAAACCCAAGCAACAGCATACACGTGAAATAAACATTCAATTGTGATTTATATCTAGAATATAATAAATAAAAATACAACTGTTTATAACCCGTAAAATATAGTTGATTAAACGTTTAAAATTGGTTTATACCTAATATAATAAACATAAAAATATTGCGTTGAAGTAATTTCAGCGATTTATACTACGGATATTTTATCTTTTAGTGCACGAGGGATAAACCAAATTAAATGTTTATTCAACTGTTTTGGCATTATAAACAGCTATCCAACGTTTATGGTGCTAACATTTACTTAAGTTACTTTAGAAACTTTCATTTAAATACTATCAGTGATTGGCTCTCTGAAAAAGCTGCTTCCTTTGTTAAGTGTAAAATACCAAAAGTGGCAAATAGAACAATGTGAACCACTAACTGGTAACTAACAAAAAAGAAACAAGTTTTCGTGCCTTGTTAATCTTCTTGCAGAAAAAAAGGCGATTGATTATATTATCATAAATATACATAGATTAAGGTTATAATTAAGTGAAAACGAAGAAAAAAATATATACAAACGATACGTGAATATGATCCCAACTTAAAGTTACTGTTTCTCTAGTAGTTTTTGTATTAGGATAGACAAGTTTACAAACATAGAAAACAGATGTTTGCTTTTCATTGTTTGAGCAAGTGTTAATGATTAAGAGCGGGAGACAATAAATATGTAAATATAATGAGTAGTATGCAAGGTGTATACCTGCTTGCTTGCCTTTCTCTTTGATTGCAGTAATTTATTTGGAGTGTCTCAATCTCGGATCTTATGAATGAGTCTAAACGGACGTTTGTACCAATGAGCAGGCTACAATGTAGGAGCGAATTCGTCGCCTACTACAAATACATTTCCTGTTTCGCTGCATATGTGCAAAGCACGGTGGCGCATTGTTTTTAGTTTTCGTATTTTTTTAACTATCGTTCTGTTCTTCGGTCCAACTCTACCGTGTCCACCACCATTCGAATCTGCTCCCTGTGGATGCGTAATTTCATTTCACGTTGACCTGCCAACAAACCGTCACGTTTTGTTAGGAATTTTAGTACTTGCTTATTTAAAATATGTGTGTAGTATGAATGTTGTAACGTATGTGTACAGTACAAGCATGTAATTGATATCGAGCTGCAGAGGCGCATTTCATTCTTGCGTTCGCCATTTGCGCTAGCGAAACGTTACAGAAGTGCAAATGTCAAACAGAAATTCTTCATCTCTTCTCGGTATTTAGTACTCATCTACCTGGAAATCTGGAGTTCTACGGTCTTGTATAATGAATGGATGAATTTCGAAGTGATTCATGAAAAATAACACAAGAGAATTACTTTTTTTCCCATCACTATGGCGTAACATGATATTGGATTTAATATATTTATAAATTACATATAAAAAAAAAATAGCTATATATCTCCAATTGTTTGTTTTATGATTTAGAAAATATTTTTTCATGTCGATCAGTTCTAAGAAATTCTCCTAATTTTCAGATTCTGTAAAGTTCAAAATAAATAAAAAAAAAAATGAATTGTTAATTCCTCAAATGAAAGTTAAAGGAGCTACTTATACATAAAATACTTAAAATAAAAAATACTTAAAAATAAAATACCTTTAGATTACGTGTGAAATATTCAATATAATTTTATTTTGTAAAGTAGAAATGCTTTTAGTATTACTATCCAAATTTGTAAGCAAGCCTAAGCAGGAAATTGAAAAAAAAATGCATTTATAAATATTCAGAAATCAATTTAACACCTAAATAAGCATATGCACATATTTGAATTGGTCACACAAAAAAATATATATACACTGAAAAATCCATGTGGTTGACTCAACCTAATTTTAGTTGTATTGACTAATTTTTTTTTTAAATATGGGTAAACAAATATATTGTTGGGCGAAGCAAACAATAATTGTTTGTTTTAACAATATCCTTAATAGAATTAAACAAATAAAATATTTTTTCAAATAAAAAGTTTTATTGGGTCAAATGTATGTAATACTTAAAATAACTAATTATTTCATTGAAAAAAATGAGATATATGTTTAGTTCAATAAATTTT
Organism: Protaetia brevitarsis; assembly: GCA_004143645.1. Lineage (NCBI taxonomy): Eukaryota > Metazoa > Arthropoda > Insecta > Coleoptera > Scarabaeidae > Protaetia > Protaetia brevitarsis. Next base: position 2,017,878 of record RXPK01000311.1, on the reverse strand, counting down.
TGTAAAATTGATCAAATGGAATATTTACTTCAAACAATAAATGTTATTGACTCAAATAGTAATAACGCACAGAAGAACAAAACATTTTGTTGAAACAATTAGATTTATTTGCTTATTTAAATATGTATTTTTTATAGTGACAATATTTTAAGTAAGTAAAACATATATTGTGCTTCACTTTACTAAATATTTATTTGAGGTTACTGCATTCCTTTTTTATTTCAAACAATAATTTTGTCAGAATTACTTACCTTATATCTGTTACCCCAGCTCTTTTATTCCTTAATCAAATTTAGTATCAACTCTTACCACAAAATTTCACTATACAATAAAGCGTTACTAGAATACTGAATAGCGAAGTTTTGTGGTAAAACTATAAAGAGTAAATAATGTAGTAACCAAAATGAAATATATAATCTATTATTTTGATATTAAAGGCGATTATTCAGTGTTTATGGAACACGGATTATACGACACACAATCTTGTTTGGAGGGAGCTGTTGTACTCGTAGAGTATGAAAAATATTGAACTATCAACTTCAGGAAATACATTTCTGATGTACACATGGTTTAAATCTTGCAATCTTCAAACGCAATTTCTTCCAATATGATTATGTGGGCTTCCTGATTAACGATGGCTTCCTCTTGTTTACGCGTATTCAAGCTTTTCAATCTTATTACTGTTTTATTATTGATTTTATAATACAAAAAAATTGCTTTAATACTGATCAGTATATGACATTTAACAACTGTTCGCCACCAATATGACAGAATTCGTTTTGAAGGTATACCGATTTAATATATTCTTAAAACTAGATTAAATTTGGATTGAAGTAAATACCTAGTTATTTCGCAATATTACAAATTCGCTTATAAAACAAAACGAATTATGTATAGATTTACGTATGACCATACTCATGTGGTTTCCAGATTTCCAGAATCTTCCTACCACAGTATAGATATGGCAATTGCAATAGTGCTGCATATAACGTAACATGTCTTGTAGTGACTAGTACCGCCATCATAATTACATGAAAACATTATGGAAATCGTGGGAAAACACTACCGTCTTAAAGTTTGAAGCAAGTTGATCTTGAATCACATCTAAAACCACATTCATTTATTGCTAAGCCACCATATATGACGCTATAACGTTCCCCATAGTAAAGCGTACAAAGGGAGGAATTGAGAATTGTTAGAATTGAAGATTGTTTTCTAAATAAATTAAGTCGTAACATTAAACATTCAAAACTGAAAGCTTTAAGAATTTGTACCATGATTAATGCAGAGAGTAATTTATTAAGATAATGATTTATTTAATTAGTAGAAGAAATGGAATCTCATATATATAGATTGTTATTTAATATTGTTGTTTTAAATGTTGAGGATTTTTTAAATGTTTCTAGAATGTTACTGTTCTAGAAAACAATTGCGACATTTTATCTAGAATCCCTTAGATTTTTTTTTTTGTAACAATGTACATAAATTAGTATGAAACAGCTTTTGTTATTCTTTAATTTTTTTTAGTGCGGTTTCTATTCTACTGTATTCTACGAATACAGTTTTCGTCTATATGAAATTTACTAATGCACCTCAGCTCCTTAACCAGTTATAATATTCAATTAATTTTAAATTTTGACCATATTCACTGTAAACAATTGTAAGTATCAACGTTTGAAGTTCTTATTATGATGAATTTTTAGAATATCTTTAACAGAATAATTTATTACTTTTATACAGCTGAGACCTGCAATTTAATTTTTTAATTTTAATTATTGAATTGTATTAGGTTAAATTCGTAAATAATTAAGATAATTTTACATTGAATGTAAAGTTAATAAGAAAAGTATTCTGATTTATATTTTTTATATCATATACCTATTACGTAGTTAGTTAAAGAAATTGCTCTTTAAATTTAAAAAATGTAGGGAATATTTTACAAAAAAAAACACATTCTACACAGTGCAAGACTTTTTATTGGTTACATATATATCTATTTTAAACTTTATATATTTTTTTTAGTAAATATTCATTTGGTTCTTCAATCTATCATCTTTGTTTGTATATTATTAATACGAAGTTATTATTAGTTTTGTAGTTGTACATTCTAGTTTATGAGTGCTTCCTTAGCTGGCCTGATGCTGTCCTGTTTAGAACGAAACCGGTCGCCTGAACATTAATAAAGGGTCTGTGAGGAATTGTAGATCATTTTTATTTCTCATCTATTTTTTCCATATACATATTTTTCTTAGTATAATTATTGCAGTTTCTAAGAAATTGCTGGTCTCTACTTAAGTGAGGTAATTATATAACAATTATCATTTTCTCGAAAAATAACACATAGCAAATGCCTTAATTTAACAACAGTTTGATATATTTCAAATAAAACTACTGTAAAGTAAAAACCCTTATAGCACACACAAACTATAGTCTTTGTAATTTTTAAACACTCATACGTTTTCCCATTCTTTGCTGATCATCTTATAAAATATCAAATGTGGAATGCTTAACATACTTTTACTAATATCTGGTAAATTAAATGCTTAAATGCTGAAAATGGGAAACTACACACGTAAAACTTTTACTTGAACTAAATATTTGTTATTTTGAAAGAAGATTGTAGTTTTTTTTTACAACAGTACTGCTGTTTTCTAAAATGTATTTTTTATATCTATATAAAACCTGCCACTAACATCAAACTGGAATACTAGATATACATATATCCTTATCTAGTATTCTATTTGGTATTAGTAGTAAATTTTTTATATATAAAAAAACAATTTTAGAAAATATAGCAGTCTTGTAAATAAAACCACAATCTTCTTTCATTTAGTTAAGTCTTCTTTTAATTTTCCGCAACGTGCAGTCGAATTTTCTGGGTATCTGAAGAGATACATTATTTTACAATGAATACATATACTTCACGATAAATAGTAGATAAGAAGATGTGGTATAATAGTTGGTATATTTTTACTTGTTGGTGCAACTAAGCATTCAAATACAGCGCCATGCTGTTTTTATTTTTCTTTCTCACCTCAATTATACAACATAATTATAATTATTTATTTATTAATTTATACAGCTTATAACTAGCAAACATTCTATACTCTTCTAATTATTACTTTTAAAGGTGTGTTGCAGACCAAGAAAGCTTAAGATTAGGAAATTACACAGGATATGTTGATTTACAAATGCATAAACATAAACATACCTCCGCATGGATAAAAATGCTGTGTATAGCTTCCAAAACTGGTGTTTCCAATGCTTTTTTTCGACATTTTGCAGGCCCGATGGAGGCAATAAATGCAGAGGAATTAAGAATTGGTAGGCAAATTTTAAATTTGTAATTAAATATACTGCTCTGTATTAATTGAATTAAATAAAAAATGCTAAAATGATATTAAAATGAAAAAGAAAAAAAATATTAGCTAGCTCAACGGAAAAGAATTTAATAAAACAAAAAAACTATTAATGCCAGAGTTACCCTCGCGAATTAAAACTTTAATCTAACCACGAAAAGTAAATTGGGAGTAAATGAAGTCAGACTTTCTTAATTACACGAAAAATTGAAAAGGTTTAATATAAAATAAAAGAATAGAATTTTTAACCCATTGACGCCATTAAAAAAATAATTTATATCAACAAAACGAGCTAGAATACAATTGTGCAGAAAAAGAAAACCCTGAACTGAAGGTTCTGGCCTAAAATAAAAACTGCACTAGACTATAATTTAAAATAGGACAATGCTATTTCGTATGCAAAGCAAAAAGGAAAGGTTTGCTTTGTTCAGGAAGATTATTCAATATACAACACCTTTGAATTTCTATCCACGTGGTTTCACAAATAAAAATAATCTAAGCGTGGACAAATGCTAGAAATTTACTAAAATGAAAAAAAAAAACTAAATGATATAAAAATGCTTCTACTCACCCAAATAAGGTGATAGAAAAAATTAAAAATGATACAGCAACATAGATTAACAGAAAATTTTTATCTTCGATGCATGCACACAACTACTGCATTATTGGTAATCGTTCGAGTGTCACGTAGCCAAATTCACCCCACCGCAAAAATGACATCATATATTTTAAAACGAATTTTCACCTTAACATAAGTACTTTTACCTCAAATATTAAAATCCCTAATAAAAGAATTTATTTTCTTAATTCAAATATCTAATCCACTCTTTAGTTGCCTCTTATTTCTTAGATCGAAACATTTGTTTCTTGGAGAAAATATATTTTTCTTAAAACAAGCCTTATAACCATGAATATTATCGATTACAACCAAGTAAAATATTTCTTTCTATACAAGAATAATTTCTTACTTCAAATACACATATATTTGAAAGAAATAAAACTTTTTCAAGAAATATATTTACTTAACTGAAGAAATCCTTTTTATGTGTGTAAATATTAGCAAGGGTAGCAAGAGTACACATATGTATGCTTCCAAAGTTCGTCAACGTTTTTAGATATTACTTAGAACTAGGAATGTTACTGTATCAACGTATTGTGATTTTCATAAAGCTTTTTTTTTTAAATCTAAGTGGGTAGTAGGGGTGGCGGCATCGTTGTAACTGGATCTACGGTTGGATGTGAACACGTTAATAAGAATGGCTGGTCTCCAAAAATCTTATCTCTCTCAATCTGTGTAAACATTATTTCCCAAGGCTTTAACAACCACAATACAAGGGTCATTATTTATGGGGGTCATTCATACGACGACTCGCTAAGAAATAATATTAAAACGTTAAAAAGTAAAACTATTCCCTCTCGCATTAAGTGCTCTTGTCTTTTCCTCTTTCTATCTTCTATATTTTATTATATCGCCTACCTTTGAGGAAACCGCATAAAGCCAGTAGAACTTGGAAATGATCTTACTTCAACTTGTACACGAAAGGCCGTGTTTTTTTAGTGCTTTTGTATGTCAAAGAGTTTGCGCATGTAAAATACAGGCACGTAAAATAATTATCTTCACACGTGCGTTTGTTAATACATAGTGCGAAAGTGTTAACTCTTCTCTTGCTTTTAGACTTTTTTTTTGCAATGGTAAATAATTATCATAATATCTACATGTGTCTGTCAAAATGACATTTACAAATGACGTTATGTGATTGCACGGAATCGTTTATCGTGTATTGCAGTATTATACTTTACAAATTTTATATTTACATTTTTAAGTGATCAGTTTACATCGTGGCCAAGCCTCAAGATGGAAAAGACGTTGAATGCGCGTAGCGATCAGCTTTCAAGGTACTGTAACTCTCATTCTTATCAAAATTACTGGAAATTTAAACCATTGCATTGTAAAAATTGCTCTAATGCTTTGGTATTTTTTTCTTCAACCGCAAGCCTTTGCCGCAGGTGGTAAAATTTAAATCATCTATTGGTTTCAATATAATGTCACAAGACATTGTCGTTATGAAAATGTTGTTCACATTCATTTTGAGGAGCAATGCTTTATTGGTTATTTCTTTCAGAATAGCAGTGTGCATCTTTAAATGTGCTCTTGTTTGTGACTAAGGGCTTTAGTTCCGAATATAAATCCTTGTTAATATAGTTTAAGTTACGCCTACACACAACGCCAATATAAGGTCCATGAGGGTATTAAAGCCCACCATAACCTAAGTGGGCAGGTAATTAAATTTAAACTCCAAAAATTGAAATATTTGTAGTAGCTATTGAACATAGCAGGTTATAAAACATACAAAAAATGACACATAAAATAACGAATTTGCACAAAAACGAAACTTAAATAAAAATTCTACATTGAAATTAGTAAGTCCCACATTTTAATCACTGCAGTCCAGGCAAATGACATCATCTGTATCATCTTTAGTGAGCCCTAGGCAGTCTTCATGCATCCATGTTTGACACATGTGGCACTGTCTCATGTCTGCCACTCTGTCTTCATAAAAATGACGCAAAACCAACTTTCTTTGTTTGGGGATACCGAAAAACTGCAGCTGGGCTGAGGTTATGGTTAAGCGTTTTTATTTGATTTGCATGTTACCGATGGAGTGGGGCAGAAAATGTTTCTGGTTACTTCTTGTACTTTTTAGTTCAATGCTTTCTTCCTGTTGATTTTTTTTTGCAGGTGACATCTCAGGGGTGACAAGAACTTTTGAGAAACTGTTTGCTTGAGCAACTTGCCCTTTCAAACGTTTCTGTGATATGGCTAGGGGAATTTCGTCGTCTGGTCTGGATCAGAATCAATTGAATTATCCAATTGAGTTTGCTCGTGCTCCTTTCTGCTAGGAAGGCTTGGTGCATATGCATCTTCAGGAATTACATCCTTGTTAAAAGGATAAATCCCTGTTGCTTGAAATCCATGCGTATATTATCGATCGTCATACATTTACGCCATACTGGGGTAAAAACTTTCTTTATTTATTTTTCGATCAGGGTATTTGTCCCAGTACCGCAGTAACTCTTCGTCCCAAAAATGTTCAAAGGAACGGAATACGCTTTTGTCATGTGGTTGCAGTTCGTGCGTAGTATTTGAGGGAAGACATAATAAGTGAATTCCCAGTTCGTCAGCTCTCTCGACGATTGTTATATCGAGATGCGATGCGACACCGTCGAATATTAAAAGTACTGGCGGCTGTGAGAAAAGTGGTTCAACCATTCAATAAATAAAGTGGTGATCATACTAGCTTTTGGGGACACATCAGCTTTAGATCCCGGTGGTAAACCATCACCGAAAGTTGGTTTTAACCGCTGCCCCTTAAATAATATCATTGGCGGGATACAATTGCCCAATGCATTCACACACGCAACAATTGTACAATTCTCGCATGTTCTGGGACAATAAGGTGAAGTCTTTTGTTACCTTTTTTAGTAATCACTGTTTGCTGATGGTGTAGGGTGTAGGGGCCATCCCTTTTCGTCCATATTGAAAATTTTGGATGGTTGATGTGTAAGATCATATTTTTCCAAAAAGCTTTTCAGTTTTTGAAAGTAATCCTCAACATTGTACGAATTTAGCTTCGCTGCTCTGGCAGGGTTCATTGACTGGGCTTTTCTTCGAGATAAACAAGGGTGTCGATTCATAAAAGCTTTGAACCAATCACGGCCAGCGATTTGTTTTGTTAAATTAAAGCGGTTGGGGATACCTTCATTTTCAACATATTTATAGACGTTTCTTCTAAGTGCCTTTGGTGTAATAGGGAATCCTATTTCAGAAACTCCAATAATTTTTCTCACTAGATCGCTTTTTTGTTGTTCATTTAAGGTAGGTTTCGCTCCCAGTTTCCTGATAGTCTCTTCTGTTTTCATGTGATTTCGCAATGTTCGTCGTGGAATATCACATTTATTCTCTACATAACGTTGAGATTTGCCTCGTTTTAACAAACTTAGAGCTTTCTCCATCATGTCCTGAGTCCAATTCGTCCTCATACCGCGGCTTTTCTTACCCATATTTCTGCGAAATATAAAAATATATGGAGGGCAATGCCAATAAAAAACTGAAATGCTGGGTAATAAGGCCCAATTGTTATTCAATGGGCCTTATTACCCTTATTAAGTAATATTCACGTTAAGGTTAAATTCTATCTAACATATAAGTTGCGACGTTTGAAATACGGTGTACAACTACAAAAGTAACTCAACTAAAACTTACCTCTGTTAAAAATGGCATTTTAACACTTATTCTTTGTAAAAACTAATTTTAAACTTGAGGAAATGTTATAATTTCATTGACAAAAAGTTCAATGAATACATAACCGTCATCCAGATGAAAAAGTGACAAACGTTATCTATTTTATGGACATGTTTTTGAAAGGTAGATCCACTAAAAGTATGTAGATGGCGCAATAACGATAAATTAACTATGTTTAAGTCAGAAGTAATACTTGGGCCTTATTACCACCTGGGCCTTAATACCCTCGGGGACCTTATAAAAAAAGGCTCAGCTCTTGATAGACTTAGTACACCCAATTGCCGGTATGTACCTATAAGTACAAAATAAATGTCAAAACCATTACCTTTCTGACCAAAGGGTTAAATTTAAATTTAAATAAAGAAATGGCAAAGAGTTCCACTGCTATGATTTCTACGATTTTGATCAAAACTCAAAGTCTCATTTCCTCCAATTATAGCGTTAAACATCTTCAATATGTGTTCAGATATCAAAAGTTTGTAGTTCCTCCAACTTACAATTAACTTTACGAAGTTGATTAATCCTTTCTTTGTGTAGAACTGCCCCTAGGCAAAGGGTTAATGCAAGGCGCTTTAAGGTATTCAACGCTCTTTTGATAGAAATTCATGGTTCCCATTAATATAGAAACGAACGCTTTAATTACTGCACCTAAAAAAAATTAAATTTTCGTACGAAAGAAATATTTTTAAGCATTTTCCTTTATTCCAGAATATTGTCGTGCCATTAGTATCTAGGACCCACAATCAAATGTTAGTGTTGGTTTAAATATCTAACACTTTTATTTTATTTTTTTGAGATATTCCTTTATTATCCCTGAACTTATTATGCAATGCGTATTATAGATTCATGTTTTTTCAATCTTTTCGTTTATTTCTGACTCTTGTGATCTATCTTTATCTAATATGTAACTCCGACATATTTAAATCTATTCACTTGTTGCATATTGTTATTTAGAAATACTTTTTTAGCATTTTGCTTAGTTCCAGAACAATATTGTAAATACCTAAAAGAATTTTTATTTCAAAAGAAAAAGAAGAAATTTTGTACTGTTGGTTATTTCTTTAAATTAGAACTCGCTCCTTTTTGTTGACAGAATATATCAATATATCAGAGAACCTTAACGTTTAGAGCATATCTCATTATTTCTTTAATCAAAACTTTGTCTTCTTATGCTTAAGCACACATTATTTGTATTGAAAAAACAAATCTTACATAAAATAATTGATTCTTGTTATTATATTTAATATTTTACTGAAAAAAAAATATTTTTTATCTTGGTGGTTGCAATAGTTATTTTTAACAGTTTTAACTATAGTCAAGGTCTCTAGAATTTCTCGATATAACACGTTTACTAGATCAGTTGGGAAAACTTTTATTATTATATTATTATATTTATAGTTATTTTTAACAATTTTAACTATAGTCAAGGTCTCTAGAATTTCTCGATATAACACGTTTACTGGATCAGTTGGGAAAACCTTGGTAATTTTTGAAGAAAAAGAAAATACTTACAGATTCTAAATCAGAAATAAAACTTGTTGTTTCTTGTATATATATTATATCCATACTTGGCATCGTAGACACCTTCCGTGTTAAAAGAATGTTTCAGCATAGCACAAAGGTAACTAATACACATTTTTCTTTGATTGTTATTTAAAAATACGAGTATTTTTACAAACTATTACATGAATTCTCAACTAACTTTATCCTTTACAATCCTTAACAGATATATCATAACTAACAAAAATTGGTAATTTTTGTATACCTAAATATTTAGATGCGTATTGGACATGAATTTTTAAAAATCTTTCATTGACAACGCAATCTTTTACATACTAATAATAATGCAATGTTAATGTAATCCGAAAATTTTACTCCTAATTCTTGGTTAGTCTTGATGACAAGAACTTTACAACTACAACAATTAGTTAGAATATATTCTAATCTTCAAATCGGTTGCTGTCACATAGGTTAGGGTAAACTACGAATTTAGTGATTCGTTGATAAAAATGAGTTTATATTTGTAAGTTGCACATTAATCTCTTGCATTGTAAGTTCTTTACTCTATGCATACACTCATCTAAGAATTGAGTAAATACTTTGAGAAGTGTACTAAACAAAGACTTAAAGCTTCAATTAATAAAATTATCAAAACGGTTACAAATTTATAAGTTTAATTTTATCTATACTTGTATGCATATAATAAATACAGAAGTTATCAGCTCATACACAGGCGCACCTATCCATCGTTTATGTATAGGTCCAGTTACTCAAGAATTCAACTGCTTCCAATTACTACATCGAACCAGTTCATTTCGATACATTCGTTTGCGTTATTACTGGACTTTTTGCAATCTCTAATTGAACGATTAAATTCTGGGAGGTATCTTTTTCTTATCTAAAAACCACATGAAATTCATATATAGCCGCTTTGTTGAAATTAATAATGTTTAATTGAGCTGTCTGCGTTGGTAATCTGATATAATTAAAGCAATCCTCGAATACCGATAATCTTTTTGATGAAATTTGTTAATCAGCGTCATATCATAACTCGCGTTCATAAAGTCTGTCTTTTGTACACCATCATGAATCCGTTAACAGAAAGAACTGTAGCAACAACTACGCCACTTAATTACATATTCAGAAAAATCAATAATAGAAATGTATAGATGGATAATGGATATTGAAAAATGTATTGCTAATGCCTAGGTATGAAAGCCATTCATTTTATTATTTACCCATCCTTTTTCTCAGTGCAGTAATTAACCCTCCGGTTGACGGGTGGATTCAGAATCACACCATTCGACGGTGTTTTATTTTTTTTTCCCTAATACATTAATATATGCCCAGTTTCAGGTACGCATTTGTCAACCTGGTCCATTTTGTCCTGCTAACAGTAAAAATAGTTGTGAAAAAAACATTAACTTGGGAGTTCCCATTTATTAAAGAAAAGTTACATGTAATGCAAGTTTTCAAAAGAAATTATAAATTGAAAAAACGGAAAAGACAATAACAATAACATATAATTATTTGTGAAGTACATGGCTGAATAAGTGTAAAAAATATATAAAATGAGTGTACATAAATTTGACACACAAAATATTGAATGGAAAATCTCGTTATTCAAATTTTGTCGCACAATCGGCGTAGCATAGTATTGTGTATTCCAAACAAATAAAGGAACCACAAAACTTGCACGAATATCTTGATTTTCGGTTCTTGCAGAATTTGCACCTTCTTCGAGCAGTTGAAGTCGTCGGTCGGGGCTCTGACCTGACACCTGAGAATTTAGCCGCTGATAGCTTTACATTCCGTAGTAGATTTGGTATATTCGCTCGTAGTTTCATGTTTTCTATCACTAAATCTTTGCTCAAATTTTCCAAAAATAGTCGTCTGCTTTCTGAAAATTCTCCATCTGGATTGTTCGTTTTATTTATTATGAATGCGTTGATTGCTCCTTAGTTGAGCATGCCGAAAAAAACCACCAATGGCCATGTTCTTGTGTTTCGGGCTACATTATAAGATGTAACCATCCTGTCCACTACATCGACACCGCTTTTTGTGGAATTGTAGAATATTAGTAACTCTAGTTTTTTTTTATTATAACCAGTATTTTCGTTTATTTTGTTATCAGAGTGTATTGACGATACAAGTAATACATTCTTTGACTTTTTTGGGACATATAAAGTAAGTGTTATATCGGCATGGAATGCAAAAAATGAAGACTTTACAGGTCTATCTTTAACATTTTTAACTTCTTTCAGCAAAGACTTTCGACTGGATTGTATTGTGCCAACCACAGTTAGGCGGTGATCATGCAACAAACGACTTACAGCTTCCACGCTAGTAAACCATCGATCCATGGTAACATTCCTTCCAGTTCCTGAGATGGGGTTTGTCATTCTTAGAATGATAGCTGTTACAGAATTGTCTATCTAAAAGGGGACCTTCAGGTTGGCTTCCAGCATAGATCTCCAAATGCGACGTGTAAAATGTTTTTGCATCCACTGTAGAAAACACTTTAATCCCATATTTGTTGGGTTTATTAGGAATGTAGACACGAAAACCACATCTTCCATGAAATCCTAACAACATTTCATCTAGAGTCACATATTTACCCACACTATAATGATTGTTACACTGTTCATTGAATTTTTCAAATATGTCTCTAACGGCAGCAAGTTTATCCAACTTCTTGCGCTCATCCCTTGTAACAGTATTGTCGAAACGTATACACTTCATCAGAAACATAAATCTTCGCTGAGATAAGCTAGGAGGAAATAATTGGTACCCTAAACCTCCGGATCAAAATTCGCTTGATTTTTTTCGCCCACCATGCTGAGGACTGGCCAAATACAGCAAACTGATAAACGCCTTCATTTCTACTTTATTAGTAAGTACAACGTCGTATTTATTCTTGTATCTTGGTGCTATTTTTTGTATATACAAATTGGTATTTTCGACAACTGTGCCCAAAATTTCTTCAAATAAGAGCATCCAACACTGAATTGGCGTGTTTACGTTTCTTGCATCTGCACGGACACCAGGCAATTGGGGTAACGATATTTTGCTGCCTTGTTCGAACTCGTTGGTTTGGGGCATGCGTTTTCCACTTGGTTTCATCTCCTCCATAAAAGTACAGAGATCTGGACGTTGTACCAGAAGTATCTGATTGGTTTTCATTTTCATCTGGTTCTTCTTGCTCCCTGTCTGTATCGTGTTCGGTAATTATGTCTTGTGCACCCTCGACTTCTGACTCAGATCGCTTAGAAACGTCCGGGGTTGTACTTCATCGTAAAGTGCCTGTAGTCTGATAATTTCCCCTTTCATAATCATCCATCTCGCCAAACAAAAGTAATAAAGTCACAAGTGGAAAACGTCACAAATAGAAAATACGACTAACTTTCAGTTGCACCTCTAATAGAGACTAAGCTAAAAAAATCCCTTGTCTTGCTTTATATAGTACGAACCAAGTTCATAAAGAACGGGAATTCCTCTACAAACGATAAACTATTTAGAGTAAGAAAGGTAAATCCCCTAAACTCGAGATAAAAGTTTGCTAACATGCAAAACATGCAGAAACGATAAACAATTGAAATTTAGGGACTTACCCGTATGCAAAAGATTCTGCGTGAATACTTAGAAACCAGGGAAACCAACTAGAATAATAGAGTAAAGTGATTCACATCATAAGTAAAGGTTGGGTTAGGAAAGGCGCACTTATTAAAATGAAGTAATAAAATAATATTTATATAAAGTACTACACGCCAAAAAAGGCCAACACTTCTGTAATGATTTTTCATTACCCTCTTCCTCTGAGTTTGCGTTCACGAATTTTTTCTCGTTATTCTAACCAATTTCCATAACGTGCCCCGACCATGCGATTATTTTTGTTCTTACAATACACTCACTGTACCTACTTGTTTCCCTACAGCAATCAGTTACTTCTTCAACTAATCTTCTCTATCGTAGCTCACCCACTCTCTTACCTCCAAAAATCCTCTTTAACATTTTTTTCTCCCACACCTCCAGCAAAGTTAGCTCCGATTGTCTAAGAATCAAGATTTTGCTACTAAAGGTCACTATTTCCCGCACAACTGTTGTATATATGCACAGTTTTAGATTTCTGCACGGCACACTGCTTGCAAAGAGATGTAGGAAGTGAATGCATCTATTTTCGGCCAGGAACCTTGCTTGCATTTCATTTCCAATTTCTGGGTACTGTGTTATTATTCCACCCAAATACATGAAACTTGCCACCTCTTCCAAAGTGTTTATTTTCCCTTCGGTCTTACCTACTTGTACATGCTGCACATCCTTAAATTTATTATTTGTTCATCCCATCTATCTGGTTTTGTTTCTATTAACATCTAATCCTACAGTTCTTGCAGGTCTTAAAAAACGTTTTACTTCCTATCGCGATCCATTTTTCCTTCTGGTAACTGTAACAAACTCGTTGGGGTAGGCTAGACATTGATATTTTCTATGGTGAAGTAGACCTCTTCTGTTTAAATTTGCTTCTCTCATTATTTTTTCCAGCACCAAGCCAAACTATGTTATTGACATGATATTCCCTTGACGCAGTTCTATTCCAATAGGAAAGACGTTTGATGTTCTACTTCTCGCGTTAATTTTACCGCTTCTTTTTCGTAATGTTATCTTCAACATTTCTAAAGGATTATTTCTAATTACTATTTGCAGTAACGCTTTGAGCAACTCTGTAGTTTCTTTATTATCACAGCACATTTTCCAACTTCTCTTAAACTTGTCCACGAGGTCTCCAGAGTCATCATCTGAACACAGCAGTTTACCTTTTTTATTTATCTTCTTCGTACTTAAGTTTTATTCAATCTATTCCACGTTTTCGTCTTTCATTTATCTTTACTGTTGCATTATCATACCAACCGCAACCAACTTGGTCCTCCACAATTTCTGACACTGCTGATATCTTTACTTAAACGTTTTTAGATGTGTATATGATTAAGCTCATTGATAGTTTTCCTATCTAACGACCACCATGTTTTTTTTTTTTGAAACAAGGTATTTTTCTATTTGAAGATCTTTGTTCTTCCTGAAGTCTATTAAAAAATTATCCCTTTTCTGAAATCTGTAGTACTACTTCTAGTGATAGCAAGCATACTTTTTGTTTATGCAAAGCTCTAAATGCAAAACAACTTTAATTTTTGGCAAGCCAAAAATGAACCTAGAGGATTACTTCGATCAACCAACCAGAGACCTGTAAATATTAGTGCAGGGTACTAGAATACTGGAATGGCTGAATAATTTAATGAATATAAGAAATAGGAGACCAAATACAAGAGCCAGGAGAATGCTGTGTTTCCGGAGACTTTAGACGGTTACCACCATAATAAAAAAAAAACATAATTTTAGACTGTAAGTCATTGTGAAAGAGGGGAAGCGTGAAAGGAAAGAAAAACAAGAAGTGGAGAACAAAGTTAGAAATGTTAGGGAGACGATAAGTTTAAACTAATTTTATTATAATTACAGCAGATAATTTTAGTAAAAATTCTTCTTTATATGGTGCAGCATTGAATCACAAATAACTTAAGAGGAATTATTTAATATTATGATGACGTAAAATATAATATCTTTGACAGGGAAGTTTCAAAAGAAACCCAGCCATTAACGTATAATACAGAGATACATACGTAATGGTTTACAACAAAGAGCTGCGTTTCGCAATGTTGGAAATTCGAATATAATCTGCCCTGATACTATTAAGATAAATATTAGTAAGCTTTCCCACAATTAAATTTGAATATTAAGTTTTGACTTCGCAAATTAAATATAGGGAATCCCTGGAAAGTGATTGCAAAAATACGGTATTCCATAAGCATGCACACATAATCGAATGCCTTTAAAATATTATATATAAGTGTGTAGTTATACCATATATATTATCAATAATTAGATAATTACTATTTGTGTATTATTGCAGGTAAAATAAGGCTAATGTTTCTGTTTATTATTATCAAGTACAACATACGCACGTTGTATATACATGCATGTAGCACTTTCATACACAAACGATAGATCTGAAGACGTCATTCACGACTATGGAAATCAGGTTGTTATATAGCCGACAGTGTTATGAATTATTTATCACTCCCGCAGAATAGTTTTTTTTCTATGTTACTTCGGAGTCTCTTGAGACTTCATTCAAGATAATGTGACGTCACTTATAATGGATTGTTTGAATTGTCCTGTGGAAAGCAGATTTGTTTTCTGTTATGACGTAGGAGTGTGCCGGCCACAAGCCGATTCAGTTGTCGGCGTGTGCGGCATGTTCGCAGAAACCTTTGGCGCTAACGCTAATATATTTTTCTAGTTGCGTCACGAAATATTATGCCGGTGGAAAACTATATAGGGAAAACCGTCAAAATTTTGAGAATAAATGAAAATTTGAGCCCATATATGTTTTTGCTTTTATATAGCACAATTATGCGGTAAAATTTGTGGTATCTGAGTGAATATTTGATGCTTGCAAAATATTCAGATCAGGTCGAAAACCTTAATTTTGTAAATTTGTCTATAAATTTTATTTAATTTATTAGCGTATAATTTTTGTTATAAATACCGTTATAGTAAGAGTTTTTTTTTTTTGTGGGATCCGTCTGACATGGAGTCTCTGGAAACATTGCAGCCTCTTGGCTTTTTCTATTTAGTCGCCCATGTCTTTTACCCATTAAAGTTCAGAACCTCGTACCCCCACAGAATGTAGTATGTGACTTATAATATTTGAAGTTCTAGTGAAACTTTGACCATTCTTAACTGCTTTTAAATTCTGGACTGATGATGTTCGGATAAGACGAAACCTCGTGTGTTATTAAAGAATTTTGTAAGGACCAGACCTTTGTTTGATTTCTTTTTCCCTATATTAACAACTCACACAGAGTCAAATATGGATTTTGTTAATGTAGTATGTATTCTTTGACATCTCATTATATAGTCTGCGTTTGGTATCCCCAGTGCTGATCCCAATTTTCTGCAATTGTACTTTCAGTGTATAATGTCCTGTTATGTGCGAAGATGATTTCTACTGAGATACAATAGTCCTTTAGCCCTTAACAAAAGTCTTATCATGAGTTTGCCTGGTTGCATTATTTCAGAGTTCTTTGTGTTTCACTTTGACCCAACTCGTTTCCTGCTCTCGTGCTGTGTTTTAGACACTTCTAGACCAGGTTCTGGGCTTATATATGAAGCGGATGATCCCTTCCTTGCTAACTCATTGGCTTCTTCGTTTTTATTTTCATAAGTCCTCTGGTTGATACAATAGAAGTTACATGATTGTATTTTCATTTGGTCATGGGTGAGTAACCGTTTGTAGACACCACATAGCAGAATAAATTTTTAAGTTTTGTCCGTGAGAGACAAATGCTCACAGAGAAATTTTTAAAGTTTTAAAGATTATTTTCATTATGAAAAAAGATTCTTACATCTATTTTCATAATTACTGATTATATTTGTGCTGTATTAGATGAATTGCATAGATTTTTCTTTAACAGGAATTTGATCTCAGGTTTATGCAATGCTTAAACACAAGCATCGGTTATGAACTACAATTGAACAGTCAGACCTTAGGTTCTAAATTCCCATTATTAAATAAATTAAGAAAACCTTTGCTATTCTTTTATAACATTCATAAAATGTTGAGATCCAAGAGTTTCTTCAACTGGATCATGTTCAATAGTAATGGAAGCCTGTAAAATGAGTAAAATATGTTCCATCCTACCTCAGGATAATTGTACAATATTGGAAAATTAATTAATGAATTAAGTGAAATAAAAACAGTTAATTATTAAAAGTTTTAACGTGGTAACTTGATCCTACTTTAGATTTAATTTCCAGATCACTTAAAAAGAACACCAGAACTGACAGTTATCCTTTAACATTCAATTGTCGAAGTCGAATGCCTTTCACATGCTTAATTTTATTCTTCAAATTATATTTTCTTTTAAATCGGTTGTCCCCAAAGTCATCGAACTGAGAAATAATATTGAACATCAGAATACTTCTTTTTAATAGCAACTCTCGAAATTCCCCATTACATAATGGTGGCTATTTAATTGTGTTTACAATACATATAGGTTTTGCACATATTATTATTGGATGATGCAACGATGAGAAAATTTATCTTTGCCTATTTCTTGCTTAAACAGAGAGAAGTCTGTGAATTTATGTGACATATTTATTTTATTTTATTTTGGTTACTTAGTTTATGCAATTCGCAAATAGATCTTGATGATCTACAGACTATATTTCCTTTAACTTCAACCGTGTATGTGTATTATTTAAAAGGATAAATTAGTATACTATACTTATTTAATTTGCAATTAAAAAATACTTTTTATCTTTGAATTGTGGTAGAAGTACTGACGATGTAGCAACATTCACAGTATTACCTTGCATTTTCTGTGAATGGATTTTGTTAAACCAACAACGATTTCTTGATATATTTACACGTTTTGAAAGTACCTAAATGTAAAGCTAGTAGTAGCGTAAACAAATACAATTTTACTTACAACATAAGTATTTATTTTTTATTTTTATTTTATTACAATTATTATTTTATACATTATAATTCTGGAACAACCTTGCATTTCCTTATTTTATTAATTCATATCGTTACTAAAATATAGACGAAAATGGAGCTTAAACTATGTTATTAGAATGAAAATAATAGAAATATGCGGTCTTTTCTTGTGCACTTATTATTTACCTGAATTGTAATGTCTTCGTAATCATAAGGTGAATTTATTGTACATCTTTCTACTTCATCTTTACATTATAAACTTTAAAATATAATTTCAATGGTAATAAATTAGATTCAGACAATTTAAAGTATTTTTCTCGCTACCAATAAACCCTAGGCACCCTTAGTAGTTAACCTTGCGTTCCGTCAACCGACATCACTTTGTTGGAAAAATATTATTATATTAACAACATTTTTAATCAAATTGAATAAAATATAAGGTTAAAAAAAAACTAAAACAAACTGTTGACAATATTTTCTTAGTTCTACAGTTGCTTGTTTGTTAGCGGGATCCATCAACAGTATATTTTGCTTGAACGGATTAAAAATATTTTGTCATTTTAGCTACATCGAAATTGTTATAAGAGCACTTCACAGTAGTATATTTTGAAACATATTTTAAATTACTTTAACAAAACTCGTTCAATTGATATAACTATATTAGATATATAATATGTATAATAATGTTTGTTGCGTTAATCAAAAAATTAGCTAATCTTACAAGAACACCGTATAATGAAGGCAACCATATCGTTTTATTAATTTAACAAAGCCAATAGGTTCACGTGTATAACAGCTTTCTTCCATATAGTAGCAAATACGTTACATATAGGTAGCTATGTATTTCAGAAATCGCAGTGAAGATTCCTTCTATTTCATACCAGTAAGCGACACATAAAGATCATAAAGCACAACAGTCAGAGTTATAAAATATTAATTAAAAACATTCAATAGGAGTTACGACCATTAAAGCAGCGATTGGGTGGTGTGCCATGGCAGTGATGTCAAGTAACCTGCTATTTTTTGAGGGTTACTCCTTGTAAAGCGAATCAAAAAATGCCCAATAGCTTGCTGCAGCAATAAAATATTATTAACTAAAAAGCGTTTCTGTTTTGGTTCAACATAATTTCCTTGTTTAACACAGCAAAAATTGTTATTTTGACATAACAGGTAACATTCATTCAATTTATCTTAAATGTTTATTAAACTAGCAACTTCTGCTTTTTATTTTAATGAATTCTTTTGGTTAGTTTAATATGAAATTGTTGTTTATTTTACCCAAACACTTGTTGCCTTAACAATATTGAATGTTTAAAATAAAATTATCTTGATTGTTAAAACAATGCTAGAAATATTGTCAAATCTACACAATTATTTTAACATTCGCATTTTGTTACTTTAACAATGATTTTTGTTTGACTATATTTAACCAAAATCTTTTTGTTGGATCGCTATATTTTTGTTAATTTAACACATCTTCTTCTCTCAGTGTGGTAATAGCTCAAATAAATGGAGTTGTATATGAAGCATGCAGGAATATTTGTCATAAAAAGTACCAAAACTATTTGTAGAAATATCTTATGTCTCTGCCAGGCTTACTAATTTGAATTATACTTGCAAACATAAACTTTAATGAATTATGTAATCTTATTGCGAAATTTACTAAAACTGCTTGTTTATGTAAATATGCAAAGAAAGCATGTTAATAAAGCAATATCCACTATTGCATTGACTGAAACATTTTGAAGTAAGCGTATCTGCAAGTATATATTGTTATTCTGACTAAAGTAATTGTATATTGATGAAGATAAAATTTAATAAATCAGACATTTTCTGTTATAGTTGAATAAACACGACTTTTTAGCTTTGTCAATAATCGTGTTAAAATGACAAAATGTCACTCAAACATTTATTTTTCTTTATATAATACATAGTAAGGTATTATGTTAGGGGCTAATTTTAATTTTTCTTTTTTTTGTGATTTCTGAATGTTTATCGGCCAGAAAGAAACTTTTCACGGCCAATAATTTACTTTCTAGCGGGATAGGAAAGAAAACAGAAAATATATAAAAAATCTCATAACCTTGGGTAAATCTCATCAAACTAAAAACTCGGTTTTACTCACGTGTACCAAAACCGTCTGAGGTGTGTGAGCACGTCATTAAACACGTAAGTATGACGTTTCAAGACTTATGATGAAACGATTTTCTTATCATGTCGTAATATAGTTAGTTGCGCCTTACCTTTTTTATATAAAAATAAATATTTTCATGTGTAATAGGAGAAATTAACTCGTCATCAAGCTCACATTATCGTATGGGAGAGGTCTCAATTTGAAAATTTGAATTTAAGTTAGGGATATAGGGAACTGCAGCAAGTCAATTATTAAGTCTGCATTTCTACTCCACATCTGTTATTAAGAACTTTTCTTTCGTTTCCATTTTCGTAACTAAACAGATATTGGCAAACACTGTGATATTTAATCATTAATCAATGTTACTGTTAGCTTCCACAGTTTGATTAAAATGATACCAAGCGCCTTATTTTAGCAAACAAAAGCACCATTAGTTAGTAGCAAATGTTCTTATTTCTTTCTATTAAATCCTAGTGGCTTTAATTTTTATCTTATTATCTTTTATATATGAACGATTGGCATGGGTCAAATATTCAAATATGCAAGATAAGAATTTTGTGTTACCGCAATTTCGTCAAGAGTCAAGTAGATTATTTAATTACCAGGCATTATTTTGATTATATATAGGTATGCAGCAAAGAATAAACAAACATTATCTCATTAACATTATATATTCTATGTGTACTGCATTTTCTCTTGTTATTAAATCTTTGGACGTTTATAAAATTATTTCACTGGAACATCAGAAGAGGTTTTAGCACAAATAGCATTCAATTGCTTTTCTGTTAGGTGCGAAAATTAAGAGTGCATAACGTGTTCCTTTTATTTTTACAGTTGCGCTATTATCAGAACTCTACATAGAAATCATTTTAAAATGTTTAAGGAACATATATGTAAATGTCAATAAATTCATATTACTGTATTTTACGAAAACACAAGAAAAAATTCTAAATTAGTGTATTTGAGTGACAGTTTTAATTTGTGCCTCGTTTATCGCATTTTTCTAAGTAATATGAATGTTTTTGTAATGCTGTGCTTACACGGGATGGAATATATAACCTAAGATATTTAAATTTTGTATTGTTCAACTGTAAAGTTGATATATTAAACAATTGCGATATAATTTTATAATTCCTTTTTATAATGTATATGCTTTCAGCAAGCGAAACAGGCAATTTCCGTTTTCCTTTTTTTTGTGGTTAGTTCTTTCGGTTTTTATAATGACATATTCCGTATGCAATTAAAATTGATAAAGTAGGATTTTTATCCCGCATTCTCTCTTCTAAACAATATACTGTGGTATTCATCCGTGCGTCTTACATGTTCCTAGTAATGCATACCATTTGATACCAACGGTAGCAATTCCCAGCGGCTATAAAACTGAAATCGGCTCGTTGAAACATATAAGTGTCTATACGAATAAAATGGTTTCTTATTAATATTCTTAGGTTGATATTATCGCATAATTGGTTTTATTAATTCCCAGTTCGGACAGTGTACTGTCGAGACTATTTCCTATGTGTCTTTAAGACGGTCTGACTAGAAGAGGACAGATAGCTCTGCCGCATAGCAAAGCACGCGCTAAGGCATTTTTAAAGCCTACAATTCGGCTAACGACAACATAATTAAATTTATGATTGGTAATCGACTGTGGTTGTAATGTGTATTTATTTTGTTGGTAAAACGTAAACTTTCAAGCAGATGAGTTAGTTTATCCCCATACGAAAACTAAGTAGTGTCATAACACATCTTGGATAGGATTTATAAATGAATACATTTCAAATATGTTGTTATTGATAAGATTATCACTAAGAATTTGTTCTCTACTTCACTATAACAATTATTTTTGTACTTCGTGAATTTAACACTTATGTTGATAGGCGTATTCTCAAAGACTACTTATTAAGTTTCGTGTTATAACCAATTGATTCACGACAGCGGTTAAGTATTTTCCTTTGTGGGAGACTTCTGACATGAAATCCCTTGGGCTTTTTGTATGTAATCTGCCATACATTTCATCCATTAAACCAAGTTGATCATTTTAACATCGTAGTACCCTGCGCTAATATGTACACGTCTTTGGTTGGTTGCTCGGAATAATCCTCTAAATTCAGTTTTGGCTTGCCAACTATTGTCTGTATTTTACGTTCGCAGATTCGCATTCACACCGGATGTGGTAGGTATGCGATCTTTGTTGAAGTTTAAGTTAAAGCTCCATAATTATAAAAAAAGAACGTGAACTGATAAACCAATTTGTTCAGGACAACAAAACAATTTCAACAAAATTTTATCAGGAAAAATTAATTAACGCAACAAAATATTTATTATTTCAATTAAATAAAGGGCTAAATGAATCAATAATTTGGTTCAATTAACCAATTATTTGTTTGTCCATTTTTAAGTCAATATTAGTTTAGCTTAAACAAAATTTGGTATCAAAATTATAAGCTAAACTGTAAGAAAATGATGATTATACTTTTTAAACCAAATATATGTAACTAGTCCATTCGATAACAAAAATCGCTTGCTAAAACAAAAACTATCGTTCATATGCCGTAGAAATTAAATGCTGAGATGGGATATTTTCTCAGTATGTCTTTTGGATAATTTAATGAGTTTAAGGAATATGCATAAAGGAAAGAATAACCATATAATTTTTACTGCCCCAAAGACAATAATAGTTGCTAACACAGCATTACTTTATATCACCAAAACTGATATTTCTTTTTAACCATTTCAAGGGATTTCGAAAAATAATAATCTGCACCATTTGAAATTTATTTACATCAATCTTTGCTTCCTGGAGATTACAAAGGACAGGTAAATTTTATGGCCTGGCTTAACCTTGCTCGCGAAGTTGGGATTTTACATCTAATTACGTATTGGGACAAATCTCGATTTCATAACAATGGAAAGGCGAATCGTCATGATTGCCGCTATTGGTCAGAACATAATCCTCACTGACTTAGGGAAACAAATCTTCAAAATGTTTGGATAATGAATGTGTAGTATGGCATGCTTAATGGAGTAATTATTGAACCCGAATTTTATGAAGGTAGGAGAAAGGTATCTACAATATTTAAGAGAAGAAATACGGTCAAATCTGATATTATAACAAGACGGCGTAGAATTGCAACCAGTTATTTAAATGAAGTTTGTATTAGAAAATAAATTGGAAATCGTACAATCGTAGTGTGGAAGTTGTTCTCCGACAGTTCTCTCCGGAATACACCTCTTGTTGATTTGGAAATCTGCGAATAGAATAAAAAATGAATGTTGTTAGTTGAATCAAGAAGTTCTTTTGCGCTAGGAGATATTACATACAGCAGAAATGTGTCTTCAGATGAACTGTGTTTCTCTAAAATATTAAATAAATTTTCCTAACAATTGTTTTCATCGTGATGTACTTGTTTCGCAGCTGAATGCATTTTTCTGTTTGTTTTCTATTATGTTAAAGTAGTACGATAGATATCAGGAATTAGAAATAAAATATGTAGCTATCAAATGGTACAACAATTATAGTCACAGACTGGGATTAAAAAAAAAATGATAGCCACAGTTTTGAGGGATATGATGGCAAAGATAAAATGATAAAATGGTACAGTAGTTTTTGCCATTGCATTTGCGAACATATAGTTTGTATAGCTATATGTATATATAGCTTTTCCAAAAAGTAAAACAGATGCATGTGCGGGTGAATATCAAACTAAATCACCCGATATATAACGGTGTAAGAAAACAATGTTTAATCGACTCTTGTATAATCGATTTTTATTTTGATAATCTTAGTTTATTTATAAACTCACTTACTAATTATTTCTGGAAATATGTTTATTTGGAGCAGAAACTGATTATCCTTCGAAATCTATGTTTAATGACGTAATAAAGGTGTTCTTTATTTTTTTTCTGCTTTACATCGCACACATAATTTAATTAACTATTAGAAAAAAATGAAAATTCAATAATAATAAAACAAACGTTCTTCGTCACGGCAGCACAAAATATGTTTTTTTTTTCTTAATATTGATGAACGTAATAATCAAAAAGTACTGTAGTGTTTGCTCAATTAGGTACTTTTAGAGAAATTTATTTCGGAAAGTTAACAAAGCAACTCCTCAAAAGAAGTCATTTTCTACTATATATATGTAATAATTTTTTTAAATATTAATCTTCGACTATTTGATTCAGTATATTCCGTGTCTTATTTTCCCTACTAAAAAAAAGTAGTATGCTCATACAAAGTTAACAAAGTATCTTATGTTTCTTTAAATTTTCCTCGAAGGAACTTTCAAAAAATTTAATCAGCGCATGCATGGGATCAAACCCATTTAATTTATTCGCGTTATTAAGTGCAATTGAAACAAAAAGAGGAATTTTGTTTGTTTTCTCTAATAAAAATGGTTGTATCCCCTTAAAGCATGCATGGTAAGCGGCGATTTTTAAACTTAATTTTTTTTTAAATTTCTCCCATTAATTGCGGAGGCATTTTTTCTATTCCTATTTTTTTTGCAATTTTTCCATAATATTTGTGAATGCAATGAAGAAAACTTGAATGACCACTCAATTTTGAAACAATTTTTTTCCAAATGTAAATGTTTCATACACAACAAAATTTATACTGCACTTCTACGTCTTTGGAGTTTTTTTCGTCTGAAAAAGTAGGTATCACATATGATGTCAGCAAAATTTATTAAATTCTTTCAAATTTCCTTTCAAGTGCTCCCCAAGTCTAACGAATTAAAGAATTACTATATTTTCGCTACTAAAATAAAAAAAAAAGCATTGGACCGAAAGCAGTCATACTCTCTATAAAATAATCAAGATATATAATAAGTAAATGAAGCTAGTATTACATTTTCATAACGCGCAAGCTCTGCATTACAAAATTAATGGATTAAATTGAATTTGACATGTAGAAATTAATTAAAAGACTCGGTTTAGTACTATAATTATCCACTGTTTTTAATTTTATGATTACAATATTCAATATCTTTACAAATAATAATTAATAATCAACATCTTATTTCTCTCAATCCATACAATATTCAAACCCGTAAGATACTTCGATGACTTTACAAGTTTTCAACACTCAACCTCAACAATTGTGTTCCATTAATAAGATACTTTTGGTGCATTTTTTATTTGCTACTTTACTTCGCTGTTCGTAAGCATGCCCTTTAGTTTCCTTTGCACCTGATATATTTAAATATACAATCATATTTTAATACTAGTTGTTCTGGTATTGGTTTTATTTTAACAGCAGGCTAGTGGATTTTAATATTGACATACAAAAAGTCATCAACAAGGCCCAAAAATATCTCAATATTTTAACAGATACATTGTGTATTGCGTAAAACGCCATGCGTATGATTTTTCCCCTCACAACAGTAATACATATTACTCACCTGTTACATCAGAAGAAATTACCAACATTTTAATATAATGCTAATATGAGGGTAACGTGTAATTGTAAAATATCATGGTTGATTGGCACATTCGAGGATTGTTTAAAAAGGAATAAACTGATTGGAATAACCACACCGACATACCACGAAAGCAGTCACATTGCCAATTTTGAAGGTCGCGTTTTCGAAATGACGTCAATCGTATTCACTGCTAGAACGAAAGATCGCCGATGATCTGCATCATAGTTCTTATTCACAGAAGAATTAACTATGATGAAGATTGTTACGTCAATTGTATTAGTTTTGAAGAAAATCTAAGTTGGGAATCCTCGCCCGCAATTAGAAAAAAAAAAAAATAGTACTGGAGCTTACGCGTTGTTATACATCTGGTAATGGACATTGCCTCTGCAAAAAAAGACTCATCTCTGCACTCGCTGTCTGGGTCAATTAAGATCGCGTTACACATTCGATGTTAATTCTGTTTCGTAGAGTTGATAGTTGTCAGTGGGCCTCATTATGCGTGATGCCGCCGACGTTTGAGGTGGCGTCAAATTGGAACTGTGACGCTTTTGGTTAATGATAACGTTATTGGCGAAAACATCAAAGAAATAAAACATGTGAAGCAGTTCCTGTTGTTTTATTTATCTTAGGAAGTGATTCAGGGAATTGTATACGTCTTCCTATAAAAAATGACATTACAATTACATTATATTAAGTTATAAACAAATAAAGAATGAAAAAGATTATTAACGGCTGATCTTATACCTAATACACTATGATATGATCCGGTCCTTCAATAAGTTATTCAAAAAACGACTTAATGTACTTGATTATAAAGCAATTCAACATTTTTCCAAATTCAAAACCAATTCAAAAAATGATAAATTTGAAATTATATCCTAAGACGTCACAACCGTTTTGGCCAATAAAAATCCGATGATATGTCGGGTATCATTTAATGGTTAGTGTTTAATGAACATTTAGTATGATTATTTAATAATTTCGTGGTATTACAATACAATTGGGCAATTATTAAATATTAAATAGCCTGCAAAAATGCTAAAGTAAGTTTTATAAGACTATTGTTGTTGTACCTATGATTTGTACAAATCAAATAGATCATCTTACACAGAAAACTCACATTAGAGCCTAAAATAGAAATAGTTACTGATCAAAATTTAGACCATCTATTGATGACATTACGATTATAAAATACATTTTCAACAAATCTAGATTTTAGGGATGATGTCTTTACAAAAACAACATAGGCTACAAACGTAATCACAATCAAACACAATATCGCAATTGAAAATTTAACACATTAACTGACAACGGAGATGACAGATTGTGCAACCGATGACATCAAACTGTTCACTAATTTTTTATTGGAACAGTGGGATTTTTAAAAAAACAAACATTTTAAAACTTTCTTTTCTTTAAAAATACGAACCTCATAAACAAAAAAATCTATAAGTACTAAATAATCTAAAACTTTTTTTAAGAATAAAAAAAATAAAAAGACATGGTTTCCAGCCCGATTTGAAGTGAAGCTATATTGTATTACTTCAAAGATATCTTATAGAAGCAGCATCTTTGTCGCTTTACATATTCCACTTCAAACATTCTTAACTTGTATACAATACCCTAACATTTTGAAGTTTATAACACCAAATAAATTAGAAGTATACTATCAAAAAGTGAGACTCGGAAGATACCTTTCACTATAACGGTATGATTTATGGTACTACTGGTGTACCCAAAATTTCGAGGTCCTTAAACTATTTACAACGAAAGCAGTAGTTTTTACCACCTTATTGGTTTGACACTTTATAAAACTCAATAAAATATAATTGACTTTAAACTCTTTTTCACTACAACAGCCTCTGCCCATAATTAACTTCGCAATTGCCACACAAAATTACTATCTCCATTAAAAGCAGCACTTTGCTACAATGATTCACGCGCTAATGACAAGCCATTGTTTGTTATTTTATAAAGGAACATGGATGAGAGGGAATTCCCTGTTAGGTATGAATGAGCTCGAAAATGCTGCTAACAGGTAGATGTGTGTTTACACTAATTTCTCTTCACCGGCTAACGCCGTTCACTTCAAATATTTATTTACTGCCGAGTCGGTAAAAGAAATGGGTATATAGTGTTACTGGACTCCTGTAATTTATTGTTTTATGAGGGCCGTTTTTATCGTTGATAGATTCATCTTTTGACACGAGGTGTTCAAAAATCGGTCTTTGATGCTTTTATTGCAGGAAAAGCGAAAATGTTTTAAACTCTGAATGGGACAGCGCCGTAGATTGTACTTATAGTTTCTACCTGGCAAATTTGGGAAATCAACAGGTTACGACTCGTGTAATTGCCTGCTATTTAAAGAATTCTACGATGATATTTACGCTAACTATAACTTAGACTGTTTATGTAAACTTCAAAAGCGGTTCTAAGTGACATAATAGCAATATTTTTTTAAATTTGTTAGGAGTATTTTAGCTATTTATAAGTTAATTACGTGTAATAAATACGAACCGCACAGTGGAATAATGTAACCATCCGATTGTAATTTTTCGTGTACATATTTACTTATAACCAAGTACTAGTGTTAATTATAGCGAATAATATTTAATTTAGTTATGTATTTATAAGTATATGTGATTTGCAAAGTTATTAGTTAAGTTAGTGTAGGTCAGTATTTTTTTTACGTTATGTATTTTTAAAATTAATTGTTTAAATATTGAAAAGTTGTTGGTGTAATTTTGCGTAACTTAGCTTAATATAACGTAATAATAAAAATATACATACGAATAAATATTAAATTATTAAAAATCAATTAAAAAGCTCTAAGTAATGGAACGAAGAGTCGATGTACCACGCTGTACGGACACTAAAAGAATACGCCACCTGTAATATGTGTTTATTACGGTATGAAGACCGGGAAATCACTATAGAAAACATATCTTCAAATACTCAAATCTAAAGGCTCCACCCCTAATTAGGTGGAGCTACCCCCACTAGCGGTAGTATGAAGTATATAAACAGTATATATACACAGCTGACCAACTCCAGCGATATTCCCAACGTGCAAGTCGGTGACTAGTAGAGTTGAAATCACTATTTACCTAACCGACCAGCCGCGCTTTAAAAACCCGTCGATGTTTGCCGGCTTTTGAAGATAGACATTAAAACTAGTGTGTGCAACATGTATTTCTTATATTTTTTCCGCAAATCTTTAATGCCGATCGTGAACGGCGACAGAGATATCAACAAGTGTTGTTCAGTGAAAAAGTCCGCGACAGAGAGCGCCGGACACGTCGAAGGTATGCTAAATAGAGATTTGAGAACGACGAAAACGTTTTGTTCAAGTGCGAGGATCCAAAATCAGTGCGATTGCGATCCGGTATCGACAGAATGCCGGCTCGCGGTCGGTATTAGTCACGTGTTTCCGAGAAAAAGCAAACGATTCCAGCAGAGAAGGAACTCTTACGCGTGGAACAGTTTACAGAGTAAGTTTCCAAACTCTTTTAAAAGCCGCGATATTTTGTGATGCACAGGCGGAGCAACAGGTGGCCAATGGCGCTCCGTACAAATCTCTCGTACTCCCGGAACGATGCGGCCGCTTCTATAGATACGAAATTTTAACGTAAAGTTTTCTGGCGCGTAAAAGCGCGGATAAACATCGTGCCGCGATCAATTAATCCTGTAACGTAGTACCTACATGTTTAGGATTGTGTGAACGCGGTGATTCAACCTGGAAAATTGTTTGACTCAAATCGATTTAATAACAAAACACACAACACACGACATTCCGTAACATTCAGAAGGTAGAAATTACGATAAAATCACTGCTTTTTTTTTGCGCTTTCCTTACCGACGCGGGCAATATCGTGGCGTATGTTAAGTGATCTTTGTGTGTGAACCTCCGTTACGCAATCCTAAAAGAAAAAATCATTTTTTTTTAAATAGTTTTTATCTCGGATGAAATCTCATTGTAATTTATATAATTGCACGTGCTAACGAACTAAATAGATTCTTGTCTACGACAGGAATTCTTCCGTTCTTCGATACCATACCGGATAATTCTTTTATAGAAATGTGGTAAATAGTTGTGGATGATTTTGCAAGAAGCGCACGCAATTAAACGTCATTAACGTGGTTCACTTATATATCAAATTGATATCGTATAAGCGTTTAGCCGTAGAATGGGCGCTAATCACACAGGGGCATTTTAATTTTCGCACAAAACAAACCTTCCGTCCCGTTGAGGTGAACATTTTTTTTTCTCCTCTTTCGGGCGGCGCATGAATGAGAACTTGTGTCCTTGTGGCCAGAGGTCAATATTTCGTACGAGACCGTTTCTCACGATCACCTTAGCGCCCTTTTTCTGATGTTTACACGCGCGGGCCGCTCTTTTGTTTGCATGGCAAACGTCTTTTCGGCTATCGAATCCCATACTAACGGCGCCTTCTTTTTTCCTTTTTCCAGGATTCAAGCACATCTTAATCGTCTGCATTTACCTGATAAGTATTTTTAACTTACCACGCTCTTTATCAAAACCTGTCAGCATGGACACGGAATGGTGGATAAACCAGTTCGAGAAGGGCAGCAGTAATTCGTCTTCGAAATGCAATATCTTAATGGGTCTATGCACGTCCGCGAAGAATATCAAATACTACGCGACGACCTATCAAACCAAACATGTAAGTGTCCATTTTTATGATTAGATAAGACATAATTTTATTCAAGGAAGGAATTAGAGATCCCTTATTCTCAGCATATTTAGCTTGGTTAAATACGTTGCTATACTGAGAGGGAACATTATCAATATATGTTATTAAAAGTAATGTGCGAAGAAATATTAAATTGAGAATACTCCAAATTAAAAATATTTTTTCGTATTTACGATAAAGCCGAAAAAATGAAATTATTCTTATTAGAAATTTATAAATAATTTTAAAGGTACTCCACAGTTTTGTTTGTTGCTGTTACACCAATTACACTGGTGCATATTTTATCTTTCTCAGGTTCGTAAAAAGTGAATTTTCTATTTTGTTTTAATCACAAGCCAGTGATGAAAGTGTAGCACCAACGAACAAACCTTACGTGTACTTAGAGAAAAAAATGTGCTACGTCAATGTAAAGCTAAAACACAACGACAGATTGGGTCTACACAGCCTTAAAATGTTCTTTAGACACTGTATATATTTTAATCAAACACTACGATATTTTAGATTAAGATTTTATGGATTATATCAATCCAATTTACTGTAATTTATATACAACGCGATTTTGTAATGACCTAATACATTTTTTTTTCCTCTCAGTGTAATCAAATATTTCAAAAGCACAACAACTACAAGAAATGAATTTTAAATATTCCATAAAATTGACTATTTTCATTTATCAGAGATCTTTTTCATAAGATACTGTAAGGAAAGAACAAATTATTAACCAGCAATTCATCTAATTGCTTATATAATCTTTGTGATAAGGAATTTCTATAATCCTCTTCTTCCATCTAATTTATGTCAAATTATTTAATTACGAAATAATGACTCTATGAATCAATTCACGGAAATATTTCCATATTACAAACTGATAATCCATAGGTCTAATCATTTTCAATCACCTGACCATTCTTTTCAATGTGCAAATATTTAGTAATTAGGATGGGCTCATGCAAGCTCCTATATAAATCTCTAATTTTTCTTAAAATTCGTTCCGCCCTTAATTTGTTTCCTATTAATAATTGTTTGGTACGCGTATGGATGGTTTTTTTCCTATCCCCGTCGTATCAATCACCTAGTCCGTATAGAAGGTCGTTTTATGATTGTGTTAAAGAATGTCCTTCCGTCGTTAGGAGTCGAGCCTTCGTTTGTGATTTTAAATCGTACGTTAAAAAATCGTAAGCCTTAACATGCATACCTTAAGACGCACGCACACACTAGCGACAACATTTTTATTCATTCACTCTTACGTTCATTAATGAATCGAGTTTCTACGATCGACGTAATTAGTATGCGAGCTTGGTTATATATTATACCGTCCGCTGATGTCTGATTACACACTATCATATTTTTCTTCTCACTCCCTATACCGAATTGCCTAGACGGTGTCGTCCCTCTTTATCGGAAACAAATAACTTGCGTCTTTGTCACATCCGGTAAAATAGTGTCCGTCCATGGATTTTCCGCCGTAGTCTTTTAATAGCCAGCCAAGCGCTCCTTGTACAAATGTAATCAATACACCTATGTCGTCAAGAGGAAGCCGGAGAGGATGATTTTGATGAGATCTGGAGGAACTCCTTTCCTCCCTGACGCGACATTCCCTCCCTATATGTGTTTCTCTACAGTTCACGTTAATTTAACAATTCGGTGATAATTATCGGATTATCGAAGTCATTAGTAACAGAAGATGATTTGCCCTTCGTTTAAGAAATATTTCATTCATATTATACTTATCAAGCGTTAATTCTCAGAAGGTAAAATTTATATGGTTTTTAATACAATTATCAAAAGAGAAAATAATTCTGTTTTGGTTGTGTAGCAAACCTTTATAATTTTAATTTCTAGTTCGTTGTATGTAATATAAACCTCTGCTAGGCATATAGTTCATAAATATATCAGAATTCTGCTCTTCACAATTATTTAGAATGGTAAAATTTTAATATTTACTAAAAAAAATCATCTCAGTAGTTTACTTTTCAATTTTTTCTATGCATTATTAGCAAAATTACTGTGCATATACTAAGAAACAAGTAAAGTTCAATTTATTTTCACTTTAGTTTTATAGTATAATGACGACCTCTTGATACTAATATATTTTATAGTATCAATATTAGAATCTAAATCTCAAAATTGGGGACTTTGGCCCATACAATATTTTTCCTACACCACAGTTTGACTATTTTTGAATTCTGATATTGCACTTTTAGATGTAAAACTTGTGTAAAGATCGTGTAAATATCTTTCAATAACAAGGTGAACATTTTATGTTAGCAACTATTGGCAAAATAAAGTGATTCTTTTAATTTTATAATTATAACTTTTAGAAACTTGAACACTTTTATACTTAAAATAGTTATTTTTCTGTTTCTTATATACAAATATAAAAAAAAATTATGTCATTATAAAACTAGTCCGTAAAACTTTTGAAAAGGACGGAAATGTGCTAAATAAATCGAAACGTCAAGTCGTAAAATTATCGAACAATGTATTAAAGATATTGATTTATACATTTGTCGATCTGTTTATTAATGCAGCAATACTAATTTTGATCGTTCATCAAGCCATTATCTTATGAGTTTAATCTTAAATAGGTAGTTACAATGATCTCCCTGCTGTTGAAATTCTCATATGTTAGTAGCAAAATTACTTGTACAATGCACTACATCTAAAAACAATAAACTTTGTTCCTTAATTTTCCTTTAATTCTAGAATAAAAGCTTTTATTTCCATTTGCATCGACATGTTAAGTTCGGTTTAATTCTAAGCGACCTTGTGCAGGTGGTACCTCATATTTAATACATGCAAAGAATATCATATTGTCACTTAAAATTAAACCAAGCTTGATTTGTCGATGCAAATAGGCATTAATAGTATATTGTAAAAAATAAAGAGCATTTTTCAGTATCGGCCAGGATTAAAATGCACTAAAACCTCAAATTTTCTTATTCTAAGAATTAACGACTGCATTTGAGTTCTAATATTAAAATTAAACTACTTTTTTAGACGTTGCTGTAAAAATACTAAAAGAATCACATAAACAGCTACTACATTCAAAATTCTGTCATTACAACATCTTTTCGAGGTTAAAACATGCAATTATTTTTTGGTTTGTTTTGTATAGATTTGTTTGTGAATATATTATAGCTAGGATGTTTCCAATTACTTTATAAAATTAATAATTTCAAACGCAGTGGATTCCTAATACTTTCTTCAATCTTTTCTACATATTAGCAACAGAATCAGTATACTGTGAACAACCTAGGAATCAATAAAAATGCTTTTGATTTTAACGTCGTCTTTTATCTTAATTAACTAGCTTCATTCCAATTAATGATTCTCGTTTTTTAATAATTCTTTTACTGGATTAATCTCAAGTACTGTGACTTCCCTGCGGCTTTCCATTTCTTGTTTCTATAGGAGTTAGTGACATGGCCCCACTGATGTTGCATATACATTGTTAACCCTTAACTAATATTGTTAGTTTCATAACCAATATGGCTGGGTCATTGGTTGACGATGCAGTTACAAGCTCCTTCAAAAATTATGTTATTCATTATATAATGCAAAAAAAATATGCAACATCATATGTAAAAGAATTAATAACACATAAGTTCAAATCTAAACCTATTTTATTTTTAGAAAAGGAAAACCTGCAGATATGTATATTTAAAAAACAAATCAGTAGTATATGTAATAATTACGAGTTAAAATCTGAAAATAAATGTTTGATTTTTGACATTTTTATTCTTAACAGAAACAAAAATTACTAGATCAATTTGTAACGTGAAAAATATATTCCATATATTAAATATGTAAACATACTAGGTTGTAATGAAATTCTAACGGTAATTTGAGAATATTCAGGTGTATAATCGAAGTTTCCTCATTCTTTTATGTTATTTCCCACTCTTATGACATTTTTTTTCTGTTCAACAGCTCCCTCTCCTAAGTAATTGGTGCAAGGTAATGTTATATTTTTAAAGATTCCATGCGAATGAGTTTTTTTTACAAATTAATATATTTTTAGAATGCCTGATTCATCAGTCATAGTGAATAATTTCATTCCTTTCGATGCTAATTAATAGTGATTACCGCATGTTGGCATATTTATTTTTGTTTTTTTAGCGAATCATTTTAGCATAATATGACTAACTTCGTTTTTGATTCATTATTCGAGTACCTATTGACATTTTATATAAATCTCCTTCGTGCTTGCATGTTACATTGTCGCAAAAAAAAAATGTGTACAAACATTTCCTGGAAATCGTCGAGTGATTACTCTTAAAATAATTATATAATAAAAAGACTTCGCTGTTTATTATTAGTGTGGATACACCGCTTATTATGTTTAGATTTACTTTTACGGTTGGTGTTTGCATCTAACAAAAGACGATATTCGTACATAAATTTCCGGTATTCTGTTTATTGGAAGGTCAAGGATTTTTCTAAATTAAATTTGCTCTCGGTATAACCGTACTTGCCTCTAGTCAAAAGTTATATAATTTGCGCACTAAATAAATAAACAAATATCGAATTTTACTCGAAGTCAAATATACTAGGTATAAACGTTAAGTAGGTGCTCTGCGAAGCCGTATTCAGTGCACGCGCCCACTTCACACAGGCGTCAGGCGGTCTGTCCCACAAGGCCAATGTGCCTTTGCTCCTATTGCGTTTCTTATCGTTCTCCTAGTCGCTAGTCCGTTCGGTTTCACATACGCATATATATGTGTATATACAAACATGTACACACATACACACTGCTATCCAATCTTGCACAGATTCATTCACATATGCCGTGGCCACCATATCGTCTACATGCACCGCAGAGTCTTGCTCGCCTGATATTTTATCGCAACAGGTGTCAGTAGTATTAGTGGGATTATACTGGGAGCGGACTTTTATTTCGGTTCGTATTACATTATCGCATTTTATGTTAACCATATACGAAACGTTAGTAAGAAAATCACAGTCCTCGAGGTTACGTAAACACAAAAGGTTACCCAATGACATATCGCAATTTTTCACCTCACATTTATCGGTTAAGTTTAACTTGGAGCAGCGATATGACCGCGCAATTTCCCGCCAGATTTCCCTTTAGATTATCTCGACACGATGTAGAATATGCTTGCATACGCATATTGTTTCGTATAGCAAAGATATTTTGTTTTGTCTTCTCATTGTATATGTTATTATTATCATCATTATTATAATTATTACTAGCACGATTAGGCGTTTTAAAAGTCTGCCGTCTACCCGAGTGGGTTGTGGCTACAATATATGCATATGTGTATGCTCACAAAACAAACTTCCGATACTTCGCCGTCCGAAAACCTGTCGCTTAATCAGGCCCAATTGATGTACAAAGTGCAGAACACAAAACGAACGTTTACAAATTTTCCTGATGGCGTTCCCTCTATTAATATTAATTTAGGCGCACGACCGCAAAATTATACCGAGTGCGCTAGTCGCTTCGTAGAAATATACGCGTGGGACATTACTATTGTTACTAGTATCGTTAAAGGTTCATAGAAGTTGTATTTAAAAAATGATTCACTTACGCGCTCATTGGTTTAATGCGAAATAGCAAGAATTCCCATAAAACGACTATCTTATACAGATATGGAAATCAAGAGTGGATTAAATTAGATGTATTGGAAACACCAACTTTACTATTATTGATAATTTATTTATTTTGTTACAGAAACAGAATCCAGTAACGGTAAATCTCCACGATTTCTTCACGACATTCAGTAAATCGTCTGACGAAGTAGATGCTTCCGAGTTTGCGAATATGAATGTAAGTATTTCATCCTATCAATCTTTTTATTTCACTCTTTCCTAAATATTGTCTTCCGTTTCGTTAAGAACTATATCAAAACTACTTTCGAGGCATGCGGTATTTAAGTTGGTTACTTTGGACTAGAAATGATTCCGTTTCCTTTAAAAAAAATTTGAAAAGGATTTAGAATTTTGTTCAGGAAGGCAATTAATGTAGTTGCAAATTCTCCAAAATAAAAAATACGTTATCTCTTTATACGAATAAGCAGTACTAACTTGGGTTTCAGAGAGTGTAATATTTGTTTGCGATCATATTCTTAATTTTAATAGCTGTAGCTGTAGCTGAAAGAAAATTATATTAATGTTTTGATTAATACTTCTTTTTGAATTAAATAGTATTGCTTATTACCACACATTATAATTGCTAGTTTTCCTAAAAAAATTACTTTGAGGTTCTTTAGTTGATGAGTAATCCCTATTTCATTTTCATAACCAATTATTGATGACAGTAACGTTACGATTGCTATCACAATTTTTTGAACTATCTTTTTTTTTTATTAGAAAAACTATCTCAATTACCTGCAGAATAGTTTACAAAAAAAAAAATCAATGAAAATTTAAAACAATGCTGAAATATAGAGCAGAAAAGTTAAAATTTTAATTTTAAATTTTAAAGATTTGAACTTAGAACATTTAGAGGTCTAGGTAACATCCTTCCTCTTTTCTTTACCGTTTTTGGTATTTCTTTAATTGAATATATCTGATCCTATGAATTGGTCCCGCGTCTAAATCCACTTTTCAGTGCTTTTAATTATATACTTCTGTTTGTTAAGTGATTAAAAATTATGCGAATGAGCCTTAAATAAAGTTTGACCATTTTTCGGGAATTCAGCACAAAATATTTATTCACCAAGTAATATCAACTGAATATTAGTTCTTAAATAAAAGATAAATCATTTTTTCAATATTATTAATTTGTTATACATGATAACATTAACTATGGAAATATAAATTATAAATATAATATAAAATCATTTCATATATGCGCTTACAAGGATTATATATTTTTATTCATTGTGCTGTTAGTTTAGCAAAAAGCTTATTTAATTTAAAAAATTATAAGAACATTATAAGAGCAAATAAAGATAATAAAATTAGTTACACCAAACTAATAGCTCTTTCTAATAAATACAATGTATCGATGAATACTGGTTATTGGTTATTATTAAAGTATTACCATTTCTGAGGTAATTCTTATTTATTTTATTTCCAACAGGTGGCAGTATCTATTTGACTCTATTTATGAGAGAGCATCATTCTCACTTTTCTTTTCAATATTTGTCATTATAATTTTGGCTCTCATCTGTTTATTATAACACTTTTGATATCTACATTACGGTCGTTTAGTTTTGTGCTTAACTACATTTTTGATGTCACTAATAATAGATAAATTTGATATTAATTATTAATTATTTTTATAGTATTACACTAGATATAATAAACAATTAAATATACACTTGACGATAAAGCCTTTCTTCCTTGTTGCTTCTCATTCTCTAGCCAAAAGTAACCTATCTTAAGTTATATATGTAAAAACATTAGTTGCTAGTCTAATTGAAGATATAGAAATTTAAAATTAAAATATAATAGATATTTTATAATGAAATATTGTTGCCAATTAAATATATAACTACTAAATATTATTGAAAAAGTATAAATATTAAAGTATGGATTATTTAAGTTATTCTTGCGATTTTTTAAAGCGATAAGATAGCTAAGTAGATTTTCGTATCTTGGTTATATCCATTAGAACACAACCGCCTCGGGTGCTTAACTATTTTATTATTATTTGACATAATTATCTTTTTCTTTATAAAATAAACAGGATAATACCACATGGCAAGTAAGATTAAACAATTTATCTTATTTATGGTTTTCTATTGCTAACCGGAAAGATCGACTTAGGTGT
The DNA here is from genome assembly GCA_004143645.1 of Protaetia brevitarsis. NCBI lineage: Eukaryota > Metazoa > Arthropoda > Insecta > Coleoptera > Scarabaeidae > Protaetia > Protaetia brevitarsis. The sequence continues at coordinate 1,980,143 of RXPK01000311.1, read as the reverse complement.
CGCAGGACTTCGAAGTTTGTTTTGATTTAGATGTACGGGAAGGCAAAATATAAAGAAGAGGCTATACAGTAGCATATAGACACCAATTAAATGTAATAAGTATATCATTATATTTCATTTCTTCTTTCTTTCCAGATAAATGAGTTTATAGTAACCATCTACGAAAGCTTGCAAAAATTTGCGGTTGGTTTAGATTTGGTGTTGAAATACGAAGAGAATAGCAGCAAACCTTTGGCGAAAGATACGACGCACATGAACTTTTTACTAAGAAACTTCCTCATCGAAATCAGCGAGTATATCAACGCTTTTGATATAACACCAAATCCGGATGTACATCGTGGAGACTACACCAATAACCTAGATGACAGCGGGTACGAGGTATTCAGCAACGTGTTGTTCCGAGAGTACGTAAACTCACTCAACTACATCTACAAAGGATTATCGCATTTCAACCAAACGGAATGCAATTGAGTCCAGTCTTGTAATGTAGGAAATTTGATTTCTTGCCGTAAAACAGTGTAGGGAAAGAGACACGGTATTAATTTATTTATTTAACGCATAACGACAAGACTAGAAACCAAGATTTGTTCCTTTAACTTCGGCGACGACGTAGGGCAATTAGTTTTCCCAGTGATCGGACAAAATATGTTAAAACGTTCAAGAGTTTCTCATTCCTTAAAATATGGGAATAGACACCCATCCAAAATGAGCAGAATGGCGTATTTTGCTGGGCCTTTGAGAACTTCCTTATTTCACAGTTCGTGAGGAGAACATCCCTGTACCTATATTCAAACAGATCGAAGTGTATATAAGCGTACAATTATTGCATCGACTGAATGAATGTAATTTATATGTGTGTGCGTGGTTATAATTTTACAATTATTTTATTTGTACAGTTATTTACTTAATTTTATTTTATATGATGATGTCATTTTGTAACATTTTGTTTGTATTATACCTTCTTTAACTATGTAGCTAGTATTATTTATTGTACATTATTATATTTATTTTGTTACATATAATTATCAATTGCTCCATTTTCATCTTTACTGTGATATTTTTCATCTTTGACGCTATGGGCAATTAATTTTGTGACTACAAAAAAGATTTTTGTTTTGTAAAGGAAAAAATAAGAACCAACAAGTATTTACAGTAAAATATATAATGTTGAAATCTAATTCGTTTTTTATTTTTATAAAAAAACTCAGTCCTAATTCCACATCAAATACCTAATTACACTATATGCTGCTTTAGCTATAAACAATATAATTTATTTTTCTGCACAACGAATTAAGCTGTGCAACAATAAGTTTGGAGTATATTACCTGCGGGATTTCTGAATACTGCGACATTTCAAATAAAATATTCAATATTGAAATTATTATTATAATTTCAAAGATTTTTTTCAATCAATGTAATACGATAATAAGAAACAGATACGTAGAAAAATCTATAATATCAAATGAAACCTCGTGCATACCTCGTATATCATCAGGAATTAAAGAAACATATTGTGTTTAGAATGGTAAATCTTAAGTTAACTATTTTCTTAGCAGAGTGATGCTATGCATGCTCTATTATTTCCATTTTTTAGATAAAGTGTAATGAAACACATCACATTTTTTAAAAAAAAAGATCAATGTGGGTCCACGTATTTCCCAGTTTTCTTGCTTATTCACACTATTATTGTACCAGTAACGGAAATAAGTTATTTAATTCGTACTTACAATATTCGCACCACACTCTTTTAAATTTATATTTCAACCTTCTGTGTCATCAATACTAGATAATTGTTTACTATACAGGGCCCCACCGAACCGACTAGATTCCTATTTTAAATTCACGGATATTATTTCATCGATGTTAGATTACTAACAAATACACGGATGTAGATACTCATCGTCATGGTATTCATCATCAGTTCATAACCGGGTTTTCAAAAAATTATCATCTTAAATCTTCAAATATTTCGCTAAAACCTAACGTGTTATAATATTTACTAGGCTCAAATCCTACATTTATTACTATAGGAGTTTGAAATGCTTATATGCTGAAAAAAACTGTTTGTGTCTTCATAGATCTTACCAAAGCATTCTTTACTGACTCAATAAAACGTCAAATTATAGTTTAACAGATTTTGTTCATGATCGATTCTCTTCATATCTAGGTGACCGATAACAGTTGTAAAAGTAGGTAAAACTGGAGCATTCCCATTTCCAATTCAAAGAAGAGCTGCGAAAAGTTTTGTCCTTCAGCTTCTTCTTTTTTGTGATTTACATTGATGGCGTGCCAAATACATGTAATAACGAAAAATGTGTGCTTTTGCAGATAATATGTCGTATTTGTGTACAGGAAAAAGACACGAACGATATAGTTGTTTGCTGCTGTCAAATTGCTACGGAAGTTTGAAAACAAGATCGCCATTAATAAATTGGTTTTAAACCAGAATAAGACAATTCTTTCGAGTTTTTATCATTTTCCGGTGCCACGTCGCTGTATTTTGCATATTTTGTGTGCTGTCAAGAAGCAAATTAGTCAGCTACTAGCCAATTTTAATCATAAGTGCCCATATGACATGGAACTGATCTAAGAATCCCTGTTTATCGAAGGTCATTATATAAAAACAACCTATGGATGCTGGTTGCACTAAACAGTGCGTTCATGATAGAAGGAACAAATTCGTTTAAAATTCAGGTAATTATTTTTCAGAAATACACTCGGACACATCGATTAGTATTTTTATTTGCGAATTTTTTGACATAAGAACATTGTATACTAATAGACGCCCCATTAGTGATGTAAGGAATACGTGATTTTATGCGAATATGTGCACTAGACATTCGCGAATGCGAATGCGAATGCGAATATTAACTTTTTAACTTTACTAGCGCCATCTATTAGCTTTCAATTTACAACTATACGAACACTTGCATTAAACACACGCAGAGAATTAAATTTATCCATCACCGCAGCGAAACTAGCCAGATACAACCGAATCGTTTCGACTTTTTACGTCTTATTCTTGTCAATTCAAGTTTAGTTTTGAGGTTGTTAATGGTTATTCTAATGTAAACTGCAAATTTGCGCCCAAAAAGTTGTTTTAGGATCTCAGTGAATTTAAATTTTCTAAATTATCCGTTTTAACAGATAACTTTTTTATTCGCATATTTATTGCGAATGCGAATACGAATGCGAATATTCAAAAACATGCGAATATTCGTTACATCACTAGTGTCTATGCAGCCATATTTTCCTTAATGGTAATTCCTTAATTGTACGGTGAATTCTGAACACTTTTTGTATATCATATCATATCCGTAAAATATGCGGTTTTCGGTATAATGGCGCTTGAAATGTGATAAATTTAAAAAAAAATGAACTTTATTAATAAAACAAAAGAAAAAAAATTTGGTACATTTACATAAACTTTAGATTTCATATAATCCCATAAAAGGAAAACTAATGGGATTGAATCCGATGACTTTAATGACCATTTAATAGGAGCTCTGGGTTCAATTCATTTATTATGGAAATTTAAGTCAAGAAATTGTCCTACTGCAATTGCAAAATCAGCAGGTGCCCCATCATGCTGGAACCATATGTCCTTTCATTTTTCATTCATTCGTTCAAGTTAGGGTGGGCACTTGATGTCCGGGCATTTGAGCTTGGTGCTCATTGTACCATCCCTATTGATTCTCCTATTTCCACTCGAGCAGCTTGGTGTTCTCTATAAAGCCCAGTATCTTGCCCAGTGGAAACTTGAGGACCTTCGAGGGCTCCAATAGATCTCTCCCGAAATATTTCTGCCTGAGTACCTTTAGTTCCTCACATGTGCAGATTACATGTAAACTCGTTTCCTCCTGTAGTTCGCATCTTCTACACTACGGTTCGCTTACAAGGCCTGTGTTGTATAGATGCTTTTTCAGAGGACAGTGTCCAGTTACCAACCCAGTAATGGTTTTAACTTCTTTCTTACTGCGCTTGAGTAGGTTATCAGAGAAACTACCATCCCCATCCCCTATCAGCGTTTTGGTATGGAGTTGACCTTCAGTCGACCTCCATTTCTTTGTACTTTCTTTATCTAACCAGGTCCAGATCTCCCTTCTTGCGGAATCCTTAGTAATATCACATACGGGCTCTGGACCCATGAAGTGTCTCTTAGAGCCCTTCTTGGCTAGTTCATCGGCTATTACGTTGCCCTTTATATCCTCATGTCCCGGCACCCAAATCAGAGACACCGTGTTGTCTCGTGTCAGTGCATTGAGGGATTGTTTGCAGTCCCTAACTAGTTTTGACCTAGTTACAGGGTTTGAGACTGCCTTAATGACAGCCTGGCTGTCGGTCATTATATTAATTTTCCTCCTCTTGTAGCCTCCTTATGTCCTTGTGAGGAATATCTGGGTCTTGTGGATGAGGAAGCACAACAGCTAAAGCGTGGATGAGTTGAAATTGAAGAAGGTCTAAGTAGCGTGGCAATGCTCACTAAATTTCAATTCAATTTTGCTGACAGTAGATCTAGGGCAAAGATTGTAAGCCTTTTACAGGAAGAAATTAACAAATTAATGTATTTCTGCTAATAACTGTAGTGAGAGGAATTTTTCGAACAAAAAATTTTTCCTCACGCAGGATTGAAACCTACACACTCTCGCTTACCGGACGAGTGCCCTACCAATTAGGCCAGAGAGGAGCATGTAGATTCGAGCGAATATGCAAAGATTGCAAGCTTTTTACAGCAAGAAATTAATAAATTAATGTATAATACATTGCATATATCGGAATCATCCGAATATTTTAATAATCGGAATCAACGAATATTTTAATTCGGATACTCACAACACTACCATTCTTTATCCTTATCTTATTACATTTTGTTTCATTCACTGTATAATCGTGTATCCTTATTTGTGATCAAAAGGCAATTTAAATAAATCAATATATTCTTAATAGTTTTTGAAATAATAACACTTTGTTTAAAATCCCATGTTTAAACAAGTAAAATCATCTTTTGCAGAGAAAACGCAAACCGTTTTTGTATGCATTCTTTTCAGAATGATTCGCATTTTAGATTTTCATATTTCATTATTTGCCTTTAACGGTTTTCTTAAATTGCTTAAAACTAAGACTTTCGACATATTTTACGCAATTTTATTCAAGAGGTGTTAATAATAGCTGTTGTGCTTTTTTTTTAGATAGACCATAGTTAAAACCATGATTACTATGCAATATTCAAAACCAAATTTCTACTAGTAGCTCTGAGCTAATTGGCTTGAACATTATGTATAACAAAACGATTTTTTTTAAAATATTTCAAAAACAGTTTAGGAATAGGAAATCAAACTGGAAGTTTCAAATAAAAAAGGTTAGTGTGAACCTCGCATTCACTGGAGATGCCAAAATGTTGAAGCTATTTTTTTTAAATGGATCATAGTTAACCATGATTACTCTGCAATCTTCAAAACCAAATTATTTCTACTAGTAGCTCTGAGCTAACTGGCTTGAACATTATGTTTAACAAAACGATTTTTTTTAATTTCTAACCTTTATCAAAACGACGATTTTAATCTGAAAAAAAACATTTAAAAATGTTGAGATAAATATTCTGTATGGTAGATTACTTTGGAAATTAGACGATAGAGTTGAGATTGGTGGTTCCATCAAAAATTGTTGTACAAGAGTAAGTACTTTAAATCAATACTATTAGCAATAAAACGGTGAGGTGGCACCTGAAATAACGGGTGCCTACAGAATCACATCGACGAACTCACTAATAACAATAACCAAACTTTATCGACCTAACAGCAGAGCAAGAAATGATAAATAAACAATTGCTCAATATATTGCAGTCTGGACGAAAACCTTCGCAAAAGACGCCAAAACAGGTATGGACGGAAATATAGAGAAGTGAGCTATTATATTATACATATACTAACAGGACGTGAGTGAGTGCTTCCATACCTATGTACCTCTTCCGTTTTGAAATCAGCAATACGGAAGAGTAGTTGCACTGTGACACATACGATACGGCTGAGCACATGTTTGCAAATGTGACAGGTACATAGGATTGATGTCGAACATACAGTTGAAACATTGACTTTAAAAAACTTAAAATAATGAGGCTTAGTAATGAAATATGTTGGTGTAATCACTTACTTTTTTTCCGAGCTTAAAATAATGTTGCTGCTAGAAGAACGCTGGAATTACATTAGCATCAAAAATTCTCTTAAAGAAGCAACTTTACAACTGAAGTGCCCGAACATCTTAGCTCTCCTTGAAGTAGTACCTCGACAGGAAAGATCTTTCAGCCAAGAGCTGAAGTTTTTTAGTAAGCAAAGCTTAACATACCCCAGTGGCATCGCTCACCGAAAAACTTAATGTTTTTTTTCTTATAACGTAAAGAAAATGACAAAATTATGAAATACATCCCACAACTTGGCGTTAATAGCATTCTCTTGTATATTGCAACTTTAGAGGAAGATATTTCTAGATTAATTGAGAGATTCTCTCATTTTCGAATAATAAACCATGCAGAGCCCTTTGCATCTTGTTGTAAAATATTAATTAAAATATTAAAATAAATTAATTTTTATAGCCTCTTAAAGTTTGCTTCATCCCATTTGCCCGATATACTACACAAGTTAATATCAAGGGTCACGGATTGATCCGTTCAAATGCACACGTAAAACTATGATCGACCTTGAAAAGTATATGTGTGACGAGATTAAAATTTTACCTATTTCATCACTTATTTCCCCCATTTCTTCGGATACGTTTTCGCTTTCACATTGCTTAGCATATTCATACAGTAGACGTAAAGTATACGTCATTTATATTACGTGACAGAGAGGAGCAACTATACGCAGTAAACCTGCAAGTATTCATGTATTATAAATGAATTAGATCAAATATTTTAGTTTCCGGTTTTATTACCTGTCAACATTTTCTTCTAATTACGAGTAACACGCAATCTCTTTTGCGCAAAAATATGTGTAGAATTCGTTACTTCGCAGAAATTTTTGAAGAAAAGAAAACCTGTAATTTTACATGTGTTCTAATTAATTTAAAATGGCAGCTATTATTTATCCTATACCGTACCTAATATACATATCTAAATTAAGGTAAATCAACTATTTTAAACATGTTTCTAGTTTCCTTATGTTCCCGGTATTACAAAATATTATATAAAAATATACCTATTTTACATACATGTATATTTTTAATCCAGTTTTCTCCTTTTTCCTTGGTTTGTGGAAATTTACTTTGAATAAACAAGCCAAATTCTATTTAGGAATATATATTCTAAACATTTCGTTCCTGTCGATAGCTACTTCCTCAGAAATATAAACCACAAAAGATCGATAAATTAGATCAGCAATAATTAAAAATAATAATGATCAACACAGTTTACAAATGTTATAAATTTGAGAATGGATTTACCCCAATACTTTTATTTTCATAAAGACAATATTATGTACCTTAAAATATATTCACATGGAGTCGTTGAATATTTTTTTATTTAAGTCATAAAATTGAAAAACTAAATTCATTTTTTATAATTAAGTTAAACTAAAAGTAACATTTTTGAACTGATTTATAAATTAATTTTCTTTAAATTTATGCGTCATATCAATACTGTGAATGTGAAACTACCAAGTCGATGACAATACCACATGTGTACAGTTATTTTTGTTTAAAGTTGTTAAAAAATTGTTTGCTTGTAAATGTTAACTATAAGGCATAGATAGGGATTACGGAAAAGATATTTTTATGTATATTTTTTTAATTATTCAAATGTAAAAAAATATTAATAATTTATGTATATAATGTTACCTATAAATTATATACCTAATTGTAAAATAATTACTAGCAGGATTTGTAATATACTGAAGATCATTTATAGCGTTACTATTGTTTATAATTTAAAGTTATAAGTTCTAAGAAACTTCTGGTTTTATGGTTTTTTTCTTTGCTTAAAATTGTGGTTTGTTTTATATATTTTATTTATATCGATTGCAAGTCTGAAGTGAACAATTATTGTTTTCTCTTTCATGAAATACGCCATAGATTGCTTAAATATAACATAACATTTTTTTTTTCTTAGAACCAAACGAACTACTCTCAGAGTTTGTCAGAATGTTAACTCTGAATCATCCTGTATAAGTAGTTGGACGAACTGTTTGATCTGTTGATCATCTAAAGTGAATACTATTATAAGATACAGTAGCTTCGTTTCTCATAAACTCATTTCAATAAAATATTAAGTTTGCACTTTGCACTGTGCAAAAGTAGCCACAATGTAAGTTTTTAGTTTGTGGCAAATTGCAGCTAATTCAAACACGAGACCTCGTAACGCTATATTAGACTTACCGCACACATTACCGTCTGGGATAGCCGACCGTAATCGCCTCATTCCAGACTGTTTATTATTATAAGCATTTTTAAAACTAATACATGTCTGAAGGTTTGCATTTACAAATCAACACGCATCAATAAGCATTCGCCTTGCGGACTTCACACTCTCATATCAAACAGAGCTCAGCGTAAATGTTTACATTGGTGCGATTTACCGCGAAAGTTTTCTGTTTTTCACGTCATTGCGCGGAAATGTTATCAATGAATGATTAAAAATTGGCATTTATAATATTACGATATGTTAAACGCGAGATACAGCTCATTATTGTTTATTACATACGATATTGGGTACTTATAATGAAAAACTGAATATTATTGAGCTTAATTTCATGACCAGTTATTGAAACAGCAGAGCTTCGATTATTTTTTAGCGTGTGTTACCTATATACCTGTATAAACAGTGTTGACAGTTTTTTATATTTCTACTTGAGTTTTCAGTATATCTTAACGATAAAATCCTATTGTTTTCGTTTTACATAACGTATACTCTCATGTTTTATTAGTTTGCTTGCAGATGTTATTTTCGTAGCTTACATATAAGCGATGTATTACATGAACAAAACCCGTTTTTATACCAATATAATTGGGAGAAAAATATTATTGTTGAGGTTAAACAGTACATACACTTAGAATACAATAATATTTTGTTCGTTAACCGGAATTAATAAGATAACGCGGAAGATTTTTAAAGCGGCGGAATTATTCTAAGATTACTTAGGTATTATTAATTGATTTATTGTCGTATGTTAACCAAAATTAATATAAAGCTAGCGTATTGTTTTTTTGTGTGTGTGTTTTTTTTTTGTAATGTAGGTTTAGTTAACAGTAAATTTGTAAAACTCAAAGCTAAATAGAGCTAAAGAAAAAATATTGCCGTATAATGCGATCCTTTACGAGCAAGCAAAGAAAATATTGGTGTCCTTTCTTTAGTAGAGACACCTATATTTTCTCTCCTGCTCGTTTAGGCTCGCGTCGTGCGGAAACTTTTCCACAACTCCGTACCTACAAGCAAGTCTCGTTTCTCGTTTTCCCGCTGATGCGCCCAGCCGTAAAGCATATCCCCACCACTGACCACTGCAATGTTGGTGAGTCAGCTGATAATGGGGATATAGCATTGCTATAGTGGTCCTATTTGACCGGGCTACCTCACAGCAATAAATTTTGTAAACCAGAAATTTATTGTTGAATTTAATTGGGAAGATTTCTTTCTTACCAAATCAAACCTTAAATGAAATCTCAACGAGATTTTGGCAATTGATAGATAAAGAAGTTACGTTAGTTAATAAATTGACAAATAAAAGACAGGTACTTTAATAATACGAAGGAAAATAATATACTTTTTCTTTTGTTGGAGCCAGCTGACCTCAAGTCTCCGGAAACACTGCAGCCTTGTGGCTTTTTGTATTCAGCCTCTCATTTTACCCATTAAACTTTATCAGCCATTTCAGTATCTTAGTACCCTGCATTAATCTGCACAGGTTTCTGGTTGGTTGATCAAAGTGACCCTCTGGGTTAATTTTTTACCAGTCTTCTTGCGTCCAGAACCTTGCATTCACATAAAATGTGGTGAGCGTTTTCCGATATTCCATTACGCAGTCCGCAATTGGTATCTCAGTAGGTGTCCTTTCAGCGCGCTAGCTCGTAGGGAGACCAGTTACGGTGCGAAGATGATTCCTGCTAAGCTGCAGCAGTTCTTCAGTCTTCTTATTTGATGGTCTCTTAGTAAAGTTCTTTCAGTGAACTTATTCGGTTGTTTTAACCCAGTGCTTTTGTGCTTATCCAACTTCTTACCTGCTCTCGTGCTTATTTTTGGACACTCTTAGAACAGGTTCTGGGCTTGTATATAAAGCCGATGATTTCTTCTTTGCTACCGATGAGTTAACTCGTTGGTTTCCTTCATCCCTGATGAAGGAAACGAATGAAACCCTGAGATTCCGCCCCGAATATCAGGCCATCCACATCAAAGTAACTTTATTGCGGTCTGTCAAGCTATTGAGTTTTTGAATACATTCTCAAACCAGTCTGGATTGTATTTTGTGGTTCACTAATGTCCCCAGTATTGGCTGTCTGCCCGTTGCAATATGGTTCTGCTTATTTTTATAGGCTCTCTGATTGATTTTATTTGCTCACTGCAATATTTTCCTAGAGGAAGGGTGGTCATTGTATTTTTCACCTTACTATAAGTTCTAGCTCCAGTCCTGTTCTCGGTTTTTGATACGTCTGTAAACGAAATCAATTCCCGGAACCTGTCTCTGTAGCTAGGTTGATTGTAGCTTATCGGATCCACGATTTCCACCTCCAATTTTCTGTTAAATATCGAAAAAATATGGTCTGATTACAATCTCAAAAAAAATCCCTTCTACATAGCGTACAAATTATTATCATGTGCCAATTCTGCATATCTCTTACTTGGTAGTTCTTGCAATCTGAGATTCTGCCTTCCTTATTGTCACCAGGTGTAGAGGAGAGAGGTCTAGTCGATATTTCGCTGCTGCTGTAGGAGTAGTTCTCATTGCTTCTGTTATTCCTAAACACGCAAGTCTCTGTATTTAGCTAAGTTTAGCTATAGCAGTTTGTAACTGATTCTTTGTCCACCATACCAGAGATGCATAAGTGATTATATGTATGTGATGTATGCCTAGTACATCATATTCGATTTTAACCCCCTTATTTTTCAATAAGCTCTTCTAGCCAATATAAGTGCTGCCTTTGCCCTGATTTTCATTTTTTTAAGCTGTCGCTTCCAATCGAGCTTAGAGTCAAGAATGATGCCAATATATTTCAGTTCCTCTGACAGTTTTATTTCTTCACTTCCAAGTTTAGCCGGCCAGACCAACTTCCTCAGTATATTCTTGTACAACCTGTGGAGTGTTCTGCATTTTGTCATGCGCGTATGTTGTTGAAATTACCCTTGGTCAGAATGACAAGTTCATTTGCATACTCTAAAGTTTTATGCCCTTCATTGTCCATCAGTCCTACTAATAGCTCACCCGTCACTAGGCTCCACAGTAGAGGGGACAAAACTCCACCCTTCGGACATCCTCTTTGCACGTACCATCAGTATCTCTCCCATGATGGTTGCGTAATATTGTAATAATACGCATACTTATGGGCAGTATATTTATTTGCACAAGGAAACCAGTGGCGATACTTTTTGCCATTTCTACAAATAAAGAATAACTAGGTATTATTTGTGCGAACGACTTGATATTGTACAGTATTGTTTTAGAATCCAGTTATTCTCATTAATGGTATTCATATTTAGATATTATTAATATCTATCTTATTTCTTGGTTTCTGATAATTATATCTTTCTGTTTAGTACTCTAAAACTAAAATTACTATTACTGACTTTCAATTGAAGTAATTGAAATTTTCTATCTTCTGTGATCAAGTCATGGGCGTCATCAAGTGAACAAAGGAAACAGTGGAGAAAAAGAGAAATAAAATTTGGAAAACGAATAGTAACAAAATTCTGCTAAGAACTTAATTATTTAAAAAAAGACCAGAAATTATAGAAAAAATTAAACTAATCTTAACTAATAAGGGGTATCCAAATTATTTTATAGATAACACTTAAAACAAACTATCCAACACTACACATAAGCCTATTAGTAACAAAAGTGAAGATACCGCCATGAGATATGAATCCATATATAAGAAACCTATCAGAAAAAATTAACCACATACTGGCCCCGTATAATATCAAAGTAGCTCACAAAAATTTAAACAATTTGAAAGACTGTTCAACCAAATTGAAAGCTAAAACACCATATGAAAAAAAAATCAGAATTAGTTTATAAAATTTCATGTCAAAATTGTCCAAGTGTAGGTATATACATATATAGGTCAAACAAAACAATACTTAAAAACCGGTATTCAAAATCATGAAGTAACTTCTTCAAATTTAACTGCTTTAAAAAAAGAACATGAACAAAATGAACAGCATGCGTTTGATTTTACTAATACAAAGTTTATAACAAAAGAACAAAATTACCAACCAAGAAGTATATTAGAAATGATATACAAAAAAGAAAGAAAAAATAGTATTAATGAATGTACAGACACACCCATCCAAAATTTACTCAATATTATTTTAAAAACTTTAAGGTTAATCTATGTATATTGAATATTGTTAATATTTTCTTAACATACTACAAAAAAAAATTACGTATGTCTATTTGTCTCCCAATAAAAATGCATTTAATGCATACCTGATTGTTCCACATATCTTTTTAAATTATAATGGATTTTAAGTACTTAATTTTAATGTGTAATTATTGACGAAATAACAATGCCGTTATTATTGTAAATTTTATATACCAAAAGAAATGTATTTTGGTAATTAGAATCATGGAATACAAATCAATCGTTTAATTTATATATGACTACATTTTTTTAGCGGTGTCAAGTTAGTAATAGACTTCAGCAATAGATTTTTTTCGGTCAAATTAACACCAGATGTAATACAATTGCATTCTATGAATAAAATCACTTCACACAGCATTGTAAAGAGTGGAACACACAATATTTTCACAAAATGACGATGTTTATAACTTTCGCAATTATCTCAACTAAATGCACGCGCCACCGTATACTTTATTTATTTTGGCAACGTTCGTCATCTTTAAATTCAAATTTTGTTTGCCAGACGTGTTAAGGGGTGTCCAAAGATCATTTTAAAAAAATATAAAAATGACAATATTTTTGTAACACTTTATTTATTTTGACATAGTTCGTCAACTCTAGTTTCAAATTTTATTTGCCAGACGTATTAAAGGGTATTCAAAGATCATTCTAAAAAATATAAAAATGATAATATTTTTGTAACAAATTCTATAAACAATTAAATTTGGTCTACTAGTCGAAATGCACGCGCTGTCGTATACTTTACTTATTTTGACATCGTTCGTCAACTTTAATTCCAAATTTTATTTGCCAGACGTATTAACGGGTATCCAAAGATCAATTTTAAAAAAATATAAAAATGACAATATTTTTGTAACGAATTCTATAAGTAATTAAAATTGGTCGACTCATCCAAATGCATGCGCTGCCGTATACTTTATTTATTTTGACATCGTTCGTCAACTTTAATTCCAAATTTTATTTGCCAGACGAGTTGAGGGGTACCCAAAGATTATTTTAAAAAAATATAAAAATGGCAATATTTTTGTAACAAATTCTATAAGCAATTAAAGTTGGTCGACTCGTCCAAATGCATGCACTGCCGTATACTTTATTTATTTTGATATCGTTCCTTAACTTTAACTTCAAATTTTATTTACCAGACGTGCTAAGGGGTGCCCAAAGATCATTTTAAAAAAATATAAAAATGATAATATGTTTGTAACAAATTCTATAAATAACTAAAGTTGGTTGACTCGTCCAAATGCAGGCGCCACCTTCACACCGGTAATATTTTTTTTGTCTCTCTAAACTAAACTCCCGGCCTAACGAAGTGCCCGTAGTAATTATAGGCACCGACATCTTTAATATCCCTCAAAATTTACGTATTGTTGTTACTGGAAACAACAAACAAACCCTTAAACTTATAAAAATTACTTTTATTTTTTCTTCCACAAAGTCCAATAGCATTTAAGATGGCGGGTATTACAAATACAAAAATTTCGACTAATATTCCGAAGTGCACAGGTAAATACATCCCCCAACATCTGTAATATCCCTTAAAATTTATGTATTGTTGTTACTAAAACTAACAAACAAACCCTCAAACTTATAAAAAATCTCTTTTATTTTAGAGACAGTATCATCTACTGTATAGATCTAAAACAGCGGATTCGGTTATCTATGTCTAATATCTCCCGCAAACAAATAGCTTTCGAAGTAAGATATTTACAAAGTATTACATACTAATATAAATCCAACCTTTAGCAAGCTTTCGCAAAGTGTTACAAAGCAATATTTTGGGTGTTCGACAGTGGCGGCTCGTGAGTTATGAAAGAGGGTGGGCACAATATAAGAACTTGCCTATTTTTTGTACATAAAATCCATTCTCCTATTTTTCATGCTGAAAAAGACGTCCATGAGTTTGTTGTAAAAATGCGTTCAGTCGGTCTTGTGATATTGTGCTTCTCAGAAAAGTTTTAATGCGTTTGAGGGTGGAAAAACATCGTTCACTTACTGCTGTCGACATGGGGGTTGTACAAATAATATCCAACAGTTTATATGTTTCCGTCAAAACTTTTTTTAAGTTGTTGTGTGTTATGAACACTAAAAGCGATAAAACACCACCTACATCTACGTCACATATGTCCTCGCGCTCATAAATTACTGAAACTTCACTTTTTAATTTCACGTTGTCCAACATAGGATAAGATTTCACATTTTTTATACACATAATTAACCGACGCAAAATATGACGATTATTTTTCACATCTTCGTTGTGCATTTAATTTTATGTCGGAAATAAGCACTGTCTAACTATTCACGTATGTCCACTTTGCCTAGAACATTAAAATCCACGCATGCATTTATGTGGGAAACGGAATTTTCGTGTTTCTTTGCCCTCTCTGCGATATGCTTTAAATCATTTGACCCTTGTTTATTCCACGCACTGACCTCTTTCTAAAAAATTAAGCAGATAAAACAAAATAGTTTATTTGTTAGTGAACATCCGCACATCCACTCATATTTTTATTAAATACTCTATTGTAAGTTTTACTTGTGGAAGTGTAGTTTATTTGAAGATCAGGAATAGGCCTTCCTTTCTCTTTAATTAAAAGTTCTTCCTCAAATGAGAGCGGGTGCCCGAAGCGACCGTATAAGCGCATATAGCGAAGATAAACGGAGCCGTCCGATCCATACTTCAAATAGGTACATGAGAAAGAGTGCCCCGGAATATAGTCCGCTTCTCATAGCGTTCACATATACGCTAACGTCTGCGGTGCGGAAGGAAACATTGATACCATCGTTATAAAAATACGTAAAAAATAATAAAATAAAATAATGCACTGCATTACATGCGAATTTCTTTCAGTGTTTATTTTGGTGATTGGGTGGGCACGTGCCCTTATGCCCTTTAGTACCATCCGCCACTGGTGTTCGACAATTGTTTGGTTGGCTGGTACAATAGAAAACTGTTACAGAAAATAGCAGTTTCCTTTGATATTGATTAGCTATTACGAACTGCCACCGATCGTTAGCTTTTACAAAATAGCAGACTGCTTGGCAATGCCTCATCCTTCACACAAATCTTCACGATTAAAGCTTGATTAGAGACAGGAGAAAATTGATCCAAAATTGGTTACGCACATCTGCCGCTCATTCTCTTTTTGACCCCACTTCTTATTGCGCTAGAAAATTTTCTCTTTTAAAGGTGTGTTTTCGTTGCGGCTGGTCACGAAAGTTGGACGTCGCAACGAAAATGCATCTTATCATTACTGGCGTCTGACTTGAGATATTTACTCAGTATTTTGCAATTTTTTCCTCCGGACAAATAAAAAATAAAGGAAATTTAAAATATAATTCTTAAAATTAAAATGGCTTCATTTTTTGTAAACTTTATTGCACGACCAGCTTCTCTACATTCCTCAAAATTTAGAATTGCTTTTAAACTATCGCAAAAAGCTATAAATGTTGCCTTTATTTTTGATTTAATGAATTCTAGTACAGTAACTGTTATAAACGTACTGATTGTGAGCGCAATTTGTGAAAAATGTTAATGGTACTGATGGCATCGTTTCAAAATATTATTGTTCATTAGTTTGTATTTATCAAAATTGTAAACGTTTTGTATTATTAGCGATATATACTAAAAGAATAACCATGTTCGACTAATGTCATTATCATGGTCAGTGCTTTATAGAGCCACGGAATGCCCGCGTAGTGTCCGTGCTACAGAAACAGAAACGACCCGATGACAAAGAACCAACACATGTGTGAATATGTGTAGGTATATGTATGTATATATACCGGACGACGACCAAGGCGATCTGTCATTGCCCGTTGTCGTTCGGCGAAAACCACCAAGTTCCCACGAATACTGGACTTATTTCTTGAAATTGTCCGACGGCGACTTTTTCTAGATGGGTCCCTCGTTTAACACATACTCGTTCCTCCGCTGTTTATCGTCAAATAAATCTTCCTATACATTCATCTCTTATGTAGGCAACGAAATTTACACGCCTTTGTTTTAATATTACAAACTGCTAATGACTAACTTCAACTTACTGTTTGTTCACGTTTTATGTTGATCTTTCTGATTTTTTCTTTCGTTTTTCTTTGCTCAAACTATTGTACCTATGCTCGTATATAAACTGTTTAGCTGCTGTCTCAATTACTGGAAGGGCTAATGTGCCGGTACATATCTACTATAAGTAATTTGAGTATCAAATATAATCTAACTACTAATCTATTTACTAAATCGCCTACAAATGAAAAGCATTTTCCTGATCCTTTTCACCCTCCTGCATACATCATTCAAATCTGTTTGTATCATTGCAAATTTCTGATCTACTTTTATATGGTTATTTTTTTATATTGCAATTTTCGATAATTTACATTAGCTTGTGTGCTATACTCTGTTTTTTTTTTTAAATTATACATTGTCCTGTTAATGATTTTGTCTATAGGACAATGAAGATTAGATATTATTATTGCTAATACGAAGTCACAAATTATGTAGTAGGAAACAGCAGAGTAGAGGTACGTTTCTACCTATAAACAAGTTATGAGTTAATTTCAATAGTCTGAGAGACCAAATTGTTAAGTGGCATAAAGAGGTGCACTTTAATTTTTTTTTGCTCTTTGTATTTTCTTCATTCTTACCGTCTTAAATATAATCAAGAAAATTACAAGTAGGCATTTTGTGTTATCAAAAGGTAATATAGAAAGATGGAGATGATTAGATTAGATTAGGATTGGGGTGGCCTATCGATCTGTTTCACCGCGACCTTTTTAGATCTATTGTGATCCCCTTTTTTTCTAGAGGACGCTCTCTAATTTTGCCCTCTTAATTAGGTCTATCATCTTTGAGAGCGGCTTCTTTATGTAGCTACTAGCTGTGGGGTTCTCCTCCCCCATTACTAGAAACCTTGTCCTCGCCAGGCCTTCACACTGGCACAGCACATGAACTGGCGTTTCTTCTTCCTCCTGGCAGTATCTGCAGGTTGCATCATCTGCCAGGCCTATGTTGTACATATTCCTATTCAGTCTACAGTGACCAATCAGCAGACCTACAATCATTTTGACAGTCTTCCTGTCTTTATTCAGTAGATTTATCGTGAATTCAGGCCTCTGCTCCTTTAGGAACTCTTTTGCCTGCCTTTGTCCCGGTGATTTTTGCCACCACTCTCTGGACTGATTATGTATCCATTCATTGATGGAAAGATGGAAATTATATTACCTCCATTCTTGCCGTCTAGTAATATTGGAAGAGAAAAAGAAAAAAGGAGCATCTGAGGTTACAAGAAAACCCAATTGGTAGCGGGAAACAAGCTTAACCTAACAGACATCAATAAAGTCACTTTATTATACGTACCGAATATTTGTGGTTCAAACGCAATGGAAAAGCTCATGAATTAGCAGGAAAAAGGAAGAGAACTCGTTCTAAAAGTATCCGAAACTACCGCACAAAGACAGAAAAGAAGTTGAATCTAACAGAAATACAAAAAACACCGGAACAATAATATCATTGGTTAAATTCATGAGAAAATCTTTATTACGGAGTCTTCAGAGAACTTTGAAGGTTAATGGGTTTCGCACTTATTTGTATATAGAACAAGGTTTCGATTTTAAGCTATTGAAGGTATTAGACAGTTGTTTCATTTCTTCAAAAGTGATTTTAATTTCTAAATTTAAAATCTTAACACTTAATCTCCTAAAGTTGTGAACTCTTGGTATTTTGTCATGTTGCTTCTTGAAGTAGCATAATCACGTTTGTTTGTCCCTTTTTGTATGTGGTTCGGTAATAAATGTAACATTCGTCTACATCGTAATAGAAACTGTTTTCTGTTGGATTTATTGGCTAACTTGATGTTGATCTCGAAGAGATTTTATAATAGAGCAGGCTGCAAGGTTATACTCACTCTTGATGATGTTAAGAAAACCCATCTATAATGAAGAAAGAAGAGGAAGTATCGATCGTACTACGTTAGGTTTGAAGAAGTTTCTTAATGGGTTAAACGGTCATATATAGAAGAGGAACCTATATCAATTTTAAGCTTTTTCTAACGATCGTGCAATCCGTTAAAAAGTTTCTTAAAGTCTAACGTAATGATAAGTATGATCATTCGGCTTCTTTCTTCATTATGGATGGGTTTTCTCAACATCCGACAGAAAACATTTTGAAACAACTGTATAATGCCTTATTTAGATATTTTGCACGTACAAGGAGAGAATCCACTACAGGCTCCATGACTTCAGGACAAAAACTGCAAACCTCATCTAGCTGTAAATGCCATTCTATGCGTACAAGGAGATACACAATTTTTGCTAAGTCAGTAAGAGACCTAGAGAAATCATCCAGCTGGAAATCTGTACATATTAGTGGAGACTATGTATATTTACAAGAATATTGGAATAGCTGGAACGATCTAATGGTTGAATGGAATGGAGATCCCTTGTCAGACCATTGCCACTAAAAAAAATACTTGATATTAGCGTTGTCGATATTTGTAAACAAAACGAAAAATTTATTAATTCATTTTTATTATGCAAGTATATAGTGTTTTTTATACTTTGTAATTACCCATAATAAATTCGTTTATTCGTCATGTTTATAAATACAGGCGGATACTTTAGATTAAAATGAAAATTGTAAAAGACAGACTTTTCTATTTTTATTGAAATATGTTCAAATGTATACATATATATTTTGTTTTAATATTTAAGTGTTTTAATTATTTTTTTTATTTTATTTTTTTATTTTTTTTATTTATATCTCTTTAATAAGGTTATATGCAGAATGCCGTAACCCGTTATTAATAGTAGACGATTTAGTGTTTTGGCACTATCACTTTTATTAACGGTTACCCGCTATTTATTTTGTTGCCAATATGTCTGTATTTACTTATCTAGTTATGTGGTAGTTTCTACGCTTGAATGTACGACGATAATTTGTCTAATACCGTCACATCACAGGGATCTATATCGAGTGCCATTTTATTTAACAACTGTATAAATAATCTTTCAACCAATATAATTTGCATATAATAATTTAATTTATGCAAATCTTTCCTAGTGTATTCATTACTAATATCATAAACAAAATCTTGTTGGTCGCATGGTGGGTGGAGCATAAGATCAATTTAGAATGCTTGCTTATACTTTATTATTATTATTGTTATAACTAATATGAATATATCAGTTAGTATATCATGTTTGTTGTATGATTTTTTATTTTCTTTAACAATGTTTTTGTTAGTTTATTAGTAACCATATTTTTCGATTCTATGTTCTCATAGGTCTCTCGGTCTTGGTTCTTGAGTCTCGGTATTCGATTCTCAAATATTCGATCCTTAAAAGTTCTCTTCTCTGCCCAACGCTGGTATTTACCTTCTTCAGCTGTGTTATTTATTGAATGAATTTTCTTACATCATATATCTGATAAAGAAATACTGTGCTAATATATATCTTGTTATAGTATTTTGAAATATATTGATTTGAATTGGCACAGCACATGAAGTGCACACGTAAGTGTTTGTTCTCCGCTTGGCATAATCTGCAAGTAGTGGTACTTACCAGGCCTATGTTGTATATATACCTCTGTAGTCAACAGTGACAAGTGACCTACTATCATTTTGATAGCCTTCCTATCTTTATGCAGTAGATCCATAGTAAACTCAGGCACTCTCCAGACTGATTATGTATCCATTCATTGATGGGTTTTTTAATTCGCGATTTGGTGGTGCCAAAAGAAGGGCGAGCTGCAACGAATGACCTTGACGATCTCGCTGGACAGCTTGTCCACCGCCTCATTTTCCTTCACATCCGAGAGTCTAGGAACCCAGGTTCACTTTGGCTGCCCACCAAATCAGCTTAGAATTCACACTTATGGAACTAATCGCTTTAAGTGTGGACTGACTGTCAAAGAAGAAAGCGATACAAGTTCACAACATGCTGAATTGCAGCAATCTCAGTCTAGAACACCGTTGTATTTTTGCTGTAGCTTATGCAAAAGCCTTTTTAGGCTTCTTTGCGTATATACAAGCTTTGACCTCGTAATCCGTTTCAGAACTGTCTGTATACCAGTTTGAGCCAGCTCTTACTGGAGTGCTTGTCTCCCAGTCCTTATCTGGTATTATAACCTGATGTTTCCTATCTTGGTTCAATTTTTGAACCATGACATCACCTAGCATTCCCAGAAGCGGTACATCCAATAGTTTCTAAATCGCCGTGCGATTTACTTATTTGATTATGCATAGTCTATGTGCTATAGACCTATGGACCTGGCAGTTCTTTATATGTAAATATATAGCCGTGGCAGGTTGTGTGTGGTGGGGGTGAATCTCATCGCACCCATGGCACACAGATGCGTTGGTCTTTGTACGCCACTTAACGTTTTAGCCCTCCCACTTACCGCACCTTTGGCCACCTGACTATAGCTCCATACGTTATCATGGGTTTAGCTACCATTCTATATAATCGCAGAATCATCTTAGACCTAAGGCTCCTGTTCCTTCCACACAGCCTCCTGCACCTACCTAGGGCGATAGTGGCTTTGCTGGTTGTTTTCTGGATATGTGGGTTCCATGTAAATCTTTGATCAAACCATTTTCCAAAGTAATTCGCCCCTTGTGATGTAGGCCTTCTAGCGCCCTTCTTCTTGTGTTTTCTGAGGATTGACTGATAGTCGCTGTTGTTCACACCATTTTCCAATCGTATCTAGAGCGGTTTTATCTCCAACTTCTTTCCTTTCGACAACAATACCACTGTGGCTTCCTTCAACTCCTCTGGAAAGCGATGTTCTTCCACTAATAGACTAAAGGCCTCTATCAGTACACCAGGGATCTCCTGCTGTCAGGACAAGTAACCTTGCCCACTTCAACTTGCGGGCCGCCTCATGAAGGTCCTCCTTTGTGATCTTTGTGATGTTCTTCTTCTCTATCTTACGGTCTTTTTTTATCTATGCGGTTTTCTATCACAAAGAGTTCTTTGATGAGTTTATCTCGTTTTCTACCGGAGGATTATGTGGTTGAAATAGTTGGCCCATCTGACGCACAGCAATCCTATAGCCATTTCTCCAGACATTTTGATCAAGCACGGAGAAATTCTAACTTCCATTGTTCACCTTTAGATTTTGTTATAAGCTGTCTTAACTCTTTTGTACTTGTTCGTATCTCGTTCTTTCTGAAAGCTCTTCAGTTTCCTAAGATCTTTTGCTTGATGCTTCTTGTTCAATTTCTCCAGAGTGCGTGGCATTCGTTTCTCTCATGTTCGATGTCCGCGTTTCGCCAATATTGCATTGGGCGTTTCCCCTTCGCTACACGAAACGTACATACACTTATTATTTATTTGCTTAACCAAGGCAATCAAAATGCATTTAGTCTATTTGCAAGAAATACTGACTTCTTAATAATTTACAATTTCATATATTCTTCTATCCCAATCACTTGTTTTTCTACTTTACTGTTAAAAGAAACCTCTGATAGAACAAATCTTGGAATAAAATGAAAAGTATTAGTTAAAATTTTACCAAAAGCAAGCTTTTTACCAAATATTTGATTTTACAAATATATACCTATATACAAATGAATGGAACGGACTATACTTTGATTTACAAGTATATTAATATGATGGCTTAAGCTTTCATCCATATTTTCTTTTTGCTTTACATGCACGCTTAAGAAGTTCCTTCAAACGTTTTTTTAAATATTTTATGATTTAAACTATACATATAAAACGTTTTTTTTCTTATTGAATAACGTATACCTACATGTGTGGGCATAATTAATAGTCTAAGTTTTTTGGGCCACATCTTAACACCCAATAGACAAAATTATTGACTGAAAATTAACGTTATATATCGTAGAGGTTTGCATTGCTAATTAATAGATACTTATGTATTTTGTTTCTCTCATAGGCTTTGTATTGCTTGGATTCAAACGATGTACAAACATAAATATATTTATAATCCATGGATTTTGACTCTTTGTGAGTAAATTATAGCAAATTAAATGATAGGAATAGGAAAAAGGTTAAATTTCTCACAAATTCTTTAATATCGCACAACCGGTTTCATCCTCATGTCACTTAAGGGACAAAAAAATTGGATCTTTTCCCTCTCATTTACCTTGCTATAAATATATTTAACTATGTGCTCCATATAACTTTTTATATAAAAGTAATTTTTGCTGTTTATAACATGTAAGTACAGATAAGAAAGCTAATTCTACTTTGGAATATAAAAAACAAGTGTTAATAAGCTATTTACTGTATCTTATGTACGTGTAAAAAGTTTATCTCAACACCGTTACCATAATTTATGTTCATATAACTTTATAAATTATACATACGTAAATATTTTAACAACTACAATACCAGAATAAAAGGAAATGCCTCCCGTTCGAAAACATTCACGTTTACAGGTGAGGCATTAAAAAAATCTAGATCAAGGATGTCTCCTCGATTTTGTTCGTATACTGATGGCATATTAAAACAGCTGAAAGTTTACCGGAAATATCTCGCTGCATACGTAACCCCAGCGATGCGCTGCATAGCAGACTGTCTGCTTTATCTTTTTCAGAATATCTGCAGAGGTGACATGACCTAATTGGGTGGGCCGGCTGCAGTGTTTGGGCCGTACTGTCGGTAAATTTACCTTCAATAAAACCATGGGTGGGCGGACATTTTGTGTAAAGTGAACTACCCTCGGCACCGCCCCAACTTCGGTATTTCACAGATTTTCAAAATTGCTATTCGTACGCAAGTAAAGTTGCAAATTATAGGTTAAACACAAGTTAAGACGAGATATTTATGAGATACACTACCTATAATAATTTGAAGTCGTTATTACGCGATGTAAACCTACATATAAGATTTAAAACGTTTCGCATGTTCTGAATATTAACGATTATATAATAACATAACGAATTATGTTTTTCAAAATGTTTCTTTAACCATCGCACTAAATATGTTCTTCTGTATACCGTTTAAATTGTAAGAATGTGCGGAGAGGCTTGCGCATTATAATCGATATTTCTTCAAAAGTGCCGGCCGAAAAGTATTCGGAAGATGATCATTTAAAATAATCAGAATGCAGATCCCTATCTGGAAAGATACAAAAGCACGCGATGATAAAACACTAGAAAATCAATGTGAAACGTAAAATGCAAATAACCCACAAAGTCGAACATCGCCCAAAAACCACAACAAATTTTTTATTGCATGTTAACATCAGAAACTACTCCACAAAAAAATCAACATGAGTTCTACCTGTCGGTATGGGTCTAAAGGCTCCCGAAGGTAAGAAAAACAGAATGCAATTCTCTGCTCTTATGTCCGAGACTTGTTCGAGATTGTGTTATCAACGGTGGACATCACTGGCCGTAGTTAAATTCTTTGTTTCTCCTTTTTTTACTCTCGGAACGTGTCCTTTGAGCAAACTGGCATTTAGGATAATAAGGTTTAACAATACGTTATAGCGCTGCGATCTTAAAGGATGGCGCGTCTGCATTAATTGCACGAAAGGCCTAATGTTTCTGTTTTTATTTTAGAACAAATTATCATTTATTTAATTTTATTAATAACGCATGCAGTATACATAACCCTAACAACTAAAACAAGTCGATATGCCTATCTAAATCACAATTTCATGTGGCATCTGTTAAAATGTGGTTATTATTAAGATGTGGTGATATTCATGCGTTGTAATTTAAATAATTATAGCAATAGATGAAAAAAGGTTAATCACACTATTATCTTATTATATATCTGAGCATAGTTGTTACAAATAAGCATATTAACTGTAGAAAGAATTTTTTATGCAAGCACTAAAATGTACCTCAAGTAAAACCTATAAAACGACCGCAAGGGATAAAACGTTCATATAAAATAGAGATAGCATTAGTACAACTACCATAATTACAAAATGTACACATTATGTTTGATACTATTTAACTATATGCTTGAGGCTACGAAAGTCGATACTATAGAAGATTGTTATACCTTTAAGACAACTAGCTCTGTTCTGCAAATGAAGTTTGATGCAACAAGAAGTGTGTCAAGTGTCCCTAGGCAAAAGGAACAAAGGGGAAGTTGACAATAGGAAATAATTTGCACAAAGGGAAAAGTCCACAGTTTTTCAAGAAATCTTTGACGTAGTATCCCATTTCAGTGAAAAGAGGCAAATATGACAAAGTAGATCTAACTTTTAATATTGGGAGGAAAAAGATGTAAACCAACTCAAGAACTTACTCGACAGGATGTTGACATCTACTGGCGCAAAACTGGGTGTTTACAAAATCAATATTGGGACCCGTAAAGTAAACCGGGCAATCAACAACTAGTGAACAAAGAAGCGTGCAGGGAAGGGTTTGAGAAAATAATACGTGCCAACCAAATTGCAACACTCGAGGAGGTTATCATAAAGCCAAAATTAACAAAACAACCTCATGTAAAAGTCGCTGGTGACATCTCTCAGAATTTCTACACGAAGAGAAGTAAAAATTCTCCCTGGCTGCTTGGTTCTCCGATTTAAACCCGAAGTTAAGGATATGGTGGGCAGACATATATAAGCGTTTACCAAAGCAGCAAAACCCTTCAGCACTTGTGGCCATCTACAGCAAGCTGAATGAGGTCCCAAGATGCATTGTTATCTCATTCAGAACATGCCTCACACAGTTAGACAGTACATAAACAATTGTGGAGATGTGACATTTTATTGAATTTTTTTTGCTGATTGTTGATATTTCTTCTCCAATTGTTATGATTTACTGTTGAAAACTAGAAGTTATGATTTACTACTTGAAATTTGCCAAAATTTCTGGTTTGACATAGCCCTCAAGTGCTTTGCAATTTTTGAACGTAGTTTTATATAAGAAGAAAGAAGGGAAAGCAAACTACAAACGTTACTTAAATATACGGAAAATCCAAACGAAAGTAATACTTCCCATATTGAACTAACGTGCCATAGCTATTCTTTTTGAGCTTTAAACGAGAATATAAACTTATCTAAATATGGTATAAAGTAATGAAAACTAGCTTTCTAGCTAACAATAAGCTGGAGTTGGAACATACATCTTTGTCAACTGTGTAACTGTTACATATTTACTAATGTTTAAAATGAATATCTGCATTCACTAATACAGTGCACCAGAACATACATGGTGTCTTGATATGGGTGCCGACATGAGATATAAAGGCAATGTATAGCGCAACTAGCAAGCAGGTTCTAAAAGACACTTTTGGAGCGAGCCCCTATGGGGCTTACTCAGGCTCCGCAAGAAGAGAGATTGGACTGGTTGAGATAAAGAAATTACAAAGAAATGGAGTTCGACTGAAGGTCAACCATACTAAAGCGCAATAAGGGATGGGATGTTTATTTCTTTATAATCTACTCAGATGCAGCAAGAAAGAAGCAAACCCTTCCTGCTATAATTGACACGTCCTGTGAAAGCTTCTATACAAACAGCCGGTAGCGAACCGGGTGCAGAATGCGAACTATAGGGGAAACGGTTACATGTAATCTTGACATGGTGGAAAATTTAAGGTACTGAGCAGAAGATATTATGGAAGATCATTGAAGCCTTGAGGTTTTCAATTTTCCATGGCCAATACTGGGCTTTTTAAGGGAGAGCCCCTAGCTCAGTGGGATGTGGTCCCCACCTAACTAAATGAATGAATGAATAGTACTCTGCATGTATCATGTACTAACTATACTATTACAAAACCTCATTTATAGGAAACTTACATTATGACATATTTATGAATGTCAATTTTATTCGTACGTTTTTGCAGAACTTGAACGATCAAGTCTTACTTATCCCCTTGATACCAGGATCTATTATATTATTTCGTAGCTATTTCGTTATTTTATGCAAATAGGCTAGTTCCTTTAAATCGTTTGGCTGGTAGTAACCTTCTTCCTACAGATTTGCGATAGTTTATTTTTTTTCCCAGCAGTGTCAGTTTTTGCCGTTTCGATACCATGCAGCGTGATAGCCTTTTCTCTCCTATGGGTTAATTTTTGAAAAAAAAATGTACTTCTTTGGAAAGTCGTGTCCTTTTAGCAGACCTGTAAACGTAATAAACTATATTCAGTTGAGAACCAACATATACGCAGCGTGCTGAGATGATTTTTTTCGTCATCCGGCCCATCAACATTGTTCCAGAAAAGCTGGTATTTTTTGTGGTCCACTCACTCCTTCTTACAGCTGGTATTTCTCTTGTTAGTGACATAATGTCATAATACCATGTATTCTTTAAGATTTAGGATTTCTCCGTATGTATCAACTCCAGAACCTGTACTTCTTCTTGACCCTCTGCAAATGTGTTTTCGGTTTGAAGTCCTAGTTTCTATTTCTCCCTCTATTCATCCCAATACAGGGTATTCCACGTAAGTGGTTCATTAAAAGTTTATGACGTTCTACGATTTACTTATATTTGAGATTTTGGCACCATTATATGTTCGATTGGAACTATAAATGTGAAATACGTTAACCAAAATATCACTTCCGGTTGACCGGAAATGGACGTCAGCTTTGTTGATTGTAATAGAAATGATTGTTACAATTTTTTATTCATTTTTGGATTCTGCGGCCATAAATACGTCAGTCTTTATTAGCCATTCCTATAGCTACGTGTTGCCGTTTTTGAGTTATTTAAGTTTCTCTTTTTTTTTTAGTCATAATCATTGTCTCATTCTGAAATTAATATCGCGGTTAATACTACAAGTAGAGACTCCAAATTTGCTATGTTATGAATGTAGATATAACTCTAAGAATTGGTACGCACACTTCGCATTTTACACGTTAGATCCATTGAACGATGGGGGCCATTTCCAAGGTCCATTGTTACCTATCCATTGGTCCTAAAACATAGCAGGGATCTAGAAGTGTGTTTTCAAAATTTTAGTTTATTTTATCTCTTTCTTTACGCAGTTCCAGAGTGTGAAAACTTGTTTCAATTTTTCGAAATTTTTTCTTTGTAATCGGTGGAAGGTGTGAATATATGTCATTTTGTTAGAGGGAGCAATGGAAGATAAGGTGTTGAACTTGAATGGCCCCCTCAGGATTTCAATATGTCTAAATTTGTTTTTTTTTTTCTTTCTTTGTTTTTCATTTTGCTCTGTTACATATTGAAATAAAGTATGTTATTTTTTTTTTTTTTTTTTTTTTTTTTTAAACGGCCTTATCACACGACCTCGGTGTAGCCACCGGGCTCTTTTCACACGCCACCCGGATCCTGCGTCGAGGTGCGGCGCTGTCGTCAGGTAGGTTAGGAAATTCGGATGGGTGGTTAAGGTAAGTTTTATTAATTAAATGTTATTCAATACAAAAGCTCAATTTAATTATTTATAGTGAAAAGTAATTCCAGGTCCGTGGCCGAGGTCGCGCTGGGCGTTGTCCGGCGGCGCAGCTCGCGAATACACCGCCGTCCAGATCTCCTGCCTTCGCTTCTTCTGATTGAAGATTAGCAGACGGCATTTCCCATCCTGATGGTCTGGCTGGCTTCGTGGGCCCTTAGGACTCGGAGAGACCCCAGTATTACCTGCTTTTGGATGTTGTAGGTGAGTTGATGAATGTGTTTTTGTTCCAGGATTTTCAGTTTTGCTAAATGTTTCGGTAAAGATGGGGATACACCACCCATTGATCCAACAATTATTGGTATAAATATAATGGTATATTCACTATAAGTTAATTTTAATTGGAATATGAGATCTTTATATTTCGTTGCCTTTTCTTCTTCTTTTTGTATGACTCTGGTTTCGCTTGGGCACGACATCTCAATCACATACATTTCTCTTCGAATATAATCTAGGACGACCATGTCTGGTTTATTAGCTTCAATACGTGTGGTTGTATGAAAGGGAAAGTTCCAAAATATTTTACATTTATCGTTTGATATTACTGATTCTATTGTCTTATTTTCATATGGTGGGTGAAGGTGGTCATCTATGTGGTAGAGATGTCTAAGTTGATAATATAATGTTTTGAGAGCCATGTTGTGGCGCGAGATGTAAATGTTTGGTGCGTATTTGGGGCATGCAGCTAGTAAATGTATAATAGTCTCTTCCGATGTTTTGCAGGCTCTACATTTGGTGTCAATAATGTGTATTTTTAGTACATTTTTTTGGTATGAAAGTGTATGAAAGACCCCATCCTGTATGGCAATTATGTATCCCTCAGTTTCAGATCTTAATAACGACGATTTCAGAAATGTAAATGTTAAAGGTTTCGAAAGTAAAGCTCTAGTAAATGTTTGAAGTATTGACCGTGAAGCGGCTTCTGCGTATGCTCTTCTAGTAATGACATTTGCTGTTTAAATTTAATTGCCTTGGCGATGGCGCTGGAGTCTGCCTTAAGGGGTCTTGTCGATTTGGAGGTCTCTTTAGAAAGTCGATGTAGATGTCTAACTGTCGACATACCCGCTCTGCCCCGCTATACAGGAAAGCACCCTGGCCCGCGTTTTGATGACACACACACACACACACACACCCCCACACACACACACACACACACACACACACGCACGCACGCACGCACGCACCCACGCACGCACGCACGCACCCACGCACGCACGCACCCACGCACGCACCCACGCACGCACGCAACGCGCACGCACGCACGTACCTACGCACGCACCCACGCACGCACCGCAAACACGCACGCACGCACGCACGCACGTATCCACGCACGCACCCACGCACGCACGCAAACACGCACGCACACACGCACGCACGCACCCACGCACGCACGCACGTACCCACGCACGCACCCACGCACGCACGCAAACACGCACGCACACACGCACGCACGCACCCACGCACGCACGCACGTACCCACGCACGCACCCACGCAGGTACGCACGCACGCACGCACGCACGTACGCACGCACGCACGCACGTACGCACGCACGCGCACTACATTCGAAAATATGTCACTTTGTTTCTCAGTTTTGAACACTCTGTATATTAGAATGCGAAATGTGCGTACCATTTCTTAGAGTTACATCTACATTCATAACATACCAAATTTGAAGTCTCTACTTGCAGTATTAACCGAGATATTAATTTCTGAATAAGGCAATGATTATTACAAAAAAAAAGAAAATCTTAAATTACTCAAAAACGGCAACATGTAGCTATAGGAATAGCTAATATAGACTGACGTATTTATAGCCGTAGAATCCAAGAGTGTAAAGAAAATTATATCATTCTATTTAAAATAACAAAGTTGACGCCCATTTCCGGTCAACCGGAAGTGATATTTTGTTAAGGTATTCACATTTATAGTTCCAGTCGAACAGATAATGGTGCCAAAATCTTAAATATAAGGAAACAGTAGATTATCATAAACTTTTAATGAACCACTTACGTGGAATACCCTGTATAAAGTAATGTGGGAGGATTTGCGAAAGGAGAATCTGGAAATTATAGTATCACTGCTCAAAAGAGAGGGTTTGTTAATTTGGACGTTATTCTGGCATGTTCAGGGATATTCTAGTTTCTCGTTTCCACCACATTTCAGCCTATATGCCCCCACTCTTGCCTCTCCTTTAATATACATATTGGAGCGGGTAGTTTTAGCATGGTCTCCATAGCAGTTGTTGGTGAGCTTTTTTGGCTTCTGTGATGCATAAGGAAGCCAGGCTCTGGCTTTGGTTCACCAAATCAGGCAACCATAGGTTAACTAGGATCTTACCACTGCTGTGTATAATCAATAAATCATGCGTAGTAATACTTTCACTATTTTTTTCAGTTGTTCTTTCTGTTGTCGTCAGTGTTTGTTTATATGTAAGTACAGTAGTTTAAAAATACATTATACACAGACGATTATTTTACATAAATAAACAATGTAACTTATACACTAACAAAACGGGCAATAATCGAAATGGCACGATCAATATATTCAGTTTCTAGCCCTCGATATCTATGTTGTTGCCCTTTTTCTCAAGTTCCTCAAGGTTTAAACGCGCTGCCTTTACTGAAGAAGAAACCTTGTCGTATCTTCCCATATCTCTATTTCATTAAAACTTCCACGTAAACATCCTTTATATGTGAAGCAGCGCCTGGGCCCTAGAACCACATTGTATTTCTTTTGACTCAAAGGAATGTCGTTCAAAAGGTCACCAATTGTGTTTTGTAGAGAGTTCATCGATTTGGTACTAACTTATCGCCCAAAATACTCGTCCAAATGTTTAATGCAAAATATATTTAACATTTGAATTGCATAATGGATGCCTATGCGAATTGAAGAAACTGTAAACTTCATTTCGTACGAATTTATCTACCCCCATGAAGCAACATATTGTCAGTAATATTGAACTCTTCCACATTATTGGGTAGAAGCAAAACATCAAACGTGCTTGATCAGTAGGTGACTTTAGAGCATCCATTTATTGCATACAGTAAGAGGAACATGGTCATAATAAAGATTCTCCAAATGGGGAAATCAATAACTTCTACCTCATCTCACAAACTTATGTAGCTTCAGGCTCCTTCTCCAGATTCTGGTACACGCCGAAAGGAATCTGGTGGCTAGGACGTGCCTTTACGTATAGACATTCCTTCTCCATGGTTTCTCTTTTAGCACCGCTTTAGTTAATTCGTTGTTATAATAAGCAAAAATAGCAGAAATTCCTCTAATTGTGCACTAACCACAAAATTTCAATGACAAACTATTAGTTGGACAGAATGCTAATTACACTATCGACCTTTGAACTTAGGACAACTAGGACATATTTAACACTTTTAACATTATTGTAAAAATAAAATATAGTATCTACAATAAAGTAAATAAAACAACGAAGTATCCAAGACGGAAATCTTCATTAGTATTAGCCTATTAAAGAGAAAATTTAATTTAACATAATAGCAGGTAATAAAACAATTACAAACGATATTTAAGGGAACGCCGACAAGTATGTTTACAATAAAGAGGTGGGTCGACAAGGTCGTAAAATTTCATATGAGTGTCTCCTAAAGGTCTCCCACTATAGCAGGAAATAATTGATATGGTATTTGTTCTGAATTATTCTATTAGTAAACCAGTTACGATACGGTTGTTCAATTGAGGTGTTTGTGAAAATATTATTTAAATGTCAAAAGGAAAGCCGATAAGTGTAGAAAAGAAATTAGTTATTGCAGAAAAGTTAGGAGTGACAAACTCTACATTTCAGTACAAACTACTATTCGTCGCTACCGAGACACTGGCATATTCAAAGACCGAAATCGCCCAAGTCCGTCACAGATAACGACCTTCGCGGAAAGATCGACACCTTAAGTAAGAGAAATCGGCGATTGACGGCGCCCGAAATCGAAAAAACGACTACAGTAGGCCGAAACTCATTCAAATTGGATAGCAGAAAATTTTAAAAACATTCTTTGGACTGACGACTCTAAGCTCAAAGTGGTTGGGCAGAATGTTGCGCGACTGTGTCGTTCCCACAGTAAAACACGGTGGTGATTCATTTATGGTTTGGGGTTGTTTTAGCAGTGTGGGGACCAGAGATCTCGTAAAAATTGAGAGTATTATGCACAAAAAGAAAATATAGACGCATATTGGAAGAAAATGTTGTAACGTCAGAATTGCGGTGTTGATTGCGGCTGATAACGGCCCCAAACACACGGCACGGATCTGCAAAGATTATCGCGCATCTTAAGTAGAGGATAATATTTTGGAAATCATGCCCTGGCCGCTGCAGAGCCCGGATTTGAACCCCGTCGAATTACTCTGGAATGAGCTGGACAGGCGAGTAAAGAAAGCTTGCCCAACTTCGAAAGAGGATCTGTTGCGATTTCTACAAGCCGATTGGAACAACACATTTCCCAGGAAACTCTGACAAAATTAACAGAATGCATGCTACGAGTCGTCCGGGTCGTATTGAAAGCCAAAGCATTCTTCGATGACAAGAAAGTATAGTTATAGCGTAATATTTTAATGAGAATGTTTTGTTTTATTTTTTATTTCTCCTTGTTATTTGTTTAAATTCTTGTTTCTACGAATACATTTTTATTTTCTTTCGAATTCCTGTCTTTTTTATTGAGTTAGCAGTAATTCACTAGTTGTTCTAACTTCAATGATCGGTAGTGTATATACGACTCGTATAGAACGTAAGCGGGTGCACAATTTTAACGAGAAAAATCTATTTATTTTATATTTTTCTGTTACTAAAAATCATCACTTTAATTACATTACTAACGTATAATATACTTTACACTGTTACCACTAAACAGTTTATTGGTAGCTGATCAATTACTTTTCTAATGATTTATTGTATAGTAACCACTTTTATCAACCACCCACTGGATAGCAGTGGTTTACTATGATACTCAGCACCCGTTAATAATGCATATGGGAACGTGTACTTACTAATATGTAATCTAATTTAGACAACTCTTAAACCATTCATCTTAAACCAAACAATAGACAGATTACTTATAAATACTTTATTGTTCATTTTACGTAAATGCCTAAGCCGTTAATTTATTGGAAAGCTACACAAATGACTATCATTATAATTACTAAAATTCATAAATTAGGACTTAAGAGATATAAAGATAGTAATGATACACATTATCAGTACCGATTTATATTATCGTGTTTACACAGTTAATGGTTACGGAAATATTACATTTTAACTACGTCAGTACTTTAATTTCCAATACCATATTAGTGCTAATATAAGCTAGGTGTAATTATCACAAACACTATCCTTAATCTGCAAAGGTTGATGATAAAAAAAAAAAGTTAATATCCTTTGAAGGCTTAAAATTTACAACACCCCTTTTCGAAAGCTACTTACGAATATCGCACTGGCACATCGTGCAATAAACTAAATAATATAGATTTTCTAGACATGATTTACAGTTATCCAGTCACCCACCTTTTGCTTTACCTTCATTGGTATTCAGGGTCTAATTGACTTCATACCACCAAAAGTCCCTCAATAGAATGCGAAACGAATATTTTGTCGGCGCCTTTATGGAGTTATCTGACCGCATTATAGATGATTTCCATTCGTGATTTATGACTTTCAAGATTGAGTGATAAACTAAGCCTAGGTAAAGTTTATTTTATGAAAACCGGGATTATATTCTTCTTTCGCACAAACTGGTTTCTCAAACGGAAACATTGACGGCGACAACAAAGGAACAATCGTACTATTGGAATTGTTTTTAGACTAAACCTCACCTTCTCTACGCAAATCTTTTCTCAGATTTGCGCTTACATGTTAAGACAAGTAAACAAAGATACGCCGCTTAAGCGAAAAAAGATTATTCATCATTTTTCATTAAAACTTTCAGCACACTCAAAACATTTATTTCCGTATTATAGACGAACGGGTCAAGTTGTTACATTAGAGTGGTTCAATTTTATTAGCCTTTTACGGGCATTTTTCTGTTCTTGTGAATGAAGAAGTTGTTTTAAGTAATTGGCTACTAACGTAAACCGGTTGCTAACTACTCACAAAACACAAAACTTTTCGTATTCGTCATATAAAAAACTAATAATTACGTGAGAAATAATTTAGAAATTAATCTGTCCAAATACTGTAAATTCCTGTTTAGTGTTTTGAACTGTTATTTTTATGGGGCCTTCGATATTTTTTTTATAATTCTAAACAGGTGCCTTCTCTGTTATTTATCTGTCTTCAAGCGTGATCCGAACATATGTATTTTGATGTTTGGCTAATTGTTATAATTGTGAGGGTTAATAAAAATGGGTCTCTCAACATTTATCTTCTCTGTTCAAGTTACCTCATTGTATGTACTGTATAAGACAAAAACCTTGCGTCAGATTTAGAGAGATATATAATAAGGGAAAAAGGTATAGACCATCATTGAAATGTGCGAGCGTAATATAATAAGCACGTATAGTCTGAACGCCGGTGTGTACCTTTTGATTATAATAAAATAGCAAATAAAATAACGAAACCCAAGCAGAAATAGTTATTTGTATCACTAGGCCAGAAACTACAGTTTTGCGAGTATGAGTACGGTTGTAACAAGTAAGAAATACTCGCAAAAAGAGTTTTGGCCGGTGTGGGATACACAATGTTTTTGGGTCGACAATTCTTAATTTTGAATTGAAATAGAAAAGAAAATTTTTGACACTAGGGATTGAGAGTACAGAGTTGGCACACATGTTACATATGTTGTAATTTTGACCGTTCGGGAATGATCTTTTTCTGTAATTTTTCTTCTAGTTTAAATATCTATCTACGCAATAATACAAGTGTAATGAAAGAACCCAGTTCATCTTAGCATGGTTTGAACAATAGCTTAATGACAATCTATTACATATTTGTCATGTGAATCTAGTGTGGCCAACCTTTAGTGACATTTTTGCCTGCCTAGTACTGCAAAATAGGGGTTTCTGAAAGGAGGCGCAAAAAGCATATTGAATAGACGACTTACATTTAGAAATGTATACATATTCTCATTTACTTAATGTGTGAAATACGTTTTTCAAAGTATTCGGGGTTTACAGTTTTAGCATTATTAGTTACTTTCCAATAATATTTTGTATTATTTATTGAAATTCATTGATTTGTTAATTTTTTATTGTAAAATACTTGCAATCATTGAATATGTTGTATGTTTTGCACTTTAAATCAATATTTCAGTAGATAGATAAATTATTAAGGAAGTGGTTGTTATTGCATTTGCTAAATAGAAGAAATTGTAAGATAGCATTATATTTACTGCCGGGTATGTGGTGCCGAACTTATTTATGCGTAAAGAACTTTTAGGAAAAAGCGCTGAATTTTCACTAAAATTGCTTTTGTAATTGATGTTACCTTTGTTCTTTATGTCATTTAGCCTTTCAACATAAACGAAATATATGAGTACACCTTGTAGTAGATCTTGTGCTCTATTTGTTCTGCTGTAATAAGCAACGTATATTGCATTTGGCATCAAAAAGAGAGGACATATGTAATATAATTTAGGGGCTAGCATAATTCCAATCATAATATTTAGCTGCTTTCAGTATTCTGTTTTGGGCCAAAAATGTTGGCCTATAGAACAAGGAGTTGCGTCTTATATTTTTGCGATTTGCTACATTAAAAATATAATTTTCAGCATTCAACATTTGCTGCTGTTACACATGTGGCTTTCTGGTCATTATTGTTACATAAATTAGCTTTCTGCAATCATTTTGGATCGTTCGCGCGAAGGTTGTTTACTGTCAATTCCCTTGCATATTGTTGGATTTTACGTGGGCTTGGCAGAACAATCTTTGTAGCTGGCCTTTGGTATCATCGGATGCACAGTAATACAGAAAATGAACAACGGATTACTTTAATATAACTTGGACGCTAATTCTGGTCCATCTATAAAAAAGAAAACCAATACGGAGCAGAAAACATGCATCGTCATACTGCTAATCCCATCATTGGTCAATTATATTTATTTATTATTCTTATTTTGCTGTTGTTTGCTGGGTCTATATACTTCAAGTCTGGCTAAAATCCGTTCTTGTTTTTTTTTCGGCAAAGTTTTGTGCTTCTTGTTACCCGATCATTTCTGCTTTCCTCCTATTCCTAACAATTTACCTTCTTCTTGCACTATTTTCCCTGTCACTTTGAAAGGCCTCGTTTCTTAGAATTTTTCAAACAATGATCCAATCTATCCTAAAGAACCAAATAAATACTTGGAAGATTTGTTGAAGATCAAGTTAGGATAAATATATCAAAATTGGTTGTAATTTTGTTTGTCTGATGTAGTGCTAGTAAAGGACAAGGTGAATTATACAAATCCGCAAGAAAATTGTATTACATATTATAGATTTTCAACCAAGCACCATTTACGAATGAAATATGTTACCAATTGTAAGTAAGACAACTAATTGTCTTGTGGATACTGTGATATTAAAATTTTCATGGTTCCACATACGGAAACTTTTTAATATACAAAACCAGAAAAGAAAACTGCGGGAAGGTATCGTAAATTAGGTGGTAGTTATGTCAACAGATGGCTTTACGTGCTCGTAAAACGTTATTAAATCGCGACAATATATATATTCCTAAAGTGGATATAGATTGTATTCGAATAATGTACGGAAGTAGAAACATGCATACGGATATGCACATCAAAAAGGCAGATTCTTTGTTCTAATTTAAATAGATTGAAAGTGTATTATTGATTGATGCAATATGATGTAAAAGAAAAGAAGAACAAATGTTCTAGTTATTGTCGGCTTTAATACAAACATTTGTTGATATTATGAGGTATTAAACTATTAGGTATAGTGCACTGTATGCCGATCATTGCCCTAATTGCTCTCCTTTACATCAGAAAAACAAGGTTTGTATTAACTGAGTGATCCCAAAAACAAATACTGTACCCCATGATCGATTCAGGCCATACTAAATACGCAGATTTGAGTACCTTCATGCTAAACGTCTATGATAAAATACACAGTCCAAATACTACTAAACATAATCGACGTAAATACACTAACCTAGATTGTGATCAATTTCATTGCTAAGCATTAAACTGTGCCTCTTAAATTGATGTTATTTATGTCCACATGTACCTCAGAACATCTAACGATGACAGAAAAATAATACCACAGAGTTTTTCAAAATAAATATATAATGTATTTTTATTTACGCATTCTGCTAGTTTTAACACGGTCACATTCGCTTGCATCTGGAACAAAGTTATTTTAAGCATTTTAATTTCATTGAAATAAAGTAGAGACAGTGTTGGATCCAACATAGATCCTTATAAAACACTAACGCTCACTTTATAAATAAAAGGCTAAATAATTAGAATTCATCCTAAATCCCGTGCTCCATCTGAAGGTAATACAGGAGGCTACCTATTCTAAGTACTATCTGGATTCCATAACAATTGAAATGTTCCTACTCTAACTAAGTAATTTCCCTATGATTGTTAATAACAAAAATATAATACAGTAATCTCGCGACCACATGAATACTACTTTATGTGAAATGCTGAAATATGTAAAATGTGATTAGTTCACAAAATCGCGAGTCTACTGTAAATCGGTTAGCTATCAGTTATTATTAAATGCGCCATGGAACGACTTTCGTTACCTTTCAGCTTTCGCCAAGGTCATAGATTATATATAATATACTTATATAAAATCAATGGCCAAGGAGTAAGAAAACCATAGCAAAAACGTTACTCTGGAAGAATCTGGGAAGAAGTCCTAGGTCTTGTTACTGCTAGCCGCCAAATTATTATTACCCTTCTGAGCACTGAAGAATGAACCTCCACGTTTCCTTAATTCCGACAGCCGTCTTTTCTCGTAGGTGCACCCTTTTTCACACATTGGAAATTGAAACAGGAAATATAGCATGCTCTAAACACAAACAAAACAACAATGGTACCTATTCTCATACTTAACAATAACTTCTTCATTATTCTAATCAACAGTAATTAAATTAAAGATCCATATTTTAAATATTTATCTATATATCCCAACCATGCTAAAACTATAGTTTAACACTAAATTCATCCACTAGAGCGATAAATATCCCCTACTAACTATCTAAAATATCATGCCGTAGCCTATCTATTCTTTAGCAACATTACTAAAAAGATCCCACCATTCGACCGGCTCATTATATCTAATATCTGTTTCGCTTCGCGGGCAAGTTAACCCCTTAGTTAATACCTTACCTTCCGTACGCGACCGCCACTCATCAGTGAGTGAACATTCAAATGCCCTGCATGCCTCGGTGTATCTACCCCACCACAATTCACAATGCGAATCATTAACCCGCCAAATTCTACATAAATATGATTTAAAATTACTGTGATCTGTCATTAATTCTACCGCCTGATACGATAAATTAACCCTCATTTCTTTAAAACATGTAACACTACCCATAAATTTCCTAGTCCACCTCCTATTTAAAGTAATGTAACATCTACTCTGCCAATCATTATCAAGTTTAACGCTTTTTTAACTACGCTAGCCGAAATTAGCCCAAATCTAATAATTGCGCTATCTCCCCTAAGACCCGCTCTTTCGCTAATTGATCCCCCTCTCTTACGATTGTACCTACTATGAGCCCTAGTTCAAAAATTTATATCCCCTCCAATATCTACTAATCCCAAGTATCTATTAACAAATCAGTAGGATTTTTTAAATTCCCTAATGCCTCTAATACAGATAAGCTATCTGTTATAATTGTCACGTTCCGTATAAATTCCTATTCGCACCTAATATAAACTACTGCCTGATTTATTGCTAATTCTGTCTGAATAATATTGCAATGATCTCCTAATTTAAACTTTTGATTATGTATTTCAGTATCCCTATTATAAACAACAAAAAACTGTAACCCTCTAACCTTCCATCCGAAAATCTACGCCTATGAAAATGTATATAAATTTTTAATAATATAAACCGCGAGATGAAGTCGGTCCCCTATATCTATTCGTCTTTCTAAATTGCCCGGTTCTAATCTAATTCCCGTTGCCGTAATTAAACCCTCAAACCCACTTTTATTCGTGTTCCTACGAAATTTGAGTTCCCTTAAAGGTAAAGCTACTGGTAAAATACCCGAAATAACGCACGCCGCGTATGCCGAAATAGATGAATGCGGCACCCACTGGTGCGCTTCGTGATAAATGCGTGTTTATTCTCACATATTGAGTTTTGTCGGTTAAATACAACTTACATTAATGCACTGCGACTTTCCTAACTCCATAATTCTTAATTTCTTTTAGATAAATATGAACTATAAAAATTTGCGCTTCAGCTTTGGTTCCTTGGTGATTAACATTGGTTAACAATAGATGGCCACTCGACCGTTAGTTGCAGGCCCCATCACAAATAAATACTGCAGGGATTTGCAGAATACTAATATACAGTATATTTGCGCTTTTCTTTTACTATTATGTTTTATACTCGAATGCGCATCTGTGACTGATAAAAATTCTATCGAACAACAGAATGGGTAGCCATTTTCATTTCTTCAAGATGGCTGGCTTAATATAAATATTCAGCGAGCCGTTTCGTCTAAAGGCATTAAAACCATGCTTATTAATACTGAAAAGAACATTGGCGCAGATACAAAAAAATTACAACGTACAATATACAAAGATGTAATGCCTAACCTGTTGCAATCATTCACAAAAGAACTCTACAGAATGTCTTTACAGTCGCAGTCACTTGTTGCTTTCGTCATTCAACAATATGTAGGTAGGTATACATTTGTACCCGTACTAAAAGTAATTACCTCGGTACACAATTCGTTGCCGTTGTTTTTTCCACATTCAAAGCACATATCGCTCTTAGTTTAGACGCCTCGTACGTGACCACGAATGAAGCCGCTTTATCATAATAAATTGCGCCTGGTTCGGTGCTTGCATATTGAACATGACCCCAGAGGATATTAGTCGCAGGTGATTCTCAACGTGTAGGTATCAGTGCAGATGATCATCGAGATGCCATTTTGCATCGCAACCTTCAAATTCGCATCGTAAATTTCAGGAAGAAAACGTCATTTCAATGCGAATATTACTGATGTGCCGATTAGAAAGCTTTTTGACTTCGAATATCCTATCATATATAAGATTTTAAGAAATTAAGATTAAATTAACAACAAATAA
The DNA here is from genome assembly GCA_004143645.1 of Protaetia brevitarsis. Lineage (NCBI taxonomy): Eukaryota > Metazoa > Arthropoda > Insecta > Coleoptera > Scarabaeidae > Protaetia > Protaetia brevitarsis. Next base: position 1,940,014 of record RXPK01000311.1, on the reverse strand, counting down.
GGTTTTAACTAATTATAATGCATGATTTTCGCATCTATTTCAGAAAGAATGTACCGCCATGAATAGATGATCGACAGAATTGACAATGAGCTTAATTTTAGCGGTATAGACTTAGATTTTCCTCATTTAGTCGGAATCATAATTAAAATTAGTCTTTTCTATGTATAATTCCTAAACTGGGAAAAACAGATTATTTTATGAAAAAACAATACGTAAGATTTAACTAGTATTAGCGCGAAAAACGAGTACAGTGAATTCCACTCACACATGCATAGGTAATAGTACGGCAGATTTTCATGATTTTAACTTTGTGGAAGTTGATATTACCTTCCAAAAGATTATTTTAATCCACTATTGCAGATAAATCATAGTAGGTTAGGGTTTCGGTTGTTTCAAAAAAGGATAGGACAGGTAAATAAATGAATCTTACTTAGCTTTGAGAACAAAGAGTTTTGATAAAAGTTTTATTAAGACATTTGTATTAACCCCAAATAAACTTAGTATTTGGAATGACAGTATCACATTTTTGGCCAGGCAACTTAATGGAAAGATCTTTATTAGGGGACCACCAACGTAGAAAGCTGAGTAACTACTGCAGCTTATTGTTAGTAGGAATCATCTTCGCCCCGTAACAGGTCTCTTTATAGGGCACTGCGTACTAAAAGGGTACCTACAGAAATTTGAGAGCAACACCGCAGACTGTGTAATGGGATGACAGAAAATGCTTACAACATTTATGTGAATGCGAAGCTCTGGACACAAAAAAAGTAATTTTTCACAAGCTAAATGTGAACTTAGAGGGTTATTTCGACCAACCTAGCCAGAGATCTGTACAGAGTTAGTGCAGGATGTATATGTGTATGTGTATATTGCAAGGGTGATATTACACTGCGACCTAAAAAATCTATTGTGTCCACTGTTTTTGCTGTTTTACAGCTGGCCTTCCAATCAATTCCTTTCAGAAAGGCCCCAGGTTAGGTAAGTCTCCCTCTTCGATTTCACGTGCTCCCGGGTGCAACGCTCTTGAGTTGCACAGTGCTACGCAATTTGAGAGGGGATGGATGTCATCCTGTTCCCCAATCTGCTCCAGTTGTTTTGTTCCTCCTTTTGTTTCCTTCACCTATCTCACTTTGGAAGTGGAAGGTTTCTTATGGAGGTCCTGATCCAATTCCTGTTTATTCGCGGTGTCGTCCCGCTAATAAACGTCCTTCCTCCATGGTTGATCCCACGAGTAGCTAGTGAGCAAGATTTCTATGGTACACTTTTTTGCGTGGTTGTTTATTTGATTTGGAATAAACTACACATAAACAGTTTGGTTCTTGCCTAAAAGTGGTTAGTGTATAGTGAGGTCATAATACATGTATATATCATATTTGCATGTTTCCTTAATATAAAAGCAGTTATAGATATGAATGTACCATAGTTATTAATAGATTGGAAATTTCAAGAACTGATATAGAACCATTGGACCGTAAGTATCTATATATCATTTAACTATTCAATTAATAAATTGCTTCTAATGCTACATATGATATTTCATTCTCTCCTACATACTGTTATCTTGTCAATAACTTATATTACTTCTATACAGGCTTTTTTTCTGGGGTAACATCTTCAACCAGTAACTTAAAAAACCTCTGTTTATCTCACCTCTTTCACATATGCACATGAGACTAATATTAATTGCTCAGTGTTATTTTTAAAGTATAACTGCTTTCCGTGGAATGTAGTGCGACATTATTGGAACAACTTTTTTGGTGCTCATCAGAAATTTTTGATTTCACACGAGATACATAAGTACTTCGAAAAGTTCCTGTGCCCTACTAAACCTGGCAACTACACATTAGTATAAAGTGACTTTGACAAAATTTGTCCTCAGAAAAGCAGAAACTTTAATTCTGTGAGACATTTAAGAAAAAAGGTGTCAGCCACAGAAAAAAAAAAAAAAACCTGTCAACGCTGTTTTGAGAAATGGTAAGAATATATAATATATAATAATTTGTGAGAGGATATTAATATTTAATGTTCTAGTACCAGTTGCTCCCTTTTTTTACTTGGCCTCTTTACTCCATTTTGATTAGGTTTGATCAAAAGCCATTGAAACCATCTAGAACAAAAGTATGAAGCAACTGTTTGTTTATATTTTATTTTTAAGTTTACGATTATAAAAATAAGTTATCTACTGAGCACCACAACCTAAAATATTACTGAAATATCATTACCAAAATGTTAGTAAGTACTATCAATAAAATTTGTCTTTGGAGTCCTGCAGATCTTCATCAACTCATTGAGAGGAACAAGTATTTACAGTAGTTTACAGTATTCTACAATTTATTTTGTACTAAGTATTACTTTCAATAAAGTATTATAAAATAGCTTCTATATAATTTTATTTCATACAAAATATTTGCACACAACACTCTTACAGAAAAGTTAACAAGAACAAGCAGCACATAACATTTACATATATATGTTTTAGAAATATTTAGCGCTACCTTTTGTCAGTAATTTCTGACAAGTACCTGTTCGTTATTAAATTAAGAAATTGGGAGTAAATATATAAATAGAGTAAGAAAGAATTGATGGAAAATGCGGGTCTATTACAATCACAAGAAAATATTCAATACTCGCTTCTTCCGCATTTTGTTGTCCAAAGTTTTGTACGACATTATGCTTTTCATGCTTCATAATAAATAGCTCAGGTACCTTGAAGAAGAATCATTGCTAAATTGACACATAAGACGTATATTAAATAAGCAGAAATTATGGTTAAATTCATACTCATGTGTATATAAAATAAATAAAAGTTATTGTTAAATTGATTTCGTATTTGATGTAACTCTTAATATTAAGTGTTTTTTAATCAAAAACTTATTTAATTTAGTTTTAAAATACAGACAGTTATTTGAAAAATAAGGGAATGTTAATGTGAGTAAATTTCTTTAATAAAACAGTGAACCAAAAATGGGTCCTGAAACAATGAAAGAAATCATTGTTTACATGAAATAATGTACAAAATTGGTCCGAAGAACGAGTTCATCAAATCAATGAAAAATATGTTATTAAATCTATTAAAAGGAATTATTGAGTAATAAATCATTCACTGTATTAATAAAACCAAAATCATTGAAAATAAAATGGTAGTTGCTGAGAAGAAGAATGAAGAAAGGCATTAATACATTGAATTTTACTTGTTGATATGTTAATCGTAAATGGTTGACTTAATGTATGTTATTCATAATCCAAATAAATTTTAATTATCTTTACGGAAAGTAAACTTCTAATTAAAATAATGAACTTAATTCATTGATGCAATAATCGCTTCATACACTCAGTAAACTGAGTTGAGCAAGCGTTGCAGCTTTATTTAATTGGATTGCAGTAAAAGTAATATTAATAATAATAAAATAACAAGATCGATAGTGAGCATTGGTAACCAAAAAACGTCAAAAGAAAGTGCCTAAACAATTAATGCAAGAACACCACTATGGCAGGGACTCCTGGTCCATTATGGAGGAATCCCCGTACAAGCAGAAAAGGAATTAGAAGTATCGTGTCTCGAGTATTATTCTCGATTTCCCCTAAGAAATCATGAGTTTAGATACACGCCCTCTAAGGGCCGCACGCCAAACTCTAAGTAAGTCGGTAATTCAATCACAGCCGTACACCTTTCATTAAAGTATGGTATCTGTTCGTACTTGCAATAAAATGCAAACCATTGAACTAACGAGGCAGGTGTCATTTAATACTTTATTGCGTTCATATCCCATATTTTACGAACATTGTACGTAAAAATAACAATATATTATAATGGAGTTGGACAACTGCTTTACAGGGTCGTAATTTGGGTTGCCGAAGCCACAACCATTAAACACATAAAGTAAAACAAACCTCTTTCTTATAATAACATGTTTATTTCGTTACAAACAATATAAACATACAGTAAATATTTAATAAACATTTTTTATAATGATTTAAAAGAATAACTTTGCTTTTACAGATTTTTGTATTAACTGGTTACGATCAGGGCTGAAACTATCCTAAACAAACATCTTATATGTTATTTTTACGAAAACTGGTTGGGAGTTAATTAATATATTTGTAAATGAAAGGCAATGAAAATAATAATTAGTCGATACTATTACAACAGGGTGAGTTCTATCAAATATTCAAATGTGCAAATTAATATTTATTTCTAAATAATGTAGCAAAGAAGTTCGTTAACGCAAACAAGCATTTCTAACCTGAAATCAGTGCTGAAAATCCAGAAATTCCTTCTTTTGTGTCCTAGGAATTCAACGACGGGACTAGGCAAGTTGTTGAATTCAGCAACCAGGACAATTAGGAATTTTCAGGAACGGGAGAATCTGAAATATTCTTATGATTTTTTAGATCGATTTTGGAATTTTGAAATTTAGTTTTGAGATACTATGGGATTTTTTAATATAACGTCAATATAACAAATGTTCTGCTATGGTAAGCTCTTCAGTATAAAAAAAAACGGGGTCTTGTGATTACTTCAATGATAAATTATTTACGGACTATATTTTAGGCAAAAAAGTGTTATTTACATATTTTAGCTTCAACAATAGTATGTCTTCTATGAGCAATCAACGAAAACTGAACTCATTTGTTCATAAACAACGCTATCTAGTGCTCCCGTGTTTTTTTTTTAACGAACGGTAGATTAATTTTAAATTTGTTTATTAACCGGTGAGTGGCAACTAAAACTTTTTTAAAATAACGATTTAAAAAGATATAAATTAATTAAAAAATCTAATTTTAAATTTTCCACGAGTTCCCTTAGTTTGCAAAATACGTTATAACATAATATTAAATAAAATTTACATAAAATCATGTCTGTGATTGAATCTGCGACTATCAAACAGCCCGGTAACATTACAGTTAAATCGGATAATTTAAATAAATTAAAATTTAAATATTAATACTACAATATATTCAGAGATAACTATACTATAGGAGATGGGTAAGTTTAATGGGTCAAACTGTTATCAAAATGTTAGTAGTTACAAGGGACGTTTGTGGATGGCGCTATAACTCTTGTTTGGTAACAAACTACAGGAAACTATTTTGTTTAGGTACATTTACAAATTTAGGTTGCTGGCACTAATAGGTCAGCCTTCATTTTTGTTTTCGTTTTCATAAGCACAATCACAAGGACGCTATTTGTATTTTGGTAATCTTTAAAGGTACCTTAGCTATATTGTCATGTTTGGAAATAATAATAATTACTACGATTTCTTTAGGAATACGGCAGGATTTTCTGTTATAAATTTAAAACTTAAATCTTAAATCGTTGTAAGTTAAAATACAAGTTTCTAGGCATTTTTGTAAATATATATATGGCGATTGTGATTCTAAGATTATTCGTTACGTCACAGCGATTAATCCGCGATTTGTTCTAGTTTTCCAACGCATCGATTTGTTTAATACATATACCTTCATATTTTCAGCCATATTCCTGTTTGAACTGTGAACGAACAACCAGCAATCGCTCCATAGGTACGATTATTGTGATTTACAATCGCTTGAATTGGGATTTGATTGTTTAAACGTGATTACTTTCAAACGCGATTTAAATCCATACTTTTCCAATCATATAAATTATAATCCCACACCTAATCACAATCGCGATTTATATTTACAAAAATACCTTATATATTATACAGTGACCGGCATAAATATTGCAACATATGGGACTTTTTTTTTATTATTAAAATATTCAAAATTTTTTTTGGGGGAATAGGTTGTGTGAACCCCAAAATTTATTTTGACATACGTCACGTGATCACTAGTATGGTGGTAAATTTAAAAAATATGCCATAAATTTCCAAAAAGTGAGGTTAGATGACAAGATATCCAAAAAAAGTTATTTGAAAAAGTTGCTTAGAATTCAATTCTGAGGCTATGTGCAAATTTTTGTAAAGATATTTAAAAAAAATTAAAATCACAATTTTTCCAAATATTGTTTCATTGAATATTTCCATTTTTTACGCTTTTAGCAGCTCAACAGCAGTAATATTTCTAAATTTGGTTGATACTCAAACAATTTTGTCAATGTTTGCATAATTAACACAGTGAAAACTGAAAAGTACATTTTCGTAATGACAGTTGTTGTTGCAAGGAACTGTATCTAGAAGTAATAAATTACCTTACTTATAAGAAACAGAACGATATATGTGTCTAACAAGTTGTTCATTACTATTAGTTATTGTTTAAATGTTTTTGCTCAATAAGAATTTACGTAATTAGCTAAAAGTACTTTATTATTAATCATTTACTTCTATTGAGTTTCATAGATATTAAACTATTTTTATTTTAGATACTATTTATTATTCCTTGTTCTCTAATTTCAAAACCTACTTTATACCTTCGGTGCACGCATGTACTCTTATGAGTTATTAGTTTTAGACTAACGGTTTCCACTTTATTACAGAAAAGAAAAAAGTGTTATAATTTTCAATAAAAGTAATGTTTATTAACTGGTTTAAAATAAAAATATTTGTAAAATTTTATTTATTACTTCTAGATACAGTTCCTTGCAACAACAACTGTCATTACGAAAATGTACTTTTCAGTTTTCACTGTGTTAATTATGCAAACATTGACAAAATTGTTTGAGTATCAACCAGATTTAGAAATATTACTGCAGGTGAGCTGCTAAAAACGAAAGAAATGGAAATATGTAATTCAATTAAACAATATTTGGAGAAATTGTGATTTTTAAATTTTTTAAAGTGTCTTTACAAAAATTTGCACACAGCCTCAGAATTGAATTCTAAACAAGTTATTCAAATAACTTTTTTCATCATGTCATCTAACCTCACTTTTTGGAGATTAACATCATATTTTTTAAATTTACCGCCATACTAGTGGTCACGTGACGTGTGTCAAAATAGATTTTGAGGTTCCCAGACATGCTCAACCTATGCCCAAAAAAAGTTTTAGTATATTTTAATAATAAAAGAATTTGCGATATGTTGCAATATTTATGCCGGTCACTGTATATGTAATATTTTACGCACAAGCTTTTTTATGTATATCTTTTATTGTGATTTCCCGGCTATAAATTTTTTATGGCAAAAGAAAAATAAATAAATAACTTTCTTTAATAAAACAGTGCAATCATTAATAACATGTATAATTCATTAATAAGTTTATATCAGAAACAAATAAATAGCATGAGAACTCTTACTCACAGGGTGAATATAGTTATTTGGGATATTCAAACAAGTATTATCAATTATCCAGTATAATTTAGATTCTTTAATTCAAAAAGGAACTTTTAAAATATCCCGCACTATCATAGGAGAAAAGAAAACCACCAACCACGTCTACCAACTTATAAAAGCTCAGAATTTAAATCTCAAACGAAATAATAATAATTTAAACAATGTTTTGACCAGATACCTCGTTTATCGGTTCTTACAGACGCCAGAGTACCTCCGAATGTGATTTCCTTGTAGTGACAACCCAGATTCGCTCGTATATTCACCTCCTTCGTTACATTTAGGATGTATGATTAGACTCGAAACAGCAAACACATGCACACTCCCATGTAGAACAAGTACCCAGATATAGTAAACACCAAATTTGTGAATTTATCCCCTTCGATACTAGATATGCCCCCGCAATATGGTTTAATTGATTTATATTTGATGAGAAATGACACAACTTTTTCTAAGACTTTTTATCAACTATCAACACGTAACCAAGGATTTCCATACATTTTCTTTAAGGTGCATCCACACGCTCGGAGTTCGCCGAACTCCGAGCACTAGTTTGGCGAACTCCTAGTCGTGTGGACGGGCAGTTCGGAGTTCGGCGAACTGGTCGGCAAACTGTTTGCCTATTCCCGATCTGCAATGGAAAATGGCGCACGAATGTTCGGCTAGACGGAGTTCGTGCACCCGTCCACACATTCGGGAAGGTATTTAGAGTGAGAGGGAAAGCTGTTGACAGATGTCTAGTGAGGTCGTCTCTTACTAGTCATACTATTATTACTTACAGTTAATAACTGTTACATATGACAGCGGGTAATAGATACAAATTTATTTACTGAAACAACTATGTCGTATGCTGAAAATGACAGCTTGGCCAAAGATAATAAACAATTCAACGTGTTTTTTTTTTGACATTGATATGAGTGTAATTCTAGTATTCATTATTACATTAATTAAATTGATGCATTTCAAGTAAATTAAAGATCTTAAGTTTTATAAAAATTAATCTTTAAAACTAATGTTGAGATAAAGTAATTTAATAATTGCAATGTTATCCTAAATATTAAAAAGCTTACCACTCTTCTCATAATTCATAAAATTTCTTGAATTTTACTACAGAGGGTCGAAATGCATATTGTTATGTGATGATCTGGTTTAAATGCGTATATGATTTTTTGTCTATAAAGAGGCAAATAAATTAAAAAATTAGATGATATTTATTAAAATATATAATCATTTAAAAGAAACCATCCTCCTTCCTCACGGCCCTCAATTTGAAGCGATAAAGAATCCATACATACCCAGCGGACCGTGTTGGTGCAAACATATTTGCCTCATAGTAAATATTACTACAGGTGTATGATACTCGTAGAAAATTGGAACAAATTTGAGCAAAAAATATTTCTTTGATTAACCTATAATTTTTAACGACGAACGTTTCAATGATAACAATCACGTTAGAAGGTCAATAAAACTACTTTTTTTGTTCGAGTTTGTTCGCCTTTGTATACGCAATTACCCATACATTCATCATCGTAAACTTGGAAAATAACAGAACTTAAATAATAGCATAAGTAATTGTAGTTGTCAATATTTTCATAACCTAAAGATGAATTACTGGTGTCCGTGATTCATATTTAGTTTCTGTCATGCTCAACCAAAATGACAGAACTTCAAATATTTATGATTTGCCGGGTTTCCCGCGAAACCAAAAAAGAGTTTCAGTTATGCAGTGACAGCAATGGTTCATAACCAGTCATAATTTCTGTACCAACATCAACCTAATTCATGCAATCACTCAATGCTACCACACTAAACTCTCATACCAAACATTCGGCGTTTTCCCGTATCTGCTCGGAGTTCGGCGAACCCCGAGCGTGTGGACGGTCGCGTCCACACGATTCGGTAGTTGCCGAACATTCGGAGTTCGGCGAACCCCGAGCGTGCGGATGCGCCTTTATACGAATCACATTGACTCACTACCCCATTCAATTAAAATAGATACCTAGGATACCAGGCTATCAAACAGTTGTCAGACAATAAATTATATTCAACTTCCATGACTGCTAGTGCGAATTAATCCAAATTACACTGGGCTTACAAACAGGTGTGTACATAAAATAGTAATTGCATTTCAATATGGTTGGTAGCTTTCCTCTTATGAAACACAGCACTTTATATATTGTCAATTGAAATAAAAATTGAAAAATAAAAATTCAAATAAAAGCGCATTGTAATATTCGTTTGGCGCACGCCATCTACAAACGTCGCTTGGTATTTTTAGCAAAAACTCTTAATAAGTAGGTATATACATGGGAGTTACCTATCTCCTGAGGAAGTCTGATATATTTATTCATATTCATATTATTAAAAAAATATTTAGTAAACGTATGAAATGAAAATATAGTTACCATAAGAAATATTACCCCTGAACTCATGCACAATGATCTATTATAATAATAAAAACTGTAATTTATTCCACTAATGAAACTTATTATTAGTTAGTCAAAACTTGTAAATAATATTTTATCATAACTATGTTCTGTCAATGAAAATTCACTCAATAAGTGTAGATTATCCATAAGTGAAAATACTGTATTTGATCTTATAATTATTAGTGTATTTATATTTAATTTCACCAAAAAAATTTCTCAGTGTACCTATGCTATTTGCTAATGTTTGTCGATTCATAAACAATAGTATGCGGTTACAAAGCTAATGGCTAAATCGAAACCTTTCCTTTGTTACTACCCTTGTTTTGTAGTATAAGGTACTCGTTTGAATTGATACATACTCCCGCCATTAATATGAAGTAAAATTTAATAAGTAATTTAACAATGGAAAACTACTGGGTTGCCGTGCGTTTAGTCTGTCACGTTCCCCACTGTATAATCTCAAGCGTGAAAGTGTAAATGTATAGGTGTTTATCCAAAAATTTGCCGTTCCGTCTCCCTTTTCAGCGACACTTCATAAATTTCAGGGTTGGTAATTGTTTTGGTAAGATGCCGATGTCGGACCTCCCATATCCCGACGGGGGCAGTTGCCCTTGTTATAAACTGTTAGTGCCGGTGATTCAGCATTAGTTAGCGGGGTGGTAAATCACCGTTCGAAATCGATGTTCCGACCGATCGGCAAATATTTACTCAAAGGCAGGATTTGTTGCATTGTGCCTGTTTGCTTTCTTTTCTTTTTACAACAGGGATTAGATGTACTCCCGCGTGACAAGTAGATTTATGTAGCGGCGACCCGAACGGAGATAATATTCTTGAGAGATCTCTCTCGTCGGTGGTGTCGAAGGACCGTGCGATCTACCTGATCCCCACGGAGGGTGAGTGAGAAAAGGTAAACGTCGGATATTTTGTACCTATGTGTGTGCGTGGTGGGTCTCCGGATGAATGGCTAGCGCCACCGAAACCAGCCACTCTCAATGAATAGGCGCAGAGATGAATTGAGACGTCACGGAAATGCCATGCAACGAAATCAGTTGCGACAAAAGAATCGAGTAAACGCTTCTCCCCCAAGACGTCCTCCACCATTTTACGGAATTTCTGCGGGTTCCTATTACTTCTTTGCGAAACGCCGCCCCCTTTGCCGATTCTACTTTTCTCGTTTTGCCTTTTTGCGTCTTATAAACTTCGCCCCCTAACCCATACAAAACAAACCTGCGTGCCGTTAATCACCGGTGATAATAATACAGGATTCCAGTAAGTCCGGTGCTGTTATATAGATACTATAGACGATGTTTTTAAAAGCATCGCCTACTGCAAAACAAGGAGCGTGAGCGGAATTTCCGGAACGACGTTCGATCTCGCCAACCAGGTATTAATGTAGGTCAAATTATATTTCTATGCATTCAAGTACGAAATCGACTGGTAGCGTTTTGAACTGATGCTTAAGTGCACATTCATTCATGAAAGTGCATATGGTGGATCGACAACTAAAATGCCAACTTAAAATAAATATAGTTCAACCAAAAAAAATTGACTCCTACTAAATAAACTTTCTTCGTCAGACAGTATTCCTCCTACTTCTACTTTATAAGCACAAGAAACTTTCGATAACTTCTTACATAACGTTTACTTTACAACTATGCAATAATAGTTGTAAATCTTACAAAGTTAGAAATGAGCGAATACATGTAGACTTATACCGTATGATAGATGAAAGTATAGTCAGCTAATGACAAAGAAACCCCGCACAATAATGAGCCGGTTGTAGCGTAGGTTATTTACTAATTAGTTCGTATTTACATACTTTCCTGAATTGGCTTTAAATCATTATTATTATCATTGCTTAATTATTTTAGTGATTATTGTATTTTATCTAATTTCTTCGCATTTATTCCTAAACAAAAAGCGTCTTTTTATGGACAAACCATAGCATTTACATTGAAAGAAGAAGACACGTTTATTGTGATGGTTAGAGTGGTCAAATGTGTCTGCTTACAAGCGTCGCACTCGCCCCGCGCTATGCAGAACATTTAGCCAAAGTATATCTTCAAGGCAGTAAAATCACCTTCACCGATTCGTGTATCTACAGTTACTGCAGTCATAAGTATGTACACTTCTCACAGGAAAATCGGACACCAGCAATCGTCAATTTTAAAATTTCTTGGGTGTAAATGCAGTTTTTAAAGGATATATTCACTTATCAAAGCCATAAATCACATAAATGTATATGGAGAAAAAGGTTTATATATAGAATAAACAAATCGGAGTTTCGGTGGCGGCGTTTCCTTTAGAAATACCGAATACGGAAATATTTATGCAAAAAAAGATTCATAACAACAAAAAGGCCTTTTGAATAGACGGCTTCATTTAGAAATATAGTATATGTATTTAACTTGTTTGATGTTATGCAGAGATAATTGTTTTTTAAGAAAACATTGGTTATTAGATTTTAAAATTACAATACAATAAACAATGTGTCAATCAGCCTCCTGACTTTTGGGACAATGTGATTTTTACAACAGATTTATTGATTACACTATTATTGTTTAGTATTCTTAAATATTGTATTACTTTAATGTTTTCGTCTATCTATTAAAAAATAATACCAAAGACAGTTTTAAGATTTAAAGCAATTAAGTTCGCAAAGAAATTATTTTTTTTGTATTAACTCTCCGTTTATTGTATTTTCAAGAAATATATCTTAGTTATCGCCTGTGTAATCCAATATCTTTATTCTATTTTATTGAAACACTTTTGGTCTGTAGCACAGCTCCAGGCAGTAGAAATGAGAAAATATTAAAATTAAATGAATCAAATCCAAAAACAAATATTTTAGCACTAACTGAGATTGACGAACAATATGCTTTCTTACGATGTTTGTTATGTATGTAAATGCAATGATATTGTAAATAATTGTTAATAAACCTGTGCTACATAAAGTCAGTTTGTAAACAGACCAAGCGTTGGCCATATTTCAAGAAAATAGAACGACATTGGATTACACAGACCATAGCTGCAATATGTTTCTTGAATATACAATAAACGCAGGGTTAATAAAAAATAATTTCTTTGCGAACTTAATTGCTTCAAGAATTTTATAAATAACCTTAAAATTATTTTTGGCAATTTTTTAGTACATAAAAACTTGATAGTAATGCAATATTTAAGAATATTAACCAACAATAATACTTAATACATCAATAATTGGGTAATTAATAAATTTATGAAAATCACACTTTCCCGAAACTAAGGAGACTGATTGATTGTCTATTGCTAAAGTTATACTTGCGCGCATAAATCGAACTAAGTGGCTAATATCAAAGCAGCACTAACAAGTAATATAATTTTAAAATCCCATCACCATATGTTTTCTCAAAAGAGAATTATCTCTACATAACATCAAATAAGTTAAATACGTATACTATATTTCTAAATGAAGCCGTCTATTCAAGAGGCCTTTTTGTTGTTACGTATTTTTTTTTTCATGAATATTTCCGTATTTGGTAACTCTAAAGGAAACACCGCGGCCGAAACTCCAATGTGTTTATTCAATGTATAAGTCTTCTTTTCTCTATACATTTATATTTCTGTTTAAAGCTGCATTTACACCCAAGAAATTTTAAAATTCTCGATTGCTGGTGTCCCGATTTTTCCTACGAGAAGTGTACACACATATTGTCTCACAGATAGAGAACAGACAGCTCCCTGTAGGCGTTTTTTGTGATTTGAGACTGTGCTGTACACAGTCTTCTAGCACAAAAACTTGATTGGATGGGCATCAGGGGTGCCGCGTTGAATTGGTTTATTTCATACCTCTCTGAAAGGATGCAATTAGTACGCATCTCTGTAGCTAAAGCGAATAAAAAATGTATGTTCTGTTCCGGCCTGTTACTGGTAACAGTAGGTGTGCCACAAGGAGTTGTCCTGTCGCCGATGCTGTTCTCGATGTTTATTAATGACATAGCCACTTTTTTAAAAGATTATAAAATGGTGATATATGCAGATGATACCATTGTATTGGTAAACGATGACGTTAATAATATACAAGCAAAAACTGTCTGTGCGTTAAACATGTTAGACACCTGGTTCAGTTCCAACAAGCTGTGTCTAAACGCGACTAAAACAAAATATGTAGCATTTAATCCAACGACTTATGTTGTGCTCCAATTGGCCCCCCTATATGCAAAGAAAACCATTGGTTCAGTTAATTCCAGTAAAACTTTAGGAATACATTTTTCATCGGACCTAAAATCGCATGTTCACATTAATGATTTGAATTCCAGAATTACGTCATCAATATATCAACTTCGTCATTTAAAACAGATGATACGTTTAAATGTATTAAGAATAGTTTATCTAGCTGATATTGGGTCGCGTTTAAGATACGGTTTGTTGGTATGGGGCTCTAGTACCGCCATAACCAAAATTTTAATCTCTCAAAAAAGTGCAATTCGAACCATGATGGGAGTTTTTCAGAGAACGTCATGCAGTCCTCTTTTCATAGATCTTTAACTACTTACGGTGGTATCTCTGTATATACTAGAAATATCTTTGTACATCCATAAAAATAAACAAAAGTTCTTGCGGGAAAATAATGCTGTGCATGCTTATGGCATGCGTAAATATACATTTACCCATTCATAGACTAAATCTAACTTCTAATAGTACAATTTACATGGGGATTAAAATTTATAATAAACTTCCTTGCGCAATGCGCAATTTAACTCTTTATACATTTAAGATTGAATTAAAAAAATATTTGATAAGTACACCATACTATAGCCTGGAAGAGTACTTTAATAATACATTAGTTTATTAGTAATAGTCATTTAGTTAGTTTTAAGTTATAATTATTTTCTCATTTTTGACATTTTTCCATAAGTTTTGTAAACTTCTTTCTGGAAAATAAAGGATTATTATTATTAGTATCTAGTATGGTATAAGTACCTATGTTAGTATAAGTACCTATGTAGTGATGACGCGCAAATGACACGAGCTAACCGTAAAACAAATGAATATACTAGCAGTATCCGTAAAGAAGAATAAAATTTAAGAAAAACTCTAAACATTTAGATAGTTAACTCAATATCAGAGTTTATTTCCAAATTTAAATGTGTGAATTACTTTCACACGTGTTGTTATTCTACAAAAAAAAAACTTTTTTATCATAGATAGTCAGACAATTTTGAAATATTTTGTTATGTGTTGTGCGGAAGGTGTACATCTTTTGCAATTAAAGAAAGAACAGTTATTTAATCAAAGATAATCAAAAATTTTAAAATTTTGATTTTGCATCCTATCACTGCAAAAGCAGACATTTTATATAATTTGCGACCTATAAACAAAATTTGTACAAATATGTATAACAACCACTTAACTTCTAACCTCAAAACGTAGTATTTGTACGTAAATACAAAATAAAATAAAACTTGATTCAGGAACTACATTTAAAATAAAAATCGTCAACAAAACAGTAAAACCAAAGTAATGAAAAATAAACGTTTATAATATTACACACTTAATCAAACATACATTTTAACGCTTCGAAAAGTATAAAATTGCTGTCTAATGACGCGCGATGGTGATGCGCAGGAATGTCTATTTTCGTACCTCTTGAGACCATATTTATATATCTAGTATCGTATCAGTCTTAGCATTTTATCATCGCATCGAAAATCTTGAAGCACTAAATGCTACAAACTTTTCAACAATCCTATACGCTTTCTGCTACTTAAATAAGTTAAAGGACATATATATAATATTTATAGTTAAATAAATAAATAATTAATTTTGCTCTTTCCGACACGTATACTTTTGTTATACGTTAATGTCACATGCTGCCAGTACTGACCTGGCGCGCAGACGGAAGTTTACCACTCTAGTGATGGTTCACTTTCCTAGCGGAACATTGATTATTGATGGGACCTGAGTATATTCGACATGGATATCCATTTAACAATTTGTTACCAAGCATCCAGACGTAGAAATAGTTCTAATTATATTCAGTAGCATACAGTGGGGCAAAAGGATCCGGTTGTTAATGGAAAAAGGGAAGATTAATATAGAAACTAAAATAACTAAATGAACTTTGTTTATTAAAATAAACTACTATTTGTAAGTACTTTTACTTATACAGATCAAACAGTCGACCTATAGTCAGGGCATCGCAGGTCGGAAGTATTCGGGAAGAAAGATAGCATGAGTTACTCTATTTCACCAACAAAATGCAACTGCATGCTGTCGAGTGACGTGCTATATCACGTGGTATCTCAATGTATCCCTACTTCTCATTTGTCGAATGGTTCGGACATACGATACCCTGACCATAGGTCGACTGTTTGATCTGTATATATAACAATAACCAGTATTTGATAGTATTGCAGAAAATACAATACTATCGAAACGTTTTGCCG
This sequence comes from Protaetia brevitarsis, assembly GCA_004143645.1. NCBI lineage: Eukaryota > Metazoa > Arthropoda > Insecta > Coleoptera > Scarabaeidae > Protaetia > Protaetia brevitarsis. The sequence continues at coordinate 1,923,907 of RXPK01000311.1, read as the reverse complement.
TACAACGTTTGTTTCATTTGAAAATCAGATACATTGTCCAGCAAATAATTTAGAGAAATATAAAAATTAATATACGAGGTAACACTGCGTAGGCTTTCACGGCCGGTGTAACTATAACTAACAGCTTCTTGCGGGTTTCGCCTGAACTGAGACAGTTCAGTTATCCTGAAGAAGCTGTCAGTATGAACAGCGAAACGTCGAGCGAAAGTTTTGACACACGGCGAAACCCGCAAGAAGCTGTTAGTTATAATATACGAGGTATAAGATAAAGAGTGGAGGATACCGCGTATGTTTATTAATACAAGCAGATATCTATGAATCCATAAATAATTTAAATTAAATCCCTTCACAAGCACCAACTGCAGATTTTCCTTGATATGGTCAAGTGCGTTTGGGAAGTCAATAAAAATACATGCGACATGCTTGCAATAATTAAACCTCAAATTAATATAATTTGAGAAACTTCGGAGTAGGTGAGTGGCACATTTATGTTTAATATGTACAAGTGAATTGTTTCTAAGGGAATATATTAAATTTTAGATGTAAGTAAAATAATAAATAAATCCATTCAGGTTTATTGTTATTGAATGTATCGAATATTTTATTTATTATTTACTTATTTCTAAAGAATTATTCATTCCAAATAGAAAACACGAATATATTTCCCAGTAAATTAAAACTAATTAAGTTTGTAGCCGTATATAAGAAAGGTGACATATTGTCAGTATCGAATTACAGACTTATATCTACACTTCCCTGTTCTTTCTAAAATCTTTGAAAAAATAATGTCTTCCAAATTGATATCTTTTCTAACTGTTAGAAATTTTATTTCCTGGTGTCAGTTTGGGTTCTTAAATAGCAAATCTACCTCAGACGCGCTTTCTTCTACTATGGATATTATTTATGCCTGTTTCTATAGGTTTCGATACGGTTGATCACGAACTACTGTTATCTCAACTCTAGATACGGAATTAGAGGGCCTGCTTTGAGTTGGTTTTCTTCTTATTTGAGCGGTAACTTTCAGCACGTTCATGTCGCGGATACCTCTAGGGATGCCTTTTCTACGATCATGGACCTTATAATGGGTGTACCACAAGGTGCTGTCCTTGGACCCCTTCTTTTTGTGTTATATGTAAACGATCTTGACTGTTCTCTTTCCATTGGCAACCTTTGCCAATATGCGAATGACACTACTGTTATCATCTCGGGTGTTAATGATGGCGAACTCTCACGGTTTGGTAGTGAATGTGCATTAGCGATATCTGGATAATGTAGTGATAATATCCTTGTATTAAATAAATCTAAAACTTCAATGATAGCCTTTAGTTCAGCTAGATGCCACGTGGACAGATTACCAATGGCGCGACTAGGGACTGCGTCTGTGCCTGTGGTGTCGGAAACTCATTTTCTTGGCTGTCGAATTCATAATCATTTATCTTGGGATAGTCATGCGTCCTAATTATACTCCAAACTATGTTCACTTTCATATGCCATATACAGATTGCGAGGTATTGTAGCATTATGTAAACTATTAATCTTCTACCACGCGAATATTTCTTCTAGACTGTGGTATGGCATTTTGTTTTGGGGTGCAGGACCTAGTCTCTCACGTTGCTTTATTCTGCAAAAACGAATTGTCAGAACAACGTTTTTGTTGGACGCCATGGAGTCATGCCGTTCTATATTTATTACATATGGTATTCTGTCGTTGCCATGCCTTTTTGCTTATGAATGTGCGGTGTTTACTCTTAAAAGCAAAAGCCTGTTTTCTTTTAATAATAATTTTAACACTGCATATGGTACCAGGTATAACGATGGCTGCGCCGTACCAACTCATAGAACTGCACTCTTTGAAGGAAGTCCTAGATTTATGTATAAGATTTATATAATAAATCACCGAAAAATGTTACAAATATGCTCATGGGTTTAAAAATTACTTAAAAAATATTTGAAGAACAAGTGTTATTATAGCGTGTTGGAGTTTCTGGAATTTATAAATATTTGTTTTATGTATAAACTTAGTGTGTCCTTAGTCAGTATTTTATATATTTTATTGCATATCTTGTCTTGACGAAGCCCACATCTCTGTAGATCCAGTCGCTAATAAAAATATATATGTATATTTAATATACAGGTCCTATGATGATTTGCACATGAAATATCTCAGCAACGAGTTGCATCATAAAAGTTTAATTTGGTGATAATTATAGAAAACGCTATATAATATAATATGTATAGATTATTTCTCAAAGTTTTGTTTTTTTAACATAAATTAAAAAAAATAAATTCGACCTCTTTGTTTTTGTACTTTTGGATTTCCCCGGATAAACTGATTCAATTGAACTGTCATACATACTATGTATTACGATTCCCTTGTCTGCTTATTGGCAAATGAAGTTAATATTTTTGGCCAATTTTTGACGCATAAAGAAGGACTATGTTCTGGGTTAAAATGGGGTGACGAATGTAGTTTTCACAAAGACTATTAACTGGCAGAATTGGTATTACCGGTGTTCCTAGAATCCAAAATGGATGATTGAAAATAGATTTCAAATAATTTGGTGAGAGAAGGTATGTAAAACAAATCCTATTTTGTAAACTATGTTAGGCAGTGGCGGCTCGTGACAATATTGAGTGGTAGGGCCAATCTCCGGCCAAGTTCCCTCTTCCCCTACCCTGTTTTTATTAATTTTATAAAATTTTGAATCAGTTCAGTTCAGCTGGTAGTAACTTATTACCTCGTTTATTGCTAACTAAAATAATACCGATACAAAAAATTAATGTAGACAAATTTAGAAGCAATTTTAAAATGAAAAGTACATTAAGTTCATATCGGAAATACTTATCTACCTAAATATAAATACTGACGTATTTCCTTCGGAATTGCATATGTTTAGCCTTTAAACGGCATGTATAAGGGTCACTTGTTTACATGCCCTCAGGTGCTCTTGTGATTTTATATCGACGAAAACATAACACCACACAGAGCACATGAGTTATTTAAGCGAAAATCGTCAAGTAAAATATAATAGATACTCTAAGCATAAACGTATTTCGTGCAAAGAATGGGAAGCACAATTTTTATTTTCTTTGTTTGTTTATCTAAGCAGATGGCTTGTTTTTTTTACTGAAAACACTATTGTGTATATTATGTATTTTCAGGAATAAATCACTTATTATATTTATTTCATTTTCATAATTTTTACCTTAAGAAAAATATGAATGGTAGCTCATTTTGATTTGAAATACTACAGTTATTAATTTGCGATGACATCCTAGAATAATACTACAGTTAATTACTATAATTAATAAATATTAAATATCATTAAACCCAATTTTTATTGCGGAGACGTGTCTAAACCGAAATCTGTACGTGATGACCCTCTACATATGTTTCTACTTTCAATAGCCGATCTTAGACGGCCGTCTGACTCACACGCTTGCCTACCGTAATAGTGGGAGAGCCTTCCCCCCCACAGAGCTGAACACTGACGTATACTGATGACGTGTGACGCGATCAACCAGCGGGCAGCGGGCCAAGATATTGTTGGCCCCACTTCAATGTAATTTTTGCACATACTGCGACCACTCCCTCTTCCGCTAGCTCCGTGCGGAGACCTACAAACTCTGAAATCGGGTGCCAATCTGGACGTAATAATCAACTCAACTATAAAGTGCGTTTTGTTGCATCAAATTATGGGAATCGCAACGTTCGTTCTGTACATAAATGTGTGTAAATCTACGTGTATTTATCAGTATTTTTATAGAAAATAAAAGCTTTTAATGATTAATTTATGTTTTGCAATGGTGGGGCCTTGGCCCCGTGACCCTTTAAGAGGAGCCGTTCCTGGGTTAGGATCTTATATGTATATTAGCTTTGTCTTTATAGCAAGTGCAAACAAAAAAGGGTGAGTATATGAATCTTATCTTTCGTACATTAAGTATAAATCTTCAAATAACTGTTTTGCTTTGACTAATGCCCGATTATGAAAATTTACTGCGCAGCAAACGTAGATTAGATGATTTAATTTTGCTGTGGATATAGATAAAATAGATAATATTCCTTTTGTGTAGTTTTGAAGACATAAATTTAATGATATCGCAAGTTTCAACAAATCACTAAATTTGTCTGGAGTCTTAGATAAGCACCAGATAGAGTGAGAATATATCCTTGAAAGACCATACCGAAGTCAATAAAATTTAAAAATAATGTACCTGGCCTTCTTGCGGAGGAACTGAGCACGCATAGATATTTGTGTTAGTTATTATAGTGCGACAAAAAATGACAAGATCTCATTTCAGCCGTATTCGAATAAAGAGAGGAAGAACATTTAGGTTGTTTATGGTGGTTGTTGTTGTTTGTTGCGTCGGACACGGAGTGAAGTGTAGGGAAGACGGACAAGAATGTGCGAACGTCGATTGAGCCATCAAACTGTAAAACGGAGGGGGGTTCCCTAAGATAACGAGGTGAAGAGTCAAATGCCGGCGGTACAAAGCTGATAGACCACCCGATGGAAGGTTGACAAGGGACCCCTGGATAATGAAGTGGCAGTCGCTATTTCCCATCGCACTGCACTCAGGTTTCCTTTACTGCAGGTAGTTCTTATATCGCCATTGAGGACCTGAAACGAATACCCTGCTGCTGAACTGCGACAAGCCGGCGTCGCTGTATCACTCTTCACCATCGGAGGTGTGAGTCGTGGAATGCGAGAGATGTGTTAATATTTCACTCACCGCTGTGTGTTACACTGGCACAAAGCGGCGAATTTCACACACAAAAAAACACTCACAAATCAAGGGCGACAGGATGAAATGCGCGCTCAACGTAGACGGAGAGTTTGCGACCGAGAGCTCCCCGGATACATACGTGGAAATCGGTGGAGTCCGCTGGATAGAGATAGCGGGATCGGATCCCGGCTACGGCCACCCTGCATAATGATTAACCAATGTCACATACTTATTGTTAACGAGAGAGAGAGTGAATGATAGAATTGGACGCCCGATAGCCAGGCCACCCACACAGCATCGCTGCTGTCACTCTTTTGCATATTTAAAGTGGCGAGCATTCGCTGAAATTATCTCGTACAGCTTCTATTCTATCTTACATCACTTATAGTAATTAGGCAGACTCGTTATTCAGTATTATACAAGTTCACGGGCGCATACCTGAAACGTATAGTGTCAATTTTTAATCATAATAATCTCAAATTTATAAAAGGGAATGCAATCGATTTGTAAATCAGGTACAAAAATAATGAATTATAAAACACGTATTTCTTTTCAAAACATTGTTATTATTATTCTAAGATAAGGGTTTTTTATTTGTTATTCAACCGTAATTTAATATAACGACATAGTATTCTAATTATAATATTATATTATAATTATTAATAATAATGTTATTCTAATATTATAATGAAAGATTATTATACGCCGAGAAAAATTGGGGTAAATTTGCACAGCTCTACATTAGTGATCGTGTAAAGTAATGTAATATAACCATATTATAAGTGTAAACTATAATTTGCAGCTGCTGTAGGAGTGAAATTACAATTATTTTACACAATAGTAAATATTTTTATTGAATACGGTTAGTATGTAATAACACATTAAACTGTAATTTTGCTAGTATTATAACTTTACAAAGCAAAATGTATTTTCTAACTTTAAATAATTTATAATACATTTAGACAGTAGTTTTAAGTATAAAATTGTAAAATAACACATGCCTTGTAAAACTAGCTAAGAGAAATCATGTAACTTTGGTAAACTCGTATATTAATTTATTTATTAATTGAAATAAATACTGCGTATACATACTGCTATGGCATGGCTCTCCGGTTATTTGACTTCAATGGTGTTAATTTTTGAAGATCAAGCTTTGGCTTTGCCGCGCGCATATTCTCACTGAAATTTAATATTTGTGTATTTTGCTAAGAATTTAGTAGTTTTGTTTGATGTATTTTATTGTTCAGTTAGTTAGTTTATTTTCTTTCCTTTATATGTTTAGCTTTCGTTTTTCATGTTTTAGGTCCTTCTTAAAAGGCATTTTCTATGATTTTTGCGGCTGACGCAGCGCGCGCAATTGCTATTTTGTATATACGCGTTGTAGGGCCTCTTTGAGGGCAGTGTCTGAATTATTGTCGCGTATATAAGTATATGTAAATTTTGAGCTCTTTGCTTCCATTTTGCAATCTTTCATTTGTAAGGATTTGTTCGTTATTTTGTTAATTTTGATCATCATTCAGACAACTCAGTTTATTAATTGGTGTTATAATATTGTGCACAATTTATGTATAAGGCCCGTTAATAATTTGTTCTAGAAGTAACCGCGTTAAGAGTTTAAATTTTCCGTTTTTTTTGTTAGTTTTAAATTTATTGTATTTTAATCACCTCGGGGTAGGTGAAGAGTAGCTTTGAGCTTGTATTTTAAATTTCATTTTGATTTTGTTTGTTTTTCCACGTTAATTTAATTAAATTTTTCTTTGCTTTGAATTTTTGAGACCACGTGGATTTTTTGTGGTATAAGAAATTCCTTCTAGAACGAATCCACCATTTTGTTTGCTAAAGGATTTTCATTCTCCTTTTTAATTGTAAATTCACGAAGGGGTTATTTTAATCCAAGACATTCAGTCTTAAGGTTTTTTCCCCTGTTGATTGTAATCAAATGTTTTTTTTTTTTTTTTTTTTTTTTATATGGAAATTTAATGAATATATATATATATATATATATATAAATATCATTTTAAATAGTTCTTTTATTTTTGAATTAGCCATTTCAATTATTGGGGATTTTAAAGAAAGTCAATTTACTTACACCCACATTTTGTTTTCATGTTTAGTTCAATTCTGAAAATAACCTTGAGGTTATCTGTTTTTGTGCGCTCTTTTAAATCTTTATTTGCTGAGCTAGTTAAATTAATTTTGTCATTTTTAATTTCTTTAAACATATATGCTTGTACAATCAGTTCACAGCAATACGTTGGTTTTCTTAAAGAATATTTTTATTGTAGGTTTTATATTTTTATAAGGAATTGGTGTACTAGCTTTAGCGGTGATGTGATTTGCATAACCCCGACCTGCTCACCAGGCTCATTGTATGTGATTACGTATGTATGCCACGGCGATAGAATAGTTATCCCTTTTTTACTTCACTTCTTCGAGTTGATGAACGAAAGAAACTAGATATTTCATAGCTGCGTATGAATTTATTTGAACATATTTCTTCGGTGGTAACGTTGTGCTGAGGTCCATTTCCAGTTATTGTTTTTAATGGGATCATGCAATACTGTAAAAGGTACGTATGCAGGTTTGTGGTTTTGAACTATTTATTAATAATGTTTACATGTAATATTTGCCACACACTATTACTATACAGAAGTTTAGGGAAGAAATTTTTGTTGTGTTTGATATACCCAAAGATATGATAGTGGTTCGAGTCATTCCTGTTAATTATGATGATATGTTGTAAAACTAATTTGGTTCTTAAAATTAATGCTATAACTACATATTCTTTTAAATCAGCACCATTCCAGAATGTTTGAAATGTATGACGCCAATAACCTACAACTGATTCTTATTTTTTTTATTTAAAATGGTGTAAAATAACTGTATAGGTATGTCATATGTGGATTTACTTATTATTATTTTAAATTTTAAAATTAGCAAATACAATAGCCTGAAAAATTACAATATTGCAGATAATGGACCATACATTATATCTAATTGAATATATTACCCATAGGCTGCAAGTTTTTTTCTTTCAAATTTATATTGGATTATTAAAACCACCTATTTTTTTTTATTTTATTATGCTTGAACACAATGATTAGACTTTTCAAAATATTGAAACTAATAGAACATGCAATTCAATGAACTCCATCATTTTTGGCAACATGAATATTATGCCCAATACTCAGCTCTGTAGATATTTCAGGAACCCTTATAGTTACAAGGAAAATGACCTTTATGTTCTTTGTAGAAAATGTTTGGATACTTTGCTATAAACTTCGTACTTTCTGAGATATTTGAAAAAAAAAAGAAAAAGATCCAGCTTTCAATCCCTTTTTCATTTTTCCAAACATGATGCTCAAACCATTTCGACTTTCTTCTAGATTCTGCGGGTAATAATAAGATAAAAGCTTAATTTCATTGGATTATATATAATTTGCAAGATTTCTGAAACTTAGTATTTGATAGTTACAGTAGAATATCTATACTAAAACTGCTCCAGTAGCGTCTAATATTTAATTTGTAGGATGTATAATTCGAACAAAGAAATTCACGATATTTAAACCGAACAGTCTAATTTTTGCGGTAAGCCTGACACAATTCATGCACGTCATTAGACACAAACCGCACGGATGCAGATAATTTAACCACCGGTAATAGCATTAAATGTACTATTAAATTACTATCTGCCCGATGTAAGTTCAATGGTTCGTGTTTTTAAATGATGGTGTGTCAATTTTCTAGAAGCTTTCTTGGTGTAAGTATAAGAGAGTGATTTTTTGGCATCAAAATAACAATATTTAAAGCAAGTTATGGTAACAAAGTGAACTTTACTTTTATCTTGGATTATTTTTTTGCGAAGAAAATCTCTCTTAGGGCCAATTGTACAAATCTCCTTTGAACCTGAGATCAGTTGAACGTAAATCTTTCCGAAAAGCATGCATATCAGCTTCAGTTGGCGGCGTTTGAATGAATTTAAGATTGAGGTTAGCTATAGCTCTAGTTTACTTTGTTCACGGTTACAAACACCAGTAACATGCCACCAAAGTCCCTACTACCTGTAAAGGCATCCTGTAGCTAGAATCGTAAGCCAACACCATTTCCGGGGGTGGAAAGAGCATCGATTTCCGAAAAACATAATGTACCTACATAAAATAGTGATTCATATGTCATGCCCAAGCAAATACATTCTATCATTTCTATCTTATTTAAAATTGTATGAGCTATTTCATCTATTACATATTTAACTATCTTTTGACAATCTAAATCTTGCTTTGAATTCGCCTTCACTCCACTTTTAGAAGTCACTAATCGTCATTATTAATAGTTTAATAACTTAAATAATTGGATGGTTTGTCTGTATGTAGGGAGGGTGACTTTACACTGCGACCTAAGAGATCCATTGTGTACCCTGTTGTTTTACAGCTGGCTTTCCGATCGCATTCCTTCCAGAAGGTATAGGATGTGAGAAGGCGCCAGGTTAGGTAAATTTCTCTCTTCGACATGCTCCCAGTTGTAACGCCCTTGAGTTGCACAGTGCTATGCAATTTGGGAGGAGATGGATGGTGTTTCGTCCTGTTCCCCACAAAATCTACATACAGATTCCATTGTGAATCCAAGCGTCCTCAAATGTCTTTTCAGTTTACATTGGCTTGAAAATATTCCTCTTATTATACAAACATTGGTCTCATTCTGTAAACTTCTTCTGGTTATTGGTTCCCAGAAGAATTTTACTTTGCCTTATTCCTTGGAAATTCTCCCAATAATTAGATTTTCTCTGCTCCATTTCTCTTTCCAGTTTCTTCAATATTATACTGCTAAATATCCCGCAGAAGATTCAGGTCCTACAAAGGTATTCCAGCTCCTTTTTTGGCAAGATTATCCGTTATTTCGTTTCTTTTCTATCTTCTGTGATCCGGAACCAAGAGGAAGGTTACTTTATTCCTTTTGCCTAGTTCACTTAATCCCCCTATGCATTCCCAGACCATCACAGAACTGATTTCATGTGAGCCCAGGGCCCCAAAGGCTGCTTGACTTTAGACATAATGATAATCTCCTACTTTCCGCCTGGAAGATACTTGGGTACTTCCCCGAGCTTTCGAAATACTTGGTTCTAGGCCCATATATTTCTATCCCAGTTCCCACTGCTATTTTGGAGCCAGCAATGTACCAAATGATGGCATTTCTATTCAATTTCAAGATGGTGTTATGATCCCACTCACTCATGTTACTAAGTTTGTGGTGAATTCTTTCACAAAGCTGAATTTTTTGACATGTCATCCAGGGCATGTTTAATTGGATAGTACAAATATATTCCTTTTTTGTCGAAAAAAATCGTATTAAGGGTATTACGTATATCTTGCTTGATCTTAATTCAGTTTCAAAGAAATACATTGTAAATATTTATTTAAAACCTTGTATGCCCATAAGATATATTTTTCTCGCAAATAGAATATTTTTATGAAAATGTTATGAGCCTCCTTAGTAAAAATATATTCTCGCATTTAATATATTTTCTCAGGATAGTATATTTCTCGCATTCTTCCATTTGCATACTGTGAGCACTTCTATTATCGATAACCGATTTGGACTTTTTCGTATTCAGTCATCAAAGTATTAGGTTCCTGATCTATTGAGTTTGTTAGCAATTTATAACTTCAGGAATATGAGGTACGTTTACCAAAGTCATAATGTGTCAAAATTATTTGAATATTCAACTGAAAGATTGTATCACATTCCTAAGGATACATTTTAACCTCATAACAATGCTTTTTTCTTTTAAATCTGTTATTAAGATGAAATGATGAGAAATGAAATGAGTTTTTTGACATATAGTTAAAAAGAAAACAGTTTCTTAGTATTTATTAATAATAAATAATACAATATTTGTGTTTATTTTTCCAACCATAAAAAATATTCCTTGCGGAAGATATAGGTGACAACAATATTCGGAACCGCCGCATTTACATATTATCTAGTTAGTTGATTTATCATTGTTAAAAGAGAAGAGTGTATCAACTTCCAAGTAAGTGAATTATGCTTATCAATAACTTCCTGCCCTAGTAATTTTCTTTGAATTAACACAAAGCTGTATGTCATTATAATTATACAAAGCCATGTATGTCACCATATAAACGTCATCGACGATTGATTATATTCTGCTTTCATTTACTGCTGATGTTATTGTTTTGGAAAACTTTTCTGTCAAATACTTCTGGTGCTTATAATAAAAAGTTTACACTAAAAAGTATTTTTATCAAACCAGCAACGATCGATATATAATTTTAGCAAAATATAAAAGGATTCATATTTGCAATAACTTTGTACCAGAATTGCTCGTCTAAAATCATGTGCAGAGGTATGGTGTTTGTATTCTAGTGTATTTTATGTTTTTTCCTGGAAATACTGCCTATATTCCTACTTATTTGCGGTACTTGTACTTTGATACCTGATAGAAAACATTACCTGGAAACGTTATTGATCAACATAATAACGCAAATACATTGATTTATATTAATCATCTGAATGAGTGTCAATGTTTCAGCTGTTTACACATAATAACAACCTGCACTTGTACGTATCACAATACATTTAAAACAACTTCCAAGATTGTACAATTGTAGATTGCATTAGATGTATCTCCGCATCTATTTTATTTACTTTACGACACATGGACAAATATGTAGAACAAGAAATATACTTATCATACTAATTTGTAAATCCAGTTGCATTTTAGATGCGAATAATATTAGCTTCGCAATAAAACCGCGGGAATGGTCAAAAATAAACAAACAATGGCAGGAATTTTTTGTTGAATTTGTTAGCAATTTATAACGCTTCATCCATTAGTAATTTCCGAATCACGTAACGTATCGGTAAAGAAGCGTATCAGGAATAAATGTGTGCACATGTTGATATAAATTAGCGTGCGTATACTTTGATAAATATAAAAATAAGCAGCAGACTTTTTTTCAATAAATATGGTAATAGGCAGATTTATTTATTTGTCGCATGAATTTTTTTCAGCATCCTTACTGCGCGCGTATCCTACAGTTTACATAATCTTATTGACACGGACAGTACACATGTTTTAGTTCCTGGTTCCGTGTGTATAAGCATGTAAGAATTACTAGGTTGATTGTATTAACATATGTTTAGTTACGGAGTGGATCAAATATAAGTACCTGCTAAAAGAAGGTAAAATGAAGCTGAAAATTGCGACTGAATAAATTATTTGACACATTTGCACCTACAGATTATTAGGACTCACATCCCGAACAGAATTTATATTTAGATTCCTCTCAACATTTTTTGCATTTATATTATATAAAAAAATTGACAACATAAAAATTTTGATAACAAAACCACATCCCGAGAGTCTTGTAAAGCTATTTTTAACTTCCCGAAATCGAGAGCAATGTTTTATTTTAAAAGGAATGATACTATTTTTGTTACCTTAATTAATCTGAACATAATTTAAAGACAACTTGTATTGATTTATTTCTGTATCGAATGCCAAAATCAATAGTTCCACATTGCATTGGAAAAACGGATAAGTCTTCTGAGCTTAAGGCTTTGAAACTTGCCGACCAAAGTATAAAATTTATTATTCGTTTTGGAAGAATTTAACGTATATGCATTCACTTATAGCGCCCTGACAAATTCCAATTGATGTTTTTGATAGTTTTTGAAACTTAAAACATTATCTCTTTATTTCTTGTTCGTGAATTAGCGGTTACGTTTTTTAAGAATTAGGGTTTTATTTAAGACGATTTTTTAACGTTTCAACAATTATATTATCTTCTTCAGAATAATAATTCGCCTCTTACAATACACATACTTTTTTGTTTAAATAGGTATTTTAATTAAATTAATTATAATTCTAATTTATTGCGTCACAAATAACATTCTGAAAATCTAGTTTTCTATTTTTTACTTAAAGTTTAAATAATTTTACTTGTATATTTTCTATTATACTAAAGAGAAAAGAATAGATTTATACACTGAAAAACTGATATATTTAAACCAACCGAATATTTTGTAAGCATATTTTCTTTGAAACAAGTATGTCCTTTGTTGTTTCAAATATACGCAAAAAATGTACGCTATTGATTGAAACAAAATATTTGGTTGGAAAGTTTAATATATTCAAACAAATTATTTCGTTCAGTGTGGTCTTAACACAATAATATAGTTCAACTTTGTAAAAATGTTGGGTTGGTTCAATTTCTTTCATATTGTTGAGACAACATCGGTACTTTGTTAAGTCAAACAAATTCGCAAGATTGTAAGCTTTTTACAATAAGAAATTAACAAATTAATGTATTTCCGCTAATAACTGTAATAATTAAGAGGAATTTTTCCCAAGAAAAATTTTCCTCTCACGCAGGATTCGACCCTACATACTCTCGTTTCCCGGACGAACGTTCTACCAATTAAATTAGAGAGGAGCATTTAAATTCGAGCGTAAAATCGAAGATTTTTAGAAAGGACGTCGATCTGCCAAGATCTTGGGCATACCCTCAAAATTTGCTGTTTCTGAAGCAAAAAAGCTAATGTTAAGACGAGCATCGGCCTATCGACATAGCAGTAATAATTATATCCACCAATTACCAACATGCTTCGGGATTTAAGTATTGTCGTTAATGAAATCAACAAACAAACCCTCAAACTAATAAAATCTCGTTCATATTAGAGATATTGCGAAAATTAAGAAAATAATTGGTATAAAAAGCGATGATATTATTTTGTAACTTCTAGTTTATTAATTTAACAAACCCATTAATTTCACTCAAACAATAAGTACTCTTCAATTAACAAAGTGAATATTATTAAGAAATAAGGATTACCCTAACCACAATTGTAGTTAATTTAATGTAATTATTATACTTAAATTACTTTTTTTTTTTAACCTAGCCCACACTTTTGTAAACTGGTTCTCTGATATTATTATTATGGCGAAGTTTTCTACCCATATAGTTACGTTCAATAGGTATATGTGATACAGACATTGTTGTAAAGATGGCGTCTCTCCTATATCACTGAAACATTATAACCATGTTTAGGTGATTTGGTGCATTTATTGGAAAACATTGTATACCGGCAAAGGAGAAATTGCAAGAGTTCCATACAAAATGAACACGATTGCATTTCCGACAAGCAATATGCAATTTATGCTGGCTTTGTAGGTAGGTTATGTCAGTATTGTAGTAACACTTTATTAAATAGTAAGTTTTGTGGTAAGATTTGATATTAAATTTGATTAAGGAATAAAAGAGCTGCCGTAACAGGTAAGGTAAGTAATTCTGACAAAATTATTGTTTGAAATAAAAAAGGAACGCAGTAACCTCAATTAAATATTTGGTAAAGTGAAGCACAATATATATTTTACTTAAAACAAAAATATTGTTACTATAAAAAATATATGTTTCAAATAAGCAAATAAGTCTAATTGTTTCAACAAAATGTTTTATTCTTCTGTGTATCATCTATTTGAGTCAATAAAGTTAACTGTTTGAAGTAAATATTCCATTTGATCAATTTTACAAAATTTTATTTGAACTAAACATATATATATATATATCTCATTATCTCATTATTTCAATGAAATAATTAGTTGAGTCAACCAAATGGCTTTTTCAGTGTAGACTTTGTTTGTATGAATATGAACTTGCAAGTGTAAAGCTATCTACTCGCACCTTAAAAAAACAGTAAATTAGATTAAATTAGGATTGGGGTGTATCTGTTTCACCGGGACCTTTTCAGATCTATTGTGATCGTCTATTTCCTAGAAGACGCTCTCTAATTTTGCCCTCTTAATTAGGTTCACCATCTTTTAGAGCCGCAAATGAACTGCCGCTTCTACCTCCTCTTGACAGAATATGCAGGTTGCATCATCTACCAGGCCTATGTTGTACATATGCCTATTTAATCTACAGTGATCAATCAACAGACTTACTATCATTTTGACAGTCTTCCTATCTTTAATCAATAGATCCCTAGTAAATTCAGGCTTTTATTCCTTTAGGAACTCTTTTGCCTATCTTTGTCCCGGAGATTTTTACCACAACTCCCTGGACTGATTTTGTATCCATTCATTGATGGATTTTTTAATTTGCGCTTTGGTAGTGCCGAAAGAAGAGTCAGCTCTGACGAAATGACCTTGACGAAAATTGCTTGGCCCGCTCGTCGGCTGCCTCTTTTCCTCTCACGCCCAGGCCAAAATTAATTCTATTTAAGGAAGTACTCTTTAGTTCCCGTAAATAATAAATTTAGTAAAAGTTGTGGTTCGAGAAACCTTATTTTTCACTTTAATCTTACTCGAACATTGTTTAACTGTTCATCAAATTCCACATCTTGTAATGTTAACAAAGTGCACTGAACTCCTAAAAGACAACTTCATTCAGAAAATAAATAAGTATTGCCTAATTATAAAAATATAACTAATTATACTCCGCTTTCCTGTATGTTACAATGACGATAAAATGTTATTATTAAACATATCATCGTATAAGAGTCATATAGCAAATAGTTGCTGCAAT
The DNA here is from genome assembly GCA_004143645.1 of Protaetia brevitarsis. Lineage (NCBI taxonomy): Eukaryota > Metazoa > Arthropoda > Insecta > Coleoptera > Scarabaeidae > Protaetia > Protaetia brevitarsis. Next base: position 1,908,635 of record RXPK01000311.1, on the reverse strand, counting down.
CTACAATCGGTTTTTGCACCGCTTATTTCCTAATAATATTTATTTTATGATTTGGGCTTTAAATATTGACTTAAAGCCTCGAGAAAAAAAAACCGTTGTGCTCATTAGTTATGACAAGCGGTGTAATTATTTCATATCAAAGACAGGTAAATCGTTTATTTTGTTTTCTTTTGTAATGTGAGAGAATGTATGTAATGTGTAATATTTGTTACTAGAAAAGAAAAAAATGTCTGTTATAAAAACTCCGTATTCTTATTTATTTATCTTAAGTTTAGTTCTTAGAAATGAAGGTTGCACGAGCAAAGTTGGACATGTTGCTGGGGAAACTCTTTGGCTGTGGAATATATTTTCTCATACTGACATCTATTGAAGGTATATGGTACTAACCCGTTGAACTTTTGTCTAACCCAGAGGTAGTCAAATCTTGAGCAAGGCATTTTGCGTGCCAAAGAAGCGTTGGAGGAACTATTTTTGATAAATAATATAAATAAATTTGATAATAACTGTAGAAGTGAAAAAAAGCGTCATTAATTATATAATTTCAAGAGAAAAAGATCAAGGAAAGCCTCTATTTAGATTTTCATCAGTCTAGGGTGCTGTAATAACAAAAAAAATCATTTTTGTAGACAGCCAGCTGCAATTTTGTATTTAAAATTTGCTCATTGTAGAAATTACTTAATTTTTGAGTGTTCTTCGAGTTCTTGTTTTATTCTATTTTTTAATATACTGTGATTATTCAATAATTGAATTAAGTGAATAAAATATTTAACATCAATGTTCAAGTCAATTTTCCTCTTTTGTTATTTCGTCTATTAGTGTCTGTGATATTTCTCCACAATTTTTGGCCATGTTAAATATAATGTAAACGTACTTCAATGTTGACAACATCAGAAACGAGGTAGTTGTTGATAAAAACCTTCTTTAAAATTTGTTTCACTTTCCGCTGTCAAATCAATTAAATAGTATTCCTGTAATTTCTTAGAAATTGAAGAGGAACTTCTGTGTGGATTTTGTATTTGCCAATGGACTGAAAGTATATATTATACTGCACGAGCTACATGAACTAGGAACAGAAGCGTGCGTTTCATGCATATAATAACGTATCTAGCTGTTTGTAGTTTGGATGGCTCCAGCGGTATATTTTTCATTATTAGAAGAAATTCCATGAGTTAACTTACCTTTTCTTTTGTGAAATTGAATATATTTTGTTGTTTTGGGTATAGATTTATTAGATTAGATATAGAAGATATAAATTGGATGCTTGGAAAGATTTTACTATGCTGATAGCGGTGTGTATTGTTGATGTGGATCTTTTTTTTTGTAATAAGTTTGTTTTGTCACTGCGAGTAAATTCCATTTTGAAATACCTTAGGGTGTGTACTACGTAGACTGATGTTGGAGGTATTTCTTATAATGTGTTGTTTAAATTTCTCTATAAATAAGTATCTACGAATGTCGTAAACTTTAAGGTTATCTGTATAATAGTAAATGACAGTTTAAATTGAGACTTTAATATATATAAATTGGTAGGCATTGTTGAAATTGACTATATAGGATAGCGGAAGACTTGAATGATGCTTTTTTTTAAATTGGGATTTAATGATCCAAAATATACTGGATAATACTTAATTATTGATTTAAATATTTCATATAAGTGTACTCACCTCGAGTAAGAGTCCTTATTCTTTTTAAATGTTTTTTATATATTGCTAAACAATAAATTGCACATGTTATCATTATTTACATTGTCTTTATTAATATAAAAGCATACAATACATTAAATAATTCAAATTAAACTATAAATTTAGTATCTAAGGAAATAAAAGCTTAATACAAGTTATTGATTTAGAAGGCACATCACGTGCAACCTCTTCAGCTACCTAGTTACCACTGGTAAAAAACAACTCATTGGTTATTGGTTAATAAGAGGGGAGATTACTAATGCACATGACCTGCAGTGAACACAGGCATATGTAGAAACTTTTAGCCATCAAGAGAAGAGGACTGTTCCTTTAAATACTATCAAACGTAGAAGGATAGGTGTCTGTAAAGAAAAGGCAGATTAAAGTATTAAGGTTTATATTTATTATTAATAAAAATATTAATCGATCTATACTTTATAAAATCACAATATAATTTATGTTATGTTATGCGTTACTAATAAAAAACCTTGCCCGGATTATCAACATTTTATTCACAATCCTTTATATCTCATATTTCATTCATTAATTTACATATTCTTATCAAAAAAAAAAACAATAAATCTCCGTTGCGTCGGAGTTTACTTACTTACTAGATACAATGACATGTATATTAAATTTTCAACGCTAATTCTGACAGATTTGGAATTTCATAAAATACGCCACTTATTTCTTTGGTTCCCAAAAACCTTGTTTAAAGAATCGGTAAAAGTAAAAGTATGGGAAAGCCATAGCAATATATAAATAAATCGAATATTTGATGTAGTTGATCTTGCACTGCTGTTTATATTCATATTAAATATGTACAATCGCCGACATTAATATTTAGCACTCGAACGAATGGCTCGACGCGCAGTGCACGGTCGGCATACAGCACAAAGAAACACCGCTTGTGAACGAATGTTTACTATAAATTTAAAAATGGAAATTAAATAGATATACTTTTCTTATTTTCCTCTCCAAATTTTAAATTCATTTACAGAGAAACTCTCAGGTTTCATGTTGTTACACTGCTATGTAGTGTAGGAGAATATTATTCAGTTTATATTTAGTTATAATATAAGTTGTAAATATAATTACAATAATGGTTGGACGAAGGGTAGGCCAGTAAGACTGCACAATGACTACAAAAGGGATTATAATAGGAATGTTTGAATCTGGGAAATCTTATGCGGAAATCGCCCAACGAATTAATTTATCCGTAAGTAATTGAATATTTTCATCATTAAAAGGTGTTAAATTACACGTATCATTTAGAGAACATATTAATACTTGTATAATATAATTACAATTACAAACAACATTATGCACAAAAAAAACTATATTTGTGCTATTTTAAATTATATATAGTAAACTAAGAATTCATTGCCAAAGATAAAATTGGTCCTTTTGTTGCTACATTATAACAATTTATTACATATAGTTATAACTGTGATATAAATTTTGGGTTATACACACATCTTAATCGCAATTTGCTGTTGTTCTGGGCGAAGGTATTGTTTGGATAATTTTAAATTAGTGATGGCCACTCGTCATTCGAATAATTATTCACTAGAAAATTATAATGATTTCATGATCTTTGTTTACTGAAATATTCAGTGCACGAATCCAAATACAAACGATTACTCATAATTAGAGTTGGGCAAATTTTCCGGCACGGAAGATACGTATTCCGAACGTACGCTTCAACTCATGTACTCCAACAAAACGATGAATCGTAGAGTTGCAAGTCAATAACAACAGTGCCTGTTTTACTTATTAAATGTAAAAAAAAATATTTTATCTAAATATGTAGTGATATAAAATGCGAATACATCTCAAGGTGGCCCGTTTGTTCGCCCGCTTTCTCCGATTTTTTCCCCAAGGAAAATTTGCACAACTCTATTAAATGACTTATGTTTTATAAATACATACTAAATTACAATAATACGATTGATCTGCTTTATTCATATTACATTATTTGAGGCCCGCGTCGCATAGTATCTGCTCCGCCGGACAGTTGCCCAACTCTACTCATAATGTTAGAGGCCTTTTTTTTTCTCGAAACGACCTACGTTACGTTATTTTGTCTGTCCTTTATCGCTAAGCTGTTTCAAACATTGCTCAACATGCACTGCGATAAACATGAATGATCGTTCGTTCTAAAAAAAAATATATTGTGCCATAAAAACCAAAATACCGCTCCTCATGTTATTGTTTTCCACAGAAAGCAACGGTAAGATATTGGGTAAGTAAATATAGACAGAATTTTGAAGCAAGCCTAAAAACGCATCGTCAAGAGCGTCCTAGATTAACAACAAAACAACAAGATTAAGCTATAGCAAATGTTATTGGAGAGGCGCCTACTACAACGACTACACAACTGCGAGAGCAGCTTCAGTTACGCATTAGCACAAGAACCATACAACGACGATTACTTGCAGTGCGAATTCATCATCGGCATCCTAGGGAAATACAACTAACAGAACAACAGCTGCATTACGATCAGAATTTATTAACAGGAACTGGGACAAATGAGAAAACATTTTCAACTTCGCAATTGATAAAAAGAGGTCTTTGGAGACGAAATAATGCCCATTTTGATGTTGAAAATGTCCAACCAACTACTCAGCAAGGACGAATTACGCAGGGTTACTGGGGTTGGATGTCTACAATGGCCCATGTTAACTAATTCAGGTCTCACCACCCAAGTTTAATGCAAACGGGTACATAGAATTTTTATAAAACGAATTTCTGTCTGCAGTGAGACAGTTGTTTCCGGCTAACTTATATAGAAAATCTATGGGCACACATGGTGCAAGAGTGGGAAAACGTAGGTTGGTACGGTGTTCGTGAAAGAAATGAACACGAATTGCTTTTGCACGTGAACAAAATCTGGAATAACTTTAGGCAAGGCAACGTTTGCCAAATTCTTCTTCAGTAAATGCGATCCAGACTAAACGAGAGCATTGCAGCCAACGGATTTTATATATCTTACTAGTTACTTAGAAGTATATTGTTTGTTTCAATTACATATAAAGTTTTTACTTTATTTTGGATGTTTATTTTTTTAAACTTAGAACGCCATCTAGGCAGCAAGAATAGTCAGAGGTGGAATAAATAAAATTAGCATTGGGATTTGAAGAAAGTATTATTGGGTATGCAGACAATGGACAATGAAGGAAATTTCTTGTTATCCGTCTAAGCTTTGGCAATCAATTTATTGCTTCTTCAGAGACAAGTAATTGGAAAAGTCTGAGGAAAAATCTTAAACATACATACTCAACAGAATTATACATTACAACGTAAATTGAAAAACCTAGCAGAGAACCACATTATAAGATGGTGAGGATACTGATATATACATATAGAATACATAGTTATGTTGAGTATGCTTCTCAATTTTAATGTGTATTTTAGTTTGTTTACAATTTTTTTTTAATTACTTGTCTCTGAAACAGCAATAATGCGAAAGCTTAGACGGATAGCAAGGAATTTCATTCACTGTCCACTGGCTGCATACCCAATAATACTTTCTTCAAATTCCAATTCTAATTTTGTTTACTCCATTTCTGACTATGCTTGCGCCCGTTAACAGACTATAGCTTGAAACGATCAAAGTGCCGACTGAGAGCATGTCAAAAAACGTTCTGATTGTCGCGCTATTTTGTAGCTGTTATGGTGATGTTTATTTTGATAGTACGTAACCAGTCCTAGCCTTGTTGAAATTTAAGTACTTTGTTTTTAAGATTATTTATAGTTAAAATTACTTCGCAACAATTGAAATTGTTTACAGTGAAAATCATTTATATTTAAAATTAAAAATAAATAAATGGTAGAGATAATACCATTATTTAAATAATCATCTTGAACTATTTTATTCGAACAATAGCAACCCTACTATTTACCAAGCAATATTATCACCCTGCTGAAAATGTTCAAATTCATTGGAAACTTATTTTCATTTGCTATTTATTGTGCTATTTAATCAATTAAGATCAATTAATGCTTTTATCTTAATTGTATCAAAAACAATGCTGACCATAACATTGTACTATTGCCAAGTATGTACATATGCTCTACGTGTGATGTCAACTTCTAATCCCAAATATTTATGTTTATTTAATTACATATTTCCTGACGACATGAACGCTGCCATTGGCATTTTTTTTTACTTGCTTATGAGTCGTGAGATTATTCCTTATCTTTATTACACATGTTAATCATCGCTAACAGTTTTCGGCAAAGGTTCAAAAACCGGCCTTTTACATCGCGGGACTTTGCCAAAACACCATGCGACGACGTTTATATATTAGCATGAGGCCAGTTCCATGATTCACTAGCAGGTACCCATGCGGTGCGATAAGGTGTAAAATCTGTTCGTGCCCCATTGAAACGCAAACGCCGGTCGACGATTCGCATGGATTTTATTCCAAATTCCACGTGATCATTTACATAATATGACAACAATCAGATACATTTCTTATTATTGGAACCCGTTCCTCAGCATTCCAAAATATTGAGTATATCTCCATGAGATTGCTCACCCACTCGCCCTATTGTTCGCTGGTATGTGAGAGTAGATGCATATTTCCTACTTGCATTGTGGATGCGCTTTTGTGTAGACAAAGGGATTTCAAAAAACGACAGCAATAACTTTGATAGTGGCATCCATTCGATTCTAAAACTAATTTGGAATTGATAGCTAGAGAATTGTATAAGTATTGTGATGCTACGAGGTATAAAAACAAAATAATTTTTAAAATGCAATACTCTATTGAAATTACTTAAATCCTCCTTTAATCATCCCAGTGTCATCTATTTTATTAATGTTAAATGATAAGTATACCATAAGATGGCATGCCGGGGGAGAATTTCTGACTGCAACAGCCTAGAGGACGCGCTGGCATCAAAAAAATTACGAATCGGCCCTTTTATTTTTAGTATGACCGAGGATACCATGGGGTACTGTTGTCCTCCGCTCGAATATTCAAAGTGGTTAATTGAAATGAAATTGTGCGCATGAGACTCTTATAAATCAAATACCAACACTATTGATCGACTTTGCAAGATAAATAAGAGATTCAAGTGCAAAAAATGAGATTTTAGTCACATTAAAAACGTGTGTAACATTGATATTAGCCCCATATGTTTCATCTAACCAAGGATCTTCAGTGCTACTGGTCAACCTAATGTATTAAATGGAGAAATTCGTGTAATATATACTTGATAAATGGAAGAATAATGGAATGAGAACTTAAGATGGAAATCTCATTATTAACGTGAAGATAATTGGTAAATTATCGATATGAAACTACAAGCTGTATCTATAAAGGATAACAATAATTGTAGGATGACTTTAAGCCACTAAGATTTCCATCTTACATTCTAATTCTATTATTCTTCCACTTACATGGATTTTATTTTAAAGAAATGATTTCGATATGAATAGCAGTGTAAAATAACGCAAATAAGAAACCATTTATTTCAGGTAAGTAACATGAGCTCGCTTATTAAATAGCAATTTCGTTTTTTTTTTTAGTGGCAATTCCAGGTTTTGTAATCTAATTTAATCATAGAATTATAAATACGTTGAATTTTAAAATTAAAAATTCCCGCGTATATTGAAAATTAGAGAAGAATTAAAATAATATGGGTACAGAATGCTTTTGGAGGGAGATAACGGCACGCATCAGTAGTCAAATCTGGCCAGGAACATCGATAAAGGTAAATTGTTGGTAAAATACTAGTAAAATTTACTTTGTTTTAAAATAACCATGGTTTTAAGTTGAAATTTCGAATAAAGAGGATTTTATCAAAAAAGCCGTTAAAATTTATAAAATTAATTACTGGAAACAAATCTGTCTCTCACGGAGGTTAGCTAGTGAATGGTGCGAATTACACACTCTGTAACAGAAATAGTCTGCTATTGTCTTCGCAAGAGTGCAACTGCCTAGAAAAATCCGTTAATTTCACCGAAATGAGGGGAGTATTGGATATTTAACATAAGCGAATGCCCCTTGTGATTAGATGCAACTAGAAATGTTTAAACTAAACTAAAATAAATAAATATTGCAAAATTATGGAATCACCTTAGATTCATTATGAAACAGAAATAGGTCTGTGTACATCATAAAAAAGTACTTTTGCAAAATTAAAATACATATTACTACATTAATTAACAATTTAAAAAATTTAACTGTATAATGCTACTATAACTGCCTACACTTTGATTTTGGACAAAAACGAATCCCGGCAATTTTTCAAATCTTCTAATGTAGGCATATCAATTAAATTGGATTAAAGTATACTTAAAAGTGCTATTAAGTTAAATTTAAGCTAAATAACTACACTCCATTTTTTTTTCTTTCTGAACTAAAATTGATGCAATGTATGTATGTATGTAAGTAAAAGGTGGTGTTACACTGCGACCTAAAAGATCTATTGTGTCCCCTATTCTTGCTGCTTTACAGCTGGCCTTCCTGTCCTTGATTGTCCAGATTGTTCCAGTCCAGAATTGACGCAAACTTTAATATATCAAAATCTGTTATAAATATTTAATATTTAAATTCTAATATTTTATTTCGATGTATAGGTGTCCTACTACTGATCAGGTTTACTCCCTGAACACAAAATTATGAATGAAAATGCCATTTAAGGACTCGCCAAATGCATCTGGTTAAATCAAGTGCCGGTGCCTTCAAAGTATGGCATCTTGATCTTTGAACGTGACAGAAATGAGATCTGATCTAGATGAACGAAGTTTTCAATTGAATTTTCTTTCAAAAACGTTGATTTTTAAGGCAGAATCAATAGGTGAATATGCATATACGCTCATAATATAAACAACAATGTATAAATAAAAAAAAAGTTGCAAAGAAACAGTATTGTATATTGCTAAATAAAGAACTGATGATTAAAATGCAGTAAATATCGTCTACAGCGCGACAACTCATCTTCAAGCACAAGCCAAAGGCGACTGCTTGATGAGTTGGAACGCTATAAATAACTTAACACACCACCCTTGTATTTGGATTTTTTGACCGAAAAAACATTTAGAGAGTCTTATTGAAAGGAATAGCTAAGTAACACTCGGTTAATGCGGATTGTATCAATTACGTTCTGACAAATCGACCTAGGCTGATGTTTACGTTAGCGCGTTTTTTCACGATGATTTTTCGCAAAATAACAATTAAAATTACAATACAAATACCGGTAAATATGCCTTTTTTAACTAAATTAAAAAAAATATACATATTTTATATTATAAGTAACTGTGAAATGAGAAAAAAATCGGGGCGCGCAAAATAAAGCTACTGTTGCATTGACTGATAAGTAATGCTGTGCTTACCGTTGACGAGGTTGAGGAAGTCATTTAGTTATAGTTTAGTCAAAAGGTGTGGTAGCCATCTTGGAACTTCACCTACTGCTTACTGCTTCAAAAACCGAGCAGAGTGTAGGCGCAGGAATATTTGTGGAGTCCAAGACTAAGAAGATATTAACCTTCGAGAACACACAACGATCCTTCATGCTGAAATCTATGCCACTGAGATGTGCACGAGAGAAGCTTTGGATCAAAACTACACGCACAAATCAATAAAAATTTTCAGCAATAGCCAGATAGACGGCTAATAATCTATTCCTACTTTCGATACCAGAAAATAAGGAAGTATACATCCTTGCCAAAAAAAAGTGCTGTGAAGCAATTTCAGGGGCTTGCCTTGGCATAGCACCTACAGTAGCTAACCAGAAAATCAGATTCTGGGCAAATCAGAAAGTGCTCCAGTACCGGAACAATTGTCCTGGTTTGGTGCATGCGTAAAAGTGTATTATACTTAGTCATGCCAAAACAAGGAACTGCTAGACCTGGCTATAAAATGGCAAGGTGATCGTCTCTGTCTTTACAGGTCACTGTAGGTTCAGAAAGCACCCACACAGAATCAGGCTCTCTGATGAAACTGAATGCCCACTGTGTTTAGAAGACAAGGAGATAATTGAGCAAATTTTCTGCCACTGACCTGCTGCTACAGGAATCAAGTATGTAACCCTCGGAAAAGTTGAGCCTTCCCTAGAAGACTTAAAAACAATCTCATTCAGCAAGATACTACGCTACCTTAAGGGCCTACACCAGTTGCATGCACTCTAAGGTAACATCCGCTCTACAATAGATTCTAGTGGTCGCAGTGAGCGGGACGATTAATCGAACCATGCGGATGATAGGCATCTCTCACTAAATTAACTATGTAACTTGACATTTAAACAATTTCGTGCATTTCTTGGATTCTGCAGACGGGTTCTGATTTGGAAGGGATATTTTATAGATTTTTTTTCAGCTAGGACTAAGCATTTTATTTTGCGACAAGCTCAAGGTCTTTCTCTTTGTGCCTCTCGCTTCCTCCGCAATTTTTCTTCTCATGACAGCTCAGCTTTGCGGGAACCCGTGATCTGAAAATTCAAAAAGTGTATCGTAGTAAGTAGGTATATTAAAGTTCTTACATTCTGAAGTAAAAAAAAAACGGCTTAGAAGAGCAAATTATATTAATCCTCAAATTACAACACTTTAGTTTGATGATTAATGTAATTTGCTGAACTAAGCCGTTTTTTTTAACTCATTAAACATAGAGCGGTATAACATGAAACTATATGTTCTTACACTTTAATTAAACAATCAATATGTTAAACTGATTCAGTTTTCATTTGTCTGGTAAGTTTCAAATTGATATGGCGACTAGGAATCTGAGCATTCAGATTAATGAAAATCTGGTGAATTAAACATTTCAAGAACAGCTATGCATAGTCTATAGGACTTAAGTAGATACCTTCAATTTTTTATTGTTTAGTATCCAAAAAAAATAACAACAAAAAAATAATAAATCTAAAGTACTTAGGTCAATTAGGTGAGTGAAGTTAGATGAATGAGAAACAAAGTCGAACATTTATAACTATTGTATTAGTGCGAATTACGAGCCTCTAAATGGTTTAATAACATCATTCACGTCATGATTTGTACAAGCATGGAAATACTGGGTAAACTTAGATATATCCAGTTCAATGAGAGCATATTTTGATGATTAATAAATTAGGGCCGCGCCACTGATTGATAAATTTAAATATGAATAGCTACGGGATATTCAATCTGCGTTAACATTTCAATATAATCTCCATTATATTGTTATTTGTACGTTTATGTACAGTGGTATAAAAAAGTCTTCGTGCGATAGCAACAATAACCTTAGTTGTACAATAAAATACTAAATCTTAAGCATATCTGGACACGAAATGATTGATATGACGTAACCCAAGTATATTCTCTTTCAGTATTCATGAGTAAATGAGATTAATAATAACAAGTATTTTCTTACAAAACCTATATTTAGCTAAACTAGTCAAAAATTTACTACAAAAAAGTCTTCATACGCACAAACAAAATGTATCTTTTAAATAAATTAATTACACATATCTATAACAAAAAATAAAATTTGGTCGGGTTTCCCCTGGACTTAATGAGCGATCTCAATCGACGTTCCATTGAATTTACAAGTTTTTCACTGACCGAAGGTTCGATTTTACTCCATTCATCTTCGAGCTTTTCCTTTAATTCTCTTTTATTATTTATTTTATGTATTCGAATACGCCTTTCGAGTATGTGCCATAAATGCTCTATGGGATTTAGATCCGGTGATTGGGGAGGATGATTTAATGTATGTTTAACCTTATAAAGCAGCCACTCTTTCACAATACGCGAAGAATGCTTTGGGTCATTGTCATGCATAAATGTATAATCCTCACGTATCCCTAACTTTTCCGCACTTTCTACTGAATTTTGTTGTAAAATTTTGAGGTAACCTTTACTATCCATTGTTGTGTCTATAAGAGTCAATTTACCTACTCCTGTTGCCGACATGCACTCCACACCTTGACACTACCACCTCCGTGTTTAACAGTCACATTTAAATTTTCTATGTTTAATTCCGTATTAGGCTTTCTCCATACTTTCTGCCTTCCATATGATTCATAGATATTAAATTTACTTTTGTCACTAAAAATTAATTTATTCCAAAATGTTTCTCCTGTATTTACGTGTTCTTTCGCATACTGTAATATTTTGGATTTGTTCTTTGCAGAAATAAATGGTTTCTTACGACAAGTTCGAGCATTATAATTATGTCTTCTCAATACATTTCGTACTGTTTCGTCACTACATTTTAAATTCATTTCAATTTGTATTCCTTAGCAATTCTTGTGGCACTATTTTAGGGTTTTTCTTAATTTCCTTTAAAATAAATCTCTCTTCACGTTGGTTGAGAATCTTTGCTTGCCGGTTTTTCCGTAATGTTGAATAGTATATTGTACCGTGGATTTAGGTTTGTTGACGATATTTGCTACCTTCTGCAAAGAATTGCCCTCGGCATACAATTTTACTACTAAGGTACGCAAATCAGCAGTTAATTCGCATCTTTTGTCATTATTATTTAAATATATGTGTGTATTTCACTGACATCATTATATAACTAAATGTATTCATAATAGGATCAAGAACCACCGGTTCGATGGTATGAGGCATCATGATTTTTTGAGCAATATAAAACATACTGCTGGAGCGCACGGAGACTTTTTTGTAACAAATACTGTGGTCATTTTTATATTTTTGTGATTCTTTGTATAACTTTCGATTCTGCTGAAAAGAATTATACTTTTTTATAACTAGATAGTACAAGTTATGTAGATATTTAACTCTTTTGGTTCTACATATAAGATTTAGTATTTTATTGTACAACTAAGCTTATTGTTGCTATCGTACGAAGATTTTCTTGTACCATGTATGTGTAAGATTTTGGAAACAAGTTGATATTACTAGCAGAAGAGAAATTAAAATGAAGATTCTAGAACAAACATGAGATAAAATTTCAGAAAGGACATATAGATATTTGTGCATCGTTTCTTTCACCAACGTGCGTATTTGAGTGTAAAACCGTGTAAGTACATATACCCCCACCATCCATCTATATTGAAATGAGGTTCGTAAATTTGACTGTACAAATCATTTTATTTGGAAAACATGACTTTGGTAGGTATTTCTAAACCACACAGAGACGTGTGAAAATCATTACAGAAACTTTAAATGTGCATGTATGCATGTATTTCCACTATTTGCGACGTGCTCTGTTGTAGTATTACCTCCTTTTGTGTACGTACATACATGTAACATGTAAACCAAATATGTACGAACATAACGAAGCACTAGCTTTGATAAGGCTCTTTTATGTAGAAATTATTTTGGCAAGCTGCCCAAAAAGTAATAATGGCAATTGTTTTTATATAAGTTATATGATTTGTAACACTTTTATGAAATAATTATTAGTATATGACGTGTGTAGGTATTCTAAAGAAGGATCATCTGCAGTAAGTAAAATAAAATTTTACGTCCGCATACGCCCCTAAGATTAAAGTTCTGTCAATAATTTATTGTTGAACATTTTAGCAATAATGCATCTTCCTAAGTTATTTATTTCTATATATCCATGCTAATCCATGCGTAATATTAGGGGCCTAGCCGGACGTAAAATTTTATATACTTACTGCAAACAATCCTTTTTGAGAATACCTACACAGGTCATATACTACTCAGTATTTCATAAAAGTGCTGTAAATCACATAACTTATATAAAAATAATTGCCATTAATACTTTATTAAAATAATTTATCTGGATCAGTGAATTTGCAAATTCCTAGATTATGGACTGCAGACATTTTTTTTTATTCGAAGTCTATTATACATTCACTAGGTTGGCGTGTGCAGTCAACAAGAGACCAATTAATTTGCCGCAATATACATATTAGAGAAGTCATTTAATATCATTTATAGGAATGATTTGTGACTAGAAATTATACTAAGGCTATTTTTCTCAGTATGAGTATATGATATGCGCACCAAAATCTGACGACTTAAACTCTTGCGAATAATATTTGTAGTTCATGTGGAAACAGCAGAGATTTTATCTCAGAGAAACATGGAGCGTTCATTTTGAATACATTCCACAATTCCACAAAGGAGCTACAACAATCGAAAATAGAAGTTATTTTCTCGATTTCCTACGAAATGTCAATCAAAGCAGAGATACTTCATTTTCCACTACGATTCCTAAAGAAAATGTTTCCTCCGTTACTGCTAAATGTAAACTGATATACTCATTATTGTGTTATATTTTCCAATAAGGGAGACGATTCTGCATGATTTGCACAACAGTTGTTTATGTTTCAAATAAGTTAACACCATATAAGGATAATACGCGAATCGACCGAGGTAAAGAAGAACTCCAACAATTTGAATTGCGAAGATGGATACAAAATCACTAGAACTTGGAAATTACCACTTTGGAAAGAAGGGATACGGGTAATCGGGCCAAAGCTGATGCGGATCAGCGAAGCAGAAAAGAAATGGCACGCATTACTAGAATCAAAAGGAAATGATATCAGTCTTTAGAAAAGTTCTGAAAAAGCTGACATTAGGCCCAGCGAAACGTTAAGCTAATAAGTTACAACACCTGGAAAAGCTATTTACTATGGACTGGGAAACTTAGGTAAAGCAGTTATTCAAGCTGTCCAGTGGTAATTATTGAATGATACAAAGTTGCAGAATTCAACAATCTCCAATTTTTCATGTTAAACCACTTCGCATCAATAAGTTTATGAGATATATGTTCTCTACGTCAAATACCGAAAATCAAACGTAAGCATGAGTTTTGAATTTTTTGTATACGGTATGCACCAACGGCAGAAATAAGTGAATTATGTAGCGAATCGCAATAAGTAAATGGAAAACAACCACGTTTCGCAAAGCAACCTTTTAGTTTGACTATATAAAAACATTCTGCTGGTGTAGACTGTTCTCAGGGCAGCGTAAGATCTCCGCAGACACACGCCAACGTGCTCCCGAAAGTTCAACTGATCATCAAGTACAACTCCCAGGCTTCCAACGCTATATTCTAGATTAATGCGAATATCATCTACCGTAATATGAATTCTGTCACTAAACACGATATCCGAGTTAAATCTTTTTGGCCCAAATAAAATTAATTTAGATTTAGCGGGATTTAAACCAAAAGAACGTGCTTTCGAAATGCAAATCAATTGCTTTATATCCTAACTTAATTTTAGACAAGCATCTTCCACTTTGTTGGGGTAAAAGGAATAATAATGTTGGGTATCATCCGCATGAAAATGACATTTACTAAATTTTAAAGAGTTGAGTGCTTCCAGGATAGAACCCTGAGGTACATCACGTGTGATTGGGATATATGAGGATGTCTGCCCATCCGTAACTACGTATTTCCATCTATTGCAGAAGTAATTTACAAAGGATTAGATGCGTTGAACTTAGCCCAACGTATCGCAGAATCGGCAGGTTTACCATGATACCGAAACTTACAAAAAGCTTCTTCTGGAAGTAAAAATGCTTATTGAGAGTACATTATATTAAAAAGTGATGTTCAAATATAAGAGCATGAAGGAAATACCTGATAACCTTCCACTTATAAGAATGCTATTTCTTACCTGTATCTGCCTATATATCTAGACATAATTAATTGCCAATACTTTGCTGACAAGTTGTAAGCACACATATATCACGTAAGTAATAGCGATTCCCGCGTTGGACTTATACAACTCACTTAAATTCGATTAATTGCTAATAGCACATCCACTTGTAAATCATACTGTTTGGGTCGCCTCGAGACGGCAGTTCTCCGCCGGCGATAACAGGTAGTACAACAATCTCGGAGTTCACAAAGTGCAAACACGTCAATCTCAAGGCGGCGTAATCAGCGTATCCGCTCGAGTCACAAGTTATTGTTTATAGGCAGCTTTTCAGGCGGCGTAACTTTAGAAGTCGTCGACATTTATAGATATGATGTTTTGCGTCACTGGTACCGAACTGCGGATACGCCGCGTCCGTTTGGCGTTTCGAGAGTTTTTAAGACCGAGAAATATTGCCCTGTCGGTCGAGGCAATCATCCCCCTTCATATTTACGACGGCACCGTAAAGAATCTTTAAACTCCATAGGTACGCGTGTATGTACGTATCTACGTGTTAAAAATGTAGGTTCACTTTATGTGTGGTATGCTGTATGCTTATTGACCCAGCTATTGTTGATCTTAACGACTTTGTATATTTCTGCCATATTTATAATTAAAATTTGGGATTGGTATTCGTACTATATTATCCTTTGTTTGTGTTAATATGTTGTCATGGTTTAGTTAATTTATATTATTTTATTGTACCGTTTCTAGCTCTACTTTTATCTATTGTAAGACGCATATATTAAAAAAAGGGATCGAATAATGACTGTAGATAACGAACGTGTTATTAATCCTGAGTTTGAATGCTGAGGTGTTGTTTTAAAGACAAAGTATAGATTTGTAAACATAGCGAGATATTTAGGCCAGGCAGTTGTTGGCCACTATATAATAGATATTCATTTAAGAAGGGTGTATACGTTGTCGGAGTAAAGTCTTTGTTTTAAACCACTCGTCTTTTATTTGTCTTACATAGTCAGAAGTGGGATACACCTGTATTACCTGTGGATACACCGAAGTGTAGTGTATCTGTACGAATTTGTGGCGTTCCGAAAGGACAAAAAGAAATGTTATAAACTAAATGTGAATCGTGCCGTGTTGTGCGGAGTGCAAGTCATGGCCGGGAAGAAATCATACAAGAAGTCGGAGAGGTCGAAAAGATCGAAAGCCTCTTCTCGGCGTCGTGATAAGTCCACGTCCTTGTCCACGAGTTGCAATTCCGATTCGTCGAAGGAGAGGTCGAGGCAAAGCAAGAAAATTCGGCGCTTGGAACAAAAGCCTAAGTAAACTTTCAGTTTTTATAACGCGCCGATGTAAATTTGTCGGTCGACATTGATACCGAGTATTTATCCTAGCGCGAATACTGCGAGTGCGTTAGAATGGTCCATAAAAATAAACGAGTTAAGACGTATCATAGGTGGAATGACACAATTCGATAAAGCTCGCTACATCTCGTTTGCGCGGTCATGCCGTAAATGTACGATTCGCTCCGCGAAAAATACCTTACTTGGGACGAATTAAAAGTTCAATTAATCGACACATTTCCGCGCAAAATTAATTTCGGGAAATTATTTAATAGAGCTGCTAACTATGCACCAAAAGAAATGAAAATTCTAGGCGATTATGTTTTTTGTAAAGTTAGCAAGCTTAATCAATTAAATTTAGTTATTCCGGAAATTTATATCATCAACAAGCTCATTGAAGGATTAGATGACGAAAACTCTGTCCTTATCGGCAAGGGCCGCTAATTTTACAAACTTGGGCGAACTGGCCAATTATTTAGCCACGCAGGTTCTGTTGTAAGAACGATCAGATTTTTCTAAAGGCATAGTTGATATTCGACAATAACGATATGCGGCACAAGCGAATTCTAAAAGTATTACATGAAAAGAAGAAAAGACTATATTTTTTCAATGTAAGGGCGATCATGCTACGATTGTGACAAACCGAAAGCTATTCTGTTAAGAAATGTCACAGACCTCGACATCTTCAGGAACATTGTGCAAATAGCCACAACATGTAGACGTCCTAGTAAATATCTACATAAATTGTCAACGGATCAGTGAGGGATACTAATATTTTTTTATAGCTGCTGTATCGAGGTCAAATGAAAGCTCTTATCGATATACCAGGCTAGTGTAGTATGATTAAAAACATGTTAGATAATGCAAAGTGCGTGTTGTAGGTTAGTAGTAGTAGTAGTTTAGCGTATTCGATTTAACGGTATGTTTATATAGGTATTTGTTATCGAGTTGCTACTGCAGAGCGTTGATTACAACTGAAAGTTCAGTTGTTGTTCGGCTGGTGTTAGACGTTCAAACGAATATTGACTTATGGTTGTGGGATTATTTGTGTTATGGTCATTAATATTTGTGGTCATTTCAACTGTAATGAAATTTGTTTGAAGTAAAAGATCAGAAGTCGGTTTTCGATATACTAGGTGAGATCCACTGCAGGAGCATGCAAAAAGTAAATTTGTGTGCTCGTATAATTCCTGAAAAAGGAACCTGTGTTTGCCATTAAGAGCTTTTATGTGTCAGTGTCTATTATGTAAACACGCTTGACGCGGTAGTAACGTCCAGAGCGACGGACAGTATAACTTGTCCACGTACCGTTCATAGTGTTGGCTGACTGCAGCAGTGAAGGAGAAACAAACAACCAGCTTTCCCCCTGGAATGCTGTGGGTTATTGGGCCGCAATATCGCAGAGTTCGCCTGTTTGTGCTGTACAAGATCGCTGGGAGACTCTACTGAAGGGATGCAGCCGAAGTTGTCCGGCGAATGAGCCGGTCAGCATAAGCAGGGGTTGATCGAACACGCGCCAAGGCTAGAGGGTACCTCGTTGGCGAGTGGTCATGGTTCTGAAGATAGACTCCCGTGATGGAGAAGTCGAGTAGTTGTTACCTCGATTCAGGGGTTCATTCAAAGTAACGCGATGCTGTACAGCCGTCGCTATTAAGTTAAACATCTTTAGAAAACGTAAGAGAAAAGGACTATGCTGCAGTTGAGAATGAAGCTTGGGTCACACTAAAAGGTTAGTTGACTTTGCAGAACAAATTGACGAAAAGTCGTCACAGGTAAGCTGCAAGCGTTGCAGAATAAGTCGACAAAAGTTGTCGCAGATAAGCTGCAAAAGTTGCAGAATAAGTCGACGAAAAGTGTCGCAGATTGAGCTGCCAAAAAGTTGGGCAGAAAAGTCGACAAAAAGTTGTCGCAGATTAAGCTGCGCAAAAAATTGTAGAACTAAGTCGACAAAAGTTGTCGCAGTTAAGCTGCCAAAAGTTGCAGAATAAGTCGACAAAAGTTGCGCAATGAGCTGCAAAAGTGCAGAATAAATCGACAAAAGTTGTCGCAGATAAGCTGCAAAAGTTGCAAAATAAGTCGACAAGAAAGTTGTCGAGGATAAGCTGCAAAGTTGTAGATAAGTCGACAAAAGTTATCGCATTATAAGCTGCAAAAGTTGCAGAATAAGTCGACAAAAAGTGTCGCAGATAAGCTGCAAAAGTTGCAGAAAAGTCGACAAATAGTTGTCGCAGATGAGCTGCAAAAGTTGCAGAATAAGTAAAAGTTGTCGCAAATAAGCTGCAAAAGTTGCAGAATAAGTTGACAAAAGTTGTCGCAGATAAGCTGCAAAAGTTGCAGAATAAGTTGACAAAAGTTGTCGCAGATAAGCTGCAAAAGTTGCAGAATAAGTCCGACAAAAGTTGTCGCAAATAAGCTGCAAAAGTTGCAGAATAAGTTGACAAAAGTTGTCGCAAATAAGCTGCAAAAGTTGCAGAATAAGTCGACAAAAGTTGTCGCAGATAAGCTGCAAACGTGGCAGAATAAGTCGACAAAAGTTGTCGCAGATAAGCTGCAAACGTTGCAGAATAAGTTGACAAAAGTTGTCGCAAATAAGCTGCAAAAGTTGCAGAATAAGTTGACAAAAGTTGTCGCAGATAAGCTGCAAAAGTTGCAGAATAAGTCGACAAAAGTTGTCGCAGATAAGCTGCAAAAGTTGCAGAATAAGTTGACAAAAGTTGTCGCAGATGAGCTGCAAAAGTTGCAGAATAAGTTGACAAAAGTTGTCGCAGATAAGCTACAAAAGTTGCAGAATAAGTTGACAAAAGTTGTCGCAGATGAGCTGCAAAAGTTGCAGAATAAGTCGACAAAAGTTGTCGCAGATAAGCTGCAAACGTTGCAGAATAAGTTGACAAAAGTTGTCGCAAATAAGCTGCAAAAGTTGCAGAATAAGTTGACAAAAGTTGTCGCAGATAAGCTGCAAAAGTTGCAGAATAAGTCGACAAAAGTTGTCGCAAATAAGCTGCAAAAGTTGCAGAATAAGTTGACAAAAGTTGTCGCAGATAAGCTGCAAAAGTTGCAGAATAAGTCGACAAAAGTTGTCGCAGATAAGCTGCAAAAGTTGCAGAATAAGTCGACAAAAGTTGTCGCAGATAAGCTGCAAACGTAGCAGAATAAGTCGACAAAAGTTGTCGCAGATAAGCTACAAAAGTTGCAGAATAAGTTGACAAAAGTTGTCGCAGATGAGCTGCAAAAGTTGCAGAATAAGTCGACAAAAGTTGTCGCAGATAAGCTGCAAAAGTTGCAGAATAAGTCGACAAAAGTTGTCGCAGATAAGCTGCAAAAGTTGCAGAATAAGTTGACAAAAGTTGTCGCAGATAAGCTGCAAAAGTTGCAGAATAAGTTGACAAAAGTTGTCGCAGATGAGCTGCAAAAGTTGCAGAATAAGTCGACAAAAGTTGTCGCAGATAAGCTGCAAACGTTGAAGAATAAGTTGACAAAAGTTGTCGCAAATAAGCTGCAAAAGTTGCAGAATAAGTTGACAAAAGTTGTCGCAAATAAGCCGCAAAAGTTGCAGAATAAGTCGACAAAAGTTGTCGCAGATAAGCTGCAAAAGTTGCAGAATAAGTCGACAAAAGTTGTCGCAGATAAGCTGCAAACGTAGCAGAATAAGTCGACAAAAGTTGTCGCAGATAAGCTACAAAAGTTGCAGAATAAGTTGACAAAAGTTGTCGCAGATGAGCTGCAAAAGTTGCAGAATAAGTCGACAAAAGTTGTCGCAGATAAGCTGCAAAAGTTGCAGAATAAGTCGACAAAAGTTGTCGCAGATAAGCTGCAAAAGTTGCAGAATAAGTCGACAAAAGTTGTCGCAGATAAGCTGCAAACGTGGCAGAATAAGTCGACAAAGTTGTCGCAGATAAGCTACAAAGTTGCAGAATAAGTTGACAAAGTTGTCGCCGATGAGCTGCAAAAGTTGCAGAATAAGTCGACAAAAGTTGTCGCAGATAAGCTGCAAACGTTGAAGAATAAGTTGACAAAAGTTGTCGCAAATAAGCTGCAAAGTTGCAGAATAAGTTGACAAAAGTTGTCGCAGATAAGCTGCAAAAGTTGCAGAATAAGTCGACAAAAGTTGTCGCAGATAAGCTGCAAAAGTTGCAGAATAAGTTGACAAAAGTTGTCGCAGATAAGCTGCAAAAGTTGCAGAATAAGTCGACAAAAGTTGTCGCAGATAAGCTGCAAAAGTTGCAGAATAGTCGACAAAAGTTGTCGCAGATAAGCTGCAAACGTAGCAGAATAAGTCGACAAAAGTTGTCGCAGATAAGCTACAAAAGTTGCAGAATAAGTTGACAAAGTTGTCGCAGATGAGCTGCAAAGTTTGCAGAATAAGTCGACAAAAGTTGTCGCAGATAAGCTGCAAAAGTTGCAGAATAAGTCGACAAAAGTTGTCGCAGATAAGCTGCAAACGTGGCAGAATAAGTCGACAAAAGTTGTCGCAGATAAGCTACAAAAGTTGCAGAATAAGTTGACAAAAGTTGTCGCAGATGAGCTGCAAAAGTTGCAGAATAAGTCGACAAAAGTTGTCGCAGATAAGCTGCAAACGTTGCAGAATAAGTTGACAAAAGTTGTCGCAAATAAGCTGCAAAAGTTGCAGAATAAGTTGACAAAAGTTGTCGCAGATAAGCTGCAAAAGTTGCAGAATAAGTCGACAAAAGTTGTCGCAGGTAAGCTGCAAAAGTTGCAGAATAAGTTGACAAAAGTTGTCGCAGATAAGCTGCAAAAGTTGCAGAATAAGTCGACAAAAGTTGTCGCAGATAAGCTGCAAAAGTTGCAGAATAAGTCGACAAAAGTTGTCGCAGATAAGCTGCAAACGTTGCAGAATAAGTTGACAAAAGTTGTCACAGATAAGCTGCAAAAGTTGCAGAACAAATTGACGAAAGTCGTCACAGGTAAGCTGCAGAATAAGTTTGACGAATGTTTGACATTGCTGTTTCAGGTCGAACCTTGACGAATGTTTGACATTGCTATTTGAGGTCAAACGTTGAGATATGTTTGACATTGTTGTTTGAGGTCAAACCTTGAGGAATGTTTGACATTGCTATTTGAGGTCAAACCTTGACGAATGTTTGACATTGCTGTTTGAGGTCAAACCTTGACGAATGTTTGACAGTGCTATTTGAGGTCGAACGTTGAGGAATGTTTGAGATTGTTATTTGAAGTTAAACCTTGAATGTTTGACATTAATGTTTGAAGTCAAACTCGAAGAATTTTGACATTAATGTTTGAGGTCAAACCTTGAAGAATGTTTGACGTTAATATTTGAGTCAAACCTTGACGAATGTTTGACATTAATATTTGAAGCAAACCTTGAAGAATGTTTGACATTAATGTTTGCGGTCAAACCTTGAAGAATGTTTGACATTAACATTCGAGGTCAAGCATAGAAGGTTGTTTGACATTAACATTTGAGGTCAAACCTTGACAAATATTTAACATTAATATTTGAGACCAAACATGAAAGAACGTTTGATATTAATATTTGAGGTTGAACATGAAAGATTGTTTGATATTGATGTGTGAGGTCAAACCATGAAGAGTGTTTGGCATTAATTTTGTGAGCAAACTTTAAAGAATGTTTGGCATTAGAGTTTCAGGCCAAAGCTTGCAGAATGTTTGACATTAATGTAGGAGGTCGAAACCTGAAGGATGTTTCGCAGCCTATGTTTTTTCCAAGTACCGTGGAGATAGTGCGTCTGAGGACAAGAAATTGCTTGAGGACCAGCCCTTATTTCAGGAAGGCCGAATGTAAGACGCATATATTAAAAAAGGGATCGAATAATGACTGTAGATGCCGAACGTATTATCAGTCCTGAGTTTGAATGCTGAGGTGTTGTTTTAAAGATAAAGTATAGATTTGTAAACATAGCGAGAGATTTAGGCCAGGCAGTTGTTGGCCACTATATAATAGATATTCATATAGGAAAGGTGTATTACGCTGTCGGAGTAAAGTCTTTGTTTTAAACCACTCGTCTTTTATTTGGCTTACAATGGGTTACTGTAATATTCCTAATACAGTTACACTATATAGTTTTTTCCTGTTTCTCATGTTTTATTTATGTTACAACAAATATGCACAATATACAAAATCGTTCGACTTCACTATATTGGAACTTAATTGTTATAGCGAATAACTTCTAGTAAACAAACAAATCTATTCTTATTGTTCACAAATTGGGAGTGTATGAATACTATGATCAAGATTTAATGTCCTTAAAATATATTCTATTAAACGCCTACATGTCATTTATACAAATACCATTTCAAGATTATACATATACATAGATCAAATTACGTTAAAATTGTTGTCTACAATACTGCTGTACCGCATGCAGATTGATTTACGTCATATACTAGGGAGGATCCCCCTGAATCTTTATATAAGTATATTATATATAATAATGTCTTGGCGAATGCTTGGAGATAACGAAAGTCGTTCCGCGGGCGCATTTAATAATAACTGATAGCTGACTGATTTACAGTAGACTCGCGATTATGTGAACTAATCACATTTCACATATTTTATCATTTCTCAAAAGTAGTATTCATATGATCGCGAGCTACTGTATTATATTTTTGTTATTAAGAATCATAGGGAAGTTATTTAGTTAGAGTAGAATCATTTCGATTGTTGTGGAATCCATATAGTAATTAGCATAGGTAGCCTCGTGTAGTACCTTATAGGTGGAGCACGGGTTGGGATGATTTGTAATAATTTAGTTTTTCATAATAAAGTGTAAGATATTAGCATAGATATGTAAAATATGTTTTCACTTTGTTTCGCCATCATCAGCGCTACTAGTCGATCTAATGCACTATACGGAAAATTCTTGTATATACTCAACTTGTAGATGAGCAATGGAATGAAAATGGATGGAAATTTCATTCAATTATTCATCCACAAATATTGTTTTGTTATAAAACCTATGTTTGCTATTTTACAAACTTCTATTGTGCATGTAATTATTATATTGTCTGAGATGTATACCATCTTACCGTATTTTACTCCAGGTAAAGTAAGTGATAAAACTGTACGAAACCCTCGAGGAAAGCGAGCCATAGAACTGCTACACAGGAAACAGCTCGGCACTATCATAGATCGGATGACTGAACATGCTCCGTGCAAAATCGGTAATATATACAATGGGAATATCGTAAAATCTGGGAGAGAACTAGAAGCAGCCAGCCTCTACAGGAGTACAGATTTGCCAGATACGCTTTATCTGGCAAATCTTTCTGCAGCAATATAAGCAATATAAGTCTGATAAATAAGAAAAATATAATACAGTAGGCTCGTTATTATGTAAATACTACCTTATGTAAAACGCTGAAAAAATGCGAAATGTTATTAGTTTATATAATCGCGAGTCTACTGTAAATCGGTCAGCCATTAGAATATTTGCGCACATGGTACGATTTTAGTTATCTCCCAGCATTCGCCAGGGATTAAGGGAAAACCATGGCAAAAACCTTACGCTGGGAGGATCTGGAAAGAAGTCCCAGACCTGGTTACTGATAGCTGGCAAATTATTATTATCCTTTTGAGTGCCGAAGAAGCAGCCTCCACGTTCAGCCCGTTTCAGCTCCTATTTTCACACACCATGAATTGGAAGTTAAAAGAGGAAAGAACTGATGACCTAAAAACAAACAAAAACCACAGCAGTACCTATTCTAATACTTACCAATAACTTAATACTAATTATTCTAATGAATAGTAATTAAATTAAAGATCTATAATTTAAATATTTATTTATATAGCGCAATTTAACCGCCTAGCTAATGCTCTAACTTTCGTACGCGACCGCCACTCATCAGTTAGTGGACATACAAGTAAGACATGCCCCGCTGTATCTACCCCACCACATTCACAATGCGAATCATTAACTCTCCCAATTCTACATAAATATGATTTAAAATTACCGTGACTTCTTATTAATTCTACCGGCTGATACGATAAATTAACCCTCATTTCCCTAAAACGTGTAACGCTATCGATAAATCTCATAGTCCACCTCCTATTTAAAGTAACATCTCACTTACTCTGCAATCATTATCAGTGTGTCCCTAAACGCTTTTTTAACTATGCCTAGCCGAAATTAGCCCAAATCTAACAATCGCACTATGTCTCCTAATTTTTTAAATTCCCTAGCACCTCTAATACAGATAAGCTATCTGTTATAATTCTTACGTTCCGTATAAATTTACATTCGGGCCTAATATAAACTACTGCCTGATTTATTGCAACTAATTCTGCCTGAAAAATATTGCAATGCTAATTTAAACTTTTGAACATGTATTATTCAATATCCCTATCATAAACAACAAAAGTTGCCGCTGTACCACGCTCACCTTCGACCTATCCGTAAAAAAATTTAAGCCTCTCCAAAGTGCCTATAAACTTGTTATATGTAATCCTTTTAATTCCGCGGGATGAATTCGGCCCCTAAATCTACTGCCTTTCTAAATCGCCCGGTTCTAATCTAATTGCCGTTGCTGTAATTAAACCCTCAAACCTTATTTTATTCGTATCTCTACGAAATTTGAGCTCCCTCAAACGTAAATCTACTGGTAATATGCCCAAAATAACGCACGCCGTGTCTGCCGAAATAGATGAACACGCGTTTGTGGTCCCAACCGTTAACAACCGGTTAACAATCTTTGAGCCTCGATTATTTTTTTTGTTTCTTTATTTTACACGCGTGTGCTCATATCGCCCTCGCGTACAACATTGCCGGTTCTATAGCGCCTCTGTAAATAGTACTCGCCGCGTTACCGTTTAAACCCCACGTGACCTTAGCCGATGCTCTAATTTTATTTCTCATTTCCGCACCTTTCGCAGTAATATACTGAATATACGTTTTAAAATTTAATTTATCATCTAAAATAACCCCAAGATATTTAACAAATTCTTTCCAATGAATTCTACCCTCCCCTAATTTAAATGTAGGTTTTCTTTGTTTCGGTTTGCCAAAAAATACCGCCTCTGATTTGTCCGCATTACTATTACATTACTATTTTAGATATACTATTTAAACGAAACAGTATATTCCGGCACTTTTCCTACTAAAGAAAAGTACCAGAAAGTACCAATTAATTAAAAAAATAAGAAAGGAATGGTTTATTTTTTCGCTTGAGTGCCTACGTTCATAAAATAAAATAAACCTAAAGGTAAATATTGTTCATAAACCGTTATAGTCACTGCGCAACTGAATATACCAAAAGTCCAGTGCTATCAGCCCGTAAAAGCAAACATTTCTCTTCCGTCGACCCTCGAGAAACTATAACAAATTGAAATTGCATTTCCTGTCTTCTCGGCGTCTTATTTTTATTGGTCCACTGATTTAAAACTTATTCCACAACAAATTCTTTATCTCTCTTCCAGCACCAGGTCCGTCTTTTATCTCCATTCCCATTGTCTCCCACTCGAAGCGCTTTCAGCCGTCACTGGACAAAGAAATTTATTTGCCGCTCAGACTCCGCCGTTAAAAGTTATTATACTCGATGTATTAAGGCGATCGTAGAGCTACTGTTTTTAGATGGCGAAGTTTGTATCGCATTGGGCAGAGAAACTAAAAAGTAGAATATCAACCAGAAACAACTTGCTTTCTTTATGAATCAACTAAATTCATCTTTGAAGTCTAAGCGTACCAATGTTATATCATCTTTTTAATAGTAATAATAATAAATCACATTTGTCCAATAGGGATACGTTACTAACAGCACAAAACTAAAAAAAATATGGAAGACTGCAGTACAAAAATAAATACAATTAATTAATACTTATCACTTAACGAGATATAAACATAAAGACATAAGGTGCAAATACAACAAAAATTGACTGCATGCTAAGAGGCAGAGTGGTCTATGCCAATATGCTAGATAAAAATATCGCCATGAGGACCACTAGAGGGTGTGCTCAAGGGGGAGTACTGCCACCACTGCTGTGGAGCTTGGTCGTGGATGATCTCGTCAGATCATTAAACGACAAAGGAATGTGGACGCAGGGGTACGCTGATGACACTATCATCGTAGCTAGGTGGAAGTTCCCAGGCGTGGTAGCGGGCATCATGCGTAATGCACTGCGAATGGTGGAGGAATGGTGCCTTTCACAAGGACTCACAGTTAATCCACAAAAAAACAGGGTTGGTTGCCTTTACCAACATGAGAAATCTCAATGACCTAGGCGGCAATAGACTGTTTGGGCAGGAGTTACAATTAACCAAGGAAGTAAAGTATCTGGGTGTTACCCTCGATGCGAAACTGAGCTGGAAAAATCACTTAGTTAAAACAACGACCAGGAGAGTTGCTGGCAAAACCTGAGGATTAAAGCCGAAGGTGATCAATTCGCTATATACTACCGTGACAAGATCAGCGATAACATACGGGGCAGTAGTCTGGTGGAGGAGGACAGAAGTGTCCTCCGCTGCTAACCGCTGTCCAGAGACAGGCATTGCTGAGTATCACTGGTGCAACTAACAGTACTGGGACCGCCTCTTTGGAGACCATTGTGGGCCTTCCCCCGCTGGAACTCTATGTGAGAGCGGAGGCAATGAATGCGATCCTTAGACTTGAACGCCAACACCTGTGGCATCCCAACTTCAGGGTGGGAGAGCACACTTATACTACGGGCATGTTGCTGGACGGGCTATTGCTACAAATGACCACGGACAGCATGGCACCCGAAATTATTAACAGAGACCAGGCACGTAGTGAGATGACAAGAGCCGGTATTTGCGGCCCCAGTCCTAATCAAAGGATATCCATAAGCCTGGAGAAACATACAACGGTCTTCCAGGCAGGGGTATTCGCCCTTACAGCCTGTGCAGAAATGATTGCAAAAGGGGACTAGATGAGGAGGAAAATTAATATAATGACTGACAGCCAGGCTGTCATTAAGGCAGTCTCGAACCCCGTAACTAGGTCAAAACTAGTTAGAGACTGCAAACAATCCCTCAATGCACTGGTACGAGATTACACGGTGTTTCTGATTGGGAGCTGGGACATGAGGATATAAAGGGCAACGTAATAGCCGATGAACTAGCCAAGGAGAGCTCTAAGAGACACTTCAAGGGTCCAGAGCTCGTATGTGGGATTACTAAGGATTCCGCAAGAAGGGAGATCTGGACCTGGTTAGATAAAGAAAGTATAAAGAAATGGAGATCGACTGAAGGTCAACTCCATCCAAAACGCTGATAGGGGATGGGGATGGTAGTTCTCTGATAACCTACTCGGGCCGCAGTAGAAAGAAGTTAAAACCATTACTGGTTTGGTAACTGGACACTGTCCTCTAAAAAAGCATCTATACAACACAGGCCGTGTAGGCGAACCGTGGTGTAGAAGATGCGAACTACAGGAGGAAACGAGTTTACATGTAATCTGCACATGTGAGGAACTGAAGGTACTCAGGCAGAAATATTTGGGAGAGATCTATTGAAGCTCTCGAAGGTCCTCAAGTTTCCACTGGGCAAGATACTGGGCTTTATACAGAACACCAGCTGCTCGAGTGGAAATAAGAGATCAATAGGGATGGTACAATGAGCACCTAGCTCAAGTGCCCGGACCATCAAGTCCCACCTAACTTTAATGAAATGAATTAATGAATATGACCAACATAAGATTTAAGTTGCAATTGAAAAACACACTACCATAAAATTTTTGAAAAATGGCGTTTATTAGTACCAAAAATATTATTAATATATATATATATATATTGTTACGCTACACAGTAGCATACAGCCGGATTAAAAAAATAATTTTAAAAGAAGACTTTAATTGAATTATGAAAAAATCAAGTTTTATATATATCAGTGTCATCTATTTTTAATAATTTTGATTTAGAAGTGTTCTGTCTCACCAGCCAGATGGCATGCAGGGCGAGAAATTTCCGATCGAGGGGCGGTGACATAAAAAAAATATTGAATAGCTCGTTACTTTCTTATATTTTAACTCAGTACGCATTTGGATGTTGGTGGGATGATGTTGTCAATTGTCCTCTCCCTCAAATTCAATGTTTAAGACCAGTTTAAATGCTCTCATAGCATGATAATGTTTATGCCTTCAATAGCTTTAAACTTATTAAGTAAAATTAAAACATTTAATAGTGGAATAAAAGTGATTTTATTTACTTAAATCCAATTCAAAATGTGACTTGTTTAATATCAGACATAAATCTATGGATAATAATCTCAGGTGAGTCCGTGAGTCCGTTAATTAATAACACTAAAGTTTCATTAATGTAATTCCACTTTTGCGATTCAAATTCATAGTTTCTTACTTAAATACATTTTGAATAAAATTTTAAAAATCCCGCGTTTTCTGACCGTTCTAATGGAGTTATTATTAGATTTGAATAAACGTGTGAAACAGATAGCCAACCTTGTATGGTAAATCACTGGATATTGGTTCGTAACGTAAAAACATAACAAATACTTATAACCTAATTAACAATTTCCCATAGTAACTGGAGATCGTTTAGCTATGTTACAAACGATTTTCAACCTCAAATTTTCAGAACGGATTAAAATAAAATTTCTTATAAGTATAATTGAATTTAGATTAGAATTGAAATAATACGTTTTATTTTTTAGGTAGATTTGCCGAGGAGTAACTTTTTACATGGCGAATTCTGCGATCATCGGTGGTCAGGACTTTCAGGTCGGATATGGGCTCTGGTTCGGTACATCGAAGATAGGTACTTCAGATCAGAAGATGATGGGTCGCTCAGGACAGGAAAATTACTCAAAAATCGTGTGTAAATTTGGAATAAAATTTATTTGAAAAAATTTTGTTTACAATTAACAATTACTTTTAGATTTGAAATTTGGGATAAATTGGATTTTATCGAAAAAGCCGTTAAATTTCAAGAGAACAACAGAAATATGTCTGCTCGAACAAGGTTCGGTTATTGAATGGTTCGAATTGAAAATGTTTTAACTGAATTGAAAGCGATTGTTCTCCAGCAAGGAGTCCACTGTCTTTTGTGGAGAATCCGTTAATATAACCAAGATGAGGAACCTCCATTTGTTTTACATATGAGAATGGCGAGTGTGATCGACAGGATTGTCAGATCTTCCAACGATGTGAAAATAAATAAAATTACAAAATCTGGAATCACCTTACACTTTTTATATAACAAAGTATGAGTCTCTGATTATGAGAAAAATACATTTGAAATTTTTAAACGCTTATTACTTATATAAAATTAATAAATCTTAAAATTCATTATTGCACCTAAAGGTAGGCAACCATTATACACATAGAATTGTTACAGAACTCAATTTCCAGCAATCCCATGGCTGTCTGTTGACATATCAAAGCAATTCGTCTGCCAATGCATATAAAAACATTATTAAACAAAAATTTACAGAAATAAATACTCTGTAAAGAAATTACACTTTCACATGAATTAAACGTGGATCCAAATTTGTCTGTCAATAGCTATTTGTAATAATAATACTATACAACTTCTAATATTTCATTTTCGATGTGTAGGTGTATCACTGCTGATCATCTGCTTCCTGAAGGAAAATTCTAAAGGAAAATGCCTCGAAGGACTTGCCAAATGCAGAGATTCCTACATCACCTGGACATCGTCTAGCTGTCTGCTGCTACATATTATATCCTTTTTTTATTATATCTAATAAGTTTTAAAATATACTTAAGTAAAATAGTGACATTCCCTTTTAAATAATAGTTTAGAATATCAAATAATCGCTTCCATAACAATATATATAAGAAATAAAAGTCAGGCAATAGAAGTATAAATAAATAATTTCTACTAATAATGGTTAAAATCACCTTTTCTGTGGGTGGAATGGTGTGTCCTGAGACATTCTCCATTACATAAATTACAAATGTTACGATTCTCTACAAGGGTGGGTATTCAGCAACAATATGCAATCGTTGAACGATACATAAACCACCCACGCATCCTTAAATCCCCACTCGCTCTCGCTGCGTGTAGACACTTCGATCATATTTTAGAAAGTTCACGTTTCTCGCAACCAAGACAAATATTCACTAAATAATAATGATTTTATGCAAATAAAATTAAGAGTGAATATGAATATAAAGAAGAATCGGATTTAGAAAGATGAATGACTAAATTGGGAGTATCATATGAAGGAAATAATCATTTCGGCAAAAATTATGAAAATTCTGCACTCAAGCTGGAGGAAGAAACCATTAGGGTGATTAGTCCTTTCGGTTAATATACATCATACAATATATGTATTTGTATCTAGTTATGAGCCATAAGTGAATTATTATTATTATTATTATTATTATTATTTTTATAATAAACGGGCGGAGGCTGCAGCTCGCGAATACAGTCTCCCCCAATATGCACCTCACCTACGTCCTCTTCTGACAGATGGGTAAGGTTTGGGCTCAACCTTCTGGGTGGTGGATGGTTCATCTCGTGGGCACGCAGGATGTGAGAGATCCCAGGATGACGTACTTTCTCATGTTGTAAGTAACTTTCTGTGTGTCCGATGTCGGTATTCAGTATTCTTAATGTTTATTAAAGTTACAGCTTATTCCACCGAGCGCACCAATGATGAGGGGGACGAAACGTGATACGGAATCCAGGTAGGATAATTTTAATTGAAAGAGTAGGTCCTGTACTTTTCGATTTTTTCTAGCTCTTTGCTAACTATATTGTTGTCACCAGGCATGACATCTCAACCACTCGGATCGTTTTCGATTCGTGGCACAGCACTACATATCCGGTTGTTTGCGCTAATTGGGTGGATGTAGAGAGGAGAAATTCAATAGATTTTTACTCGGTCATTTTCGACGACTGGCGATACTTCGGCGTCTGCATATGGCATCAGTAAGTTGTTATCTATTCTATTAATATATCGATGTGATAGTATAATACTTTAGGGCACTGTCATGGCGAGCAATATATAGGGTGGGGCATACTCCCGCATGCGCTCAGAAGATGCATGAGTGTCTCCGGGACTTGCCGCACGCTCTGCATCTCGTGTTTAGGACTGGGAGGCCATCACCTCTCTGCGATACGCTAGACTTGGGTAGACTCCGTCTTGGCATGCGATGATGTATCCTTCGGTTTCGGAATACAAGCCAGGAGATCCAAGGAAGCCGAAGGTGAGTTTTGATGATAGTTGAAGGTCATCGATCATTTTATAATAGAGGCTATGCATGGGTTTGCTCATGTGCTGGTGCATGAGGGTCCTTTTCAATCGACAAGCTACATTTAGGTCACGGGGCGCATGTTGTATAATGTTGTTGAAAGTGTATTAGGTGTTCTAGTGAATTTTAATTTTTAGCGCATGCTTCTCGGATGATCTTTCTGCGCAATGAAATAGAACGCAGCCTTCCCAGTGAGTTCATGAGTCCTACCAGTCTCAATAGGGGGTCTTTGGTGTTATATACTTTACAGGCGACTGCAATGATTCGTCTGTGCAGTGCATCTCCTCGACACTCAAAAGTCCTCTCCCGCCCTTCGCTCGCGTTGATATATTTGGTAAGATGAACCGGGATGCAGGCTTCTGGCGGCCTCATTGTGGACCGTGTTTTCTATCTATCTGAGAACCTCATCAACTTCCATTTGAAGCAGGTAAATGTGTGAGATATAATTGGCAGGGCCAAGATGTTCGTGACGCTGACTTTATTTTTTGCATTCAGGTGACTATTTCATATCTGTTTGAGTTTTTTAAAATATTGTTCTCTTAGAGATGCTTTGACCTTTTCGAGTTGTTCATACTGCGCTGAGGGATGCCTAGGTACGTGTAGTCTTCTCCCGGGCTAGGGTATTTGATAGCCGTTCATCAATAAGTCTATGTCTTCTCCTTCTTTCTGCGGCTTTCCTCTTTTTAGGTGGAACGTTGCACACTTATCTGTGCCTATTTTCATTCCAAGCGCAGTCGGCAAATTTCGCAGCGTTCCATCATGGACTGCAACTCCGCCTGGCTTCGCGCGTATATCTTCAAGTCATCCACATACAGAAGATGTGTAACTCGGAATGAACGATTATTGGCGGTCCCGCCATGTATCCAGAGTGATTACGCAATGCGATCGTAAGGGGAAGTAGGGACAAACAGAAGAGTAAGTGGTCAAGGAATCGCCCCTGGAACACACCTCTCCCGATACTAATTGGTGCGCTCAAAATTGAAGTTCTGCCCTGGTGAGGTAAAACGCGGGTCTTTCATTTAGGAGAATTCTGGCCAGTGCACCCGTGATTTCTGGTGTACATTCACTTCTCCCAAGAGCCTGAGGATGAGGTCGTGGGACGTGGAGTCGAACCCTTCTGAAAGTCGATCATGCCATGGCAAGTTGCGTTTGTAAGTAGTTGCATCCTTTGTTATGCATGAATCGATTAGCACATTTATATTATACATCTATTATTATTATATTATTATTATTATTATTATTATTTATTATTAATTATTATTATTATTATTATTATTATTATAATACAGTCGCGAGCAAATGTTATAGGCACCCTAAATTTGGGCGAATATCACAGTAAGAAATGAGATAAATAAAACTTGGTAGGTAATACATTATAAATATTTAGTATTTTAAGAGATCTTATTAATTTTTTGCATATTAGAGTGTTTTTTAGTACAGCTATAATACTTTTTAGATGGGGGGAAAGTGGCTTCTTGAAGACTTGACATATATTAAAAAAATAATATATTTACAAAAGGTATCTATAAAGACTATTGTAACCATAAAGACAATTATATAAACGTTGAAATAACTGTCACAAAAAAAAAAATCAAGAAACATGAAACCCTTAGTTTTGTCAGAGGTGCTATAACATTTGCTCGCGACTGTATATTGGAAACCTCTGGATCACAAGACAGTGACATAGGTCAAGTCAGGTTAACTTCAAATTAAAATAAATTACAAAAAGTATAAGAACACAAAAACGAATGTTATGATAATATATAACAATTTTAATGTAAATCCATTAAAATAACTCCCTTTACACTATAGTAACATGCATTGACCAGGTATTGCTTTAGCACATCTTAAATTGTCCAATATTTTACAATTCCTTATGTGTTCGGGCAGCGGCAATACACAGATATGCTCGAAAATTCTAGGTCCCGTCTCAGATACGTCATGCATGCGCCGGCACCCGCAAGTCGTTCCTCCCGCTTGTACTGTTACTCGTGACCATAACTATTGTTGGTAATGATGACAGTTATCAAATATATTCACGCAGCGTTTGTAAATGAGATGCCAGGTACCGTTAAAATAGTTTTATCTTTAAATACCGGTTTACATGAGTCTGTGTTAGCAAGCCCAAAGATTACCCTTATTAATCTTTTCTGCGCGATTAGAAGTCGCTCCATACTGGCCACAGATACAGCACCGCCCCACTTCGCTATGCCATACGAAAGGTAGAAATACCCTACTGCGTAATAAATGTCCAACAGCGCGTCGACACTTACTTTGTTCTTTAGTTTTAGTATCGCATAAAATGTCTTATTTAGTTTTTTTTTTTTTCTTCTTATTTTCTTAGAGCTCACGGAGTTTCATAATTGAGATCATGGTTCACCATCAAACCTGAGAATTTAACACATGTAGACGTAGTGAAATCATTAAATGTTCGTTGAGGACGTTTTCCGGAGGTAAATTGCACATAAATTGTTTTGTTGTGATTTAGTATTAATCTGTTACGTTTACACCGTTGATTCATTTCTTGAACCACTTCACGAACTCGCGATTGCAATTCACTCTGTTGCGTATCTGTTGTATCGTCCGCATAATTTACAATGAGTCCATCCTTCACATGCTCGTACAGGTCATTGACATATAATAGGAATACCAAGGAACCCAGCGTCGAACCCTGCGCAACCCCATACTCGCAGCGGGTACTCCCCAGATGAACTCCATCAATGGACACGAATAGCCTTCGATCGACAAAACGCAAATTATTATTCAAGCCGCTTACACCCCTAAATTCCCATGCGTAAGCTTCTCTTCGACATACCTCGGGTCTATCGAATCGAATGCTTTGGACAAGTCGAAGTACAAGCTCAAAACTATCATTCCCTCATCCATTTTTTTTTAATCTGTTCCAGAAGTTCAAAACTAGCTGACTCGGTGGATCTTCCGGCTCTGAACCCATATTGTCCATCATGTAGAATATGATGTTTCATTATAAAACTGTGTATTTGGTCATTCAGGATTTTTTCATAGATTTTGGAAAATATGCTTAGTATCGAGATGGGACGGTACTGTTCCACAAGCATACTATCTGAGCTTCTTGGAACAGGAACTACTCTCGCGCACTTCAAGGAGCGGGGGAAGCGCTCCTCTTGCAGACACAATTTAATGCTGTATAAAGGTGGTATCAGACCTTCGTTGCTTCTCGGGTGTGACACGACATAGTTTTTTGTTCACTTATAGACCATCGTCGTCGTTAGGATGTAACACACCATGGTAATACAATATCCGGACCGGTTATCGAACATTCGTGCTCCAAGTTGACATCTCAATTAAAGTTAATTTTTGCTGTATTTATTTTGATATCCCCTGCACAACTTGAGTGTTATTATCGCAATTATAAACATTCTGTGTATAAAACAAATCGGGATATTTTCGCGCATAGTAGTTCTATTCTAGGATGTTAAAATTCAAATAAAAATCTAAACGTAACCTTAACAAAAATACTCCAAACTGTGGTACCGGTAATGCTGTAAACTTCTCCTTAAACCCCTCACCACAAACTCCACTAAACTGGACGTACGTTCAATAGCAAAGCTATCATCATCAGCAGAAACACTGAACTAAATAACTACACTAAAACTACCCTAATTTATACCTAAAAAAGGTCATGGTACAATGATCACGGTCTTGGCTGACTGCCGTCATGCTTAACTAGTCACTAATCCTAACTCCGTCTAATCTACTACTTAATAAACCGTAAAGACAAGAATTTAATGGTCCTAAATCTGAATTCATTAAAATATGTTTGTTTTTATATTTCCATACCCTCATAACAATTAATTGCACATAGTTGTTTACGTTTTTAACTAAATTTATATTGTCAACTTTATGGGTTTTCTTCAAGCATATTTAGGGCTACACTAGATTTGTCAAACCTTCTAAATTTAAGATGAGCCAAATGCTCTTGTAACCGTTTTAATTGATCTTTTAGTTTGCCCAATATATACATGATCACAATCTTTACAAGATATTTTAAAATACCTGATTTGTCCAAATTATCTACTTGACTTAGGGTCACCTAAAATATTTTAAGACTATTATTGAAGTAGTAACTATTCAAGATTGAATTTAGAGAAATTTTTTTGTAGACCTTCGTGTAACTTGGATAAAATGGTAATTTAACATATTTCTTATTTTTTCTTGTTACTAATTTCTTAAAAGTACTCGCATTTTTAATTCTTATTTTGTTTTTATTTTTCTAATGGTACTATATACAACGTCTTCTGAGAACCCTTAACGCAGCGATTTTAATAATTTCTTTAAGTTCTTTATTATATCGTTCTGTAGATAGAGGAAAATTAAGTAAGCGATGTACCAAAAAGTTAATAGCTGCTAGTTTGTTTTTCCATGAATGGTTTGAATCTTCTGAATAAATCTGCTATTAGTAATGGGCTTTTTATATATGTTTATTTCTAATTTATTTTATTTCTTATTACTAACATATCGAGAAAAGCAATCCTATTGTTGTTTCCTTTCATGGGTTAACTTAATGGAAGGAATTTTGAATTTAGCTGTTCAAGAAAATCTCTAATTGAGCATTTACTAGTATAAAAAACACAAAAAATGTCATCGACGTATCTAACCCAAACCCGTGGAAAATATGCCAAAGTATTCTGAAAATCGGTTTCGAATTTTCCCATAAAGAGGTTAGCTATGAAGGGAGATAAGCTGTTACCCATTGCTGCTCCTTCAGTTTGTTGGTAAAAGATACCGTTGATTTGAAAGAAATTTTGTTTCATGCAGAGCTTCGCCAAAGAAACTATCAACTTCATTACTGCCCAACTGATTACCTTTCAAGAAACCTTCTAAATAAGTCAAAGTATATCAACGGGGACGCTGGGAAACAGTGAGCTCACATCAAATGAAACTAAAACTTCATTGTCAGTAAGTTTAATGTTTTTAATCTTTTCAATGAACGCGTATGAATTTTTAGCGGCTAAATCCAGGGGTTGCACAGGTAAGTGATTGAATTTGTCAGATAGCCATAACCTATCAATCTATTTTATCATAATTCAACAGCTCTACATATCGTTGCTACATAACGTCAAAGGTAGATGCGCACGTGCGCTTTCGCATTTATTTTTGATATACTGCTGTCGTTTAGAGGCTAAAAAACACAAAAAAAATCTACGATTTGTGTCACTGATTTATTTTACTTGATGCGTACATCAAAGCAAAGGGCTTTAGGTGAGCACACACACTCCTTAAATAAGGTTGATCCGAATCATTATTTTGAGACAAAAAACATGCGGCAATAAACAAGCATCAAGCGCGAAGTTTCCAACGATCAGCTGTTAATTAGAGACTGACAGTTTAGGCAACTCAATACTACTTACGGTACCTACAGTAAGTGCTGCGAGTGCGCTATGGATTTCGACATACAATAATAATTTGGTTTGCTATAGCTTAAAGTATTTCGTCTTGTTGATATTAATTATATAAATAGAATATGTACTATCGTTGCAGATAATTCGAATTTTAATGATGAATATTTGATCAGCTTAAATTGTTTCTAATAATACAATTAGTTGATAGAGAATAGAGAATTTTCGAATTTTACCGTTACAAGTAAATAATGTCCTTTGAGAGCATTACTTTTACCGGTTTTACATACTTTTTTAATTTGCTATATGCACTAAACTTTCCTCTTATAAATTTAATTTCGTTCCACAAAACTTTAAAGCAAACGTTTGAACACAATCCTACTATCCATAATCGTTAGCAGCGTGGCAAATTGTTGTATTCTCTGCAGCTAGCGTGAGACAAGATCAGTGATTAAAATTGTGCTAACTAAGTTCCATAGATCGTCCAGCACAAGATGAGAGTACGGCCAAACTATATTGCATACGTATCTACCACAAGCTGTTTGCTCTCAACTTTAGACCGGGCAATCTATAGAACGAATAATATATAAATTTCCAACAGCGCTGTTACTATTACTAGTACGTAGTACGTAGTGGTACTATTACCAGTTCCCGTTCTAGTTTTACGAATCCTCCTCTAATTATAATTGTTACTGAAAAGATTAGTGTTGCGGATTCGTGTCCCCACTGATAACAAAGTTTAATACCGCCGACTGGGGTGTCCTGCTACACTACCATCTAATTGTCCGTCCTTCTAATTAGATATCGTGGAATAGCGCGTTAAAATCTCTCTCAACTTGGTCCGAGCAGGGCGTTCACATTGCGTTCTAGTGTTGGGAATTACGCGGAGGATTTAATAGAATAATTATTTTGATAAAGCCCGAGTCCGCAACAGATAACGCTTTGTGTCGTAGTTATTGTTCTATATATACGTACCTGGACATATCTGCACGTTTCATATGCCCATGATACGTTGAAAGGACTGTACGTGCGAATCCCGCAACGCGAAAGCTTATAGTACACTGCTCGTGAATTGATTAATTTACTGGTTGGAACTGCCTAACGTACAAAGCGTACTATTAAGTAGGAGGACAATAGATAATACCATGTTTCAAATACCTTCTTGATTAAAGTAAGCTGTTTTTTAAGCAAATTCATTAGCAAGATTGGCGACGCTGGGCTACTTCTGAATTTTATTTCAAATCCTAACAACTGTCAGTGACAAACCAAAATTAGACACGGTTGCTATATGTTAGAATTACCACATAAAACATTCATTATTGAAAATTACTTGAGAACTGGTCGAAAATTAGATAATGCGGAATGGATTTATTCCATTAATCAGTGCATATTTACCATTAAGTGCTTATATTGAAAAAAATCGTGCAACTAGCGGAGTAACTTGTAAACCTGTCGGCACCTTAAAAACGAACCCTAAATTGCGTAGACGATACTCGATGTCGAATGGATTACCCATTTAAAAAATCAATTTCAAAGCTTTCTCAAGAAGTTCAATTGTCGGTGGAAACATCCCTGGTGGCCGCCCTCAGGTTAGACAACTTCCTGGTCCACCCACATACCACAGTTAATATTTTATATTATTGTTACCACCAAAAAAGATAAATTTTATAACACTTCTATTTATGCATTTTCATAACCAGCATGATTCACGACTTCGTTTGATTTATTTATACACGGTTAGGTTGTGATCATAAACTTTATATATTTTGGGGACAGCAACGCGGATCAAGTAAAAAATATAGAATTCGGTAGTGCTTATTTACCGCAAGTTACTGAAACTGAAACACAAATACCACATTCAGCGCGTAACACTGACAAACATAACGGCTGTCGATGGTGAGGGTGAGGGCAAGGAACATCTCAACAAGAACAGACAAACAGCTTTGATCTCAGGAGGCAAAAAATCGTTACCTTCAGTTCGCTTATTGACTGCTGTTGGTAAGAACGAACACAAAAAGATGGCGATTGCAGGCGCACATTCACAATTTGCTGAACTGTGTGATTAAGAGCCGAGCTTAGCTTTCTATTGGCTAGAAAGAACTCAGAAAAGGTGTTGATTCCGCGCAATTCAAATTTGGTGCACGTGGTTGGAAATGTAAGTAATCTGTGCACCCAATTAAGCCCCTATCCCATGCATCTTAGCAGGTATTTACATTCAAATGCCCCTAGCAACATTTCAATTACCTGGTAGTAATATACTAGTTGATCAATTAATATAAATGTGCATCTGTAGAAGTAAACAGTGATTGCTGTGAAAGTTTAGTAGTGTCTAACGACGGATTTTGTTGAAACTGGTAAGTAGACATGCAATTTATATATTTATCCTGTTCGTGTTTTCCTTCACACTTCTTGAAATATCTACTTAAGCAAAAATGATTTTCCTACATATCTTAAAGAGCTTTTTGAAATGCTTCAGGGTGCGTCCCGGGTGTTTTGACAATTTAAGCGTAAAGATAAATACTTCCACTAAATGTCATTTCAAAAAACGGCTGCGCATTTTCGCGACTTTTTTTAACTTTAATTTGGTTGTATTAAACGCACCAATTTAATAAAAATGTCTTATTATTAACTTAGACCTGGACGACCATCTAAAGATTTTGAAGCCTTAAGCGACAAAAGTAAAAGAAGAAAAACGGAACATGTAAGGAAAAAACATAGAGCAGAAGAACCAACATATGCCACACAAATAAAAGAGAAGAGGATACAAGAGACGCAGCAAATATATTCAGGGCAAGGCGATAAAAAACAAGTATCGCCTTTGTGTGCATTATCGGTTGTGGTTGAAGATGATTTATCGAGAAGGCAAGTTTTACCCGTGTTAAAGCATATTCTATTGCAGACAAATGCAACCGTACCCAAACAAGGCCTCTTATGTTATAACAGAAAGTTCAGCTGAAGTAAAGCTTCAAAACTTAATGGATCAAGGTAATGGCAACATGGTTTGGTGCTATATGGAAGAGTGGTGTCGACATTCAAAGACGAAGAGGATGGATTTGTGATGGGTCGCAGAAGAAATCGTTTAAACGAAAATTTTCCAATGATGCTGACAAAGTCGGATGCACATATTTTCCAAAGTTCGCTTGTGCCGTTA
Source organism: Protaetia brevitarsis (assembly GCA_004143645.1). Lineage (NCBI taxonomy): Eukaryota > Metazoa > Arthropoda > Insecta > Coleoptera > Scarabaeidae > Protaetia > Protaetia brevitarsis. The sequence goes on along the minus strand of RXPK01000311.1, from coordinate 1,868,362 downwards.
CGATTAATGTGGCAAAATCCAACACCATCTTCACTTCGTTACTGCTGCCCTATCAAATTTAAATTTATACAGGAAAATACTAGCGCCACAAATGAAGACATAAGGTTACACACAAACAATAGCGAATTTGTTAAAAAAACCAAAGGCATAGTGAAAGAGAAACATTATTTCGTAAAACACACTTTGACGTTGGCCATGTTGGATGACAAAGTTTGTAATGCTGCCACACAAACCACTTCAACCATGAAATGTTATGTTTGCGGAGCAACTGCCAAGGATTTCAACAGTTTAGAATTAAGGAAAGAAGAAACGAACTCATGCATTCCAGTTTGGTTTTGTCGGTACTACATGATTAGCGAGATATACAAGCGTCTCACGACGAACTGCATCGATCGATATATGAAAGAGTATACATTGGAAAATTCTGAGAATTTCGCGATATACTAAAGCCGATCTAAGCTATTGAACTGAAATATTTTTAATATTCTAGCGCATCCGGTTGTACCGGAAGTGGCTGTCAACATTGTTACTTTAAATGGAATACCTTATATATTATTAGTTTTTAATTCCTCGTTCAATTCTAAAGTAAGTTTGTTAAAACTACTATGTTGTTGTTTTCAACCATATTGGAAATATTTACGTTTTTTTTTTAAATTTTTGATAGATGGACGAGTACATCTGCACTTCTATAACTGCAAAGGTATTTAACTTGAAAAATTGGAAATTTGTAGAATTGTTGACCATATAGGGTAGGATACGAAACCGAATTAATTTTTCGAAAACATTATACAGCCTGTCTGAAAATTACAGTTGAACTTTGAACATTTCTGAACTATGGAAAACAGGTATGGGCGAAACTTATCTCTGCGCAGTATTCCGTGTATTGAGCACTTAGATAATCCTGATTCTAGTACAGCCTGTCTTAAAGACATTGTTGGATACGCTGTGAGTATCCCAAAATAACAATTTCCATGTTTGCACTATTAACAATAGGTTAATGTTTTTGAATTTTTGCCTTAACCGATTCGAAGTTTTTAAAATTCTGTATTATTCGCTTAACTGTGTTTGGTGACGGCTTCTGCTTTTAAGGATACCGAGCAGCAAAGGTATCACATGTTCTTGTTATCACTTTATTGTATTCTCCATAAATAATAAACAAATTTAAATAATCTTCGTTCGTGTAATTTAACCGTGTCCCCATTGTTTATAATTGAAAACTAAGTGACATTTCATTAAAGCTGGATTGTTTGCCGAATGGTCATGACTTACGTAGATATACCAAGGCAGAATGACGTTTTAAAAAACTACATAAACTAACTTCTTACACCATGCATACATATTTTACTAATTATCTTAAAAAGTCTCCATGTTAGATGGGTAATGAAGACGATTTTTTTTTGTATTTTTATAAGGGCAGTTTTGACACTTTTTCCATTCGAAAGTTTAACTGTATTTTTCGGACACGCTGTATTATGTTTTCGAAAAGTTCATTCCGTTTCGGATGCTACCCTATACGGTCAACAATTCTACAAATTTCCAATTTTCCAAGTTAAATACCTGTGCAGTTGCAGAAGTTCAGATGCACTCGTCCATCTGTAAAAAAAATTAAACAGAAATGGATATATTTCAAATATGGGTGGAAATAACAACATAGTTGTTTTAACAAACTTACTTTAGATTTGAACAAGGAATTGAAAACTGTAATAATATATAGGGCGTTCCATTTAAAATAACAAAGTTGACAGCCACTTCCGGTACAACCGGATGCGCTAGATTATTAAAAATATTTTATTTCAATAGCGCAGGTCGGTTTTAATATATTGCTTTTCGAAAACCTGTTACATTTGTCGTTCAAAATTTCAATCAAAAAATGACGTTTACAAACAGAAGGTGAAAAGGAAATTGTACGACAAAGAAAACTCCGTATCCAAGAGGGTTTCATAAAAAAAAGCTAGGCTTACTCATGGATGTACCAAAACGCGGTTTCAGCAGCACCAGCAGAAGATTCTTCAATGATGCAGCTGTTGCAGCAGAAGTAAGAGATATTGACGAGGGACTAATATATCGGTTCAACGTAATTTTGGAAATTCTGTCTAATGGACACAAACAAGTTTTCTGTATTACGCAATGGAAACGGCTAAACTTTGCTGTATACTATAATAATATGCTGTATATTTTCATAATATACAATCAATCATTTAGATTGTCGTTATAAACTAATTGCATTCAATTACATAATAATGTTTATATAACTTTAAAGTTTATAAACGTGGGTATTAACCAACAATTCAATTGTGTGGACGGATTCTAATGAACTATTTACATTTCATAATTAATTGTTAGTGGATTAATGCTTAAGTAATGTAAAATTTTTGGATTGGTACACTTATGCATTTCAATAATATTTAACATCACGTAACATTTTTAAAACTATTTCATCTATTTTGTCTAAAACACCATTCTTTACTCTCTTAATATACGCTGAATCAGTTAAACAACTCAGAACAGTTTTGGCCAGCTAGATCGGCTAAATACCCCATTATGCGGCAACTCATCGAAACCAATTATGGGCAATAAAAGTCACATGAAAGCAAGAAGCATCCTCCGACTTCGGAAATATTCGGCTAAGTTGAGGCGTGGCTTTCAACAGCAATCCTCAGGCTAGATGTCCGGACTACTTCTCTTCTAGCTCTATACCCGACAAAGAACTTTGAGACCGTTCCAAATAATTTTCTCATATTATAGAATGAGTTTAAAAAGTTTGATGCGCTGGTATCACTAATCAGGTATTTTATTTTATTCAAAATTACAAACATACCTGCAGATGGCCTAGGCCGAAACATGTACTATGTGAAATTTAAAAATTAAAAGATTGATAGTTAGAACGACAGTTTTGTGCTACCCAGCCATTATATACATTTTATTTTATGGTCTGCTATTGTTATGAAACGTTAATTGAAAGCTTCTACTATGATGCAGCTATAAACTATTAATCAGAGTAAACTGCGAATATAAAAAGTTGAACAACTATGATTTAATTCTTTATATATAGTACATATAATAACATCATAGATTGCATTAAATTAAAATAACATAGCCTTTAGCCTACCGTTTGCGCTGAATACCTAGGTATAAAATTAGTGAATTCCAAAGTCTAAAGCAATACCAGCTATCGTCATACAGCGTTCCACCGTTCGGGACTTCTTAATTAAGTTAATCTCGCTAGGGCCGCCCACGCTCGCCTCATACCTCCGCCAGAGATCCGCAAATATTTGCGACTTCAGTGGTGACGGCGAGTTATTCTCCTCGCAAACAACTGGTTTCGAGAATTAACGAGGAAATTTATTCGAGATGCCCGGCTAGTTAATGCAAATTGTTGCGTCACATTGCACGGCAACAGGAGAGAGAAACTTCCTGTTGTGGGAAAGTAGAAGAGGAAATTGAAAGTTGTGCGTGGATATTTTCCGAAATGATGTTCTAGATTTACGAGAATAACGATTCAAATTTATCTTTTGAATGTAGACGCTTCTTCCTGTAATCGTTATCATTCACCTCTAAGTTAATGTACGTCATTCATTTCGTTAAGCAAAAGCAAATGATTCTGTTTTCTGCAGGACTCACATAAACTGTAACTTTTAACAACCAACCAGCGTTGTGAAAATTAGATTTTAATCTTGCTTTTATGATTTTCATAACCCACTAAACAAAAAGTTATCAATTTTTCATACCTGAATAATTAATACTTTTAAAACCACTATCAATAGACATACTAATACTTATTCAGTAAGAATTTATTTCTGCATTAACGCATAATAAGATATGTAATGTTCCATTTAAAAAAAATAATAAGGTAGAAGTCTCCAAACTGTAGATCGATCGATGCAACCTCTATACAACATTTAATAGTTTCTTTGATAGAATTTGGTATGCATGAGTTTTTTTTTTTTGGTTGTTGGAGACGTCTGACATGAAGTATTCGAAAGTTTATTAGTTTTCCCATTTGCTTCACCCGTTAAATTATCTAGAGTTTAATCCTGGAGTCTGCACTGATCTGCACTGGTGATGGCTGATCGATCTAAATCAGTGAACTCTATTATAGCTGGAACGGCTCCTATCCATGCAAACATATTGCAGACGTTGAGATATCGAGAAAGAAGAGGGATTGTGGGATATCTGCCACAATCTAGTTTTAGGTAGTAGAAAATTATGTTTGTGATGGTATGAGTGATGGTAGGCTATTTATCACTGTATGTCACATAGAAACTTATGTACAGTCGTGGACTTTTGGAATGACCGCCTAGAGTACAGCGATCGCCGCGCTAGTAACAGCCTACTCTATTTCGCGACATATGAGTATGTTTTGGATGCGAACCAATGAATAGAATGTTTTATACTTAGGTGATGAAACACAATAGAATAGCGCTGCACAGGCGGTCATTCCGAAAGTCTACGACTGTATATTTGTGATGGCTGTCTAACTTCAAATTTGCATCAGTGGAATACTACTTTGTAGCCGTTTCAGTTCTTTACACAGTTCAATGATCTAAATAATACTCTGAGTTTATTTTTGACTTATCAAAAATTGTCGGTATTTTCGCGTTCAGAGTCTTGTATTCGTACAGAAAATGATACGTGTTTTCTATCATCTTATTACGCAATCTGCAGTTTGGATCTTCAGAGTTGAACCAATTTCCTTACCACTTGCGATGCGAAGACCCACTGAGCTGCAGCAGTTCTTCGGTCTTTTTTGGTGATCTATTAATAAAGGTTCCTCCATAAATTTGCTTGGTTTTTTATTCCAGTATTCTTTCATCTCCTTGCCTGCTCTCTCGTACTACATTTTAGTCACCCTTAGAACAGATTCTGGGCCTATATACGAAGCGGGTGGCCCCTGTCTTGCTAACTCATATGGCTTTTTTCGTTTCCTCTCAGGTGCCAACGTTCGGGCATCCACAGAAAAAAACCGCTTTATGCGGTGTGTCAAATTATTCAAGTTCTCGAATGCATTCCCAAACCAAATTTGAGTGTATATTAGGATTAACTAGTACCCTCAGTATCACCTGGCTGCCTGTTGCAATATAGTGCTATGGAATCAGGCGTATGGAATAATTTAAAATCACGTAAAACAGGTTTGAAAGCCAAATGAGATTGAAAGCTGAAGCGCGTACTCGGTTGCTTACTTTACAGGGAAATTTTGAATTTGTTAAGAATGACTATAGAAATGGACCATCTTAGCAATAGGTGCTAAGTATAGCCTTAATTAGAATGTAAACTTTATTCTCTATATTAATTCAAGCTTACCTGGTATGTTTTTATGTTTTTATTATACTTTGCCCGGCGAGATTTTTTATTCTTCGGGATGTCTATTTGGTAACTTTTGCTATATTTCCCTCAAACTAGAATAAATAATGGTATCTTAATGTCACTTACTGGTAGCTATTCAAATTCAATGTTGGCTTGCCTGATAGCGAAAACAATCGAAGGCTGATGACTTCCTTATTCTATCCTTATTCTACCTGTGGCTACGAAAAAACGACGGTTCATATTGAACTCCTATAACGATTTTTATGCCACACTATCAAAAATATCAAAGTTCCACGAAGTGTTTACCTAAAAAAGTATCGACTTACTCCTGAATAATTTAATATCTTACTTTTACCTCGTAAAAATTGTCGAGAATTTCCTATAAAATTTCCTACGAAGAATCCCGGCCAGATACCATTCCATGCTATTGACCCGATACGGGGGGCCCGTCAAACGATAATCCAACCTGTACCGAGAGACATTGCCTGTCCGTCGTTTAGAGGTGTGCCTGTCCGCAGTCAAGTTAGTATCATCAAATATATCCCATCTAGAAAAGAAAATAATTAATTAGTTTCAATTCAATATTAACCAGAAATAAGATTTTTATAATTTATGTTCACTATATATTAATTTGGGGTTAGATTTGTATGAACCGCCTTTATTTTTAGTTGTTTTAGGAGTTTTTAATATTTAGGGGTTGTCTTCAAAAATCACTGAGTTGGTCTGTGGTAAAATAGTTATTCGATAACCCAGATTATAGTTTTCTAATAAATTTAGTTTCTGCCATTTACGGGTAGATGGCTCTGAATTATACATTTATTCTTTTTATTTTGACGTTTCTTTAACATCATTCACTTAAAGTGCCAGGAAAGTTCGAATACGTATTTTTGTATTAAATAAATTGTTTTATATAGTATTTACGATTCCAACATACATACCTGTGATTTAAGAGTCTGTAAAGTGGTAAAACATAGCATTTTGGCAAAAAAATAAAGAGTTAAGCTTGTTTTGTGTTAAAACATTCCTTTATTTGTACGCTTAGTGTTGACAGCAACATTCGATAAGTACTATTTTTTCAAATTTTAATGATCCGGCAAGGGGCTTTGGGGGCGCGCCCGTTAGCTGCCTATTCGTTAGCCAGCGCCTGGATTACTATTTTGACAGGAGATTTGGTGCTCTTAGAAGTGTCCCGTGCCACTTAGCAGGTAAAATGTCACTTTTCCCAGTATTCTTTCACTTATCAGAGAGATCGCTGGGTGGATAAAAATTACTATATTTTATTTTATTTTTATTAAAAAAAAATAATAAAAGAAAAAGAAAAAAAATTGTATACGGTCAAACAATGTGTAAATAAATTGAAAACCTGAATTTAACAATAATATTTAATTGTACTGAACAAAATAAAAATTTTGAAATCCAGGGCATTTTGTTCTGAAAAAAACAGAGCAATGTATATGTACCTTAAATAATTATATTCACAATAAACTGCTGAAAGCTAACGCTTCTACTATTTTTGTGCAACATAACCTAAAATAATTAAATACATAACCATAATTACCTCCTATTCCACAAGTACTTCCTACTTCTACAGACATCTTGTCCGTCACACTCTTATTTTTAAAATGTTTATGTGTGTCTTGCCACAGAACAGATCTACTTTGCACTTCTGTTATTAAAATTTCTTTGACGCACGATGCCATGTTGGCGTGGTGACGGCGCGATATTACTTAAATATCGCTTATAAAATCAAACAACGCTGAATTAATAGCGACGCGCTTAGTCGCTAAGCGATATGTCGCTCATGTTCTGTATTGGTATGGTCGCTTCAATTTGTTTTGAGTTCTTTGAATTATTTTTTTGTCGCTCTGTAATCCACGATTTTTCGCTCACGAGAAATCGCTCGCCAACGTGGCCGAACCCTAACTGTTTACTACGATATTTTATATCCTTTTTTTTGTTTATCCTTTTTTTTGTTATTTTAAAATAGATAAAAGTAAAGCTAAGTAACAACGGTGCAACAAAATAACACCAATTCTTCAAAGCCACAACAGTACACACAATAAAATTCTATGGTATTCTTTATTATTCAATTTGCAGACACGGTATCGTAACGGAATACCGAAATCCAATCTCGAATAGCATTTAAAAACTCGCGACGAATTGCCATCCCCATCAAGGAAGTGAAAGACACTCAGCGAATCCGACCCGTCGCCTTCTTATTAATAATGTTGTCGCGTCCCAAATTTCCTTCCTTCCTTTTGTCACTTCCACTCTTCGGAAAAGTTCTCCGAATGTGTCGCGTGATGTTTTCCTTCTCTTTTTAACTTTTCTCCACTTTATTTTGCTAGTTTGTAACTTTAGTTTTAGATGGACGCAGGATGTATCGACTGAATTTAATTTAAAACTCATTCTGGAAAGCGCAGATTGACTTTTAAGTACATTATATATCGATTAGATCTTGCGTCTTACATAATTTCTCTTAGACGCTGTTAGAGTATAAGGGATATATAGTTGGTTCAGCAGACAACAGGTTTCATACAATGTGTCGGGGGTTTTCAATAATTCAGAGATGTATTTTCAAGAAAAAAAAATATTAGAAAGAAAGAAAGTGCCAAATTGTAGCAAACCCCAAATTTTTAGAATAGAGGAATTTCACTAAGCCGGAAAATTTCTAACTAGCCACTTCTGTAGAAAACCATGTACTCTGACTCTTAGGTTCTTCTATTTTCTTCAGTATATTTCCAATTTTTCTGGCCTTTTGGTTCATTAAAAGTTCATGATGTTCTATTATTTACTAATATTTGAGATTTTCGCACCATTATCTGTTCGATTGAAACTATAAATGTAAAATACTGTAACCAAAATATCACTTCAAAATGGATATCAACTTCGTTATTTTAAATAGAATGATATAACTTTTTTATTGATTTTTGGATTCTACGACCATAAATACGTCAGTATTCATTAGTTATTCCTATAACTACATGTTGCCGTTTTTCAGTTATTTAAGCTTTTCTTTTATTTTTAGTCATAATCATTACATCATTGAAAAATTAATATCTCGGTTAATACTGCAAGTAGAGACTCCAAATTTGCTATGTTATGAATTTAGATATAACCCTCAGAAATGGCACACACACTTTACATTCTAACATACAGGGTGTTCAAAACTGAGGAACAACAAACAAATATTCTCAAACGCAGAAAACTCAATTTTTTTAAATAGAACATCCTGCATTTTAATTCGAAATTAGGAAGTAAATATCATCCCCTATCATGTTATATCAGCATTCCCTATACCTATCTTTAATAGATTTTGAGATATGCGAGACTTTTTGTTAAAGGGACTAAGTATCCCTATCTTTACGTGTTTGTACCAGGCTCTGAATGGAATTAATGTCAAACTCATGTATCATTCTTTGAATAACCACACAAAAATGTCGCTGTTAGCAATTTCTATTAATATTGCGTAGTACAAAAGTGTAGTTACAATGTATACATAAACACTTATGGTTAGTAAATGAATTTGACATTAATCCCATTCAGAGCTAGCTACAAACATTTAAAGATAGGGCTACTTAGTCTGTTTAACAAAAAGTCTCGCATATCTCAAAATCTATTAAAGTAGGTATATAGGAATAATATTTACCCTAATTTCGAAATAAATACAGGGTGTTCGTTTTTAAAAAAAATAGTTTTCTGCATTTGAAAATATGTCACTTTGTTCCTCAGTTTTGAACACCCTGTATGTTAGAATGTAAAGTGTGTGTACCGTTTCTGAGGGTTATATCTACATTCATACCAAAGCAAATTTGGGGTCTCCACTTGCAGTATTAACCCATTTCTCAATGATGCAATGATTATGGTTTAAAAAAAAAGAAAAACTTAAATAACTCAAAAACGGCAACATGTAGCTATGGGAATAGCTAATGGAAACTGACGTATTTATGGTCGTAGAATCCGAAAATGAACAAAAAATTAGATCATCTTATTTAAAATAACAAAGTTGACGTCCATTTCCGATCAACCGGAAGTGATATTTTGTTTAAAGTATTTCACATTTAGAGTTCCAATCGAACAGATAATAGTGCCAAAATCTCAAATATAAGTAAATAATAGAACATCATAAACTTTTAATGAACCACTTAGGTGGATTAGCCTGTATAGCAATTCTTTTGTACGATATTCAGGTAATGTGTTCTAACCTTTTCATCCTATGTTCTCACACCTTCTACGTTATTTTTGTTTTTTTTTGTGTTCACTATCTCTCTGTTTGTGCGTCTTTCCATTTATCTTACTTTTCCAAATTTCCAATGTTTTTTTGTCTTCTTTTTATATTTGCCCATGTTGACATAGTCGTGCGTATAGTCCGACCATTCCTCTTTCTAATTTCAGCTTAAAAATGTTGAAGCTTGTTCGTTTTTCAAATACAATTGTCAAACTTTGTGAAATACAGGTTGAAATATAAGTTAGATTTGTCAAAAAGGGTTGTATAAATCCAGTAAATCAACTAAACTCTATATTAGATAATAATAAATTGTATTTAAAACACTATAACACACAACAATCTGAGATTTAATCGAATGGTAAACATTAAATAAACCACCAGCACTGAACCTTAATTACTCTTCATTTTACTTTAGATGATTTTGTGACAAAAGAAGAAACAGCTATAGACGAAGTAGTTTCTAATGATCCAGCTTCAGTCCAGAAATTAAAGGTGTTGGTGTTAGAAATGGAGATGATGCGACAAGAAGGCCACAGCATACCTTCAGATTCGTTTATGAAAAAAAGTTATTGGATAGAATTATGGAAACTAGGCACTAGAACTGCAAGAAAGGGATATTTAAATTACCTTTTCAAACTGGAGAAGAAGAAAGAAAATGTTGTGGTAAATATTATTTTTTTTTGTATTTTCCACTTTTATAATTTATTTATTTGTTAGCTGAAAAAGGAACAGAAACGTGCAGAAAGAGAAAGTAACCCTCTTCCAGTGTCCAGTGAAAACAGCCACCTAATATATTCACTTTCTCACAATAAGATATTTTTAAGATTGTATGATACGACTATTAATCACTTCTACAACTATCGTTTGATCCAAGCAATGTTACTTGGACAGTCATTGGTTATGGATTGCAGCTATGAAAAAGAAATGACCAAAAGGGAGAATGTAAATTGTGCTAAACAATTAATGCTGTTATTTGGAGAAAATAGAATACATGATGGTTAGTTGTGAATTACATTTAATAATCATAAATAAAAACAAACCGTTTTTTTTTTTTTGATCCCTATGATTTACATTTCTGTAACTTCGTGAATAATAATATTTTAACGAAAGCTTTGCACAAACATATTGCAACATTGTACGAACCGTGGTTTCCTTTGAACATCCATCAACAAAATTACCTTGAAATCTTTCCCAAAGAGATGGGGCCTCACTCCAGATTGTAGAGAAGAAATGTTAGAATATGACCATGACGCAATGTATATAATTGGAGGTATATTAGATAAAGTAAGTTTGATGCAACTATGCAGGTTTATTTTTACCCACAACCTCTGAAATTTTGAGGGATTGACTAGAATTGCATAACATTTTTTGATGATATTAATGTTTAGTTACAGTTAAAAAATATATTTTCATCACTTCCTTGAAAATAATTACTTATTATGACTACTGGATGATACGACTTTTTGGATAGTCGAGGTAGTATTGATTATTTGTATATGCTCATGTATTTTGGTATTATTATTATTATTAATTGTAAACACTTAAAATGCAGAATAAAGTGAAAATTAGCGTAATTCAGCAACTACTAAAGCATATTTAATAATAGTAATTGGTGTCTTGATTTTCTTTAAGTAACAATACCATGTTTGTTACATAAATAAAATAATAGATAGAAATAAAAAATGGAATAAAATAAATTTTCGATGTAATAATATTTAGAGAAACGACGGAGTTCAGGTTGCGACATGTGGGGTCCTGCTTAACCATCTATTAATTTAAATTAAAAACAAAAGCCGATAGATGTAGCAAGATAAACGTAGACAGCATGAGTGCGACTGATGTGTGGCCGTGATGTTGGCCTTTACCTGAGGAATAATATCCATGACAAAATTTTGAACACTTCAAATGCTGTTAAGCAACTGTGGCTCGCTGTGGGTTATGGTGTTGATGCTATGGTTGTGGCAGTATTATACAGGTTGCCCAATTCTGTTTATCATAATCTTATAAGCAGGGTTGAAATTTCGGCTCCACTTGAAAACAGTCAGCGCTTAGAAAAATGCTTAGGAAATGAAAATTGCCTGCGAGTGTCCAGAGCCGCCGTCACAAGCTTGGGCGGAGTTAGGCGTGCGTAGTTTGCGTGTATTCCACTTACTCTCAGACTTCGTAGCAGTATTATGCATCCCAATACGTATAATGCACTGCATGAACTACAGTCTCATTAAGTTAGCGTAAACATGCATGTTAAAATCGATGCAATGAAAATAAATATAAAATAAGTGGTTGTCACATACAAGTTATATTACAATTTCTTTGTTCTCTAGGAGAAAACTGTATGAAACTCAGTGTAGCATATATCCATAAATAATTAACGAATACTATTTGAAGAAACTATTAGGTACATTCTTAAATTTTTTAAACAGAAATTTTCGCCGATTATCGCACAGTAATGTTTTTGTATTGCAAGAAATCCTCTAAAATGTAAACCAAAAATAAGATTTCGACCTTCAAGATATAAAATAAAAAAGAAAATCGCAAGTAAAAAATGAAAGCAAAAACAATGCTAAAGTACACTCAGGAAATGTAATAAAAACCACTGTTTATTTCATGTGGGTAAGTTTTAAAAGAAAATATTTTCTTAATAAAATTAACTAGGAATAGGAATTTCATTCTTTAAGTATAAAATAAAAACGAAATTTCTAGTAAAAACTTAAAACAAATAAAGGAAGTTTCCTTTTATTAGGAATTATTAAATGAAACGAAAAACCAATCTTTCTGGTATGCACATGCATTGCGTTGAGAGTCGCTAGTCGCATTGTGGCATCGCTAAGTTGGTGGGGACGCGAGAGACTGTGGAGGGACACTCCGAGTAATAAAATTTCGTACGGCAGATGATCGAACGGGACTGAAATCACAAGCCTGCTTATAAGTGAAATGGAACTGTCTGTATCCGAATTTCTTCCGACAGCTTATCGTCTTGTGCGCCTGAGAGTTTTCAACATAGGTCTGTTAAACTGGGGTAATTTGCAGAATCAGAATTTATTCAGTCATTTGGGTTGCACCAAATAATTGTAGATCCCATTCGTATCACGAAGACTACAGCTGCTTTAATTGATATAGCTAGCTCCCCGCGGAGACCGCATAAATAAATATTAAACGTATTTCGTGGCATCAAACATTCGTTCTGTAGAAATGTCTGAACGTGTATTTACCAGTATTTTTACAAAAAATAAAAGCATTTTAATGATTCATTTGTGAGTTGTAGTGGTAGGGCTATGGCCCCGTGACTCTTTATGTGGAGCCGCCACTGCAGTGTGTTGAATTAATTCAACTACATTTCTCAGTGTACAATCCGGTGAATTGCATTATTTTTCAAATACGTATTTACAACAATCGCATGGTTATCTATAGTTAGTTGCGGTAAATACATCCACTTACGCTCTCACAGGTCGATAAATCAACGCCTCCTAACCACGTGGCAATTAAGCTTAACCCCCCTATAAAATATGTACGGTTTTTTACGGCCGAAATGTCGTAATATTTATCAACCCCGAGGAGGAAACCTAAGAAGAAAGACAAAGTAAATTAATATTTAATGGCCCTCTCGGTATATAAACAACAAACAAATGGCGGTTTACTTTATCGATTCTCTTCCTATTTCCCCCTGGCAAACACACGATACACCCACCACGCACACACCGGCGCAAGAATACACGCCACGTCGGTATTAGTTTTATATCGTCCCATAAAGTTACCCCGCAGTCACCTCCATCTCTCTCCACTCCAGAGCCACTCCATAAACAATTTGTTACACCGCACGCAATACCATATATAAAGCGCGTTAAATTAACTGTGAAATGTTGCTTGTAAGTCCGTGGAATTAATAAAGGGTGTTCGGTATACCGCACACGTGCGTGTTTCTGTTATTTAGTTCTTCCTGACCGACGGGTAATGCGTGAGAGAGATTTCCACATCCCGTAAGCTTTCCCGCCCTGTAAACAGTTACTTTTCGTGACAAGTACGCTACTGATGTGACAATCTAAATGGCGAAAAATTTCCATATTGCTGAAAAAAGCGAATAATTTATTGTGCGAAGTCGAGTTTTTGCTTTAGCTAACAGATATAAAAAAGAGGGACAAGAGATATTTGTTTCCCATGCCCCTCTATTTTTTTCACTACAGATTTGTCTGTGGGCACAAGTACTATGGATGACAACATTCTAAAACATTCCACATAACCAATACGTTTCTGTAGGCAAAGCAATAGAGAGCCCAATTTATTAGCTTGTTTGTCCATACAGTCATATTTGGGTCGCTCTATTGAAAGGTGTTATAATTCAGACAACATGAGGGGATGGAATGGGCATAACTTATGCAACCAAAACTGCTTTGCTTGTACATACAATAAACTGCTTTCTATCTACCGGTTCACTCACCTCACTCCAATTCTGTGCGTTAAAGGGGGAAGATACTACAGGAAGCACTCAGTTGATAACAAATTGGTAATGCATAGATTTTAGGGTTAATTAACATTAAAATTGACTATCTTTCGACTACAATGAATCGTAATGTCTGATTCTTTTGCAAAAGCTAATGTTTTTATTTCAATTATTACTAGTTAAAATAATAATTCCAAAATTAGTGAACGAATGGCAATCCGTATTTTTTTGTACATAATGATGATGAAAGAATGAATTGAAAATATGCACTCGTTTCCACAAAACCTATTCATTATTTTTGTGCATAGTTTCTAGATAAGTCATCACAAAAACCTTTGGCAATTCTAGGCATGATGGCGTTGGTAATATAAATTTATATTTATTAAAGATAAATGTACTTTATATCTATATAATTAATGTTATTACGTATGCGTAGACAAATAATTATATAAATAATACATGCAAAGTATAATAACATAATAAATAGTAATAATAACCATCTGATCATGCTAAAATTAGATGCAGTGTATTTTTGCCTTTTTCCCGAAAATCGTAGCTTAGGAGCTTCCAAATGCTTGTAACCTATGATCTACCGTACTGTCTAAACTCATGTCCCACATTCAAAAGCTCTCGTGAACGACATCAATTTTCGTCTCACGATAATGGCATAGGTATAGTTCGCTTACGCTAACGAGCTGTTACGTCATTTGGAATCTTACACCGTTACTAAAAGTTGCCAATTTTGTGGTTGTCAATATATAAACTAATTATTAGATTATAGAACTCCCAAACAATACTAAACTAAAGATAAAGCGAAAAAACGGGAATGCAAAACATAGCTTAAACTAGCGGAAGTTTATAACAATAACAAAACTAGCAAATATTGGAAACATGTACTTTCTAATGACAATGTACTAACGTTGTATCTTCGATTAAATATAAAAAGCATATAATATTGGATATTTTAGTTTAGTAACTATACTGTTTCATGGCCATGGCAATTGTTAGCCTTGTTTATATAGCAAGTTCTGGATTATTACTTTTACTGCATACATCTACGAGACTAATTAGACCATTAGAATAACATTTACGAACTGAAATCCATAATACTGTGTTAAATTAACAGTTATAAGGATGACTTCAGAAAAAATCTTTTTTTCCCAGCAGGGTGGAAAGTGTCCACTTTCTTCCCTTAAGTTATACTTTTCTTCCCTAGGGAGGAAATTTGTAATTGGTTTGAAATATACTATTACATCCCTTTTTCTGCAATGTTTTCAGAATTAGATGATTGTTTCCCTTAATGCTATGTTCGTTTCATTCTGAAACATTTCCTGTGCAAATTTTCACTAAACTGTATGTTTTTGTTTATTATAACGAATGCCAGAGATAAAAACTAATTACTGAGGACAATTCGAGAGCGGTTTACTACTGCAAAAAGAAACAATTTTTCATACCTGAGTTAAAGCACGAATTTTCAGTATTTGCGATAAAAATCGTGAAACGATATCGTGTCACACTATGAGTAACTACGAACTCTAGTTTGACGAGAAGAAAAAAGGAAGGGTAGGTTATCCCTTGTCACGCCACAAACTACAACCGAATACGGGACGGAAATTACGTCGTGTCACACCCGCGGGACGACTACAGTCTACAATTCAGCAGGAACGAAAAAGGAGGGTCGTGTCATAGCCGTAAGGTGACTGCGAACTATAGTTGGGTCAGGAAGTTCAGGCATCTGCCTTGAGCGTGAGAAATGCATGCCATAGATATACTCGCGGTGCTAGTGGAAATTCAAGCGTGCGTAGGTTGAATATGCTGCGCATGATGACACGAAATATAAATTTGAGATTTAACACGCGTGACGGCAAAATAATAAAAAAATAAAGAAATGAATAAATGCAGCTTTAACGTTACCGAAATGAATGGCATGATGCCAGTTCCAAAAATATTGCGGAAAAAGAATAACAATCAGAAAAAATACTTCTTTATGGGGTCAAACTCTCTTAGCAGGTGCTTCCAAAGTATATCTTCATGAAAATAGTTTTTTTTGAATCAGAATATGTACAAATAATTATAGATGCTGCTAATTGTAAGTAATATATGACTTTTACGGGAATGTTAATTATGCTCTAATACCATAAGTTTTAGCCTGTAAAAAATAAATATCTTATTAACTGGAAGAAGATACGTATCTGACCTAAAATGTTGGAGCAAAAATATTTATTGCACTGTTTTGTTACACTAGAATGAGAACGACTACGAAAGAATATCTAAAATAAAAATAAGGCGAAGAAGGAAACTTGAATGCCACACATATCAACGACCGATTCATCATTCAAAACAAAACTTGGAACATAGATGTCGCCTCAAATTGCAATTGTGTTTTCAAAAGATAAGTCTTTATTAATGATTTATCTTACAATCGTTAGCGATTCTATATTACTAAGAATATAACCCTTATTTGCAACATGTAAAATATGAAAGATATCATCAAAATTAAGTATTAAGTATGATTAAATTCAGCTCTGTGAAGAAATTCACCGCAAAGCTTAATAACAAGAGCGAGTGGGATTAAAACCATCTTGAAATTGAATAGAAATGCCATTAAATGGTACACTGACGACTCCAAAACGGTAGAAGGAACTGGAATAGAAATATATGAGCCTAGAACCAAGTACTTCGAAAGATTGGAGCAATTACCTAAAGCAAGAGATTATGATTGAAGAATTAATTTAATTATTATGAATTCTTTAAGATATTTGCCAAATAAACATTCACAACTTAAATTCGGTTTTGAATTTCTTGTATTCTTTGGCCTTCGTTCCAAAATTTCTGTTGTTTTACCAACGTAACTGAATGCAGGTATACCTTTCTCCTTAAGGTCTTCTATTTTACCTCTATTGTTAATTGATAAACTTCTTAAGGGCTGAAGTGTGTTAAACGAAATATAAAAATGAGGTTCTGAATTGTTTGCAATTCTATAAAAACCTTCACAGACAGTTTTTGCAGTAGAATATTCGAGACGTGCGCTACTATTTCTAGTGTTTTAAAATACACGAAGAAATTTGACGACGAAAACAATTATGTACCTTTACATTACTCTAACCTACACGATTCCAATGACATGAAATTAATATTAGAAATACTCAACAGTATATGGATGTTAATAAGCGCTCATTTACCTGTAAAGTCATAAGAGGTACAAAAATTAACCTGCATTGTTGTGACTTAAAACTAGTGATGAGTGTCTTGAATATTGTTACCCCACACCAGTTGGAAGCACAATGCGACATCCTATCTATTAGGTGACGATGAAAATGCTTTAAGACTATGAACAAAGTACAACCGGTTCTAGTACAAATCATGTTTTTATTTCTTTTCAACTTAACAGCTTATGAAAAAATAAAATACATTTGTATTGTGGCTTTCAACGTATTTTTAGTGGCGTTCATTTTCTTTTATTTGTTCCATTTCACATAAACTCTTTGTTATGAAGTTCGCATTTTAACTAAAATTTGATGTTTTTTGTTTATATAGCTGCCATAACAATAAGGTTATACGTTTAAAAATATTAAATAACGTGTAGTTTTATAATGAAAGCAACATTTCCCAAAAATACATGTTTTTTTCATATAGCAATCAGTGATAACAAACAAAATTGGAATGTTTTTGCACCTCAATATTATACGTCATAAAATATCTACGTGTAAAAACATTTCGATTTTGTTTAATTAAAACCTTTGCAGTTGGGTACGCAGTTAGTAACAGTAATAACAAACTCTTGTTATTGTTACATTAGCTTGTATACAATGCGACCAGTTGCTATTTAAATTTATTCCGGTGTTTTTCATTTGGCAGTTTAATCCAACGAGAGTCAGGTTTTAATCAAATTTGTGAAATTACGTCTCGCAACTTTATTATTTGTATTCATTCGTTCAATTGTTTGGGAGTTAATTTCCAGTTTTAATCTAACAAGGTGATTCTGTATCTTCGAACGAATACATTTTTTTTTGTTTAAATTAAACTACCGGTAGGTGGTAGAGAGTAAGAAAACTGGCAAGATTGACATTTATAATTTTCGTCCTTAATTAAGGCTTGATGTGAATTTTTGTTGTTTAGTGACGTTACATTTCTGTAGATCAATTGACATACATAGTTTTTAAGCCTTTCTGTGCGGAATTGTGATTGCTTTTAACTTTTGTATTTCTTCCAGATATTCCAGTTTTTGCATTTCCTCATTTTCTTAATTTGATTTCAGACTTTGCGATGCTATTTTCGGTTATTGTTACTTCTTGTGGGCTCGAATCTATTTACTTAAATGTACATTTCATTTGATTAATAATAATTTCATTGTCATTTGAAAGTAAATTTTATAGTATTTTTCACAATTCGAATATTCCCATAGACAAGAATAATACTACTAGAAAGCATTTAGACGTATTGCGCATTCGTAAACTTTCAGGTTGCATAGGAGTTGCCATTTTGATGCATGCTGTGTCAAACAGACCGGATGTTGCTGCAGTATGTTGTTTTGGGTGGCTTTAAAACGCGTTGTTTTTAAGGTTATTCTTGCGTTCTTGTTGTTACATATATTGTAACATTCTATATTTGCAGTGTTATTTGGACGAAAGCTTTTAATAAGTGATACTTTATTAATGTGAAGTTACCTAAACTACTGAATAATAACTTGTACATAAAAAAAATCGGTGGACTGGTTTTCAATGTCTGTTATGATAGCTCAAGTGTGAAGAGAACATTTAGTGAGGTTTGTGGTGAATGTATAGTGCTCAGAACAAAATGCCCGGGATTTCAAAATTTTCATTTCGTTTAGTTCAGTACAAATTACATTATTCTTAAATTCAGGTCTTCAATTTACTTATACATTGTTTGTCCGTATACAATTTTTTCTTTTTATTTTTTTTTTTTCAATAAAAATAAAATTAAAATAATATAGTAGTTTTTTATCACCACCAGCGACCTCTCTGATAGTGAAAGAATACTTTGAAAAATGACTTTCTACTTACTAAGTGGCCAGGGCACTTCTAACAGCACCAATCGCTGTCAAAATAGTAAACTAGGCGTTTACTAACGAATAGGCATTTTCTTACCTAAACGGACGCGCCCCCGAAGCCCCTTCTCGAATTATTAAATTTGAAAAAATAAGTAATTATAATTTATAATTAATATATTAATGTCGTGGTAAACAGTAAACGTGCAAATAAAATAATGTTTTAACACAAAACAAGCTTAACTCTTTATTTCTTACCAAAATGATATGTTTTACCACTTTTGAGACTTAAAGCAATACGTATTGTTGTGGTTAACTACTCGCGTTACGCGCTGAGTGTATTTTAAGTTGCATAGTTTGTTGTTATGATTACTCCGTTCGTTCGGTATTCAGGTACCGGGATTTTTCAAAATTTAGATTTTGGTTTGTATACATTTAGTTAGAGTTTATTGTATGATTTATTTATTTAGTGTTAATTTTTAAATTATTCCATTTTTGTTCCAATTTATTTGTCTATTGTTTGCTCATGTACATTAATGCGGATTCTATTGGATATTGGTATTGTTTATACGACTGCATTGTACGTTTTGGAGGAGGGATTTTCGTAAGAAAAACAGTGTAGAGTTTTGTTAAGTAGTTTCTTGTTCAACTATTGACGTGAGTAGTCGTATTTTTGTATTTTATTGTTGCCATTTTGATATTTCATTTTGACATTGAAATTTTCGCATTAATAGTCTTTTATATAGCCAATCAAGGAATTCTTATCTAATAATTGTTAATATATTGAAGAGTGCGCTTTAATAGATATAAGATCAATTATTATTTTTGTTTAAAAAGATAATTGTGTTTTTATTCTCTCATTATAGCTTAAAGAGTTAATTCTCCGTTTTCAATTTTGCTTTTCATTTTTAATGATCAATCACCTCGGTTGGCATGAGTAGAAGCATTGTACTTGCATTTTAGTTTTCATTTTGTATATTTCTAGAAATTGTCCACGCTTAGCTTATTTAATTTGAAACCACATGGGTTAAAATTGAAAGGTTTTGGATTTCCCTCCTGATCTTATCTTGAAAAAAAAACTTTTGCTTTGCATAGAATAGCATTTTCTATTTTAAATTTACGTCAAGTGCAGTTTTTATTTTAGCAGAACTTCAGTCGCGGTTTTTTCTGCACAAGTTGTAATTTAAACCCTTTTGAAATAATTTGATTAATTAAGTAGCATCTTTGGGTTAAAATCTGTTCTTTTTTTATATTAACTTTACAGTTTTTCGGGTAATTAAGAAATCAGATTCTTCACTCACAATTTACTTTTCGTGGTTAGATTCAAGTTTTAATTCGCGAGGAGTAACTCTGAGGTTTTTATATTATTTATTATATATTTATTCTATTTATTTTATTTGCTGGCGCGTCAATAGAGATTGATTTTTTTTTCTTCTCTCTCTCTCTCTCTCTACATTATATTGTGACATATATTCACTTAAGTATCATATAATGTTTGTTATTTTTATTTATTTCTTATTTATGCGGAATATTAGCGTAAGTTAAATTATAGCAAAATTGATTTGTTTTGTAGATGATTAGGAATATAAGGTTTAGTTGGAAGAGCAGGGAGCAGACAATGGCTGCTTCAACTGAACTGCCCCTTAAGATTTTCTTTTCTCGCTTATTATTTCTGATTTTTATTTTTTTGTTATTAATATGTATTATGCCTGCGGGAAAAGAAATAAAGACATATTATTATTATTATTATTATTATTATTTTTCTTTGTCAATTTAAAATTTCAGTTTTGCATTTTTCATTTATTTCAATCAGTACGCAGCGGTATGTTGGAATCGCTAAATATTAATAAAACAAATTATTTAATACAAAAATAGTATTGAAACTTTCCTGACACTTTAAATGAATAGGTAAAGAAACGTCAAAATAAAAAGAATAATTTAAAATTCGGAGCTATAAAATAATAGCAGAAAAAAATAATTTTATTAAAAAACTATAATATGGGTTATCCATATTTGTCCGACGGACCCCGTGTCGTCAATAGCATGGTATGGTATTTCTGCCAGCATTCTTCTTCAGAATTCTTGACAATTTGCATGAGGATTTAAACTAAATCTCCAGTAATCAGCCTTCGGTTGTTATCGCGTCAGGCAAGCCAACGTTAATTTGAATAGATACCAGTAAACTGACATTAACATACCTTTATTAACCTAGTTTGAGTGGAATACAACAAAAGTTCACCAATAGACATCCCGAAGAATGAAAAATCTCTCCGAGCAAAAATATAATAAAACATAAAAATATACCAGATACGCTTGAAATTCACATAGAAAAAACTGGAAGTAAAAGCATTCGTCAGAATTATTTGTATTATTACCTTGGAACTGGGGCATCGGTTTCCATCAGTAAGACAACTATAATGTAAGGTGTTACGGGTATGTGGTACAACTGATTTAATTGCATTTTCATTCTGAAGAGTACTTACTGCAGCTAACGTTTCTGTTTGTTTATAGTTGAAATTGTTCATAACCATCTTGTATACAACAAAATGGCGGCCCTCATGTGATCCGAACGCTGCGCATACCTAAATCTATCTATATATGTATCCTGGTCTAATAATATTTCCCATACTTTATTTATCAATAAATACTTGACATGAGTTGTATATTTGTAACAGCAGGCGATACTGATGGCATTAAGAATCCGAAGATACAATACACCTTCCTTAGAATGTATTCGAAAGCTGTATAGGCGGATAGACCGCCAACAAAGCTACTTTATTGTGAATATTAGAGTATTTGGCAAACTAAGTAAATGAAACTTCCGAAGAGTTAAAAATAAAGATACCACGGCTCATGCATAAGCTCTGAACCTGTTATTTGTAGTGTACAAACACGTACAAGAACTACTAAGGAGTGGGTAATAGAAAATCTAAATGAATGCAGAAACAGTACAGCGAAGCAAATTCGTGGAAAGGTTTTTATAAGAAACATCAAAGAATAAGTTTCTTATAGCTCAGTAGGAATCATCTTCGCAGTACAGCAGGTCTCTAACAGGACACTGCACATTGAAAAATTGCAAGCAACGCTGAAGATATTAACTGCTGAGGCTGTAACAGGAGACAGAGTTTGCTTACCATATTCTATGCGAATACGAGCCCCT
This sequence comes from Protaetia brevitarsis, assembly GCA_004143645.1. Lineage (NCBI taxonomy): Eukaryota > Metazoa > Arthropoda > Insecta > Coleoptera > Scarabaeidae > Protaetia > Protaetia brevitarsis. Next base: position 1,846,227 of record RXPK01000311.1, on the reverse strand, counting down.
AGCGCTAAAAAGAACAGGCAATTTTTGGGAAAACAAAAATCAACTCAGAGGATTACCTTGATCAATTGCCAGAAACCTATTCGATTAGTACAGGATGCTGGAACAGGTGGTATAATGTAATGGATAAAAGTTAAAAGAAATTAAATACAAAGGGTAACAAATGCATTATTTCGGACATTCTGTCAACAGCTCTCATAACAGAAAAAGCAAGAAACTCGGCTGTCTATTATTTGGTATAACGTTTTCTGAAAGTCACTATGTTGAACAAAATGTTATAAGATCATTCTCCTAATATTAAGAATTGTTCTAATTTACTAAGTGTTAGATATGACAAGAAAATATGCATTCTTTACAATTTTTGAACTAACATCAAATTAAAGAAAAAAATACAATTTTCAGTAATTCTGCATTAATAATAGGGTACCTCGTAAACCTAAACAGCTGAAAATATCAAGTGATCATTTCTTTAAGATCATAGTATATCCTTGTGTGTGATTACCCTATAAATTTCGAATTTAGATTTCTATTAGAAGTTCGAGATATTTAAATGAGCCAGTTCAACACATAATCGAATATGTAGATATAAAAAATTCCCTTAAGTTCCTCAAAGATTCCTACTTAACTGCCATCCCTTTCTACCGATCGAAACGAAGCCAGAACGAGGAACGAAATTAATTTCCTAAGAATCGTTCGACCAAAAACCACCGTTCGTCCAATAACACGGTCACAAATCAAAGCCGAGTTTAATTTTCGCTAATGGCCTGGACTCCTTGATTTTCTCTAAGAGTACATTATGAATGGAGGACCCTACAACGCTAGAAACGTGGGATAGAAAATACAGAACCTTTCCGCTTTATCTCACTCTCAACTTTTTTTCTCAGGGTCGCGAATGAGAGACCACGTCTTTATGTAGCACTCTCTAATAAATGAAAGAATCTCTTTTCTCCTCTCTGTTTTTTATTCTTTCTCTGGTTGATAAAATAATTAAAGACCCAATTACGATATCCTCGGTGAATTGTCGAGGCCAGGAGAGTTTGAATATATGTTTTTCTTTTGTAATTCTCGCTTCTTGCCAGAATATTTCTTTGGTTATTTGGAATTACATGCTGAAACGATAATAGATAATCTGTCTGATATTCGCTTATATTGTCATAAACTTGACCGCAAAGGCCAGCACATAGTTTTTTTTTAGGAATATCTAACAATCTTGACCTGTGATGTCTTTGCTTTGAAATACACAAACAAATAGATAGTAGAACTTATATACGCTACTGTATATTTGTAGCTCTCCACCAAGTTGTTTCTTCCTTGGAAGCTAGGGGATTACCGAACGTTATGTCGTGCGCTGTTTCATATCTCCTAACGTTATAGATCTTGTGCATTGCCCGAGAAACTGCAAAGAGCTGCCGGTTCTTCGAATCTGTGCTCCTGGGGGAGAGAGATAAACTCCGTGTCCCTTCTCGCGAAAGCATAAACGAATGAATTTATTATGCGCCTTGCGCACACTTAATAAAGAACAACATTACGTCTGGGAGACGTAAGATACTCCGGTTTGTACGAAGACGAGATTCTTAGAAAGTGGTAGAGCGTAGTATGTATGAAACTGCAACATTTAAACAGATGGCAACAGTTAGTAGAATATTACATATTGATAAGCTATTGATATTGAGAGATGTGAATATACGTTCTCTGCTTGAAGACCAGCGAAATGAAAAAAGAGGAAACATCTGAATACTTACAACACTTTCCGCAGCCTCACTGCACTGGATGCCGTTTAATAATATAAACTTAAAAGCAGCAGCACAATGAACTAAACAACTATACTTTATTTATTAAAGCTAAATAACTATAAATTCATACTAAATCTCGTGCTTCACCTAAAGATACTACACGAGGCTACCTATTCGAAGTATATATGTACAGTTGAATTGTTCCTACTCTAAACTATATCATATATACCTGTTGAAATTTTAACACTTTTTGACTAATTTAATAGTCAGGAGAGGTCCACACTCTTTTCGTGTTATTTGTCAGAACTATAGAAGTTTAAATTTGACGACAAAGATAGCAGTATTGTCTATTGCAAGGGTTATTTTGTCAACTGACACGTGGAATTAATAATACTTTTAGTCACATTTTATTTGATCTAGACTAGACAAATTTACTAGCTGTTTAAACTAAATGAATGCGATTTATTGGTGTTTTGACACCATTTTCTAAACACAACGTCTTTTTAATATGCAACTCCTATTTCTTAGTGTATAATATTCTCTCTTTAAGACGTTTTCTCAATTAAAATATGCAAACACTCATTCACAAGTTTTGTTTCAACTAAACGTACCAATTTTAAAATGATTTTTTGAGAACCATTATAAAATTTAGTGAATGTTTATGCTATTTGATTCAAGTCTAAACTAATTGCGTAAATAGATGTTCCCATACATCTTTAAGATGTTGAAATTTTTTATGCCCACTGGAATTACGTTTAATAACAGAGGTTACACTTTGCAAGTCAGTCACATTTGGTGGTTTGTTTGGATATGTTAATACGGAGAATCAAACTCGAAAACAGATACACGTGCAATGCAGGTGCGTATAATGCAATACTGTATTAGAATAGGTGGAGTTTATATATTTCTATCCGAGGGAAAAATTCTGATTGGTTGACGCTTCTGAATGTCTAGAAAAATAGTCAATCCTCATATCTGAACAAAGAATTCACACGAAATTCTAGCAATTTCTGTTCTATAAATACGCGTAGTCAACTCGTCTGGCAAAGTTTGTAAAAGCAACACTAAAAATTGATGACTAGCGCAAAATTAACCCAACACCCTAATATTTTACAACAGTGCATGTATTGTCGTGGAATGAGCATTTGATATTATTTAACTGAAAAGTTACTAGTTTTACTTTTATATATTTTAAAAATAATACGATATAACAAGAAAAGGATGTAAAATGTAGCAGCAAACAACCAGACGGTGCGCAAGTGATATAGGAAATCTCTGCATTTGGCAAGTCCTTCAAGGCATTTTCCTTCAGAATGTTCCCTTCAGGAAGTAAAGATGATCAGCAGTGATATACCTACACATCGAAATCGAATATTAGAATTGGAAAGTATATTTTTATAACAGATATTGACAGATCAAAGTTTGATCTAAGTTCAATTCAAATGAACATTTTTATTTTTTTTTACAGTGTACTTATTTTATTTAAACTTAGTCTAGTAATATTTATATGCATTGGTATTCCAATTGCATTGCTATATCAACAGAAAGACATGGAAAATTGTTGGAATTGCGTTTCGTAGAAATGTCATGTACATGCATGGTTGCCTACTTATTGTACAGTAATTAATTTTTTTACATTGTAAATTTTTACATAGTTATAAGAGTTAAAAATGTTTAAATGTATTTTTTCTCATGATCTAGAGACACCAAGCTTTACTGTATATTAAATGTAAGATGATTCCAGAATTTTGCAATAATTATTTATTTTAATTTTGTGTAAATATTCCACAGTTCATTTGGTCCCATAGGCATTCTCATGTATTAAACATCTTATATTCCCCTCATTTTGGTGAAATTAACGGACTCTCTGAGACAGTTTGTCCCCCTGTCGAAAGACAATCGCTATGAATGTCTGTTAGACAATTTCAATTCAAATGGATTCACTAGCCAACCTCCGTCAGAGACAGACCTATCTTAGTTAATTTTGTAGAATTTAACGGCTATTTTGATAAAATCCAATTTTATTCCAAATTCCAACCTAAAAATGATTGTTAATTGTTAAATAAAGTTTATCACATTAATTTTATCCAAATTTTACCTAGAATCTTTGGGTATCGAAGGTATTCCTCGTCTAAATCTACCTAAAAATAAACGTATTATTTTAATCCTAATCTAAATTTAAATATACTTATAAACAATTTCATGTTATACGTTTGGCAAATTTGGCGTTAGGAATTTTGTATAATCGCTGAACAGTTTGCAATCACTGGAGAAAAATTTGGATAAGTTGCTAGTTTTCAATGTTAATATTTGATATGTGTTTACGGCACAAACCGAAATCCAGTAATTTTACCATCAAGGTTGGACATTCTGATTCACCCGTCTCTTAAGCATAGAATAACTCAGATTGAAGGTTCAGAAAACGCGAGAATTTTAAAATTTAATGTTAAACATATTTATGTTTTCTATGATGAATTTATATTGCAAAAAGTGGAATTACTAACAAACGTAATTGTTATTGAATAAGGGAACTCATGTAACTTACCTGAGATAAAAATGTCCTTATGTTTATGCTGCTTGTACACGGTTTCACATTTCGAACTTTGTTACTAATTAAAATCACTTTTGTTCGCACTTACATGTTTTCTTTTTGATCATAATCGAAGTACAAGAGTCTCGTGAGTACGATATCTGGGAAACTGGACATTGTAAAACATGCAAATTGAAGTAGAGGACATTTTGGCGAAGTAATGTAACGTGGTAGCTAGCTATTCGTTATTTTTTTAATGCCAGCGCGTCCTCTAGCCTGTTCCAATTGGAAATTCTCACTTTGCATACCATCTGGCAGTTGAGAGGGTACACTTATGAATTAAAAAGTAATGAATACAGATGACACTGAGATGTTAAAAATTTGATTTCTACTAATTTAATTAAAGTAGTATTTTTTTAATTTATATTTTTTTATACGGGCTGTATGCTACTCTGTAGCGTACAGGGTACTAATCTATCTATCAACTAACAGTGGTTATCTCCCAGTATTCGCAAGGAGTAAGAGAAAATTATGAAAAAACCTCACTCTAAAAGGACCCGGGAAGTAGGTCCCAGACCTTATTATCGACAGCCGGGAAATTATTATATTATTATCCGTCTGAGTTTGGAAGAGGCTGAGAATTTTTGCTTTTTCAATTAAATAGGCCAAAAAAATCCACTAATCCATTGATTTTTGATTTAATACATAAAAAATAAACACCAATTGTTGTAAAGAATCTAGAAAGAACTATAATCTAATCATATGATCATATGAATCATATGATTAGATTATAATTCTTTTTAGATTCTTTACAACAATTTTATGATGACAGACTGATTAGTGTGAATTCCAACCAGCAAATTCACCTGATTTGACGCCATTAGATTTTTTCTTTTTGGATATTTAAAAAACAAAATATTCCGTCATACTTGAAATGCTGCAAAATGTGTTCGAATATACGAAAAAACATGCAAACCTGTGTCTCCAAAATGATGGTGGACATTTTGAATATGCGCTGTAAAATTGTTTTTCTTTTAATATGTATTTAATAAATTGAACTGTCCTGAATTTAGGCTGATTTTCGATCCTCACCATTGGAATCTCGCGCTTATAATTGAAGATATACAGTAAGATTTTTTTACACTGTTTAGCACTAGAAATGCACTAGTATTTATACACCTTAATATTACAGAAGGAGCACTTGCTAGATCTCCTCTGCATCCTCTACAATGGACATACAAGAGGGCCAAATCTGACGAAGCTGCCCTGCATAGTTTAGTAGGAGGAATCGAAAGGAGCCTACATCATAAGGAAGTTGCCCTTGCAGTGCTTTCAGACATAGAAGGTGCCTTTGTAATACATCAACGTCTTCGATTAACCGCTTCTTAATGGATCGGAACATTAGCTACACGACCAGCAGCTGGGTTGACTGCATGCTAAACGTTAGATAAACGCATCTCCTTGAGGACTACTAAAGAATGCCCTCAAGGGGGAATATTGACACCACTGCTGTGGAGCTTAGTCGTGAATGAAATCCTTTATAGACAACGCGTGTCTGGCTCTATAAAACAACAGTGTGGGACTCTCCGACGTCGCATGCCCACTAAAAAACAAACTGCCGTCGAGCTTTCGAGAACTTGCACCGTCCCCTCCTCCGAGACCATTTATCATATTACTTCAGGCGCGATTGGAACGAAAGTTGTTCGAGCCTGTCCCTCTTTCATTCTTTTCGTCTCCCCTCCAGTCTCTGGTTGATCTCCTTCCTCTGCATAATGCACCTTAATCAACTGTCCACTGCTCACCAGGCTTGCTCGCTCCTTAACATGCTGTTACGTTATTGTGGTATCACAGATCCTATGATCTTTTAGCGATTTGTTTCTCTGATGTCCAAATCAGGCACTCGAAAAAGGTGTGCTCCACTGTGTCAGTCTCGCCGCCATAGCGGCACTCCAACGTTGGACTTAGTTTGAACCTGTGTAGGTATGTTTGGAAGAAGCCGTGCCCTGTTAAAAATTGTGCCATGCGGTATCCAATATGTCTATGGTTACTGCACACCCCGGGTAAGATGTTATTTATCAGCTTCTTGGTCGCGCAACTCGTCCGTTAACTCTACTCCATACTCTCTACCAATGATCCATCATGCTGATTATCTGTTACTGTATATCCTCTGTTGCAACAAAAAAACTATCGGTGGGATTACACACCAGCAATGCCTCGGATGACATCGTTCTGGGCGCCTCACGGTGTTGATGGCGATTTTTCGCTGTACACTCAGCAGCTTCTGTCGGTGCACCTCCTTTCGCATGGCTTACTCCATATGGATGCCTCGTGAAGCAACACTGATGAGCCGTTGTGCAAAGTAGCCTCCTGCTACATTCGTTGGATCCCCCAACTATGGGCATCAGGCGACACAGAGATCCATGAATTCTATGTGCTTTTTCCACTGTCCGGGACATGTGTTCCGTCTATTTAAGATTCCCCTGTAACTGGACACTAAGATAACGCAGACTTTCGCAGCTCTGTATTACCGCGTCCTTGCTCTAATAGTAATACGCTTCGACTTTCTGCCGCCAACAAATAGAACTGCTTCCGTTTTGTGTGTAGCTATCTTAAAATGTTTCGCTTCCAGCGTCTTCACTACACTTTCCAGCATCTGCTCGGCCATCATTTGAAGCATTTCCGCATTTCTTGCTATCACAAGCACGTCCGCATATCCACTAAATGTACTCCCAATGGGACTGGCAATTCGAGTACATCGTCGTAATAGACGTTCCACAATATTGAAACCAGGACGGAGCCCTGTGGTACACCACATGTAATTTCCGACTCGCTTCGCTCTCCAATAGTCAGCATTTTCCCTCAAGATAGCTTGCACCATGTTGTATGAGTATGGTGACAGTGACTTCTTCTTTAGCTCTCTTATGACACCTTCCAACGGGCGGAATTAAAAGCGTTTTCAATTCCGCGTTTCATAGTTGCCCGAGCTATACGGTCCTTTATATGCTTTCTGCGCGAGTTCCTTAAGCCTCCTCAAAGCTGTAAATCTTCTTCTCTGAACCCATGCTGTTTAAACCTCCTTTGTCTAAATTTCTTTCAGCAGTCTCAAAAGCAGCAGTGTTCTAATAGCTTCCCCAAATATTTGTGTGTGATGTGTTCGCTCGTGACTAGACGTGTTCCACTGTGGTCCGCATAAATAGTTAAATATATACTTAAAATGGCTGAATATATTTAAGAAATAAAGTAGGAGTGAGTAACGTTGATGAGGATATGGTTTATCAAAAATCTTTAGAGAAATTGCTCCTCTCCGACTCGTTTATTGAGAAAATGTGTGAGAAGATTGGGGCTTTGCTCATGCCAATGCTTCAAAACGAAACCAAGTAATAGTCGCAAGGGTCGATCAACTCGAAACTCAACTGAAAGAAGCCAATGAAAAATTGGATGCTATAGAACAACACTCAAGACTAAATAATATCCGACTATATGGACTTCCTGAACAGCAAGGCGAGATATTAACCTGTTATCACCACATTTTTTCACGATAAATTAAACATTACATTCAGCCGTACGACATCGATGCATCACACCGCTTAAAAGGTAAAGAAAATGGTATTCGACCAATTATAGTCGTTTCACAATGTACTATCAAGAACAAAATTTACAAAAACAAAAAAAAAAACTGAAAGGATCAAGTATTGTTATAAAGAAGACCTTACGCAACACAGAGTAGCTCTGTTAAGGAGACAACAAAGTATGCCTCTCCAAAATCTACCTGGACGAGCGGCGGAAAATACTCTGCAAGTACGCAAGAATATTCATATAATTCGGTGTATTGATGATATTAGAAGATATTCGGACCGCCAGTGACAAACGTGAGTGAACCTACCACTTAAAGTATTCGCTTGGCCTAAATTGTTAAACGGGAATACGGACTTGTTTAAACAAAAAGGTGTTTTCCTTTTTTTCGTTATTATATTTTCTATGCTTGTATTTACATTTCTGCAGTAAATCGCTTTAAATAACATAGAATATTTTTACGTTCACGCTTTGATTTGCTTGTCTTATTTACTTTTAGTATAGTAGTAATTTCTAACATGTACTTTTTGGTTGTATATTTTTATTAGCTTACTCTTAATGAATCTCACTAATATAAAAATAGCGCACGTTAACATTAGATCCCTGATACCAAAAATTAACGAATTAAAGTCATTTATGTATGAAAATAGCGTAGACATAATGGCACTTTCTGAAACTTGGTTGAATGAATCGGCATGTGATGAAATAGTTCAACTCCAAGACTAAACTTTTTCCGAAATGATAGAGCGGGTCGGGGTGGTGGTGTGGGTGTTTATGTTCGAACGGACCTCAACTGTACTGTGATTGATACCTCCAACAGTATTGAACAAATATGGTTGTCTATTAATGTAGGCTTTAAAAAAATTAGCGTCTGTGCAGTATACAATCCACCTAATTCTGATTACAAACAATTTTTAGATTGCTTGGAGGATTCTTTCATCTCTTGTGGTCTTATTACCGATGAAATATATTGCTGCGGTGATTTTAACATTAATCTTTTTAAATCGGATGACCCTCAGTACACTATTTAATTCCTTCTTGAATATATTGGTGCCCGTCAGATTATTACTGAGCCAAAAGAATACCAAACCTCTCGTTCCTGATAGACTTTCTTTTAATCACAGATGACTTATGTTGCACAGATAGTGGTGTTATTAACAGCTATATATCTGACCACGATTTTATTTTTTGTTGCATTAATATTAGTAAACTGAAAAGAGACCCAAACTTACGTACTTACCGTGATTTTAAAAATATTAACATGCATGAATTCACCCTAGATCTTCAAAAACTTAACTTTGAACATATGTTTTACTTGCAAAACATTGATGATAAAATAGCTTTTTTTAACTTTAATATCTTGCAGATTTTCAACAAGCATGCTCCGCTTATAACTCGTAAATTTACAAAAAAATACATCCCCTGGCTCACAGATAATTTAAAGTTATTGATGAGGTTGCGTGATAAGGCAAAAAATAAATATAGGAGAACGGGAAACTCAAATGACTGGAATTATTATAAAAGCTTAAGAAATCTAACTAACCGAACATTCAGTCTCGAAAAGAGAGCATATTTTGTTTATATCCGGTCATCAGATAGTACAACGCTGTGGAAGCAACTTAATCGCTTGAATGTTTGCCCTAGTAAGAAAAAATACGACATACCCACACACCTCGCTGATGCCGACAAAATTAACGATTACTTTATTAATAGCATACCTTCTTCTAATACCTCTTCTCTACTTATCCCAGATATACTATCTAGTGCATTCGATACGTTCTCCTTTTCTTTGGTAACCACGGACACAATTTGTGGTATCATAAATAAAATCAAATCCAGAGCAGTTGGTTACGATGGTGTTGATATTTGCATGATACGAATGTGTTCCCTTATGTTGTGCCGTTCGTCACTCATTGTTAACTCATGTATACTACAAATACATTCCCACCTGTTGGAAGCGAGCTCTAGTCAGTCCTTTGCCAAAAAAACAAGGTTGTTGATTTAAAGACCTCAGGCTATAAGTGTGTTGCCTGCCTTATCTAAAATTTTAGAACGAGTAATGGAACAGCAATTAAAAAGATATGTTTTAGATTTCAAATACTGCCGGATGTCCATCTGGTTTCCGTCCTGGACACAGTTGCACCACGGCCTTACTATGTGTAACAGATGATATCTTTCGAGCCACTGATGAAGGACTTATAACTGTTCTTGTACTGCTTGACTATTCCAAAGCATTCGACACCGTGGATCACACATTGCTATTAAACGTTTTGAAGGACAAGGGTTTTAGTCGCTCTTCGATTCTTTTGATAGCAGATTTCCTTTCAGATAGATGCCAATGTGTAAAATTAATAACAAAATATCTCAACATTTATCGTTTATCCCAAGGTGTCCACAGGGGTCAATCTTGAGTCTCATCTTGTTCTCTTTTATACACTTCTTCCTTCGTGCAATGCCTTAACTACTCTAAATTCACTTTTACGCAGATGATGTGCAATTATATTTTTCTTTTAAAGCATCGGAATGGAATGAAGCTATAAAAAAAATAAATAAAGATCTATCTACTATTCAGTCCATATCTTCCATATATTCTCTAAATAATAATCCTTCCAAGTCGCAGGTTCTAATCTTTGGTAATAAAGATGTTGTCAACTTACTGAGTGGAGTGTTGGATGTAAATATCAACGGCACAAAAATTCCCATTGTTAACAGTGCTAGAAGTTTGGGATTAACACTTGATAACTCATTCCGTTTTCGTGAACACATATCTAATTACATTGCGTCATCATATTCAAACCTAAAGAAACTATATCCTTCCGCGCGATTCTGAACAGGAATATCAAAACGATTACTCTGCGATACGTATGTCTCTCACGTTTTATGTATTGCGCGCGAAGTATATGATGCTTGTTTGGATGTTGTACAAGTCATCGTATCCAAAAGATACAAAATGCTTGTATGAGATATATTCACGGTATTAGAAAATATGAACATATTTCACATAAATTAGTAGAAACTGGATGGCTTAATATGAAAAATAGAAGAATATTATAAACGTTAACTCTATATCATAAAATTCTTACCTACAAATGTCCGCCATACTTATATAACAAAATACGTTTTAGAACGGATGTGCACAATCTAACTACGAGGTTCCGGGCCTTATATCCCCGCCACCACATAGACTCGCTCTGTTTGAAAGATCTTTTTCATTCGGAATATATAAAAATATAATGACCTTCTTCTGATTTGAAGATGTGCACAGTGGTCCAATTTAAATCAAAATTAAAATCCATGCTTTGTCTAGCTCGGTGATCTCGTTAATATGCGCTACAACGCTACTTCATTTAGTTAAACGTTTACATTTAGAATTAGTTACTGCAGTTTCTCCTTCTCTCTTTTTATTTTTTTTTTTTTCTATACAGTTGTTGATTTTATATAGTATATATTCTAATTATATAATAAATATGTTTTTCTTTATTGGCTTACATGCACACAACAATTTAGTATTTAAGTTTTAGTATATAGGCATTTATGTCACATTTATTTTTGTTCAATTTCATCAGGGTTAGGTAAGAGCAGTTCACATATTCATTATGTAACTGAGCGTCGCCCTGGGATTGTGCTTCATCTTCTTGTTTTTGTTGCAATTGTACTCCAATTTTGGTATAATGAATGCACAATAAAGCACTATTATTTATTAATTATTATTATTATTATTATTATTATTATATTAAGTATGCATAATGGCGGTAAATTGTTTTCTTTTGCCTGATTTCTATTTGCGGATCACAGTCTGCCTTTTTCCATATTTCTGGGAACCTCCCCCCAACAGAAGTCCATTCATAACGTCCAGGCATTCACCTGCATACTCCCGCACTACTGCTAACACACAATCTCAAGTGGGAAATCGTCTGCTCCCGGGCCTTTTTTAGTTTAATCTTGCCCACCGCTTAGATTATCTGTCTTATTTGTTGCCTTTCTTCTCTCTTCAGTGGGTGTATTTGGAAGAGCGTTTTGGCGATACTCACTTGTTCGCCATCGCCCATACTACTAGCAGAGTATTGAACTTCTGGCGCACAATTTGGTATCCCTTACCCCAGATGTCTGCGTCAACTTCTTCTATGAGATTTTTCCAAGCATCACGTTTAGCCTTTTGGATGGCCTTTTTTCGCAAGTTTCTACTCTCTGCATATCTTCCATGCTATTGCTGCCTCATGCAGGCATCCGCACCTTTGTTGCCCTTCACTAGGGTTTTCTTGTTTCTTATGCATTTGTTTCCTTATCTCTGGTACTTCTTCACACCACCAGTACACCTGTTTCCTAGACGTCGGTCTTTTCTTACGCAAGGTATTATTACATGCCACGGTCATGATGCTGGTTAAATCATCTGCAGTCATAGGTTGATGAGCTTTTGGCGGTTACTAGCCTACCACTATTTCTGCTACCAATTTGCTTCTCGTTCTTAACTCTTCAGCCCCCGTTTCTTGCTCGATTGTTGCTCTGTTCTAGCTTTTGAAAGTCACGTTCGAAAAGAATTTGTTGATGGTAGCTCAAGCTCTCCTCTTCTAGCACTTGCCATTTCGTGATGTGTCCAGCTATTCCGTATGTGCTAAAGGTTACGTTGATGTTCGATTGACTTTCCCCCTAATGAAGGTTGGGGCATCTCCACGGCTGTACACCACCAGGTTCTCCTCAGCAATCCTTCACCCAGCAGCTCTCTCTCTTGTCTTCCCTGCTAGATGCCCAAATTGGGGATTTGGCGTTAAGTCTCCTCCACTATAATTTCTTTTCGATGATGTTTCATACTAAGAAATCCTGGAAGGTGGTCAGGTTCACATGTTGCCAATGTAAATTTTATATTGCCAACCCGTCATTTTCAATTAATCACTTTGTACTTTCATCGAAGTGTGTAAATACTGTTTGCAGTAAGAGGCTACAATTTATAAATACATTCGATGAGTTGCTCATGGTAGACTTTAAGTTAGAACAGAAATACGTCATCTAAACACACTTGCCCAGCGCACTGACGTGGATGCATCTATAGATGTGTAAACAAAACTCCTTGACGTTGTATGCATTAATGGCTGTTCTATTTTCACGAGAAATGTGCATTCAGCACTAATAGAGTTCATGCCAGAGGAAAATCCATTTTTAATAATATTTTTCCACCGCGCCGGGCAGGCGCACCTGAACCAACAAACACGTCTGGTTTCTAGGAATACGCTTTCTAGCAAATACTATTCGTCCCTGTGTGAAGGTGGTAAACAGAAGGTGGATCTAGCGTTTGCATATTATTAAGCTCCGGTGCTTACGTCGACTGGGAAATTAGGTTTCGAGGGAGAGATTATGTGTTTGCGCACCGCGTTCGAAACGATAAAGTATCCAGAGGGCGGTTTCGGCAATTAAATCCAAATCTACGATGGCGTTTGATATTAAAAACTTTAATTGTACCATTTTGTTTTATATTTATGTACCGCGCGAGCTTGCCCAAAAGTAATTATTTTCGAATAGATTCATCAAATATGTTTTTTGGGAGAGTTGTACAGAAAGTGACAATTATGAATTATAAAAAATCATCATTGAAAAGTTGAAATACTTTCGACTCTTTCTAAGTAGCTTCTGTTTCTAGATCTAATAGTTTCAAAATTTATAAAAAAAAATTTCAGAAATATGAACGAAAACAACGGCCTGTTATGGAGCTATTTATTTTTATTCGAAATTTCTCAAAAAAGTTTTCCTGATAATTTGGTGATAATATAATAATAATAATTCGAAATGCACAAGTTATAAACTGCGAACTAGATGGTTATTCCTGTTTTAATAAGAGAGTAACTTAGAAAGCGAGTATTTAAGGTTTTTATAGCTTACTTTGTGTAGATATAAACTGTATGGAATAATAAAATATGAAAAACCTTACATATTCAGACATTAAAGGGGAGATTAACTAGCATGTAGAGATCATTGCAGTGCACATTACCATATAAGATGGATTAAAGTGGGTGTAGAAGAATTCAAGAAACTAAAAGGAGACGGAGCGACTAAAAATCGGGTTTGTAAGTCCTGTAACCACAACATAACCCCATAACAACCAAACTTAGGTATTGAAGATAAACATCAAAATGAAACCGATCTGGAATTTGAGTGAGATAGAAGCGTCGATACTTTATTAGAGTTCAAAATGGTTAATTGGGTGAGCAGTCATTTACATATGTGATACAATAAAGAACAATTAAGAATATATGATGAAACAAAAAGCTATAATCCACTACTTATGTGCAGCAGTATTAAACAAACCATTAACAAAATAATTCGTTCAAAAACATTCGTTAACAATAGTAGAAAAAAATAATATTTAGAATGGTTATATATATTTTAGATATATAAGTTCATGTACAAATTGCAAAATACAATATGTTAACAATTGGCAGTATTTTCACTAAAATTAAAGATAAAACTCCAACTCTTAATCAAAAAGATGTATATAGTATATAGTATTCCTTATACCGATTGTCAAGGTTATTATGTTGGTCAGACGTCGCAAAAGAACAGAATAGTTCAACATAAGAGTGATTGTCGTATCGGAAAACGTTCGTGTGCCTTATCTTTACATGTCCAAGATCTTAAACATAGTTTTAATTATGACGGTATTTCTATCTTGAATTAGAACCTAATTACAAAAAGCGATTATTTTTGGAAATGGTTAATATAAAAAATGGTGTTAATGCTATTAATTTTAAAACTGATACAAATCAATTAAGTAGTATTTATTGCAATATTTTACATCAATAAAAATGTTTTTCTAATTATTTTATATGTATAACCGCAAACAAAATTATTTTATCAATATGTCTGGCTCTGACTTGTAATTAAATGTTTTAACTATTTATCATTTTGTCAGCTGTCATTAAACCTACTACTTTGTAAGCAATTACTTATTGTGATTTTCTATATTGCTTCATTTTAACTTGTATATTTTTAGTATCTCCTGAAGATGTTTTAAATTAAAACGAAATATCGAGGTATTTATTTAGCTTTATTTTGACAGACCGAATACCCGTATAATTCTCTGATTGTTTATAAAATATAATAAATTATTTTAAATTATTCAAAGCCAAAAGTACGTGGCAACCATCAAGTACGCTATGACCCAATCGGTAAATTAGACAACTGAATAACGGAATAAGTACACTCTGCAACAAGACAATTGCGGTGTACACTCAAGCACAACAATAATTCCAGAGAGGAAAATACAACTTGTACTAGCCATTTTCATGGTTGTCATCCAAATGTAAAATGTATGCGTAAATGTTACTCAGTTTATTGATGTCAGTCTTATAATTGGTTGAATAAGTATTTGTTTTGATTTAGTACATTTCCAAGAAAAGTCTCTTAGATCAATGAATCCCATGGTGAAAAATGTTAGTACCTTCAAAACAGAAGATGGGTTTAGTAATGGTGCTTTGATCTGAGAAAGCCGTTTTATTTGATTTGTGGAGATAGTCTAATTTATGTTGATTGATTCTTTTGCTAAATATTGGCCAGTTTGTCTAATATAAGCAGCATCACAATCCTTACACGGTATATATGTAATATATGATATTAGAATTTAAAAGAGGAGTGTTTCTTTCGTTTTATTTGTAGGAATTTTAAAAGCAGGATGTCCTATTACGGTCGCAATTCATGAATATTCCGACCCACTTCATGTTAAATAACAAACCCATGTCACACATAGACCGTCATTTCCAAAATCAATTCAAAAAATCTTCAAATTCTTGAATTTCTTACGAAAAGACTGGAACGACTCTGTTCTCATCGTGTCTGCTGACAAGGGCCAAATTACAGTGTCTAGCGATGGATCTCTCTATCTTCTTAACGTGGAAAATCTACTTCAAGATGAGAACTTCTATAAACAGTTAACTAAAGACCTTACTGCTTCTATTCTATCTAAGAACAACTTCTTCGATAAACTCAAAAGAACAAACAGAAAATTGAATGCCACAACGCCGTCTACGTCTGTCCTAAGTTTTATGCTCTCATAAAAGTTCACAATGTTGCCCAACCGGTAATCATTTTTTGACTCACCTACATACATATAACCTACCGACTTTGATTGCGAATACTAAAGCTTTTCAAAATAAATTTATTCATTCATTTACTTTTGCTGACACCCTCAAGAACATGGTTCTACCAATCAGTTATGTGATCATTTCATTAGATCTGCTGTTTCTATTTACTCATCTACCTCTTCAATTGGTAATCAATATCATTCGAGAGGAATGGACGAGAGTCTTCACTCATACAAATATAGATATAGATACTTTTGAGAACAAAATCAACTTTTTATTTGACTCTTCTGTCTTTAGCTTTAACCACCTCGGACCCTGCGAATAAAGTGGATAACATTATGAGAATATTCAAGTCCTTCCACAAAGAAATCCAATTTATTATAGAGTTAGAATACTCCATTAGAATAATGGAATCCATTGAAAGAATTGAAAAGATCGATGGATCTTTTCAATTCTCTGCTATCGAGGTAGCATTTTGTAGTAGTTAGACAAGGGTAGAGAATAGTGGTGATGCTCGCCGTTAGATAGCGAAAGCATATGAGTTACAGGTAGTATATCGAATTGTGTATCGATACATAATGGCCCAACGGTACTACTAACTGATAAGAATCATATTTTCGTCCTTCTTTTTCTTCATATTACGCTAATCGTCAAATTGAACGCGCGTTCTCGGTATAAACTTGAGAATGTAAATCTATCTAAACGTTTTCAATGCAATTCTGTTGCGACAATTTTTTGTTTTATTTGTCTTGTTACGTTGCGGTGTGCGGGCGTGCGGTCGCACTGCACTGTTTCACCTGCGGTAACCTGGTAAAATAACACACGAAGGATGTACTGATGGGGCCGCGATAGTAATATTGAGAATAAAAGACTCGAAAAATTGTAACAGTAACGCTTTATTATTAATAAATTAAATAAAATTAGGCAGCAAAAAAAAAGGAAGAAGAAAACTATCATGTTGATAATGACACGTGGTTTGAAAACCAGATCGCAATTATATATTTAAAATTAAAGAGGTAAACGGTATAGAGCGATGATTAGAATAGAACAAAGAGTTACTGGCAATTACGAGTTCTGCGTTATGTACAAAGCACGAGGAGGTGAGTGATTAGTAAAGCAAAATAGAAAAGGAAACAAAACAATAAATAAAGAAAGTGGTAACTTATAAATAAAGTAAGTTAAAAAATACTTAGCGGTAGCTTAAAGGCAAGGGGCTTCGAAGCTAGTGCGTATGTGCTGGATGGGCAGCACGTAGTTTTTGTGTTTTTCGAATCACAACGGGTCGTAGTGACTGAATTTCGATGAATCGGAAGACTAACAGAGCGTGAGCATAGTGCGTGAAGCGCTTATAAAGCCTCGCTAGGTAGGTAACAAAGGGACGAACCAATAGGGACGCTGGAAAATGCACAAAGGGTCGTAAAACTGCGGTACGGAGCGTCTTGGGGTTTCGGCGCGTAAATTAAATGAATGAATTTAAAATTTGAACATGAGTGACGTAAAAATATCGCATCTGTAACTGCCAGAACCTCGGTAAGGAAAATGAAATTCAAATTGTCTTCAAATTAAGGTTTATACCGCTGATGTTGTCTATATTTTCTAAAGGAGAAAGCGAAAAGAAATTATTAATTAAAAATATGTCATTTCGATTAATGCAATGTGTAACAGTCTCTATATGATATTTTGGTGTTATGGATGTTAAAATTTAAATGCGGAAACATACCGTATATAATTTTGACGAAGACTTGACATCGAAACACAAAGAACGGTTTCTATACAAAAAGTTTCTCAAATGCACAAATATAGATATACACTGGTACAAACAACTTACAAAAAAAAAATATAAACAAGAACACCTGCATTATTACAAAGTAGAAGTAAAGTAAAGTAAAGTAAAGTAAACTTTATTTCCAAAAGACCACAAAACTACAAAGGTATAGGAAACGTCAGAAAAGAAAGCAAAATAAAATTTAATGGTAATAATAATAACACTAATCATAATATAATATCAGAATAAATAAACGACAAAATTAAAAAAGAAAAGTGATAGAAAAAAAATGATAACAATAGCAATAATAATAATATAAAAAAGTAAAAGTAGTAATACCGATAGTAAATTATTGTTGAGACAATAATGACATGGTACAGCGATCATAAAGATATTAGACCATGAAGCAAATGATTAGATTACTTTTATAACGATATCATAACAAAATAATGTAGTGGTAATAAAATATAATAATTAATAATAAAATAATGATAATGAGGATGATAATAAAACACCTAATGATATGAAAAAATGATAATAATGGTAATAATGGCAATAATGATAACAATAAAATAAAGCTATCATAGTCATACCGATAAATTATCGTACAGATAATAATGACAACAGTAACAGCGATCATAAAGACACTCTGAAGGAAATTAAATTACCCTTGGAACAGATTTTTAATAAAAAAAAAAGAAAATTAAATTAAATTAAAATTAAACATTACCACAAGATAAAATAGCAATATGGAGCTAGTTGTCAATATTTATATACTTAGTGACATTACAAGCGTTACACCTAGACTTTGTTCAACTTGGCTTTTTGGCAATGGGATAGTTTTACTTTATAAATGAAACGATAACATTTGTAAAAGAAATTATGAACGTGTAATACCAAAAAAAAAAATTAATAATATATTTGGCGACCTCATAGCTGTACATACTGCCGACTCCTATACACGTCTAGGCATTGACAAAATGAGATGGTCGATATCTGCTTGTGATACCTCGTTCTAAGCAACTTGAAATTCGTGGATTAACTGTGCCAGAGTCTATGGAGGATGGTGCAAAGTTGACATTCTCCTGCTCATGATATCCCACACATGTTCAATGGTGTTCAAATCCAGTAAAGGAATGGCCACGGCAAAACATTAACGCCTGCTTCTTAGAGAAAGTTCATACTTGGACGAGCAATATTGGAACGTGCGTTATTCTGCTGAAAAAAGGACCTGTGGACGACCATCTAGATGAGGTAGTAAAGTGGTTTGTAGCACATCATCAACATAATACGCGCAGCTGTCATACTTCCTCGAATAAAGAGAAATGGTGATCGGCTACCATAGGCAATAACCCCCAAACTATTACAGTAGGACCCCCATTATCCGGGATTCTAATTATCCGGGGTCGTAAGGGGGCACTTTTCTTTTTTTTTTTTCCTTTTTAAAATACAAAGCGATTTTTAATTTATTAAAATACATTATTGTAATTTTTAAAAAACTAATGCATTAGATTACAATTATTAACGATTATTAAATGTTTTTGAAAAATAAAATAACGAATGGAAAAACACGGCTCTGTTTTCAGAAGAAGGAGATGTTTCCATGCATGGGGAAACGTCTCAATTCAATTACTATTCTAGAAGTTGTGTACTGATATGATTTTATGAAATTTCTACTGGACTGTTTGCCTGCTGGAGGAAATTATTTGCTCAATTGTGCTTTAGTCTCCACTCGAATAAGACTAAAATGGCCAAAAAAAAACGCGTCGTTTTATCACTGGAGCAACAATTGAGTATTGTAAATCGGAAAGAGAAAGGTGCTTTCACCTTTCTTGTCGGCTGAATTCGGAATTTGCGAGCAAACAGTTCGTGGTATAGTAAAGAAGAAAAACGCGCTGAGGAAGTTCCTATTTCTGGACCAATAATGAGGAAAAAAGCGATGTGGTTTTATGAAAACTTAAAAATTGGGGAGCCATTCTCCGCTTCGCATGGATGGCTTCACAAATTCAAAAGAAGGCACGGTATCAGGGAGTTGGCCATTCAAGGTGAGAGTCTTAGTGGTGATAATGTTGCAGCCACATTGTTTATTGAACATTTCAACTGTTTGATCAAAAAATTTGATCTAACTCGCGATCAAATTTATAATGCAAATGAATCGGGATTGTTTTGGAAAATGCTTCCTTCAAAAGTTAGCAGCTCAGTCCGAAAAATACGCTCCTGGTCACAAATCTAGCAAAGAACGACTCACACTTATAACTTGTTCTAATGCTTCAGGAGAACACAAATTAAAATTAATTGTTTTAAGGGGAGCAAAAAAAACCACGATCGTTTGAAGGAATCGAAATTACAAGTCTTCCGTGTGATTATGAAAATGCTTCCTTCAAAAACGCAGCTCAGTCCGAAAAGTACGCTCCTGGTCACAAATCTAGCAAAGAACGACTCACACTTATAACTTGTTCTAATGCTTCAGGAAAACACAAATTAAAATTAATTGTTTTAAGGGGAGCAAAAAAAAACCACGATCGTTTAAAGGAATCGAAATTAGAAGTCTTCCGTGTGATTATTATAACCATCCAAAAGCTTGGATGAATCAAGCTATTTTTTCATCATGGTTTAAAGAAAAAAAATGTGCTTTCAGTGCGTTGATTTAAAAGAGAATGGTCTTCCTCTTAGAGCTGTTTTATTACTCGCAATGCTCCTATCCACCCGAGTCAATTTTGGCAACAGAAGACGCACAAATTTTTTTTCATTACGTCATATCCCTGATCCAGCCCATGGATCAAGGGGTGATATCCAGTTTGAAGAGAAGGTATAAAAAATATTCTTGAGATTTCTTCTTGAAGAATATAACAGCACCGACTCGATGAAAGAAATTGTAAAGAATTGAACGATAAAAGACGCAATTTATTCAGTGTGTAAAGCCTGGACAGATTTACCTTCTACAACATTAAAAAGTTAGTGGTCAAAAATATTAGACTAAGAATCCACGTTGATACAGATGATATGATAAATTGGCTGGAATGTGACATGAACGAAGAGGGATTCGAACAACTGACGGATACCGAAATAGTACATACATATGTATAAACATACATATGCACGCATATACATACTACTGTGTACTGATTGTATTTGAAAATCCAAAATGAAATAGAAAAATTAAATTAGCTAGCTCAACGGATAAAATTTTAATAGGCGCAAGAGAACAATTAATCTCAGAGTTACCCTCGCGAATTGAAACTTGTATCTAATCACAAAAAGTAAATTTTGAGTAAATGAAAACTGACTTTTTTAAATACCCCAAAAATTGAAAAGGTTTAATTTAAAATAAAAGGACAGTATTTTTAACTCAACGACGTTAATTAACAACCTAATTATTATAAAAAAGAAAAGACAAAAAACAAGTTAATTACAATTTGCAGGAAAAAAAAAACCGTGAACAGAAGGTTCTGGCCTAAATCATAAACTGCATTTGATTCTAAATTATAATAGGACAATGCTATTTCCTAAACAAAGCAAAAGTTTAATTTGCTCAGGAAGATAATCGTAATTCTTACAATTTTAAACCACGTGGTATCAAAGTAAAGCAAACTAAATTAAACGTGGACAATTACTAGTAATTAACAAAAGAAAAATCTAAACGCAAGCACAAAGCTTCTACTCACCCAAACCGAGGTGATAGATAATTAAAAACGAATCAGCAAACTAGAAAACGGAAAAATTAATTCTTTAAACTTATAATGAGAAAATTACAACTAAAATATATCTTCCTGCACACAAATAATAAATGATCTTATATCTATAATGTGTACACAACAATATAATAGCAATTATAAAGCAAATTCCTTGATGGACAAGAATAAAACAAAATAACGCGAATCAAATTACGATATCAATTGAATTAACAAAATGGCAGCAAAGATTCAAAAATACATGTACTTACGCTAGCGTCTACCAAGGAACTGTCTCTTAAAATCTCTACCGCTGCGTACAACGCAAACGCACAAATCAGTACGCCAACGGACAAAATCTCAAAACATAATAACATAAACTATACAAGCGAACGCTAGACATTTAAATGAATGAAATTAATTTAAAAAAACAACACACTTAAATTAAATAAATTATACAATCAACTCTTTACCTAAATCTTATATAAAAATAAAATCTACATCTGTGAAAATTCTCTCGAAACATTGACAAATGCTGAACGGAGTAAACATAACAACATCTGAATTTGCGAAAAACGGGGTGCCAGTCCACCGCAATACGTGTATTTTTGTATGTAAATAATGTAAATTAATGTACATAAAACGTTTATTCTTAATACAAAAATTTATTCATGATACCTTTTACACGGTTTCTCTTAATTAACCTTTTAACCCAGTACGTTTAGTTAATAAAATATTGTAGTCGATTATCCGGGGTTTTCGATTATCCGTGAACCCCCTCCCCGTCATTACCCCAGATAATGGAGGTCCTACTGTACTATTTCTGATCATGTAATAATATGCTGCAAATTCTGTTGAAAGAATCTTTTAATAGTTGTTATAACTTCGGAGATATTAATAAAAATTGAAAAACTGCTTAAACTTTGGAGGGAGATGGGACCCAAAATCGAGCGATTGGGCCGCGAAAAAACTTGGTACTTCTTGTTTTAATTAATTTAAATTTTCAGTCTGTGAAATTTCATCGAAATCGGAATTTGTCACCAGCCGGTGTTTCCTTGTGAGTATATTTTCTTCGTTTTCCACGCATTAGCTTGACTGTTGATTTCTTGAATTCATCAAGGAAAATACCTATATCGAAATTTAGGTTTACCGAGTGAGGTAAAGGTAATGCTAAGAGCATGCATGCCTTGATTTTCTGAGTGGGAACTTCATCGTGTCCATGTACCGTATATAAATCTAGTATTTGTCATCCTAATATCTGCGACGTGTATACCTTCAGTAATTTCGCCTACTACGAAAAGTGAAATCCCACGGCACAATCAGACGTTCTTTTCCGTTCTATCAACAACTTGGATACATTTTAATTTCCGCTACACGCCTCCTTTATCTGATCGAACAGTCAACCTCATCCGCGCTCGCTTCTACCGCGCATAAAATGCCGGAACTTCGACGGCGTTTACTGTAAATCAAGCGTCGAGACGGCCGCGCCACTGTCAATAAGTTCTGCCGCTTGAAAGATGCATACATTCGTTCGCCCGAAACTTTCCATAGCCTCTCCCTCGTCCTAGTGCAATATTCGCATTGTGTTACAGCGAAAACGAACGCGACAACCCAAAGCGGTTTACTACGCCTCGAAATGTTTTATGTTTGTGTTCAGACGCGGTACAGGGATAATCAAACACTTTTCCCCCAGTTGTTTCACAATAGACGGGTGGGTGGAAAATTCGCCTGTCGCAACGCCTTACCCGCCAACGCTACACCGCGTTCCACTCGTTCTCTGCGCTATTGCCGCCCGATATGCATTGAATATAAAAATTCGGGATTTATGGATAGTCCGTACGTGCACACCTAGTGGGAATATTGATTTAAAGGATATAGTGTAGCAGGATCGATGGTCCCGCGGGATTCCAGGAATTGCTTCGCGTTTTTCGACGCATTTGAATGTATAAAAACGCAAATGCGTTTCTGTTTGCTGGAAAAGGCTAAAGGTTACTGTTAATAATTCTGTGTTTTATTATTTAAGTAAAACTTCTGTTGAATTGAAAATGATTACGTTTGTAATGATTGATTAAATTTTTTATTAATAATTTTTTATTTAGTTTAGCTTATGTCGGAATAAAATGATCAATAATTATTTCAATAAAACCTTCTTGGAATTACTCCAACAAATCGTTATTCAAATAAGTTATGATTGGAAGGAATATATTGTCAAAGCTTCAATGGAACATATTCCTTCTCCATTAGCTTATTTAACAAATTTTTCTGTTGGAGAGGGAATTTTCCTTCTTGTCTTAAGACTGCGCGTATAATACCTTTTTCAAAAAGGGTGTATGTTATGATCTAGATAATTATCGTCCTATATCCATTTTATCAACTTTTTCTAAAATTATTGAAACAATAATGAATACTAAAATTTTTAATTATTTTTTAAAATTTAATTTATTATCGAAACATCAGCATGGTTTTGTTCCAAAACGGTCAGTTAACACAGCTTTATTTAATTTTGTTAACGAAATTCATAGATCTTTTGATAATAGAACACCTTGCATGGCTATGCTAATAGATTTATATAAAGCTTTCGATTGTGTTGATTATTCTATATTATTATATAAGCTGGAAAGGTACTGCATCTGCGGGTCAACCTTGAATTGGTTTAAGTCATATTTAACTGATCGACATCAAAAAGTTGTTTGTAATAATGTGCACTCGGATAGATGTAGGATTTCAACTGGAGTGCCTCAGGGATCTGTACTGGGACCTACCGTTTTTTTTTAATTTATATAAATGATATATGTTCACTGAATGTCAGTAATGTTATCACGATATATGCTGATGATATCAGCATACTTGTAACCTCCAATACCCTGGCTGAGCTATTTGTACAGGTAGATAGAGTTTTTTTACTTATTAAAACTTGGATGAACCTTAACAAATTAATAATTAATTCTGATAAAACTAACCTTATTTTATTTAATAGATGCAGATATAGAATCAACGGTCTAACCCTTGACAATAAGTACACTCCTTTCACTAACTCTGCGAGGGTTTTGGGAGTGCACATTGATGAAAAGGTTAATTGGATTAGCCATGTTGACACACTGTGTGGTGAACTGGCGCGCACCTGCTATGCTCTCTATAATCTCAGAATATGCTGCAGTTTTGAGATTTTGAAAAGTTTTTACTATGCCAACTTCTATTCTCGGATGACATATGGCATCATTTATTGGTGGGGATGCACTTCCGCCGCGAGAATATTTCTATTTCGAAAGCGAGCCCTTAGAACTTTATTAAGCCTTGACTCACGCGCCTCTTGTAGAAGTGCTTTTAAGGAACACAAGATCTTAACTTTTTACGATGTTTATATCTATGAAGTTTTGTGTTTTGTTCACAAGCATCGTGAGGAGTTCACCGACAGTGTGTTGCATAATTACAATATCCAGAATATTTAATTATTTGTTATCCACCAAGACATAGAACTAACAGTTTTCAAAGGAATTTAATATACATGGGATGTAAGCTATGTAATAAACTGCCTTGGAATATAAAAGCAGTTGATAACCTGAAAGGATTTCAAAAGCAAGTTAAATGCTAATTTTTGAATTTGAGCTGTTATTCAGTTGCCGATTTTCTTAATAATAATATTTAGTTTAATTTAAGTATTTCATTATTTTTGTTTGTATTCTGTTGACATATTTCATCATTGTCTTTTTTGTTTGGTATTGTTTGAAATAAATTTCTATCTATCTATCTATATGGACATATTATACTGCGTGTCTACACTTAAGTATGCACTAGTGATTGTAAATTTACCGATTTTTATTGCGCGTTATGTAATTTTTTTTTTTTTCATGTGTGACATTAATGAGTATTCCCCAAGAAAATGGGGTTGGAAGTTAGACTACAATAATACTTATTTTGCACAATCTTAAGGCATAATATTAGAATATTTGTATTTAATTATTTTAAACAGTTGTTAGAAGAAAAAAAATTATTTAAAGTTCAAATGAAATTTTACAATAATGTTGCATTAATGTCCTCTATTGTAACACAGTGTATCGGGCCCTAAAGCCACACGGTCAAAAATACTTAGTCGAAACTAATACATTATATTCGTATAAAAGGGGTTTTAGATAAGAAAATAAGGTGTTATTTACATAATTTATTATATTTTACAAAATAGTTGCCTATAATTAATATTAATGACTATTAATTGTAAGATTGAGCCTAAAATAAACTGACAGCGGTATCTTGTGTCCCTAAAAATAGTAAAATTAAAAAAACATCAACCATAATTGAAACAAAAAATTCAAAATGAAAAAATTCTAATTTTTAAGCAAATTTTGGCTGCCACTAGACATAAATACAAAAAAAATCTTTCACTAAACCTCTAACAAATATAATATCTGACTATTTGATGCATTCTGTTTCCTTCGGGGAGCTCCCGAAAGGGGTCTGAATTTAATATGAGTCTATTTATCAAAGCGGTATTAAGTTCCCGCGAAATTTTTTGAGTATGGTCTCGCCTATTGTCATCAGATTTTTATTATTTCTTTCCACATACTTTCCTACCTACTAGCAAATAGCGACACTTTTACATAAATTAAGAACACGTTTATCTTAAAAACTGAGGTCGATATTTTCTGCATCTTCGAAGTTTCATAACATGGCTGGAAGAATATATTCGTGTTTTTCTTTCATTCTTTCCTTTCACGGAATGAGCACTTCCATAAGTTACCGGAAAAAAAATTGTTATTGATAAATGATAAATCAACTGTGTGAAATTTCGTAGACGTGCTACGAGAAAGGGATGCCAGTATTGAAACCTCTCTAGGTATCGACAGGCGACACTTGGCGAAAAGAATTCATGAATTTTATGTAATACTACACTTAGATAATTATTTTAAATCTAGGCCAAACCTGTGAAATTAAGTGAGTAAAACTGTACGTGTAAGTGAAATTTGTTGAAAAGTTTGAATCCTCATATGATAATTAAACTTTGTAAGACTAAAATATTTTAACTAAAAGAATATTACTTACATTAAAATATATTAAATATTACAATTTATATCCTATCATCGGATTTACATGGCAAAAACACGCAAACAAATAAATAAATACGGAAAATTGTTATTGCAAAAGTGAGGCGCTCCCTAAAGGTTTACGGTAATCAATGCCGATGCACTCACTTCAAAGGACAAAATACCAGTGACAAACAATAACAGGGGTGGTTTATTTTATGTTTTCAGAGAGATTGTTTATTCCACTAAGTGAGCAAGTGGTTAGAACTGGGGATTTAGGGTATTGTATTTTTCGATTTATGACCTATAGAGGAACCAGTGTGTATTCTACTGACGAGTTTTTCGCTTTATTTGAGTGACGTTGGCTTACCTGCAAATGTATATGTATTTTTAATGTATCATTCTTTTAATGTGTTCAATTTTTTTCCTTCTTTTTTTATCTATTTTATAATTAGTTATGACGTATCCAATGTAATATTTTATATTGCCTAATGGATCTAATAAATACATACATACATACATATTCAAAATTGCTATTAATCTAAATAGGTGAAATATAGTTCTTATATATTATTCTGTTTAAATATTAAAAAATGAGACATTTACTTACTCTTTAAGAAAAACGATTTTAAACTTTTAGAAATCTTAAAAAACTCTAGAGCACAAATAATATATGCTGACTCAACTTTTTTCGAGAGATAAATAAAATCTATACAAAAACAACCATAAAATGCGAGAATTGAAATTGCACTTGTTGACAAAGGCAGGTAGGAAAAGTGGGGTGTTTTGCTTCCTACCGTCCTAGCAACAAATGAACATTAATCTCGCTTTTTTGCGTTGATTTTCGTTATCCATCTCGTTTGAGATATTCTTTCTTTGAATTTCTACACGACTCTTTCTCAATTTTTTGATTCCTTCTCTTTCTAACTAACTCGGTGGAATGGAAGTTCAACGTTTCTAATCAAAAAAAAAATTGTCAGTTTCTTTTCTATACTCTCTATTCTAGGGCATTACAGTGGCTCTCAATTTCAGGAAAGTTTAAATTAAAATTAAACAAAAAACATCTCCTATAACATTAATAATTGGATGTCACTTGCCTTTAGACCTTTAAATATCTATAAACACAATATTTCGTACATAAAAATTTCTGGTATGGATTTTTCATTTACCGAAGTATTAGTAAATTTTTGTAATTTACCGGTAAGTTTACCGTACCTTTTTTGGTCAATTTACCGGTTAACCGGTAAACCGGTATACAATCCTTGGTGTGCACTATTGATAATTTTGTTATCTTTGGAGGTACAGAACCGATCAAAGGGGCGAAGTAGTACTATTCTTTAAGGCGGTTACAATTGTGAAAACAGAAAAATAATTGAGCGTCGCGTTCTCTAGATATTCGTCCAAAATATATTTTTTTAAGTGGAACGCCCTGTATATTTTTTTGCGATTTAAAAGAAAATCGCAAACTGAACAAAAAGTCTTAGTACACTATTATAAAAAATAAGGTAGTTACTAAGAAATCTTTGCTTTGTTAGCATGAAATTGATATACCTATGGAAAACTAAAGCGCCACATTCATCAATTTAATAAACAAATAAAAATAAATACAAAAATAGTCAAGAAAATTACTCAAATTAAATATTCAAAGACACTTCCTCCCATTTCAATACATTTTATCAATCTTCTGTGAACATTACGAGTAGCTCCTAAAATGATCCTACCGTCGATGTCGTAAAAGATGTTGGAAATTCTTTCCTGAAGCTCGTCCACTGTTGCATATCTATGTTTGTATGCTTGATTTTTTTACTGCTCCCTACAAGAAGAAATCTAATGGCGTCGTGTCAGGTGACGCGCGGACCACTAAATAGGACCATTTGTGCCAATCCATCTATTTCGAAATAATCTTTCTAATAACTCACTTGTGTCACGGTGATTATGCACGGGCGCCCCATCTTGTTGAAAGTAAATAATCTGTCTGTCTACCAAATTTAATTCATGCATAAAATTTCTGTCAATAATGCCACATACCTTTCTCCTATTAAAGAACCCCGATAGAAAAATGGCCCAACAATTCGGGATCCGATTATACCATACCAAATATTTAAACTCAATCGTTGTTGTGTATCTGCGCATGACGATTTACCAAACCGTAATTAACACAACTGCCCTAGAAAAATGTTTTCTTTATATTGCTTCAAATTTGGATTAGTTTACAAATATTTTCGGAAAAGTTTTAAAAACCGAAGGTAGTATATTTTGTATTTATTTTGCTGACATGATCATATTTTGTAGAAGATAAAAACTAGTATTGCGTAGCCGTTAAAAATATTGATTAGAATCAGTCGTATCATTGGCGATGAAAATTCAATAGGTTCAAGCAAGGCGATCACCCAACTATGACGTACATTATTGGAGCAACTATGGAATATATTCACCTCATTTTCGACGTGCAATTACCGCCCGTTAATGGAAATCGTCAACGATGATGTCTTAATAAACTGCTGAATATGCCACAATGCTACCACTGTTGGTGGTTGAACGGTGAAATTTGAAATCGAGGCGCGCATAATAGACAGGAAATTAAAGAAAGAACGTATTGGACGTAAATTCAATTTATGGAACGGAGGATGGGGAAATCAAATCAATTCATAGTCGAAACGCAAAATGTGCTGAATATATAAAATATTTATAAACGGAATATAATGTTCCCATACCGACAGAAAGTTACATTTATGACGTTTCAATTTTATATATTTATCATAATATGCTTTATACTAGAACTTGCAAAAAGAAAAATGAAGCTATAAAGGTATTATCAGTATTTTTCCCACCTGACATGTAAGTTTCCGGAAACATGACAGCCTCTTGGTTTCTTTTATAAAAATCACTTTTTTACCCCTTAATCTAAACCAACAACAATTTGGTGAACATAACTCTAGTTATAGAAGATATACTGTGTGTATTAAACATGTATATCTGTTTTTCCATAGAACTTTCGATTAGCTTTCGATTAATAAATTTTCATAACCTAGTGACACTTTTTGTAATACTCAGAATGATTCGTAAAAATGTATTAGAGAATTAAAGTTGCAGACTTGGAACTGCTAAACTAAAGTATATAGAGTTCGTCGTAATAGAGAATGGTACATGTCGTCACCAAAAGCTGCGCGAAGCCTGACGTCAATTACACCCCGCTGCCTTCTGCCACTGCCTGTTACTTAGTAACGAGGCATCGGCTACCAATATTCATTCATTGCGCATGTGACGTCATGTCCCGTTCTCTACTGCGACGAACTCTACCTACCAGCACTTTCGACCTGCGATTGCCGTAATATGAAAAAGCAGAATGAAAATATGATTTCTATGAGTTAACAAAGTCGAGCATGTTATTCTACTTGTTATAACATTACCTAAACTCGATTTGTGTAGTGTAATTATTAGTAGTAGTTAATTGTAGTAGTTAATTGTTAGTTTTATATTAAGGATTTGTTGTGCGCGCACCACACGTATTGTTTATTATATTTTAGTTTAGTTTTATTTCTACGTTTACCTTCAACGTTTATTGAAGTGTCCCTTCATTTCATTTTACGACTCTTTGTCCAATTTTAACGTTACTCTGTCTTTTTACCATTACGTGTTCAGTTCCAAATTCATTGTATTACCTAAAAGCCTTTTGCTGTTTATATTAGTTAGATCGTATACAATTGTAACCACCTTACTTTGACATTCATCGCCAATTCTATACTCCAATACATATTTACTGTTTTATAACTTTAGCACCCTCCAATCGCATAATTCCGACTCTTAGTCTGTTTGTTTACCAAAACATGCAACAGCGAAGGACCACCCGTTGCGTTCGATTCTGGGAAATATTGCCGACCTAAACGTTATATAAGGATGCCCCTTCAGGGAAACAAGAGAGAATCATCCTGTTGTCCAAACACTCCGTGTATCTCCGCTGTTACATGTGTTAGACAAGTGATTTGCAAATTGTCCTAAGTAAAATTACTCTTTTCGAAACCGCGTATTGTATTTCTGTCTAATAAACGTAGTTTAGAACAAGTGAGTGTTTTATTTAAACCCGGACAAATCGGTTGTGGAGCAGAACCATAACATACTGGAAGATTATGTATCAAATATACAATTCGATATACCATCTCCAATCCATATGATATTGCTGTCTAAGGGCAATGAAAAACCTGGAACTGTTATTGGCCTCCTTTGTGATAACTAACACAAATAGTATGACTTATAGAGCTGTCAATAGAAATATAAGTAATCTTGATTTTTTCGATCTTCATTGCCGAATTAGTTTAGTTGCTTCATTCATTTGTCAGTTTTGAGCAACACTGTATGTCTCGATGTCATGTTTGCCAATATACCTAATAACTAAGGAATTTTAACTTGTTACTGATATTGATCAACGATTGCAATTTTAAAACTCGCTCATTTACTCGTTGCCTCGTGAGAGATCTTTACAGTTGATAAATTTTTAATATTAACTTTGGCCATTTTATTAGCTTTTAAGCCAAAGGATTTCCTAGGCCAAAAAGTAGATAGGAGTGCCTAGAAATATGGAATTTCAATCATGAATTTTAATAATATTTAAATTCAACTTAAACTTACATAGTATTCATTTAAATAAAGAAAAAACTACCAAGTGAACTTCAACATGAAATAAAACAATGTATTGAGTTCACCGAAGTGGTTCTTTTGCCCTAATTTGGATTTGTTAAGATAGTATAGATGTTAAGTACTAAGTACACTTGTTGACCCCTTCGTTGTGGAGCATTTGATGGATGTCAAGCACAGCCAAGTTTAACCGATCTTCCGAAAACAGTTTTCTTATACAATGATTTCCCAAGTCTCCATCACGGATTGTTGGTGACCATTTCATCTTATGGTGTATTCTTCGTACACATACAAATAACAACGTCTCTCGGACTCGAAGTTTATTTGAGCCTCCCTATCGCAACTGGATAGAAGAAATATCGGCTTTCTTTATCTGCTTTATTAAAAGGATATCCCGTAAGAAAATTGTAGAATTATTGTTAGTAATTCTTTGATATGTAATTAATTTTTACTTACTTTTAAGTTAACTTTGCATCCATTCACGAGCTCGTGCCTTTCATTAATTTTGGTTATATTATATTTTAGGTTCATTTAATTGTTATCCTTTTTAATTCAAAACTTAACTTTATTTTTGACATTTCACTCATTAATCACAGCTGTACGATAATTTTGATCATAACACCATAGGTGTTCTTTTACATAAGGTTCATAATTTATATTGGTTTTGTCTAAGACAATGTTGTTGTAACGAATCCACTTCTAGTCAGACCTGTCAGTTTAATATTTATTTATTTAAATTGGTTAATGTATTCAATTAATTGTAACTCATATTATTTGAAAACTTAACTCTATTTTTTTTTGCATTTCAATTATTTATTTATATATAAAGTTCACAATTTATACTAGTTTGTCTATTGCTAACATTATTGTAACGAGTCCACTTCTAGTCAGCCCCGTCAGTTTTGTCTTAATTTATCTAAATTTGTTAATATATTCTATCAATTGTTATTTTTTGTTTTGTTCTCCTGCATCCCCTCCCGTAGGTTTCCTAGGCGCGCAAACTATTTACTATTACTCACGACCCGAAAACGAGCAATTAACACAACAGTACAATTGTTTATATATTCTTAATTGTAAAGTGCTATTTGTTAATTTTATTCGTATGGTGCTTTCTCATTTGGAAAAGTGCGATATGCTGGAGGTGTAGATTTTGTGCCGGAATAGCTGTATAAGAGCTATTGAATACCATGCCGAACGTTACCCTTCATGGCAACAGCCGTATTTAAGTATTACCGAAAATTGTATCAGCAATTTACATGAAATGAAATACAATCAAAACCTCTTTCTATAAATCCCGAAAATCCCAAAATTAACCAATAACAGTCCCAAGTTTTTCGGGCTAGAAAACCGTCGCGATCCCGGGATTATTGTCACAATTTTTTTACAAAATCTTTTTTTTAATCAATAAATAATTTAACCCCCGTCAAATCTTACGAAATTTCACTTTTTGATAGACCTTGCCCCTACATCAAGACGCTCAAATGTGACAACACTAATGACTACATCTTAGCTAATTACAAAATCTTTAATTAATTTTTTTAAAAATTACAGGTGATCCATTAAAAAAAAAGATTATTTTGACAGTTATCTAGCAAATGCGCAAGTCAGTTGTTTTTTCTGTTGAATGTACTGCTGTGGTTTGGCGCCCCGGTTTTCGCAAGTTCAGATGTCGTCGTGTTTACTCCGATCAGCCTTGGTCAATGTTTCGAGCAAATTTTCACAGATATATATTTTATTTTGTATAAGATTTAGCTAATGAATTGTTTGTTTGATTTATTTATTTAAGTGTTCAGTTGTTTTAAATTAAATTCATTTATTTATTTGTCTAGCGCCCGCTAGTTTGATTCATTGTTTATTCTTTTGGATGTTGGTGTCTAGATTTTGTGCGTTGCGTTGCACGCAGCTGTTGTTGTTACAAAAACGTCTGGTGAATTGTATGAGCCAGTTCCTTGCTAGACGCTGGCGTAAGTACATGTGTTTTTTAATTCATTGCTGCCATTTTGTTTATTCTTATGATTTAAAGATTTGTTTCGCTTAAATTGAATTTTATTCTGTCCATCAATGAACTCGCGTAATAATAATTGTTATTATATTGTTGTGTACACATTTTAGATATAAGATCATTTATTATTTTTGTTCGGGAAGATATTTTAGTTTAAAGAGTTAATTTTTCGTTTTAATTTTGCTGATTTGTTTTTTATTATTAATCACCTCGGTTTGGGTGAATAGAAGCATTGTGCTTGTATTTAATTTTTTCTTTTGTAAATTTACTTGAATTGTCCACGTTTAATTTAGTTTGTTTTAATTTTGAAACCACGTGGGATTGATTTGATATAAAAAAGAATTATCTTCTTGAACAAATTTGTTTTTTTGCTTTGATATAGGATTTAGCATTGTCCTATTGTAATTTAGAATCTTGAGCAGTTTTTGATTTCCAGCAGAACCATCTGTTCAGGGTTTCCTTTTCTGCTAATTATAATTAACTTGTTTTTTTTGTCTTTAATAAAAATTTTAATTGTTATTTAACGTCATTCAAAATTCTGTTCTTTTATTTTTATTTAAACCTTTTCAATTTTTGGGGTATTCAAGAAAGTCAGATTTCTTTCACCCGCAAATTACTTTTCGTGTTTAGATTCAAGTTTTATTCGCGAAGGTAACTCTAAGAATAATTGTTCTTTTGCTCCCTTTTAATTTTATCCGTTGAGCTAGCTAATTTAATTTTTGTTTTTTTATATTCATTTTGCATTTTTCTACTACTAGTTTGCCAATTTAACCACCATCGTAGCATCAATATTAACGGAGATAGCAATATTGACCACTTAACTTGGACAGCCTGTATGCAAATATAGAAGGAACTGAATGAAGAAATATTCGCACAAGTACGATGGGCTTCAAAATGTGCAATATTTTCGTTGTGAAAATATACTTGCTTTTTTCTAGTTGAAGTTACCACTAAACTCTACTCTTTTTTAAAAAAATTGCCACAATCGCGTTTATTTAAACATTTAACTTAATTACAAATTTTATTTCATTTTTTTTCCCTCATGAAATAAAATATAACGCTGGTCTGTAAGTAAGCGAATACATAAATTAAATGTACACTTGGTTACTTTATTTCAGCAGCATAGTCCCATCTCCAATCTAACCAATTTAAAAGCCCTCTCCAAGTTCAGAACAGTATTCGCGTACATTAAAATAACAGGCTACACGCTACAGCTGAAATACCTTCGAAAATGAACGACTGTGTCCGCCTCCTGCTGTTACCCCATCATCCCTCGTACGTATGTACCTCTTCCTACTTCTACCATCGACTGGGAAAAGTATTTTTCTGAAAAATTGAAACGGCCACCGTGTATTTCCACTTCGTACGTCGGCCAACGACGCTACACGCTTCATTGTACAACCGTCGGCGAATTTCGGAATTCCATTCAATTTTTAATACCTCATTCGGCGAACGGCGGTAAATAATGTTCCGTACCGCCACCGTTCTCGACCATTGTTCCCATTGTTTTCGGACGCCAAGTCCGTCGTTCTTTGTCCGCGACGGCGTCTGATCCACCTGCATGTCGTATTTAGGTGTAGGAAGCTCAGACAATACCAGGCAGGCAGATTCCGGTACTACAGCTGTTCGATCCGGGAATGTAATTGAATATCTGAGTTATGACCGATGCCAATTACTGGCGAAATACGAGTTTAATTTCGAAGAGCAATGCGCAAAACGCCGGGGAAACTTACTCTGTCTTTGTCTCTAAATCAGACGGAGATTTAAATGAAATTTTGGGATACAAATGTCGGAGGTGTTTCTGTACTGATACATTGATTGCACATACACATTGCAGTTTATTTCTAATTATCGTGAAGTAATAGCAAACGCTATCTGCCTATCTATTAGAGACAAACGGCCGTTTGCACCGTCTGTGATTAACATTGTAATTAACTAATCAAAAATTAAATTTAATTACGAATTAAATAT
Source organism: Protaetia brevitarsis (assembly GCA_004143645.1). NCBI lineage: Eukaryota > Metazoa > Arthropoda > Insecta > Coleoptera > Scarabaeidae > Protaetia > Protaetia brevitarsis. Next base: position 1,811,266 of record RXPK01000311.1, on the reverse strand, counting down.
GAATAGGATTGCACCGCACAAATTTAATTAATGATTAGTTGGTTAAAAAGTTTGCGACAGAAATATTGGTTGGTAGTGCGTTAAGTTTAGTTTTTTAGTCAAAAATTGTATTTATATTAGGAACACTGTTCCATCAAAATTTCAATCTGAAAATTGTCGCTATGCGAATGCGCGATTTTAAGCGGCATTTGAAAGTTATTGAAATTTAAGCTGAAGAAAATTGCTACAAAATTAGATATTGAAATAAAAAAAGTTGAGTAGCTTTTATTAAAACGGAAATTATTATGTGAATGCAGGCTTTTTTTCATTATGGAATTCTTTTATTTGTTTGTTGTGCAAATGCTCTAATTTTTATACTTTATTTGACCTCTGCTATTACTTGTTAGAATTATTTTTATTATTGCCATCATTTCCTTATATATTTTGTTCCTCTTTTTATTAACGAATAAATGCTTAATTACATACACAATATTTCTTTTAAAAAAATCAAAGTGATAATGCATTTAGAGTAAATAAAATATATTTCGTTCATACAAAAGCCAAAGAAAACAAATACAAAAAAAAATGTTCAAAAGTTAATTTCTAGCAATGAATTATAATTATATAATTAATTTCATGAAGTTGTCCATTTAAAATTTTTTGATTTAATTTTTCTTTATTGATTTTCTCTTCACCCACATTTATGGCTATATTGTGCAATACTGAGGTACCAACAATTACTGCCATAAAGGTATCCTGCTTTAAGCGACAACCATATGCCAGTAATGGAAAACATTCTTCTTAGAAACATGCTTTCAACGACATTCCGTTTTGTAATATGGCTTTCATTATAACGATTTTAACAGTGGGATCAATATCAGTAAATATGTTTTTGAAGTATATCCACTGTCGCTTATGGAAAAGAATGGATCGTTAAAGTGTGTATTCTCTGGCCATCGTACTACGATATCCATTATTTTTAAATTAGCATCACATAAAAATTGTGAATTTATAGAAAGATATCCTTTCCTATTACGAAATACCTCCGGGTCATTCCCACCTGAAACCACGAGTAATCCTTAAATACATATATTGCTAGTTTTTTATTTCGGGAATTATTTTTTGATTTACTTTGAACTTTCTAAAACCCTGCCAAATATACACTTCTTGCACGCCGCTATTCCTTGTCCTCATCTTCAAAGTGAACACTTTAATTAGCTAGCTATTTCAATTCACAGTCACAGATATTTGTATTATAACCAAACCGCATAACATAACCTATAATCGTCTATAAACACGATGTAAATAAAGAAACTACGCTTGCGCCAACTTTAATTGTGAGATAATTCGTACCTTTGGTGCTGATTAAAGATAATCACCAAATAAGGATTTAATTATTAGTTAAGCATTCGGTGCAAGGGAAATTCATTATGATTAAATTTTAATTACAACTTAATTACGAGCGGTACAAACGATCGAAAGTGATTTAGATTGGATCTGATTCAAAATTTATATTCTCGGTCTGTTTGTGTGAGGCATTTGACTCATTGCCTTTGTAGTTAGTAAAAACCAAAACAAAAATTGAAAAATGTAGAATGTTGTGTATGTGTGTAGCTTATTCCAGGGAAGGAGATAAATTTGTAATGTGATTTTCCAGCAAAATTTACATTATTTCGTTGATTTGATTTATTCTGACTTCTAATCTTGTGTTTATGTCTGTAATTGTACGCTTTTCGTGACCTGCGCTGTACGCCAGATTGAAATGGTGCAGGTTTTATCTCGCTCAGCGTCGAATGATAGAATTGCAATATTTCTAAATTATTTTCAAAGTGTTATTATTTTTTAGTTGGGCTCCAATTATTTGAGTTCGGATTTGTAAATAATATCTGTTAATTACTTGAAATAAATAAAAAAAAATAGCATGAGAATCATTTATCGATTAATTTAACCGCTCTCGAGTCATGTGGTTCTACGAGGATTTTAAAAATGACCCGACTCTGTCTATAGAAAAACAAAAGAGATTGATTTCACCTTTACAAATATTTGTTATTTTAAAACAACGAAACATGAATGAATATAGTGAATGATTATTGAGCCGGCTGATGGTCTAGTAACTTGCACGCTTAGCTATCAGTCGCGGAGACCTTGGTTCGAGCCCCACGGACTACTCTCAGAGTGAGGTTTTCGTGGTTTTCCTCACTCTTTGGCGAAAGCTGTTGGGGATGTAAGGCGTGAATTATTAATTATTATTATTAATAACAAAAAATGAATGAATAGATGGAGCCTCTTTGGATATTACTATTAAATTGAATATTAAATTTAAAGTAAAAGGTAAATAAAAGTATAATTTCTGATTTTACAAACAATAAACAAATAGAAATAAGGCGATAACACTTGCGGTTTTGGCGGTCCCTTGGCTCTAGGTGTGGTCGTTCGGGTCTCGACAAAAGGTTCGCTTATTGATCGGCTCGAATTAGCTCGGTTGTCGTACTCTCTGGAGGCTACCTTTGGCCCTCTGCATCGGGAAACTCCCAGCATGCGGTAGCAGAATACTTCAGCCCACGGCTAATACGCAATCTAATAACTGATTACTGAATTCTTCACTTATGAGGTTTTATTCCTCGGCACAATATCTGGTTTACCTGTTCGGCAGCAACAAATGGCCAAGGTATTTTAGCAATAGCGGGGATAAATTAGCCCGCTTTGCTATTTACTTTTATCAACATGCAACTGTGTTGTGGCCGGTGCTTAATGGCGGACCTCACAATCGCCGCATTCAGACGAACTGCACGTCCGCTCTATTCGCACTGGCACTTTAAATAAACGAGTATTACAATTTAACAGTATATATTCCTATTGAAATAAATGTGTTGAATATAATTTAGTCATTTGAAACAGGTTTTAAAGCCTAATAAAGGAATTATTACATTATTATAAGTTGATGTGCGTACTCGGTTGTCTACTCTACAGGCAAATTTTGAATTCGTTCAAAATTACTATAAAAATAGACCATATTAGCAAGATGTGCTAATTATATATAGCCTTATATATAATGTAAACTTTATTTTATTTGTTAATTCAAGCTTACCTGGTATTTTTAATTTTTATTGTATTTTGCTCCGGGAGATTTGTCCATTTTTCGGGACGTTTATTCGGTAACAACTGTTGTATTCCCCCTGAAACTAGAGAGATAACGATATCTTAATGTCGGTTACTAGTTGTTCACTTGAATTCTATGTTGGTTTAACTGACAGCCAGAAGAATCGAAGAGAGATAAGTGTTACTTTTAGTTTAAATTTCTCATTCTTCCTGTGGCCACGAGAGACGGGGGTTATTCGTGAGCTCATATAACAATTTTTACGCTTCAGACTCAGAAACATCAAAATTCCACAAAGTGTTTACTTGAAAAGTATCGATCTATCACTAGAATAATATAAATCCATATCTTTACCTGAATAATCTTCGAAAGTTTCCTATGAAATTTCGTAAGAAAAACCCTGGATAGAATACCATTCCATGATATGACCGTTACTGGAGCTCGTCGAATCGAACGTCCAAATTGACCTAGAGAATTACCTGCCCACACCTATATTTTGACCTGTCCACATTTGCATCTAAGGTATTTCATCAAGTATATCCTACCTAAAAGAGAAAATAATTGATTAGTTTCAATTCAATTTTAACCAGTAAATTAGATTTTTGTAATTTATGTTCCCAATACGTTAATTTTGGAGTTAAATTTACATGAACCGCCATTAGTTTTAATATTTAAAGGTTGTCATAAAATTCACTAAGATGGTCTATAATTATATGGATTTTTACATATATCGATTACACGGTTAGTTGAATATTATAGTTTTCTTAAAAAATTAGTTTGGCCATTTACAGATAGATGACTCTGATTCAAATGAATATGGAACAGCTTACAACAGGTACACGATTTAATATATACCTGTTATCTCATACTTCTTCCGTTCTAATTGGCAAGTGCAATAAAACGTCTTTGGAAACTAGTAAGTATACTGATATCTTACCAGTAAAATACTACGTTATTTGTTTGGCAAATTGTCTGGTAACAGATATGTATGTAAAGAAACTGATACTGATTTAGATAGATGTGCACTGGTTACCATAAAACGGTATAATCCGTGCATATTAACACATACCATATCAATTTTAACCACCCATATAGATTCGAAGGCCAGTAATAGTTATTGGTAACAGGAATTAATAATAGTTATGGCCTGAGAACAAGAAGAGTTCGTAACTGCTACCATAAAATACTGATATTTACCACCTCTAGTTTGGATACGGATTTTGAGTTAAATAATTTGTTTTATATAGTATTTATGATTCCAACATACGTACCTGTGATCTAAGAGTCCCAAAAATTGATATAGCATTATTTGATAGTTAAATAAAGAGTTACTCTTGTATTGTTTTAAAACATTCTTTTTTTGTACATTTGCACAGTATTTCATTTAAATTAAGCACTTTAACTTTGAATATTGGAGTAGAGAATATTTGAGTAACATCCTCTCACAGCGTCTCAATCGTACTGAAGAATTAAAAGGAGGATATTAACCTATTCGTAATTCTTTTAATGTCAGCGCGGTCTCTAGACTGCTGCAGTCAGAAATTCTCACCCCGCATGCCATCTGGCATTTAAGAGGACAAACTTATGATTAAAAAGTAAAAAATATAGGTAGCACTAGGTTGTTTAAAATTGATTTAATTAAAACGTTATTATTTACAAAAATTATTTTTTTATCCGGGCTGTGTGCAACCTTGTAGCATTACAAATAAAATTTGGCGCCCAACGTGGGGGGTCTTGCATACTGTATAAACAAAAATCAACAATTCAAACAATCGCATACTCTGAAAGTCGAACAGACATGGACATTAGAAAGAGAACGAAATCAGAAGCAACCTCAAGACCATCAACAACCAGAAAAACTAGTGATCTGGAGGAAACTACAGGCAGAGAAAGAATAAGAGACGATATGACCATCTCTGATTTCTTTAGAATTATATCGATCGAAGGGAACAAAAAGAGAAAATGCGACAATTGAGGGTGGACATGATTGAACAGATAGAAAGATTGAGGGTATGTATGTATGTAAATAGAAGGGTGGTGTTACACTGCGACCTAAAAGATCTATTGTGTCCCCTATTCTTGCTGCTTTACAGCTGGCCTTCCAATCCTATTCCTTTCAGAAAGTGTAGGATGTCAGAGGGCCCCAATCTAGGTAAGTCTCCCTCTTCGATTTCACATGGTCCCAGGTGTAATGCCTTCGAGTTGCACAGTGCTACGCAGTTTGAGAGGAGGGGGATGGGTGTTTCATCCTGCTCCTAACAAAATCTGCATTCACTATCTTTTTCCAATCCAAGCTTACTCAGGTGTGTGTCTTTTAAGTCTACAATGGCCTGAAAGTATTCCTGTTAATATGCGAACATTGTTCTTACTCAGGTTGATACATTATCTAAACCTCTTCTGGTTATAAGTTCCCAGAAGAATTTTACTTTGCCTCATTCCCTGGAGATTTTTTCCAGTAACTGGATTTTCTCGGCTCCATTTCTATTTTTAGTTTCTTCAGTATTGTACTGCTACTTAACCCGCAAAAGGGTTCAGGCGCTACAAAAGGCATTCCAGCCCCTTTTTTGCGAGGTTATCCGTTATTTCGTTTCCTTCCACTCCTGTGTGACCCGGAACCCACAGGAGGGTTACTTTATTCCTTTTGCCTAGCTCATTTAATTTCCCTAGATTGAGGGTAAAAATGACAATAAAAAAGATAAGACATGTCGCAATAAGATATTAAAATAAAATAGGATTGGAATACGAATTTCGCTTTTAATTTTTCAATAAATAAGAAGTATGACAGCGAAAAACAGGACGAAATTAAAAAGGAAATGGTTGATCAAAGAGAAAATCTGGTTACAATGATAAACGACACAAGGGAAAGAATTGAAGGGGTAGAAACAAAATAGGTGAATAAAATCACTAAATTATTGTGTTTTTTTTTTCATTGAAAAAAAAGAAAAACAATTATACAAATAAAGAAATGATATGTTAATTGAAATTTTGAACATATTGAATTGATCTGAATGGATTTAATCATATTTTATTTTACTGAAGTAAGAAAATTTTAAAATTTTACATCCAGGGCATTTGGTCTGAAAAACAGAAGAATATCATTGCTATGTGTTTTTTGTAATAAAATAATGTAAATATTCACCTGGGTTTTCGCGTATGCATTGTTTTCTATCTTGTTGTATTGAAGAATAAAAACACAAAAATGGCGATTTCTTTCACACATTTATTTTAATTGTTGCGTACATCAACGTTTACACCTCTAGGTATACAATCATATACTCGCACCAGTTCAATAGGGTTGATTTTAATCAATATTGTACGACAATACAAACAAAGGCGAAATTACTTCCGATCAGCTGGCAACCAGCGGTACTAGTGACATCGTTTAGGATTTCAGAGCAGCGAAATGCAAAATCACTAATCGTTTAGTCAGTTAGATAAATTCATAAGCAAAGTGAGAAGTAATAAACGCAATCTAAACTGTTGATTGAACTTACGTCATCACACAATTAAGAAATAAAATACGTCTTATATTATAAAGATTCCAATAAACACTTAGCACTTAAAAAAAAACAAATGTAGGTGCTTTTTATTGCTTTTCCCACAACGATTAAACATTTATGAACAATCTTCCTGTTTTGATAAAAAAAAGCACCTACGGGTTTTCTAATTGAAAAATATTTCATTCCCAAAGCAGTAATAAAATATGTAATGCCCGTCATTCTCTTCCTGAATTTCTCTGTAAATCCGTCACAAAAAAGAATATAAAAGTAAGATTATCGAACTCTTTCAGAACAAGCACCAATACTAAGGGCACTTTGCCCCGAATCTTCTTTCATCCTTTGCGCCGTTCGTCATAATATGCTTCGGCATGCGAAAGTAATGGCGGAGATTTGGTACAAGTTGCCCTTCGGCAGTTTGCCAGCAGAAGGGACCCAGTAAACAAAAAGCTACGACGAATGAGATCCTAACAACGGGAATAGCTTATAGTTGACCGAGCAGAACTTATTGGGAGTTATTGATGCTCCGTATCGGTAAAATGTCAATAAAAAGGTTTACTTACCGACGGGACTCCATTGATATGTATTTAGGTAGACTGTGAAGCATGCGCGTGTATGTACATATATAGAATGTAGAAACATTGCCAAGTTTTATTGTTTTCCTTTCTATTGGAATTTTAATTTTAATTTCTTAATTGTCTTACTATTACTTTTGTCATGCATATTTGCGAGGTATTTACCACAAAGTTTCAGAACAACAAAGTTTCAAAATAACATACAACTAATACTACTAACAATAGAACTAATTCAGTCCATGGGGGAACCTTGATTCTTTCAACTGGTGAGGATTTTGCATCCGTCACTGTCCGAAAACAGTTTCGAATTTTCAGTAGTATACAATAGTTTACTTAATCAATATATCATCTGCATTTATAGAACACCTAATTCAGATGCTCAGTTATTTTCAGATAACCTGCTAAGTTTGCTCGAATCACTTTCTACTAAAAATAGGAAAATTTTATGTGGTGCTTTTAATATCGACTATGCTAGTAATTATGCTGCCCGCAGGTTTCTGCTCTCCGCGTTCGAAACTTTTGGCATTACTATGCACGTTGATTCTCCCATCAGAATCACAAAGACTACGGCCTCCATTCTTGACTATGTTGTGCCTGATCTCTCACCGTCCATTGTTGAGTCAAGAGTTTTTAATTCTGGATTCTCTTATCATGAGGCAATCATAACCCAGTTCTCCTTAAACACCAAGCGTGACTTCAGACCTCACAGACTGGGTAGAAATTTTTCGAATAGTAATTTCAAAACATTTAATAATTTGTGTCTGTCAACTAACTTGCTTGGTAAAATTGTTCGCGTGTTCAACAAAGCCTTTCCTCTGAGAACTATCAAAACCAAACTCCACAAACCCTGGACCACTAAAGGAATGCATAACTCGACGAAAAGTATGCGCTCTCTCCTTTACATCAAAAAGTTCACAAATGACCTTGCAACCTTGAATTTTGCAACACTTTTGCCAGCATAGACGCAGCTACGTGAAAATTCTCAAACTTGATAAAAAATTATATTATCAAAACCGGTCAATAAATGCAAATGACACTGCTCAAGAGACTTGGTCTATTGTTAATGATCTGAGAAATAAAACCCGCATCTCAGAACCAGTGTGCTCTGATCCAAATAAACTTAATCCTTACTTTGTAAATGCCAAAAACTTAATCTCAGATATACCTCCAAGTAGTGGGCCTCTCTCCTACCTTCCGGCTGCCAATTTGAACTCCTTCAGCTTCTGTTTAAGGTCCACTAATAATCTTGAACTACTGCAAATAATTAGGGAGATTAAGAGTAAATGAACGTGCAGCACTGATGGTCTTTCCATTACCATTTTTCGGAGCCTTCCGGATGATGCCATTAATTCCTTAGCCACTCTAATAAAGGACTCATTTGTGAGAGGTGTTTTTCCACAATGTCTTAAAACAGCTATTATCATCCCTCTTCATAAGGATGATAGTAATAATTATGGCCCAATTGCCCTACCCCCAGCTTTATCTAAAATTATTGAAAGATTAATAAAAAAAAACAGCTAATGGCTTTTCTTAAAAAAATCAAAATTATCACGCCTACACAGTTTGCCTTTTTGTTCAATTCGAGTACAGCTGACGCCTGTTCTCGGTCTTCAATGAAGTCTTTACTGATATTAATAACAAACACTTTATAGCAACTGTGTTCTATGACTTTTCTAAACCCTTTGACTGTGTCAGTCATGATATTCCAATAAAAAAAAAAATTTACTATGGGATTTGTGGTATTCCTCTGGAATGGTTCTAATTGTAGTTTCTCAATAGAAAACAGATCGTGAAAACAAATAGTTGTTCCTCATCGTGTATGGAAATTGACTCTAGCGTTCTCAAGGCTCAGTGCTTCGTCCAATACTTTTCCTTCCTTTTATCAATGACATCACCAATTTAAAGATCAGCAGGCAATTATGTCTCTTCGCAGACGACACTAGCACCACTTGGAGCAGCCCAAACTGAGTAGACCTACAATCGGTTATATCTAGGGACTTAGCCATCGTCAAAAAGTGGTGCAATTCCAACTGCCTATGCTATAACAAAGAAAAAACGGTGATTCTACCTTATAAAGCTGCACTGCTGCAACCGTGTGTTTTCGATTATGAAACTGTCAATATAATTTCATTAGATTCCTGGGTCTTATCGTTGATGACACTCTTCGATGGTCTCTCCATATCGACTCCCTCGCCAAAAAATTGTCTTCTGCGTGCTTTGCAAATAGATATGTGGCCAGGGAACTTAATCCTTTCTCTGCTCGAATCACTTACTTTGCTTTTTTTTTGAATTCCATCTTCGCTACGCTTTCCCCTTTTGGGATACTTGTAGTTTATACAATTTGAATACCATTTTTAAATTGCAAAAAATGGAATTTCGACTTCGAAGCAGAGATCACTGCCAACCTTACTTTTTAAACCATAAAATCCTAACTCTCTCTGCTCTATTCATTCTTGAATCCGCCTCATTAATTCGTAAACATCTTTCCAAACCACCCAAACGACATCACCATAGCTACTGCTGTGGCAACCCATTTACAGCGAGTGTATTTTGTGTTACATATTTGATTTGCTTAAAACTGCTGAATCATTGTATCGAGAATTTTTCATAATAATGGTTAATTTGTATAAGTTTTAGTTAAAGAGTTAATGGTATGATTTATTTAATTTAGTATTAAGTTTGTTTTTTAATTATTTCCTTTCATTTAAATGCCTAGTGTTCGCTAGTCTAACTTTTGCGGATTCTGTTTGATTTTGTCGGTAATTTGTGCGGCTGCGTTGTACGCAGCGGTAGAGATTGTATCAGGCAATTTCTTGGTAGACGCTGGCGTGAGTACATGTATTTTTAAATTCTTTGCAGCCATTTTGTATTACATTTTTATACCGTAATTTGATTCGCGTTATTTGTTTTATTCTTGTCCATCAAGGAATTCGCTTAATAATAATTGTTATTATATTGATGTGTGCACATTATAGATATAAGATCATTTATTATTTTTGTTCGTGAAGATATTTTAGTTTAAAGAGTTTTTAAATTTTGTTGATTCGTTTCTACTTTTCTATCACCTCGGTTTGGGTGAGTAGAAGCATTGTGCTTGCATTTTAGTTTTCCATTTTTGTAAATTTACTAGAAATTGTCCACGTTTAATTTTGTTCGTGTTAATTTGAAACCACGTGGATTGTATTGGTATAATTGGAATTATCTTCCTGAACAAATTTAATCTTTTGCTTTGATATAGGATTTAGCATTGTTCTAATTGTAATTTAGAATCACGTGTAGTTTTTAAATTTAAGCCAGAACCCTCAGTTCACGGTTTTTTTTTCTGCAAATTGTATAATTAATTTTTTTTTCTTTTTTTTTTTATAATAAATTTTGGATTGTTAATTAACGTCGTTGAGTTAAAAAGTGTTCAATTTTCGGGGTAATTAAGAAAGTCAGATTTCTTTCACCTACATTTTTCTTGTCGTGGTTTTTCGAGTTTTAATTCGCGAGGGTAACTCTGAGATTAATTGTTCTTTTGCGCCCTTTAAAATTTTATCCGTTGAGCTAGCATATAGGCTTTCACGGCCGGTGTAACTATAACTAACAGCTTCTTGCGGGTTTCGCCGTGTGTCAAAACTTTCGCTCGACGTTTCGCTGTTCATACTGACAGCTTCTTCAGGATAACTGAACTGGTTCAGTTAGTTCAAGTTCAGTTATCCTGAAGAAGCTGTCAGTATGAACAGCGAAACGTCGAGCGAAAGTTTTGACACACGGCGAAACCCGCAAGAAGCTGTTAGTTTTCTTTTTCATTTTTCAATTTAAATTCAGTCAGTTCACAGCACTACGTTACAAGACGCTTAGATCACGATTTTAACAGGGCTTGCTGATAGTCTGCAATCTGTATGTGGACTATGTTCAGGCCCAAGATGTAACAGGTATTAGCAATTTCTTCGCAATTTCAATAAAGGTGGATATTTTCCTAAGTAGAAGGTGGTCTGCAGTAATCTGATGGTTTAAATTCCAAAAAAGTATGTAGACACCGAGAGAAATGCGTGTAGCACGTGGTTAGAGAGAGTACTAAAAACAAACGCTGTGATATGAGAATTACCTACATGTAATTTGAGGATTGGCCAACAAATGGCGCTACTAATACTGCTAGAGAGAAAAATAAATCAAATATCACGAATAAATATCCTGGTTGAGAAATGAAACGTGTACAGTGTATTTGATGGCTGGACGATTACCTATATATGCTTCAGATACAACAACCCGTCATTCATCGAAATTAAAGCGGTCTTTCGTTCGCTAACTAAGGAATCTCTTTCGAGACGTCAACCAAAGTGTATTATGAAAGGTCATTAGCCTATCCCTCTATGCCTCATCCCCACAGCAATTCATCATTGCGCCCCTGGCCTTTAGTGTTTGCTGTCTGAGTGGTGTCGGTCGGCTCACGTCGTCGGCGTAAACTGTAAATGCGCATCGAATCTTTATTCCCGCTCGTATAGCCGAGCTTAAGCGCTCTCGTCGCTGACAATAAGTGCCCCGGCTTTTACGCCAGCAGCGTCGTCGAAGGTAAACGCGCTCATTTGTATTGTACCATATGCAATAGGTAGTACGTATGGGTACGCATACCGACATGCAATGAAGTGGCTTCATCGGATGTGACTGGGGGTCGACTAACGGCTCAAAACCCTAAAATTTCGCGGGCCGTCTGTTTACTGACAAGGCTTCGCACTTTGCGCAGCATAGTAATTCACCTGTGGCAACAGGGTCACGTCGTTAATAAAGAATTAGAGTTTTCCGAAGGTTGATGCGAACCGAAATTGATTTTCTAGACGTATTTGGTAGCCATTAGGAGCTATGAAACACGACGCCGGTGATTTGTGTATTTCACTAATGACTAAACACGGGGATTTTCATGCAGTTAACATTTACAAAGTGTACAACAAATACCTGAAAACGCACAATAGCACAATAAAAACTTGAAAACGCACAAAAGGTGTTATAAAGAAGAAGATCATAAATTCCTTATTAATTATTTGACAGTATGTTCATTGTAAACTCAATGTAGAGGGCGCCACAAACCTCAGTATCCAACCGGATCAAAGCGATATATTTTCCGCACAAGCGAAAAGCATGCTACTAATGGTCAGACACTCCAGAGCTAATCTTGCTTGGAATAACATACCAAAAGGTGGACGGATGTGAGAGTGCTGTATATTCCCAAATTGGGAAAATCGGAACCCACACCCTTCTTTTCGCAAAAATTAGCCTAAAGTTATTTCTTTTGAAAACACTAAAAAACACTAACTTCACTTGTTCCTAAAAAAATATGTCGTACGAGTCAAATAATTCTTCCCAATAGGTTTCTTCATAATAATAATAATAATAATAATATAACTTTATTATCCCAATAGGTCACAACCCAATACAGGACAAAAAATAAACAATAGTAATTTAATTGATAAATGAACAAGGAAGAGTGAAATAACATGTGAAGTTATATCTATTTAAATATGCAAAGATGAAATAATAAAAGTAATAATAAAGAAACCATAAGCTGACCCTGGCGCCAGAAAAAACTGAGGCAATAATTATTATCAAGGGTGGAAGGAAGAGAGATCACGTCACCTTTACCGTAGACGGTACGAGAATATCTCCTTCCAAAATCGTGATATATCATGGTGGCAGTTACGACCAGGGCGGAAGAGTGGTTGGCTTGCATCGGCAGAATCCTACCTAACATTGGGTACACTGTTGGAGCAGTACACAACATCTTACTATACAGAGCTGCCATATGGGTAGAAGTGCTTAAAATTCGCAAGTATGCGAACCTGTTGGCTAGGGCTCAGAGAAATATGCTGTTAAGAGTAGCGTCGGCCTATAGAACCGTATCTGCGCAGGTTCTACAAGTCATAACTGGAACGACGCCCGTGGATCTTATGGCAAAAGAGAGAGCGGACTGTTGTCTGGCGATAGCGAGATGACAGTGTGACGTGCATGTGATAACTTCTATAGGATGTGGCAGCAGCGATAAAATGATGAAAAGGAAAAGACCCAATGGACAAAGAGACTAATTAAGAACATTCGGACCTGGGCCGACTCCAAGCATCGCGAAGGGAGTTACTACTTGACGCAGGTGCTAACAGCACATGGCACGTTCAGATACTATGCAAAACGCTTTGGGAATGATGAGTCGGATAAATGTATGTATTGTGGCAAGTTGGATACTGCAGAGCACACCACTTTTGAGTGTCCCAGGTGGAATGAACCCAGGCGGAATATCAAAGCGGAGACCGGCGTACTAACTCCGGATAATATAGTGGCCATCATGATCTCGACTAAAGGTAAGTGGTGTATGATCCATGAGATGCTTAAAACGATTATGGAAAGCAAAGAGTGGGCGGAACGCGACAGGCAAAAGATGGTCAGAATGGCCGGAACGGACATAGACTAATGTTAACCTACCTGAGGACCTGATCATACAGTGCTGTCGTGATTTAGATATCCATCTGGATGATTCCGGGGAGCACTGAGAGTAGAGGTGGTTTTAGTGGGTATACCAGTCCTGCACACACCGACAGGGAGTCCCACCCTATCGCTCAGCGATCGATCCAAACTGACGATGTCCATAAAGGATTTCCACCTACCAAAAAAAAAAATAAAAGTAATAACAAAAATAATATGAAATGAAAAGTGAATACAATACGAACGAAAATACAAAACAGAAGGATAAGAAAATTAAGATTTATTTGCAATGGAGCATATAGATATTAGTGTTCCTCGCAAACAGTTGGTCCTAGCAGTCGATATACAATAATAGCACTGGTTTCTGGAGGAAATACGCGGAACAAGGAAGGAAGCGTTCGAGGAGGAAAGAACAATCTGTGTATTGTTTAGCACTTTATTTAAACAATTTAAACACAACGTATCTCGTCTCAAAGTTAATGAAGGCAGATTATGACGCGTAAAGAAGTCAGTAGAGGGCACACTTCTTGGAGGAGAGACACCATCCAGTTTCTAGGGTAAGAATTTTAAAAACTTGCGATATATACGACCCAGTTGTAGATATTCACTAGCATAGATAGGATACCATATTAATCAATTTTAGAAAGAACAAAGGAGTCATATAAATTTTTAATCGTGTGTATATTCTTAAAGATACGCATTATAAAACCCAAAAATTTCAAAGACTCGGAACACATCTTGATATGATCAGATATGATATTTAAGGAGAATGTGTATCGAACAATACACCCAAATCTGCAATAATTAATTTCGTTAAGAAAAATGCCATCGACATGATAAGAGTAAGTCAAAGATAAAGCTGTACGAGTGAAATATACTATGTAACATTTGTTAATACTAACATGTAGCTTATACCGATGACACTAAACTACCAACTTATCAAGGTTAGATGGGATAAGTGAGTCATTTTCTAACTCTAATGGCTGGAGGAACAAAACCAAAAGAACTTATTTTATGTAGTAGAATTTGATGGTCTATAAGTCTATAGTATCAAAGACTCGAGAGAGGCCATTGTAAATAACATTCAATTATCCACGTCTATCAAGAACCTCACCTATCTCTTGACAAATGCCAGCCAAATTAGTAATAGTGGAGCGACCCAGAATAAAGCCATGCTGATTAGAAGGCAAATATGCACCATATTGTTATAAATGGAAGTATAAAGATATTTTTCATAGATGTTCGCAAAGTTAGATGGTATAGAAATGGGTATATAATTTGAAAGAAGTGTTAAATACAGGACCAACTTTAATACGTTTCTACAGAGAAGGGAAAACACCAGATCGAATAGTCCAATTAATAATAATATTCATAGGATAAGCAAAAACAAAACGGCAATCGCGAATAAGCACGCGTCAACTGGGATGCAACTCATCACCGGTAGTTAACTTATTAGACTTGGCATTATTTGTACAAGCACCTCTTCAGTTGCCGGAAGAATATTCATTGGTAAGGTGCCTCCTTGGTGGTTCTGGGAATTCTGTGCCACATTAGGTGTGTATACTGCAGATAATGTATCGGCAAAAGCGTCAACCATATCACCGGGCTCACTGTACACGTTCCCCAGAGAATCACGCAATCTTCCAGGAATTCTCATTGATCGCTTCTTGGCATTAAGAAATTTCCACAGATTGGACGGGCACTCTTTGATGTTGCGTTCAATGTTTGTGACATAATCGTTAGAG
Organism: Protaetia brevitarsis; assembly: GCA_004143645.1. Classification (NCBI taxonomy): domain Eukaryota; kingdom Metazoa; phylum Arthropoda; class Insecta; order Coleoptera; family Scarabaeidae; genus Protaetia; species Protaetia brevitarsis. The sequence continues at coordinate 1,795,923 of RXPK01000311.1, read as the reverse complement.
CAGGCAGCAATCTGGATTTTACATAGTTTTCTTAATCGTTCACAAGTTCAGTATAGTAATATGTATTCTTAGTGCTTATCCATTTCCTATGACAATACTTTTTATCTCTCAAATTAGACTTAATAACTGAAGTAAACCAGGGAGGATAACGGGGATTTAGTTTGAAATTTTTGCGGTACAAATCGATTGACAAGATCGTATAGAACACCATAAAATTGAATGGGAGCAGTATCAACGCCATTAATGTGAGTAAGGAAGAACCAATCAACTGCCGATATAGAATTGTAGAATCCTAAAAAGTCAACTCGTTGGAAATTATACTGGATTCTGTTAGAACTTGGAAAAACAGTGAGTTCAGAAGAATACAAATAAGGAAACGTGCATTCAAGAGCTGAATGGAAAACATCTTGAATAACTAGGAGGACTGTCATAGTGAGAGACCACAAAGTCATGTTCCATATTAGAGATTATTAAATCCAGAGTTCTGTTATTGATATTAAAAGTGTTGTTATACTGACTGGCGGATGTTAATTCCAAGAACTTTTGAAATAAATCCATTTTAGGACATTTAGAGCTGTTAGAAGAGTATAAATTTGGCAGATTGAAGCCACTAGCAAAAATTTAGTTTTTACCAACTAAGTAAATTTCTATCACATCTAAAAATAATTCTAAATCATCAACGGAGATGTTCGGAGGAATATAGAAAAGAGCTAATAAAAATCATTAGTATTAACTTTATAATTACAGAAAATTAAATCCACAAGAGGTACTAGGTAATCAATATCAGAAGTAATGCTTATTACTACATACAAACTGTAAGCATTGCTTTATTAAATAGTTATCTTGCATTCCCATAATTTCATGCCACCAGTTGCCTATTCTACTGACTATTTTCGGCCAATAAAGTAGTTTTTTAAAGATTCCTAACTGCACCTTCTCCAACATTTCCACGTGTTAGCAGCCTCCATATTTCCAATGCATACAATAGAGTTTGAGCATACCATATTATTATTGAGGGGTCATAATTTTTGTTTTTTGCTTCCACAAAAGGGTTCTTATTTTAGCTGGAGTTATCGCAGTTTTCTGAACAAAATATTCGGAGGCTTTTTTAAAGATCCCATAGCTTGTAAAAGAAACACACAGATAGGGGTATATGCCTTAAAACGCCTGTCTATTGTGATAAATCCCTCTCCCTATATAATACTATCACAGTTTTATCGATATTAATAGTCAGTTAGTTGGTACCACAGTTTACTAGCAGTAGGGACAAGCTAGCAAAATCCGTTGTTTTTTTCTGATCCGTTTTCAATGACCTGGTGCCTAGCTGCTATCTTGTAAAGCTGCTGTTGGGAATTTTCGAACGTGTGGAGTAATTTGTATTTTAAAGGAAGTAGGAAAATACTTTAGAAAAATCCACAATTTTTTTTTATTTTATTTTATTAAATATTTTTTACAGCTTATACTAGTAAATACTAGTAAAATAATGTTTGATTAAGACGTATATTTGCAAGTGTTTTACAATAATGAGATCACATTCTTTCCTTTTGTGAAACTAAATCTTTATTTATATATTTTTAGCATAAAATATTATTCCAGGAATAAATATGTTGTGGTTTTTTCTCAAATAAATTAATGAAAATGCAACAACTTCGGTGGAAGAGTTTGATTGTACACTTCCGAATTTCTGACACAAACACACACCAACTTATAATTAACGTTCAAGAATTATGACTATATCGTTCTGTGTAATACAAAGGCTGTTCCTTTTTATTTGACTAATTCATTTCATAGTTTATCAACAATGATGTCCGAGGGTGCTCCATTGGATAGAGTTTCAGACGTAGACTAATTAATATCGAGTTGCCTATAATGTGAGTAAATGTGGTATGTGAGAAATAAAATGTATACTAGTATAATGCAGTTTAGACCAAAATAGCATTATTTCAAAATGTGAACATTCTAACGTACCGTTATCAAAAAAATAATTTCTGTATTTCTTTTAATTTAGTGATTTATTTTGAGGATAAATCCTCAGTTAATTTAATGAATTTTACGTTCGGTACAGCCGCATTTGTTTGTTAATTTGTTTTTTTTTCTCTCACCGCGCGGTGATTCCCCACGCGTCCGTATGTATGAATCTACGCAAGCCTAAATTTTCCACGCGCCGCACGCTGAATCTACGCACGCTTCAATCTCCACCGGCGCCGCTTGGCTATATAAACCGTTTTCCGCATTCGTAGCAGACCCTGACTGCCTATTCCTACGCTCCCAACTATAGATCGTAGCCGCCTTTCGGGAATGGCGCGACGTAATCTCCCCGTTTAATAGTAGCCGCTCTCGGTGGTGGCACGCCATACCTTCTATAATTTCCGTGTAAAGTTTCGTGAATCCGCGTCTCGAATCTGCCGACGTACTTTACCACGTATATTTTGATACGCCCTGTAGAATTCGTTCGTCTAAGTAGTAATTTTAAACCAGCCCATTAACGTTTTCATAATCCGAACAATTACGCTGCTCAGTAATTCTCGTTACGAACGTTAAAATTCTAACGCAAACCCCTGTATAAATTATTTTATGTTATTGTTTCCGACCGCCTAGCAAATTGCAAATTAAACCGTGTATTTGTTGTAAAATTAAATCATGCATTGTTATTATATGTCCGTCAAATTTACTTACCTGTATACATTTGTTTGTGCGTATCTTTTTTTTATCTTGCTGTTGCCTTGAGGAATAAAAACACTAAAACCAACAATTTGTTTCACTGGATCACATATTATTTATTGCGTACACCAAAGATTAGAACCCTGGACATTCACTCACACTCACAGCTACTTCTAGAGCGTTAATTTAATTCATTTAAATTATTGTACAACGTTTAGTAAGTACGCAATATAAACAACCATCTTCGCGGGAATTTACGATCGGATAAACTGACAGCCACTACTAGCTCCACCACGGAAGATTCCAGCACTACGCAAAAATCATTAAAGCATTAAGTTAGTGATAAATAGCGACATAGTTTAAAATGAGTATCTAACAAATAAGTTGATTCAGTGTGACCTAGGAACCTCTGCACAACGACAATAGTTCTTCTTATCCATGTATTTTCTTAACACTTATCCTGTTGTATATAATAGATTCATTCAGAAATCCAAAGAAACTACGACCATCGTTAACATCAAAATTTATCTTGCAAGAGCGAATGGCACAATATACCTATTGGCGTCTTCTTTCACGGTTATTTCATTTAAACCTAACAATATAATATATAACAAAGTATGTAAATGTTATGGCCACTAACCTTACTTTTTACACAATGCACCTTATCAAGGTTCATTAATTCTTTTTAAAACTGCAGGGGTAATTTTGTCACGTGCCGTTTTCAGAGTCAATTAATTTGCGTTATTTTAAGTTGAATTTATGAATTATAAATTATTAATTTGGCATTTTCAATTAATTGTCTCAGTAATTGTACATAGTGTAATTGAATTCCGTTTTTGTGACATGTTAGTTTGAGATCCTCCTCATCGCGCGCCGTCCGCGAAGCATCGTCCCCACGTGCTACAAGATCGGTTTACGCAGAATCCGAATCCCACTCACGACCGCGTAGCAGGGATAGTACGAGGGCTATAAAAGCCGCCGCGAAACACGCACTCGGCAGAGAGAGGAATCCGCTCTCTCTCTACTACGCTGAGTGTCGGCTGACAAGCTGATCTCGCGTAGTATCCGTCCGTTTCCCGGTATTACGTTGCGAGTGTCGTCCTTAAAGGGTGTACCTCACGTAATCACCGTCCGTTTCCGTAAATTACGTTCCAGCGCCGTTCTTCGGGGTGTGCCTCACGTAATATCCGTCTGTTTCCGTAAGTTACGTTCGAGCGCCGTTCTTCGGAGTGTGCTTCAGTAATCACCGTCCGTTTCCGTATATTAAGGACGACACTCGCAAGTCGTCCTTAAAGGGTGTGCCTCACGTAATATTCGTCCGTTTCCGTATGTTACATTGGACTGTCGGCTAATTGCTGATCTCATGTAATTTCCGTTCTTGTGTACACAATTCCTATGTTAATTTGTAACGCGAATTGTCACTTTTAATTACCGCTTTTCCGAATTAAAAGTCACTACACAAGTCACGCTAAGTTATTGCTGATTTACACGATCACACTAGTTATTCTCCGATAGTCGTAGACCGCGAGCTTACCGTTTTAATTATTTTGTAAGCGCGAACTTACTAGTTCGTTTCGCCATTTGTTATTTCCAAAGCGTTTAAATTCATCGGCGACAAATAGCTAATTTCATATTGTTATTTTCATGGCACGTATTTTGGATTATTATCATTGTTCAGCTTAATATTTACACGAGGGTACATACAGTTTTATTTGTATACTTATATGTAAATATAGAACTCATCTGTTTACATCTGTGTATCTTTTTTGTCCAACCACTTGTTTGCGAAATAAACATTATTGTATTTAAAGCACTTATTATTTCACTGTATCACCGAAAGTTGCGTATAAAGTAGGTAAGAACCCTGATTTCACTCCGACATTGTTCTACCTCATTAGGTTAATTTTAAATAATTATTTGTCACGTCAAAACATATACGCAACGAGGAATATCGAAAGCGCGACGCGCAGGACCGACTATCTGTTTAAGGGACTATCAGCGCTATTACTTCAGGTTTTCACCGCTCAGCGTCATCAACCGTGTTGTAGGCAACCACTTTAGCGCGCGTTCGAAGATTTGAGATAGAGAGAGAGACTTAGCTAATTAACGAACAGATAGTAGCATTAGCAAATCATTACCAGAGAAAGAAAGCGCGTGACAATTTAAAACTAATAAAATACGTAAAATAAAACAAGTAAATCATGTAGATTAAACGGATGAGTAAACTAGTAGATACCAATGTAAACAATAACAGACTGCCATACTGGGAGACTGTTGTTTGAAGTAAAATTAGGCTTAGAAATTGAGACCTGGATGATTGTCCTTACTGCTTATATTGTGATTTCAGTATGATCAATCACTACGATTAATATAAAGGTTGTGAAACAAGAAGAAAATTATTTTTATTATTCTTGTGATAATGAATTTATAGAATCAACATTAACTGCTTACTATAGTTTTACAATATAACTTATTGCAAACAATTGTATCCCCAAATAATAGCAAATTAATCGTTCATCTTTATCACTAGTGTTATTATAATTTAATACTACATATATCCATCTCAGCTTCTATTATGTCTGATGGGTAAACCGTGAAGATACTCTACATCTTTCGATACAATCTCGAATTATGTGTCTGACATAAAGCGGAGAAAATAAACAACAAAAAGAAAAAAGGTATATATGTATAACACAATACAGACACGATTTTTATCCTTATAATAGGAAAATAAGCTCCATGAGAATAGAAGCTTACGTGAATGCGTGGGCGCAACAAGTTGATCTTTTATATCTTTATTGTGATACTCTTGTTTGTTTTATTTATTTGTATTAGATGGATATACGTAATGGAAGATTTAGGTGTGTCGAAGAGCAATTTCTTAGTAAACAACAATAATTTAATTGAATTCTTATTTACCTACATTTTCAAAATATAAATAATTATGGGATGATTAAATTTTATCATAGATACTTATACCTTGTTACTTAATAAGATATTCATAGTTTCAGTAAGATTAGTGAAAGTGAATGGGAGAGAATAAGCTAAGTAAATTGAATATACAGAGTTTGTCTAATATAAAGAAATAAGTGTAAATACGCAAACTGATGTCATTAAAAGGAAGAATAAGGCATAGTCAGAGCTCTATTGAACGTTGTTGCAGCGAACTATATCCGTGTATTTTGTGTGTTTATTTTAACGCAACTTTTAGACGGTTAGACGGATGTGATAGCAGACAGGGGTTTGAAGCTATTGAAAGAGCATCCGTTGGTTTATGGATTTCACGGATTTGATTGCGCACCCGTTCATAACCTTTGATTGGAATAGTCATAAATCTCTTAACTGCAGAGTTAGTTGTTTTTTTTTATTTTATATTGGCATTCTTGGATACGGCTGGAGATTCTCGTATTTTGTAATTAACAATCATGTGAGAATCATCTGACTGTAGCGAATCACTTGCTGGTTTAGTTTTCGATATCAGTGGTTGTGATTGAATTTGCAAGGGATTTTTTTTTTTCGACTGAAACCTCAATTTTTATTGGAGAAATTTCAATTATAATGATACTAAAAAAAAAATAAGAAATAGTATTATACATTTGCAATCCGTTAAACGTAGATATTACTATTAACTCTTTACTTCTTATAAATATGATGAAACAAACTTGGAAAATCATTAATAATATATTGGGAAGGAATAATAATAATAAATTGCAAGAAAAATAAAGTCTTACCACGTTACCACCAGAAAAATGAAAACCGTTAAAAAGTTATGTGTTGAATTTTCGTTGCGAATTTTACAAATAAACATTTTGACATAGACATTTTAGCTGCTCTACGAACGTACCAATGATCTTTGCAAAATTACTGTTTCCAATTATTTCTTTATTAACCGATAACTGAACAAGAAGTAATACAATTACTTACTAAATTTAACATAAATAAAGGACCAGGAAATTATGGAATTTTTATAAACATCTTGTAAAACTATTTGTCCAATTATTGTAAATCGAACAATTTATTGATTGAAGAATGCGTAAAGTATACTAGAAGCTTTAAACTTCTTCATAAGAGAAAAAAGGAGAATGAAGTTACTATTTATCGATCAATTTAAATTTCACAATCCGCATTCAGTCCCATCAGAGAACCCGATTCTATGTAAGTGCTTTCTAAATTTACAGTGATCGGTAAAAAAAAAAGACAATCGCCTTGACATTTTTACGGTCAAGTTCTAGCAGTTGGTTCTGGCTTAACTAGATGAAATACACTCCTTCGCATGCATCAAACCAGGGGAGTTGTTCCGGTATTGGAGCACTTTCTCATTTACCTCAAATTACTATGCAGTACCCTTTTTGTGGCAAGGATGTCTGCTTCCTTATTTTCGAGAATGAGTAAGTCCCTATATACCCAGATTAGGGATAGATTATTAGCCATCCTGAAAGCTATGTTTAGAGCTTCAAATCAGCTTCGAGATGCATTTAGGCGCCTCTATTGTTGTCAGCACCGCCTAACTGTCGCTAAAAAACTTATTGATTTGTAAAAAAACTGATTAAACTGATTGAACTAAATTCTGACCTGAGGATGATCGGCTAGAGCGAAACCGGTCGTGCGATACATTAAAGAATTTTGTGAGGATCAAGACCGTGTTTTCTTATTTTTTCCTTTATTGATTTGTGCTTGTAGTTTTTATCCAAAATCTCTCTCGCAGACATCTCAAGGGCATAGATTTCAGTCTGAAAGATCGTTGCGTGTTGTCCATGGTAAATTTTCTGACTTTTGGACCGCGACAAAATATTCCGGTACCCACACCCACAATAAAAGTGTGTCTTTTTGACATCGACTAAAATCCACCCTAACTTCTTTATTATTCGTTTTAAGACAATAGCGTATTGAAACTTTTGCATCATAATTTAAGACACTGTAAGAATTCGAAATTTCATTTGGTATAATGTAAAGTATTTAAATTCATTTTATTATTAAGTTGTTGATAAGCAGTGTGGTATCTGCTGTAACAGCGTCTTCTCCGCAGGAAATAACAGTCTATTTTGTTTAAAGTTTCGCATATTCATAATATTACGATATTTATATTACGGTTATTTTTCACTTTGTCCATTGTAAGCAGTAAATGTTGACTAGCGGATTCCACGGTACGGTCCGAAAGGGCGTTTGAAGTTCAGAATAACAACGCAAACCCCCATTCTTGCGCCCTCTTGTAGAGAGAAGTGGAACTAGTAGCGGCAGCTCACAATAACGGCGGGAGAGAGTTTATAAAAACCCTTAAAATTGCTGTATTTAATTAATTAGTTCAATCATTTGTTAAAATTCTGTAATTTTTCCAGACTGAAAATTCAAAAACAGGAAGCAAAAGCTTTCCTCGCGAAGTGATTCTGTTTATGTGATAAAACCGTTCGAACAAATTCTTTTTGTGATTCGCTTGCGAAAGACTCAGATACCGTATCTCGTTCTCTCTCTCTCTCCCTTGATTTATAATTCAACGTTATCATAATGTTAAATTATTCTTTCGGTAAAACTTTTACACGACATTATTTTGGGTTTGTTATCTTGTTATTTTGTTATCTTGTTATCTTTTGTTTCATTTTCTTCAATATATTTTTTGTTAAAGTTACCATCTCTTTTATTTCACTAAATTTTAAATTCAATTTGCACCCTCAACAAATGTTTCGGAGAGGAAACGTTAAACAGAGAGACGACGATTTTGGAAAAATTTTGACACTCTTTAAGCAAAATATCCACCTTGTTCCGACTGATTGAGAAAGAACATCGTTGTGAAAATATCTTTAGCTACAAACGCTCAAACTAATCGCTACCAAACAAAAGGATTGTTTTCCAGCGGTCAGTTGTTGGTCAAAAAAGCAGGTTGGATTATTTATAAAACAAAGGTGGTTCCGTTGGCACCAGGGTAAAGCAGTTTCGGGCGTGTATTTAGACTGACCACCCCAAAATTAGCAGATAGATAACCCGCGTCCGTTACGGTATCATTAAAATGTTTTTAACAATATGGAAATGCGTTATGCAATTGTTTTTTCGTATATTGCATATTTATAAGCGTTACAAACACTAATACTTTGCTAATTTAACCTATTTTTTAGAATCAATAATAACAGAGATAGCAATTGTGCGCACTTAATTTGAATCAGCCTGTATATGTAATTTTTGCTGACAAAATTTCAATGTATGGCCAAATAACTAAATGTGTTACACGGACAAAAAATTGTTGTCAAAAAACCAACAAATGTAGAACAGTTAACTACAACTTGTGGTGGGAATACGGCTGGCTACAACTTATCTAAATTTCTATCACACGATTGTAGTTAACGGATTGTATTTCTATTGAATACAATATTGTTGTAAAAATTACTGAAAAATCTATTCCAAGCGTTGACACAATAGTGTGTATGTTTTAGTTACAGATATTGTACGAAAAATCACCTTATTAGGAAGTAAAATTTAATATAAATTTTCTTACTATTTACTACACTAGTGTGTGAAAACATACAACAGTATTGTTTCAGATAACACTACAATTTTGTAGTAAGGAGTACTAGGTGCTGTATCAATAATAACGCATTTAAATGCAAAATTTTATTCATATATGAATAAATAATATAATTAAAATATAACAGTGTGATAAACATGTGCCATGTAAATATATTTTTTATACATTATGCGAAAAAAAAACAAAAAACTTCAACACATCATTTAGCAATCAGTAAATCAGCAATAACTCGTGGTATGATGTGCAGGCGCATATAACATGATTCTGATTTGGTGACCTAAACTGTGTTTACTTATAGAGTTGAGAAGATACCTGTACAATTGAAAAGTATCCTTGAACTTGCCCTCGATTAGTTTTCGAACACCCAACAAGAGAAGCTCCTTAATGTCATCTGAAGTTAAATTCTTGAAGCATTCTTCATTTACTTCGTTATCTAAAACAAAAATGAGTTAAAATTAGATAACACGAATGTGTTCTATATCATAAGCAATTGGAAATAGCGTAGACATACTCTTAGTTATTCTTAAGAAGCATTTTTAGTAAAATTTGAACCATCACCCACCCTAAGTTACACACCCAGCAAGATACAGCCACTAGTAGAAATATTTACTTATTGTTGGATTAAATTAAATTTATATCGTTTTCAGATAAGACAAATACGTTTACATATATTGCCGATATATGTGCCTGCTTACGCCATGCTATAATATTAAACTTTCAATTTGTCTTACCTTTAAACTTAAAACTACCTTAGAACTACATCCAGTAGTTTTTCCAGGTTCCACTGTTGCACTTTGATTACAACAAACTCCTCCATCGCTCCGAAATTAGCTATATCTAATAGGTGCACAAATCACGTCAGCAGCTGAAAATGCTCAAATGGCCGTGTAAGCTATGATATAAACTGACTATCCGTTGAAAATTTGATGGCGCTGTACTCGAAAAACGCCCTCTGACGACTGCAGATATCTCATAGTTAGTTTTTACCGCTTTGCCATTGATGGATTTGAATTGGACCACTTATTTAGAAACAAAAATGTTAAAAAAATAGGAAGTTTTGTGTCAAAAATTGCCACAATCTTGTCGTGTACGTTTCGACACAGACATTGTTGAAAAATATGTCACAGTTGCGTGAACTTATACAACAAAAGTTTAACCATAATTTTAAAGTATTATTTGCGAAAACAACATGTAATAATTAACACAAATCGGTGATAAGGTTACATAATTATGGTAATTACTGCCACAATGTTTTCTCTACAATATTGTTGTATATTTTTCCAAGAGATTTTTTTTCCGTGTAGGTTAAGGCGAATCTGGACGTCCAAGTGTGCGACAGAGATAAATATATCGGCAAAGTATTCCGCGCTTTTTGGGAAAACGGTACGACCGATTTTGAAATTTTAAACTGTATTTATCTTAAAATAATGTTTGAATTTGCGCCAACGTTTTATTTTTTTATTTTCTATGTATTTAAATTTTAAATGTTGTAAGTTTTTATTAAAAAACAATTTCTAAAATCGGCTCAACGGCGCATGTGAAGACCAATGTTTTAATGACAAAACTTTTTTATTTTTGAATTTGGACTAATAATAACGCCCGAAACAGAAATATTCGTTTTCTTTTTCCATTAAAATGCCGACAGGCCGCCGGCTTCTATCGTAACCTAACGCACAGACGGTGTTTGTTTTGAGAACGTATCTACGTACAGATGGTCTGCTATGGCATCACGTAAGGCATAAATATAAGGATATTCAATTCTGCTTTCAGTTCTGTCTTTTTCTGTATTTTACACAACCCAACCTACTTCCTACCTATGTTTTAAATAAGTGGGAAATTCTTAAAATGTGTAAAATGTTAATAATAGATAATGTATCTACTTTTATTAACGAGTCATAATTATAAATACTAAACCACTTCAATAATTTCCTTGATGCCAATGGTATTACGAAACAGAACATCAATAAAATGCAAATAAAAAATGCATACAGCCATTTTTTGACTGGGTAAAATGTACTATAAATTACAATTTCTTTTATACTGCTTAGATTACATACCTTGTATCATAGTCATTTGTATTGACCGCCCTAGAATTATTTTTGGATTTTGGCGCACTGAAATACGCAATGACAAAGTAATAAAATGTCTAGGTAAGTAGATATGGAACTTACATTTTGTACAATAGAATATTAAATCTTAGAAGAAGTCTTTTTTCTTTTCGCGCTGATACGAAGATGCTTTCGCCTTTTGACGAGTATTTTTTAACCTTTTTTTAGATAATGCGGTTTGCTACTTGTAAGAAAGTAAATATTCTTCATACAATAACTACAGGGCTAAGTCAGTTCCAGAGAAAAAACTTTAGAGGTACTTGACTACAGGTGTGCGATGTCTGTGTATGTGTGTTGATTGAGGTTTGTGTGTTTGTGACAGTGTGTGGCACCCTGACTCATTTATCACAAGTTACCGTATAGGAAGTTGTTTTGTAAAATCATAGATACAGATATAGAATAATACTCAATGAGACGTAGCGAATACTCTAGACAATCTTAGCAATTGATTTTGGGCACATGTAATATAGAAGGCAAACAACTCATACCATTCAAAAAGACAAGAGGTATCTTTCTTTTCGATCTGACTATCGCTTGAGGTTTATTCCTGCAATCACGTGTTCTACAAATGCTCTTCACATTTGTGCATACCTCGAGATAATTCAGTTTTCGGAAAACAGCAGTTACTCAATTTACAAAATAAGTCACTGATTCTACTGATTCATAGTACGGATTATATCAGTGCTATAATTATGTATTTCTGAATTAATAGTATTTTTTGTAGCCTAGTAAATCAAATAAAATTACTGATAGTATCTTATTAATTTGCATTTTAATTTTGATTTTTCTAAAGAAACCATATGAAATAGTGTTACCCTATACATTCAAGTTCATATGACAAACTAACTAATGTTTTGAAAAGATCTGATTACTCGAACCGGTATCATTTCTGTAGGCACTCATTCGACGAGTGTGCTACCGTTCTAGTTATGGTTGTCCCGGCGGACGAGTTCAAAGAAAAAACGCATTTTCCTCTTTCGGCCGCTATTGCTATCAATAAGAAATGAAAAAAAATGTTTTAGTATAGTAAGGACCGCTGAACCGTCGCCCTTGACACTTTTTTATTTTTCCTTTTTGGAAGCCAAATAAAACAAACAAAAATTAAAAAAGAAAATTTAAAAAAATAAAACGTTGGCGCAATTTTAAATACTGTTTTCAAAACAATCTCTTATCAAATTTAAAATATTTTGATTGGTACGTCTAAAAACAGCGGAAAAAGATCCGCGCCATCTCCTGGAAGAGAATCTCATTAAAAGGCCGTCCAGATTCGCCTTAAACAAACTCGCTTTAAACGCTTATGACACAATATATTTTATTGCTACAACAAATCTTTCTCTGGAGTAAATGCATATACAGGTACATGGGATAAACTACGAAGCAAGAACAACACGTCATTACCTCCACTGCACATGATCGTACTTCCATAATGACTAAATGAATAACTCCTTCATTACATCAATATCCAAAGACGACAATTACACTCGTCTGAATTAATTTCCGCTTCCACCACTTCCTTATCGCAATCTCCACCGTTAACCGTCTCCTTCGTTAATTTCAACCCCTCTCCCCCATTAAAATATTTGCCGAACGACGCCAGAGACAGAAGACGCGAAATAACAAGCGTCGGCAGGTATTACCGTAATCTTAACGACTGTCTGTTGTGCGACTTGTTAGCTGATAGATATAGAGACAGTCGGAGGGCGGGACGCGCGACAGAACTCCGACAAGTACATATTTGCTTTACAATAAATCTGAGTCAACAAAATCTGATACCCCGGCCCCATTATTTCTGGTTATCTGCATGGGAGTCGACCCATTACGAAAGAGCGAGCGCGATTAGGGGTGGATTTCACTTAGTCTGCATTTCCGACTGTCACACAGTCGACCCCCGGTGGCTTTCGTCCTGTGTGCGAGTGGGTGCGTGTGTAATCTGAACGTTCGGCGGGCGACTCGTCAGCAGAAACTCATTCCGACGCCGACGCCGACGCGACCGTGCACACACCACGCGACTGGTATAATTAAAGGTGGTGATCGTGATACTGACTTGCTTGCTTGATATCTGGGAGTAATTTAACTCACGCTGTGTAATGTAACAACGTACGGCTGTTTAAATTATAGCAAGAGAGCTATCTCGCTATATTCATTTTAGAGTTCGTTCTATGTTGAAATTAATTTGGGGTCGGGCGAAATAGGAGAAAAAAATTGGGTAGTTTCGCTTTCTGTATTCACCATTAAAAACTTCTAATTAGTCATTTCTACAGTGGGCTCGAATAAAACTCTCCTGGTCTTACCCTACACCGAGAAAATGGATTTACTCAAACAATTTTTGCACTTCGATTTACTCAAAACAACCCGAATGTTTAAAACAATCGTCCAGTGAATGAATAATTACGGACTACTTGCACTTTGAGTGCCACATTTTACCACAATTTTAACAAATATTGTAATAGAATCAATATTATTACATTCTCAATTATTCAGGATATTCCACGTAACTGGTTCATTAAAAGTGTATGATGTTCTATTATTTGCTTATATTTGAGATTTTAGTACCATTATCTGTTCAATTGAAACTATATATGTGGAATACTTTAACCAAAATATTACGTCCGGTTGACCGGAAATGGATGTCAACTTTGTTGTTTTAAATAGAATGATATAATTTTTTATTCATTTTTGAATTGTGCGACCATAAATAAGTCAGTACTCATTAGTTATTCCTATAGCTACATGTTGCCGTTTTTGAGTTATTTAAGTTTTTCTTTTTTTTTAGTCATAATCATTGCATCATTGACAAATTAATATCTTGGTTAATACTTCAAGTACAGACTCCAAATTTGCTATGTTATGAATGTAGATATAACTCTAAGAAACGGTACGCACACTTTACATTCTAACATACAGAGTGTTCAAAACTGAGGAACAAGTGACATATGTTCAAATGCAGAAAACTCAATCTTTTTAAATAGAATACCTGTACTTTAATTCGAAATTAGGAAATAAATATCACCCCCTATCACTTTATATTAGCATTCTCTATATATATCTTTAATAGATTTTGAGATATGAGCGACTATTTGTTAGACAGACTAACTAATCTGTAATGTTTGTAGCTGGCTCTGAATGGAATTAATGTCAAATTCATTGACTAACCATAAGTGTTTATGTATGTCATCGTAATTACACTTTTGCACAACGCAATATTAATAGAAATGACTATTCCATCAGCGACATTCTTGTATGGTTATTCAAAGAATAGTACATGAATTTGACATTAAACCCATTCAGAGCCAACTACAAACATTTAAAGATAAGTTTAGTTAGTCTGTCTAACAAATAGTCGCTCTTATCTCAAAATCTATTAAAGATAGGTATAGGGAATGCTGATATAAAGTGATAGGGGATGATATTTGCTTCCTAATTTCGAATTAAAAAGCAGGCTGTTCTGTTTAAAAAAATGAGTTTTCTGCATTTGAAAATATATCACTTTGTTCTTCAGTTTTGAACACCCTGTATGTTAGAATGTAAAGTGTGTATACCGTTTCTTAGGGTTATATCTACATTCATAACATAGCAAATTTCAAGTCTCTACTTACAGTATTCACCGAGATATGAATTTCTCAATAATGCAACGATTATGACTAAAAAAAAGAGAAAAACTTAAATAACTCAAAAACGGCAACATGTAGCTATAGGTATAGCTAATGAAAACTGACGTATTTATGGTCGTAAAATCCAAAAATGAACAAAAAATTAGATCATTCTATTTAAAATAACAACGTTGATGTCCATTTCCGGTCAACCAGAAGTGATATTTTACATTTATAGTTCCAATCCAACAGATAATGGTGCAAAAATCTCAAATATAAGTAAGTAATAGAACATCATAAACTTTTAATGAACCACTTTCGTGGAATACCTGTATTACAAATAAGCTAAGCTCACCCAAAGAGTGATTTTTTTTGTTCCAACTTGTAACGTTTCACGTTGACATAAAATAAATTGTTCAAATTGTCAATCACCTTTAAAATTATAATTAGAAATTTAAATGTAATTTTTATGAGTTTAGTTTAATTAAGGGGACATTCATTAATTTATCATTTGTATATCGTTTTGGGACAAATTTATTTGTATTTGCTTTCTGAACACGTCTGTTTATAATATCAATGTTTTTCTGCTTCCTTTTTTTTGGTATATAAGCGCAACTTTCTGTGTCTGTAATCCCTGTTTTGACTGACAGCACCGATGTACAGACATCTGTACCAACTCTGCTGTTCTTGTCGATTTCACTCGTGGAAAAACTGCCTGGAAATTAACAAGGATTCGTAACCTGCAAATTTTGCATACTTATTTCCACTAGAAGTGAAGTTTGTAGGCAAAAGAATTATACCAATCCTCACTAACGGCACACCGACAGATTAATTTGTTTGTGGTAGTTCAGTTGCCACCATTTTAATAAGTGTTTCCACACACGCTTTATATCTTGACATTGAATAATATAATAAGAGCGATTCTGCAGTATTGTGTGTCAGGTTTGCGGTCAAACCTGACACACAATACTGCAGAATCTCTCTTATTATATTATTCAGAGCAAAAGCTAAGGCAATCCAGAAAGATCTGATTCACTGCTGTTCTCATCTTGAAATAGACACGGGACTTATTTCTTGCATGAGAAATCTAGGCAACTATACGTGGAGCCCGAAAATATGGTGGCTACTTTCACGATTACTGCATTGTTTATTTCCATGTAATTTTCTGTATATATTGTAACGCTACAGAGTAGCATACAGCCCGGTATAAAAAAAATTAATTTGAAAAATGATACTTTAATTAAATTAGTAAAAATCAAAATTTTAACATCCCAGTGTCATCTATAATCATCAGTTTTAAGTCATAAGTATGTTCTCTCACATGCCAGATGGCATGCAGGGCGAGAATTTCCGATTGAAACATACTGGCATCAAAAAAATAACGAATAGCCCCCATGATACAAGAAAATAAGGTATGCTCATCTGAAAACCAAAACTCGTCTTTTTCGCGCATGACCCTCAGATACGTCATCACTGGGCTGTCGCCATTGTTGTTGATGTATTTAGCAAATTACTATATTTATTTTAACAAGTTTCAGTTTATTTTTAAATCGATTAGAACACTTTATTTAGTTTTTATTTAATGTTTTGTGTCAGCCTCTGCTTGTACTAGTTTCGATTTACGAGTATAGTTATATGTTATAAGTTCGTTTTAGATTTTGTGTGGATAAACTGTTTATAAACGTTGTAGTGGAAATTCTAGAGTCGATTTCATTCGTTTGAGGGAGTAGAATAAAAATAATTGATAATGAAGTTGTAAAAAATAAAAATAAAACACTACACTCACAATTATTAATTAATTCTTTCTTTTTTTATCTGCATTTTTTTTTATTCCAACACTGTCTGCATTAATGTTTGTATCAGACGAATAGATATTTCATTTGCCATTAAAAAAAATATGAACCACTTACAATTAATGAAATTTTGGTACGTGTAAGTGTAAGTACAAACAAGTATTAAGGTAAGAGCTAAAGAAGTGTAGAAGATGTTCAGTTAAAGTAAAGGTTGTAATTATTATTAATGCTTTATTTGCTTCATTGCACTAAAATAAGCAAACATGAAATGTTATACTAAAGGCAAAAAATACTTTACATTAACAGAATCACTCATCACAAAGCAATAACGCGTTTGCATTCAATTGAAAATTACATTTAAAAATGTGAATTATCTAAAATTGGGTTTCAATGCAAATTTGATTGAAGAAAATGGCAAAAAAAACAGTTTTATTGATTTTAATAGGATAGATTTAAAAAAAAAATAGGAGTTAATTTTCTTTACATTGGTGATATCTATTAAATTATTGGATTGGTAGTACTGTTTGGCCCTCAAATACGTTACACCTAGATGCGCAAGAGCATACCTTATTTTCTTGTATCATGGTTACCCCCTTATTTTACTTCAGTACGTGGGGAGATGTTATAGGACACCGTCGCCAAAATGTCCTCTCCTTCAATTTGCATGTGTACAATGGGCAGTTTTCAAGATATACGCACGAGACTCTCGTACATCAATTGTGATCAATTTTGTATCATAAAGAAAACATTTAAGTGTGAATAAAACTGGTTATATTTTATAACAGAGTTCGAAATGTGAAACCTTGTACAAGCAGCATAAAAATAAGGATATTCTTATTTCGGGTAGGTTACGCGAATTCACTTATTCAATAACAATAACGTTTTGTTAGTAATTCCACTTTTTGCAATATAAATTCATTATAGAGAACGTGAATACGTTTAAAATTAAATTTCTAAATTGCCGCGTTTTCTGAACGTTCAAACTGAGTTATTCTATGCTGAAGAGACGGGTGAATCAGCATGGCCAACACCTTGATGGTAAAATTACTGGATATTGGTCCGTGCTGTAAATACATATCAAATATTAACATAGAAAAGCACCAACTTATACAAATTTTACCCAAGTGACTGCAAACTGTTCAGCGATGACACAAAATTCCTAACCCCAAAATTCGCTGAACGTACAAAAAGGAAATTTCTTATAAGTATATTTAAATTTAGACTAGGATTAAAACAATACGTTTATTTTTAGGTAGATTTGGACGAGGAATACCTTCTAGAGGGATGAATTCACCGGACATCAAAATGGGCAGGTGTGATCGGGCATCTGATGGGGGCCCTGATACATCGTACTTCTAAACACGGAAGATGGTTCGCGACAGGAATATTTCTCAAGAAAATCGTCGTTAGAGAAAAATTACCCAAAGATTGTAGGTATAATTTCTATAAAATTAACGCGATAACTTTGTTTAACCGTTAACAATCATTTTTAGGTTGGAACTTGGAACAAAATTGGATTTTAACAAAATAACCGTTAAATTTTACGAAATAAATTGAGACATGTTGCCTCGGACGAAGATTGGCTAGTGAATCCTTCGAACTGAAAAATTCTAACAGACTATAGCGATTGTCTTTCAACAAGGGCAACAAACTGTCTCAGAGACCGTTAATTTCACATTTAAAATAAAGTAAAGGTAAGTATGTTTAAGCACTTAGCTATTGATACAGCATTTATTTCATCTATTTTGCTTGTCAAATTATTACTAGCAAGATAACCTTTTTCACTGCTTGTGAATACGTGCAATACATTCATCTTACGAATTTTATTTTGCAACGTCATCTGAGTTTCAACGAATTAGTTTCGCTAGGATAGAAAATTGCACAAGTTACTATTTCATTTATTGTTACACGGAAGAATTAAACAAATGTTATTTCAAAATATTCAGATTCAATTCTACAATATCCGTTGAGGTAAATATTGCCTGGAAAATAGAAACACTGTTACAAACCCTTATATAAAAATTATTTATTAAAAAGAGTCGCAAAATCTAGTTAATGAACAATAAAATATAATAAATGAACAAAACGCAACCAGCAAATGAACAATATCTTATTTCTTACAAAACCCTATTTTATGAATACAAAGACTAAATTTCGTAGAGAATTTAAAGATTGAGATTCAGGATTTTTTTTTGCCAAGTTTGAATTACTAAGCAGAGTTTTGGCTCTGCACTTACATACAGTACATGTGTTTGATTTACGTTTTCTAGTACAATAACATCGAGTATATCCCAGTCCTCCCATTAAACTCTGTGTTATTTTGCAATATAGTTGTTTTTAAAACTCCCTTCTCTATACCAACTTTCCCAGAACAATACCTGCAACATTCTTTAAATCGCAACGACTACATCGGGGGTTTTTATTCTTACAATGTATGATTGATGAAAATTTCGGGTCAGATAATTTTAATATTTTAGAATCTTATATCTTTAAATTGTCATATGCGTAGTTTTGTTTAATTGCCTGCTCCCGATTCTCAGCAATAATGTTGATACTAGTGCTGCGGAAATCGACAGAAATCAAAAACCGGTTAACCGATTTTTCCAAAAACCGGTTTAAAAGTTATAACGTGTTGTTACACGGAAAAATTGATTTCAATATATATTTTGAGTTAGTAATTTATTTTATCATAAATTGTAGTTTATTTAATCAATTTTTCCTGATACGCTCGTTACGCCCGCATTTATTTCGTTAATTTGTTTTTGCCGGCAAGCGTCTTAGTTTGAATTCTTAGAGTACCGCGTCCCCTCCACGCGGCGCTCATTGAATCTACGCACGCTTGAATCCCCGCCAGCGCCGCTTGCCTATATAAACCGTGCATCTACCGAGATCAAAGCAGACTCCGCCGATTCCCGAATCTCTCCTTGGCCATAATACATTGTCGTCCCACGGGATGATGCGATTACAGCCGTTTACCGATCCTGTAGGACTATATTCTGTTGTCGTCCCTCGGGGTGATGCGTTTACAGTTTATTTTCCGTTCTCGCGAGGTTGTAGAATGTTGTCGTCCCGCGAGATGATGCGGTTATAGCCGCCTACCGATCCTGTCGGACTATATTCTGTTGTCGTCCCTCGGGGTGATACGTTTATAGTTCTTCCGCCGCACGAATTAACTGATTACGCGGCGAGATTGTTACTTTTATTGTTTTTTTCACGCTCAGATTTTCTATGCCGCCCCCCCCTGTGTATCGTTAATACGAGAATTATCGTAGACCAATTTCTTCCGTAAATTATTGATATTTCATTTGCAACGATTAATCCAATGAGCGTCACAAAGTAAACGAAAACCCCGATATATATATTTGTACATTTATTTCCCGTGCCTTCTCGGCAAATTAACCGAAAACTCCGTTAAATAAAACGAGTATTTCACGATAATTGATTGCTATATATATATTTATATTTGTTGTTTGTTAATGTCAAATATTGTTTGTGATTTTGCTTACCTGTATTTACACTTATACACTTATACACTTTTTTGTCGTGTTGTTGATCTGGGGAATAAAACTACGAAAATTAAATATTTGTTTCACTAAAATATATTATATTTGTTGCGTACTTGAAGTAGGAACCCTGGGTAATCACTCGCGCACTGTAGTTACTTTACTAGAGTTGATTTTAATAATTGTACGACGTGTTAGTACGCTACATAAACAAACGCCTTCGCGCGCAATTTACGATCGCACAGCTGACAGCGATCTTCGCCAGCGCCACTACGTGAGAAGCAAGAATTATGAGGACTCTGTTACAGGGGTCATTCATAAAGTTCATGAGCGAAAGGTAAGCGCGCGATAGATTATCTTTTAACGAAAGCTAAAGATAAATCAAAATTAAAGAGGCCATCACACACCGAAAGAAACGTCGTTACAAGGTAATGACATATTTTTTTTTAAAAAAAAGAATGATGTTTAATTATAACTAGCAGAAATAATAATTATTTTTAATGGATGGCTCTTTCTTAAACAAAGGAACTAAATGGACAAGTAATTAGTTTTATTGATTGTTTTTGTTTTTCATTTTAAACTTCCAATATTATTAATTAATTGTGTTTTTCATTGTTCTTAATGATTTCAAATTTAATATTGTGGTCCGAAGAAGACCGATGTATCGGTCGAAACACCACTGATTGTGAGTGAATTATAGAGTTATAAGAGTAAGAATAAATTATGTGCTCAAGATTGCTGGTGTTTTTTTTCTATCTAAAGGATAATTACGAACGTATTAATTTTTAGTCTTTTAGGTAGTCCCCAAAAGAAAGAAATTACGGAAAACGTATTACATCAAACAAGTATTTTTTATGGCTTTGACTTTTAATTATTATTAATTAAATGTAATAGTTTTTTTGTAGTTTATGGTAATAAACAACTACCATAACCTGCCAAATATCGGTAATATAGTTTCTGTTAATATAAACGAATGACATAAGATTACTTTCTATTTTCAAAAAAAAAACTATTATTTGTTTTGTATTTTTTGATCTGGTACTGATGTACGCTTACTAATTTGCGGCTGTATTTAATTATATCGCGTTTATATATTAAGCTCATTTGAAAATTAATAGAAAGTTGGATTTATTTAAAAATAATTACCTATCTACAATATCTTGCAGAGGCGTCACAAATGTTTGGTATGAATTGAAAGGGATTTGCGTAAAGGTTAATTTAACATAAGCAAAGATATAAGCTGCTACTTCAGAAAATCAAGTTACCTTTGGGCTGAAGTTAAGCAAATGTTCAGGACTATGGCGGATACCTCTATATAATTATATTGCTTTTAATTTCACTGTAGTATCAAGCTAAGTATATATGTATGTGATATTTAAAACATGAATATCTAAAACAAATGCATATATAAACTACGTCGCCTTTACCGAAAGCTCTCAGAAGAGCCGTTTTCTTACAAATGCGTAAATAACACCATTGTTATTACAGATCGACATATAGTTACTTATATAAAATGATATCTTTCTGCGTAGAATTTAAAAATGGAATAATATATAGGGTGTTCCATTTAAAATAACGGAGTAAGTTTGCGTTTTCCTACTTTTAGAACACGCTGTACAGTCAAAAATTTTTTAGGTTATGCAGCATTGAATTCTGTAAAACTTTTGTGTAAAACATTTTTTCCTAAAATCAAAAATAGAAGTATAATCAAAGACCCAGTCTTAGATAGATAGTCTTAGATGGGACACCCGTGCTATTGTATATAAAAGTGTACTTTCTTAGACAAAAGAGTTTCTATATTCTTAGTACATTTTTCTTTCATTTCTTTCATTTTAGAGACAATTCCCCCTAATCAGAACGTAATACTAAACACAGCACGTGAATTTTACTAACTGCTCTCAATAATGACCGCATTACTAGTGTCGTTATGCATGATGGCGGCTGAAACTTAAAATAGTACTTCTAACCAAATAATTTCGAGTTTAGACAATGTGATTAGGCCATTTTAGATAAGAGCCAGCCAGGGTAGTAACATATACATCTCATTTAGGCTATCCTGTACACAAGATTTTTCGATTTTTTTGGAATATAGCTTGACCCTTTCCATTACCTCCGTCATGTTCATATCTATTTTTTTATCCATTAAAAAACACTTACATTATACACCAAGGTATATCTAACTACAACCCCCTCAGGTATATTCTCGGAATAACGTTGTAATAAACTACATCATAACATCTGCCGCCACCCACCGCCTGCATATCTACTCATTGTCGGCGAGTTAGGCGCCTGGACGAGCCGCAAAGCCATCAGTCATACTCGTCGGCTGTGATGGATCGGGTCGAGAATCGTAATTAATAGTCATTCATTTATAATCGGAGCTAATTGATTGATGCTGGAGCAACGGAGCGTCCGCTATCCCTCACACAGTAGGGACAAAGAGAATATGAGCCGAACATCAACAACTAGTTATGCCGCTACATCGCGCGTTTGTTAATATCTTATACATAAAGCAAGGATTTCATCCCAGGATTCGTAGATCGGGCTGTCCATATCTTATTTAAATGGTCGAACAGCGCTGATTGAAGGATTGATCTCGTAGACATATTGACCAATAAGCTTCGTGAAGTGATATTGTGATCTGCTATGATAACAATAAGTTAAATATAGTTAGTAGAATAGTGTAAAGACGATATTTATGTCTATGTAATTTAATCAATATGAAGAAAACTCTTGCACAGAAAAATTTTCAGAAAAAGTTTAGCTAACTTATATAGGTGAGTGGAGCATAGGAAGGTGGAGTAATAGTGCGATCGGAGCAACAGCACGATGTGTAGTTTCTGCAAAAGTCTGATAAATGGCATCGCCAGCGCTAAATTAAATTATGGATCTTACAGTCGTTTCATTAATTTTGCCAGAAAGATCGACGCAAAAGTTGTAACGACGTTCTTTATTTGCTCGGGTATGGAGTATGACTTTGCGTGTGTACTTGCTTTAAAGATTTTACGGACTTACTTTTGAAATACGCTTATCACTTGTCCCTTCGCTTAAAGACTTTATGAGTGATCCTCGTAACTGATAGAGCGTAGTGCTGGAATCTTCCGTGGCGGAGCTAGCAGCGGCGGTCAGTTTGTCCGATCGTAAATACCCGCGAAGATGTTTGTTTATATTGCGTACTTGCAAACGTCGTACAAAAATTTAAATGAATTAAATTAACCCTCTTGAAGTAGCTCTGAGTGTGAGTTAATGTCCAGGATTCTAATCTTTGGTGTACGCAATAAATAATGTGTTCAAGTGAAACAAATCGTTGATTTTCGTGTTTTTATTCCTCAAGACAACGGCAAGACAAAAAAAAGATTCGCATACACAAATATATACAGGTAAGCAAATTTGACATACATACAATAATAACGTACAGTGACTTAACTTTATACGGCTTATTTACAATTTCTTGACGGTCGGAAACAATAACATGTAAAAGAGTATATCTACAGGGGTTTACGTTAGTATTTTAACGTTCGCTATGAGAATTACTAGGCAGCGTAATTAATCGGTTTTTTGAATATTAACGAGGCGGTTGAAATTACTTTGCCGGGCAATTTACACAGAGTGTATCAAAATACGCGTACTGACGTAATTCGGTTGATTCGAGACGCGGATTCACGAACCCTTCGAAATACGGCGAGATTACGTCGCGCCACGCTCGAAAGGCGGCAACGATCTGTAATCATGCGAGCGGGGCGGAAGATTACGTCGCGCCACACTCGAAAGGCGGCAACGATCTATAATCGTATGAGCGGGGCGGATGATTACGTCGCGCCACACTCGAAAGGCGGCAACGATCTGTAATCGTATGAGCGGGGCGGAAGATTACGTCGCGCCACACTCGAAAGGCGGCAACGATCTGTAATCGTATGAGCGGGGCGGAAGATTACGTCGCGCCACACTCGAAAGGCGGCAACGATCTATAATCTGCGGAAAGCGGAGAACTATGTCGCGCCACGCTCGAAAGGCGGCAACGATCGTAGCTGGGAGCGGCGAGCTATGTCGCGCCACGCTCGAAAGGCGGCAACGATCGATAGCTGGGAGCGGAGGAGTAGGCAGTCAGGATCTGCCACGAATGCGGAAAATGCACGGCTTAAATAGCCCCGCGGTGCCGGTGGGGATTTGAAGCGTGCGTAGATTCAACGTGCAGCGCGTGGGGACGCGACACACTGAGAACAGAAATTAAGAACTAGCGCGCGGCGGTAAAAAAACAAATTAACGAATGCATGCGGTCGTGCCGAAAGTAAAATTAAGAAAAATTCATTAAATGAACGGAAGATTTATGCCAAAATAAATCATTAAATTAAAACAAATACTGAAATGAATTTTTCGTTGTAACGACACGTTACAAAGTGCGCATGTGGATGTAAAACAATTGTGAATCTTTGTTTATGCCAAATAGAAAAGATAAAATACGTATTGTTTCTTACTTCGTACATTTGTATTTTGCAAATTCTCTGTAAGAATATACAGGGTATATAAGAGTGGTAACGCCGTGGTCTCTGGTGGTCAAATGGTAAGAATTTTTGAAATATTGTATATTAGTATATATGTAAGTGGATTAAATCTACAATTTAAAAATAATATGCAATATACAGGGTATCCCAAAACTTAGCAGTACATCAAAGTTATGTTTTTCTTAATAGAACGCCCTGTATTTTATGTCATTTTTGAAGTTTACACTAAAAACTAGAACAATTTTATTTGTTGACTTAGGTACTTGAACATCCTGTAGACTACTGGACAACGTTGAATGTCGCATTCAATCAGCCAAAGCATCTGCTATTTACGGTTTTCATTTCACCTCTCTAAATTTACTCATTTTCGAGATAGGTACTTGACTTTTTTTGGAAGATTGCAATTTTAAACAAATTGAAATATCTCATAAATTATAAAAATTAGGTATAATGAACCTTAAATAAAATTGTTCTAGTTTTTAGTGTACACTTAAAAAATGCCACAAAATACAGGGCGTTCCATTAAGAAAAACATCAAAAAACAAAACAACAACAAGGAAACACAAGTAAGAGAGGAAAAAAGAGGTAAGAAAACAAAAAAAAATAGCTATAGAGAGGACGTTGTAGAAGATGATAATATTTACCTAATATATATTGTGAACCGTTTGAGCAGGGTCGAGCTGGTGAGGAATAAGTGTGTTGTTTGTAAGAAGTGGTTACACATAAAATGTGCTAAAGGAAATGCCCTACGTATGTTTGATTCTTGCTAACTTTTTGTTTAAGAAAGAAGTTCATAATTTTCTTCAAAGTTAGAAGTTGTTTAATTTGTGTTTTTATAAATCATAAGACCAAGAAGATAATATGCCTAAGATTTTATTTAAGAAATAAGATTTTTATTTTATGTAAAGTTACAAATAACCAAATTTTTGTATTGATGAGGCAAAAGACTGCTTTATAATCCATTGTAAACATTATAATATTGTGTTTTTATCTAAATTAAGCAAATACACTTTGATTGTTCTGAATAAAAAGTTTTAGATTTCGGTTGCTTTCATCGACAGAACGAAATGTGTCATTGTTATGATAAAATATTATTTATAATCGTTGATTAAGCAATAACAAAATTCATTAATGAAGTAAATTCGTTTTCATTATTATAACAAATCATTTTACCTTAGTCCATAGACACTATTTGTTATGGGAACCATATTTTCATACATTCAATAAATATTTTTGTAATAATATGAATATGAACGAATATAGATACCCTCTCCGTTATTTTAATGGTTTGCAGTTTATTGCAAGAACGAAGAGGTAATACCTTGATAAATAGTGTATGTCATATTAGCTAACGCATTTTATTAAATATATGTATAAAAGAAGACAACGAATAGAAATCATAGAAGTGCAGTCATTTACATTTACATTTTTAATGAAAACGTTCATTATACCAATAAAGTATCGAAAAAAAGAAGTATTTGTCTTGTACAGTAATATTTTAAATACACGTGTTGAATCACGTGCCTCTGGAAAAAATACTATAATGCGAACAAACAATATTCATTGAGTGAATTTTCACCGACGGAATGTAACGTGTCATTGTTATGGTTAAATATGACTTACAAATGTTTAATTAACTAATGAAAATATTCATTAGTGAAGTAAATTACCTTTCATTATTATAACAAATCATTACAGATTAGTCGATGGATAATATTTGTTATGTTAACTAAGTTTTCACACCTTCAATAAATAATTTTGAATTTTTTAATATGAACGAAAATATATATTGTTGCAATTTTCATAAAATTATTCACGATATGAATGCAATAAAATGTTAAATAATACTTTCTTTCTTAGTACAATGTTTGTAATTATTGCAAGAACGAACAGATAGCATAGCTTAATGAAAAGTGTGCGGCAGTGATTGAATTGACTGAGTGAGAGTTTGGCGTGTGGCCCTTAGATAGCGTGCATCTAAACTCGTGATCTTCTAGGAGGAAATCGAGAATAACACAGAGACATGACACTGAAGAATGTGGATTTGCTCTTGGAGGAGTGCTATAGACGCTTGGTAGGCAAAAACTCACATTTCTATTCTCTTTTCTGCATGCATGGTGATTCCTCTACAAAGGACCATGAAAAATAAAATGCCATGGTGGCATTTTGCGGTTCCTTGTTTAGACATTTTCTTTTGATGTTTTTTGGTAATCATCATTGCTTAATATCAATCGTGTTATTTTTAATATTGCTACAATTCAATGAAATAGACCTGCAACGTTTACTCTCCAATGAATTGAGTGAATGCAACGCGATTATTGAATCAATGAATTAAGTTCATTATTTTAATTAGAAGTTTAATCTAGTACAATAACTAAAATTTATTTAGGATTATGAATAACACACATTAACTCAACCATTTGCGATTAGCAAATCAACAAATACTGTTCATTGCATTTATGCCTTTCTTCATTCTTCTACTGGAATTTACACATAAAATTAATAGCTCACGATCCCTAACAACTACAAAATATACCATATTTTTAAAAATATATTTGACAAATATTTTTCGTGAGAGGTTTTTGAATATATATTTTTTTTATCTAAATATAGATAAAATATAGTTACAATTGAAATATTTACTCCATAATTTAAATCAATATAAGTTTGATATTTTTAAAATATTTGTAAAATATTATTTAGACGAAAATTGAGATTTTTTTTTATACAATCATACAAAGCTATTTAATTTGCCAACTAAAATTATTTGTAGACAGTAACCTATATATCTTGGTTGTTTAGAATATATAACATCGATAACAAAAAGCTATATGAAACTTTCCTGGAAAATAAAAAGAACGACATTTCTAGAGGTGTCTAAAAGGGGAGAACTTCTTTCTTCACACACATTCTAAGGTTTGATAAAGTAGAAATGTATATCGTTCTGAATTATGAATTATATTATTGCTTTTGATTTGGTGTGAATGAATGCATATAGCAGTTATCTCGCTGCAATTATTGTAGCTCCTACGTAATAAAATTACCGTTTATGTAAACGCAGACATATTAATGGAAGTTACAGCGCTTAACTTAGATACTAACGAAATAATAATTTTAGATGTATATTATCTAATTTAATCTTTGAGCCATAATTTTAAAATAGGTACTTAATATGTATGCATATTTTACCCATTTTATATTATTAGTCCTACGCACCAAATGTACAAAAGCAAAACTTAAACCTTTATTTTTTTCTATATGAAATAAATATTTACAGAGACACAAAGCAAAATAAGCAAACATATATTGAGATATAATGTAATAAAATATAATTTGTCCTACATAACATATATATTTGTAAAACGTATTCCTAATATATTTTATACATATTATGTTAATATAAGTAATATTCAAGAAAGATTTAATATTTTATAAATATTTCTGAAATATGAAATAAATATAGTTGGCTACTGGATCATTCAGTAAACCAAATAAAGTTACTAAGAAAAAACATGTTCGTTATAGCAATAACATATTTCATTCAGCCAATGAAACTACCATTTTATTTTCAATGATTTTGGTTTCATTAATACAATGAATGATTTATTACTCAATGAACTCGGTAGTTACTTAATAAAATCTTTTTCATTGATTTGACAATCTCGTTCTTTGGACCAATTTTAATGCATTGTCTCATGTGAACAATAATTTTTTTCATTGTGTTAAGAACCAATTTTTGGTTCAGTGTTGTTGTAACAATTTTTCCCCTTGTAGTGTAACAACCAGCCCCCAAAATGGGATTAAAAGTTACATTCTTTTTTTGCCATCATTCATTCGTTTACGTCACTTGTAACATGCTGGTATCTTAAATTCTTTTTAAATTTAAAACCTGAATAGTTACTTAATGAAACAAACCCATATCTATGTAAAACAATCGAACAAACAAGTAACTGTGACCCTTTGTAAAAAAATATGTCACAACCGCACCCAGTCTCCCTACTTAGAACAGGTAGCCTCGTGTAGTACCCTAATGTGGAGCACGGAGTTTGGGATGATTTGTAATTATCTAGCTTTTCGTAAATAAAGTGTATAATACATAAGGGGTCAACCTCTTTCACGATATTGTCCTGTGTGTGTTTTGTTACTAATTTACTTATTAAAGAATTTAATTACAAACCTCTTTCTCTGCTTACCGTGCCTTTGTTATAAAGCCCGATGTGGCTAATGCCTGCTTAATTACTCTGGTAGTTTTTGCAGGTACCAAAATTACATTTACTCGGCGCATCCACCAAAACCATGACAAGCGAAGTACTATTTGATTTAACATTGTGTGATATAGAACTGCAATAGGTAATAGAAACGAAAATCTCCCGCGTCTACATTGAAACAGTCCGTCGGAAAATGGAAGGAACGTTCACTAATATACTACCGGGAATTATACGGTTATTACAACGGGTGAAACGGATTAAAGGGATTACGTCGACCATTCCGTTCACCACACGTAGGGAAGCACGCAAAACATCCGCGAGAAAAAAACGGAAACGAACAGGTCGCGGTAATGACACTTTTTACCCAGACCGTTATGACGTATCACAAGGAAAAAAAACAACCAACCTCAGTGGTACCACCATAACGACAATATTTACCGTCGACCGCTTAATATCCTGAGATAAATGACGCACGTTCTAACGCGTAACAAATCTAAAAGAGAGACCAGAGAAGTGAATAAGGCTATTCAGTCCAACCAACGCCATCTACCGGGGCCTTAAAAGAACTTTAGCTCGTAAGCCGCTTTATGCGATCCTTTATGCTCGGCGCACATTTTTACCTAATAACACGAGCGAAAATATGAAACGATATAGCGTGGAGTGGTAGTGGCTTTCGCGCGCCAAGCGAAGGGCAAAGAAGAATGACAGCCGAATAGCGAGCAGTAACACAGAGAAAGACTTTTGAGATATTTTTATTATAAAACTTTGTCTATAAAATGTCCTCCTCCTCTTTCTACTTCGGTTGCGTCGGCCTTTCGCAGTTTTATGTTCCGTTGCCGGAGTGAAACCGGAAATTTTAGACGAAAGTGTAATTTATGAAAGGCACCTTTTTACTAGCGAAACGGGTAGGTATGAGTTCCGGCCGCTCTAAGAGGTTTCTCATCGGAGCGGGATTAGTAAAATTGGATTTATGTTCGCGAGCGCGTTAGGCTAATACCTATTTTATTAAATTTATAGCGAAGAGCACTTTTGAATCTAAATATATCTATCGAAAGAAACAGTGTCTATAGAAATGAAGATGCATATTTTCTTAACACTGGCATGATTTAACATAGTGGACTGTTCATTTCTCATTATCCTATGCTATATTGTTTTAATTAATGTATGTATGTACCTACATTACACATAAATGTTAAAAAAAGATATAGCATAGTAATAGTAATAGTGTTTATTTTCAAAGTAATAGCAATTACTTGAACGTCATGTGGTACAAATAAACTGATACATACATATTATACAGCTACAGAGTAGCATAAGCCCGGTATAAAAAAAAATTAAAAATAATACTTTAATTAAATTAGTAAAAATCAATTTTTTACTATCCCAGTGTCATCTATATTCATTACTCTTTATTCATGTATTCAAGTATGCCCTCTCAAATGCCAGATGTTATGCAGGGTGAGAATTTCCGATAGAAACAGGTTAGAGGATGCGCTGGCATAACGCGAGGAAACGCTATGGAGAATGTCTCTACTCTCTCTACTCCAATATGCGTGTTTACAATGCCCAGTTTCCACGATATCGTACACACGAGACTCTTGTACACCGATTATGATCAATTTTGTAATAAAAAAAACAGAAGTGCGAACAAAAGTGGTTTTATTTAATAACAGAATTCGAAATGTGAAACCGTGTTCAAGCACCAAAATATAAGGATATTCTTATCTCAGGTAAGTTATGTGAGTTCGCTTATTCAATAACAATTACGTTTTGTTAGTTGCAAATCCGGAGATTTCTTTGATACCGTGTAATCATTAAAATTAGATGGAATATTGTTTTTACTATCATTCTCAAATGGTATATGTTCGTGACAACATTATTTCTTACCGTGTTCTACATCGAACAGAAATGGATTGCATACACCGAGTAGGGATGCATCGCTGCGTTAACCAATATGTTTTTTATACTTACCGGACAACTGCCTAAATGAATTAACTTTGTGAGCGCGTAGCATAAAACTACCATGTGATTTAAACAATGGTCTACCGGGAATTATCCACTACCTACTACGGCAGGTACCGAGAAATTATGCAAATAAACCAATAGGCCGTATTCAGAGAAATTCGATTTTTCCTAAGAGCATAATTATGTTTCATTTAATATAACCCACCCTTTACAATTCAAATAAATTTTAACAGATCATATATACTTACTTGTAATTGTGAATTATTATTTAAGAATGTTTTATAAATGATATTTTAAATATTACTACCTCTTTCGCTCAATTAACTAATTTGTACAAATCAACATATATAAGAAGGTATTAAATAAGAAAATATAGTTCAAAGACAATTGTCGCAAAGTGTAGATGTTTAAATTTGTGAAACAAAAACATGTGGAGACCGTGGACTACCGATGAATATTCAAGAAACAATGTATTCGCGGGTAATAATATTACGGTACGTGAAAGTAGTGATGCGATAGAATACGATGTTGATAGTGCACGAAATCATTAAATTGAGGGTACAATTAAAAACGGTAATCTTACCTCAAAATATCTGATTCCAGGCGCCGATTTCACGTTGGCTATTGTAAAACTAACGTCATGTTACGTCCTAGGGGCGACTACGAACTACAATTTGATGAGAGCAAATAAAGAACTACGGAGACACGCGCAGTGTCACGCCCGCGGGGCGACTACGGTCGGCAATCGAACGAGGGCGGAAAGTTGCGTCGCACCACGCCCGAGGGGCGACTATGTACTACACCGGAACGCCAGACAGAAGATCGCGGTGTGCCACGCCCGCGGAGCGACTACTTTCTACAATCAGACAGAGGCAGAAAAGCAATTGTCATATCACACACGAAGGGTAACTACGATCTATAGTCAGGTCAGTGAGGAGGATCAGGTGCCGGTGGAGACTGGCACGATTGCGCTAAATGCACAGTATACAGGCACATGGCGAAGGTGGGGATTGAAGCGTGCGTAGAATGAATATGCAGTGCGTGGGAAAGCGGTACACTATAAATTGGCGTACTTTTGTAATGTTGAAATTTCCACTTTGTTCCATGCATCTGCTGCTCAATAAACCACGTCTTTCAAATTTATTCCTTTTAAACAATCCACGAGTTCTTCACCATCGTCTACTCTTTCCAGAATTGATTGCAGTAAGTTTCGTCCACAATGCCTTTTGAAATTTTCTGATACACCCTGATCCATAGGCTGCATTAAAGAAGTTACAATCGATGGTAAAAACGTCCTTATTTTTCTTGTAATCGACAGCAGCATTCATCTTTGCCAGCTAAAGTTCTTGATGGCAACATCTTATAATATAGACCAGTTTCGTCGTTGTAAATTTAATCTGGCGTATATTCCTCTTCTTCCATAATTTGTTTAAATTTTTATTTGAAATTTTCAACTTCAACTAGCAACTAGCAACTTTGACTAGCAAATAATTTTTCGCCACAAATATTTAGTTGACGTATCCCATGGCGCCTTTTCCACCTCGACAACCAACCGTCACTTGTTGTAAATGTATCTGGATCTGCGAATCCGAAAAGATTTTCACCAATTTCAATTGCTTTTTGCTATAATATAGGGCCCGAAATTGGAATATCACGGCCGCGTTGTTGTGTAAACCATAGATATAATGTCTCGTCAATTTTAGTGTATTCGCCCATTTTCATAGATTTTCGCTGTGGTGCAGAAGATGCTCACACACTACACCAATATTCAATTTTCTGTCAATTTTTTCTCCATTCGGAAACAGTGCTCTTATGTACGGCATAATCTTTAGCAACACTTTGCAATGATTCTCCCTGATCAAGACGTTTAATTGCAGTAATTTTTTCCTGAACACTAATAACAATAGGTTTACGCTTTTTGGTTTTCATTGTGTTGCTCATGGTGATGCCAATTTAAAACTGAACAAATAACCCCTAAAAGGCGATTTTGTTACAATTGAAATGCGATTTGGAAGTTAATTCTGGTGAAAACCAGATTTTTATTAATTCTAAAAAGTACACGTGCAAAGTTTGGATAATCGGAAGTTTCATCTAGACTTGTTTCGGTTAAAACGGCGAATCAAAAATTTCAAAAATATTATAAAAAAAAGTATGTAGAAAATATTTAAAAAGGTATAGTTTATAACATTTAAAAAATGTTTAATTTTTAACATTTACGTAATATTTTTATACCAATTTTGATTTCTTGTTTTCTAACCAATACATTTTAACAAGAAGTTCACGTTTCTTTAAAAACATCACTACCAATTCTAAATATCCATGCAATGTCGCAGGCAACAACTAGCATTCTATACATTAATCTTTTTCTTGATTATCTATCGACGACAAGCTTCGTCTTTTCACCTTTGATGCTTGAAAGATTATATCGAGGACCGCCCCATTCATTTACAGACGCCGATAAATACGAAGTGACGTTACACAAATAGCTAGAAATCTTATCAAGACGCCGTAACGTGTTCGTCGAGATTGGAAAACCGCAAATTGCACATCCGAGTCGGCCAGCGCAGCGGGAGAACGCTCGAAGAACTTCGTCACCAGTGTCCCCGACCGCTGCGGTTCCCGCCACCACTCCGACGTCCTATTAATTTATATGAATACGAGGCGACGAGCGCCGGTAACACCGAAGCGGTTTCGATATCGGCGACGAGCATGGCGGTGAATGTAATTTATATGTGCTGGCGGCTTGGAGCGAGATCGTGCTGGAGGAGTTGGGCGAAGAGGAGGTCTCCGTCCGTAAGAGAACCGATCGAAACAAATTCATTAATTGAACGGGGAGCGAATATTCCGCGCATGTTGTACATAAACTTCTTAGGTGGTATTAGGAAGTTTGCTCGAGTTAAATATGCTCGTGAGAATCGACCGTGTGCATGTTGGGTGGTACGTATGAATCTCTAAATAGGCGGCGCTATTTGAGAATCTTGTTGCGGTGTTTGCTTGTCTTTGCAGTTGAGTCAGCAAATAATGTTGTTTTTCTTTTATAAATGTCGGCCTTCTCATAAATGGCGTAGTAAGTAAGTAAGTAAGTAAGTACTTTATTTCAAAGAAGTACGCAGTACATAAGAATAGAAAATGTCAAAATAGAAGAAAAAACAATAAAGAGAAAATAAAGTGACTAACTAATGCCCGGTAACATAAAGCGTGTGTAACCAAATGATTAGTTAATCATTTGTTAGCACTAACAAATTGTTAAGTAAAAGTTGAGTAACATAAACTTAACCATTTGTTAAATGTCGAGTAATTAGTTAACAACTGATTAATGGCTGTTGTAAACTAGTTAACTGTAAATTTACTAAAATTGATAGTTCAGTTTGTTCCGATAGAGGGCCAACTTGAAACTTTGACGTTTTCACCTAGAAATCAGTAATTGAGTTTTGCTTCTGGCTTATGTCAAGTTTGTTATAAAGATTATAACCAAAACGGATATATGGAATGATTAATCATCGTCCTCCAATGAAGAAAATATCGATATACTAACAACATATATGATAGACGTCATAGCCACGACTATTCAGAGACGAATCATGAAAATATAGAAAAAAAGGCAAATAAAATAATGATTTGGTCATGTTGTTGTTCTTTTCATAAAGTTGTATAATGTAAATAACTGCTCTTTCATCCTACCCAGTAGTACTATGACAATTAAATTCAGATGAATTCTGCTCATACTTCGTTTTTTTTTTAATAGATACTCCATCGGTTTTTTTTATTTTCAACAACTCCTTTATAATTTTCAATGATCGCTAAAATGTGTGTTTCTCTTGTACCGTAACATTTCTGGCTCTTCTCACGGCATCCTGCATTTCCCTACTCATTATGATGCTAGTTCAAATTTAGTGATAATATTATCAGAAATCAAATGTTGAAATACACCACTACCTTCATAATTATAAAAAATGTAATTTAATAATCACTAAACGTATATATTTAAACTTACTGCTGCTATCTTATTCCAAATTAATTGATCAGTGATCAAATTAATCAAAAATAAAATTCTGTCAAATGTGCAAATAGATTTTCCGTCTAAGTCACGTCAGTTTCATTTCGTGCTTTGTTAATCTTAACAAATGTGTAACCTACCGGAATAGCGGTTGGTTAAGTTAACAACTGATTTAACAAATGATTATCTCCTAACAAACCTTTATGTTACTTATTTTTACGTTATCCATTGATTAACTTGAACAATGGGTAACTATTGTTATGTTACCGGGCATAAGTGACAAAAGTTCGCCACCCTAGTACTAATTACAATTACTAACATAAATTAAAATTTTATTAAGAACTCATATAAACTATGATAAGTGCATTTAGTAACTTACGCTTTAACATAATTTAAAATTATGGAGAGGCAAAGACTTTATTCAGAGAGAGATATTATATATTTTAATCCCATACATACTAGACTTTTAGAGTTTAATTTAGTCTTGATTTGGTAGGTGTATCTCTGTGTTCCTTATATTATAATGTGTGGATGGATTATTGGTCTGAAAAAGTTCATGTTTATTCTTATGAACATATAGGATACTTCGCAGTATATAAAGTTTAGCCACTTGTTGGAGTTTTCGAAATTATTGCGATAAGAATCAGTGTCGCGAAGCATGGTCATTACACGAAGGGCTCTTTTTTGTTTTACAAGATCCTAGGCAACATCCGTACTAGAACCCCAACAATTATACCATTATTCGCAAGCGTGACTCGATCTCAGTGGTATAGATCGTTCTTGTACTTCCAAACTTACGATGCTTTTTAGATGTCTAAGTTTATAAATCGATTTGATATAGAAGATTTACTTGCTCTAGTATGGTTATACCATTTTAAGTGTTTGTATGACAACGTTATACCAATGCCTAATTGATGGTACGTTTCCAATTGCCGTGTTTCCGATGTGAAGATCGAATTGAGTGAGGCATTGCTGGGTTTGCGCTAAAGGTAATATTATTTTTCTTAGATATATTTAGAAATAGTTTATTTGAAACAAATCACTTGTTTAATAGGGACAGCATGGAGTTGGCTTTATCATGGATGGAATTGATCGGATCATTTATTAGAATAGTGATATCATCGGCATACATTATTAATTTATAATCTCGCAAGAAAGAAACAATGTCATTAATGAATAATGAGAATAAGGCCGGTGAGAGTACTGCGCCCTGCGGGGTATTCTTACTCAGGGATTGTGGTAAATCATGAAAGAAATGATTGAAAGCATTAGATTTTTTTCCGGAGAGGTAATTATCTCATCATTATCACGAATTAACGACATATCCCCTTTATTTTCATTTTTGTTTGTTAAGTTGTTGATAATATTGCAAGTTAATTTAATTTTATTATCGGATTGCATGATAAGTCTATCGTAATAGTCCTGTTTCGATAATCTTACTAAATCTTTATGAGCTTTCCGATTTTGTTTGTATATCCCGTTTAAAATGGAATATTGTTTTTGTAATACAAATAAATCTTTCAACTTTGAGCTGGATTCAAGCACTGTTGGTGTAATCCATCCACTAGAGGTAGTATTTGTATTATAATAACACCAAGGAAAAGAAATATTATAATAGTAACTTAGAATAGACATAAAAGCGTCAAATTTGTCCTCTGTAGTGTAACAGTCAAAAACATCGTTCCAAGATTCATTTTTCAAATACTTAAAAAAAGTTAGTTTGTTATCAAGTCCAAACTTTCGTCTATAAGAACAGTCTTGGCAGAAGACAAATTGTTTAGGTATTCATATATAATTATAAATCGGTTGGTCAGTGAAGTGTCATCGAACTTAAAGATAAGGATAATTTCGTGTATGTGTACAAAGTTGATGATGAAAATCACGGGTTAATACTATGTAATAGCCAGGTTATACACAAAGGTCTAATAAAGCATTTAAAGCTAATAACCCAAATTATTATAATTGCCAGAAAGGGATCTGTAGATATTCAGAATAATAATTTTTGACGATTTATAGTTCCATATCGCAGCACATACTTCAAAATCCTTCTCCACTGAAAAATTCGAGACATCAATAGGATTAATGTTGAGATCAGGTTTTGACCAGATTGCACACCCTGCGCCTTGCATTAGTGACCGGCTGAAACTTGTCATGAATTTGTAGTCCTGTACCTTGCGAACTTCTAGCTCAGTCTTTTTAGCCCATGTTTCGGTTAAGAAGATAATTTTCGCAGGATGATTATGCAAACATACCTCTAGATTATTAAATTTTTTGTTAATACTTTGTATGTTCATAACGAAAAATAATTCACTTTTCGAATTGTTACTATTTAGTAGTAGTACATGGACAACCAAACATCAAAATTAATCTAAATCCCTGCATGTAACTTATTCGAAGTGAATCACGTTTTTAAAATATTTTGACCAATGAGTGGAAAGGGGGTATTATGTGTTACTATGTTAAGATTAAGAAAGTAGAGAATATCAAATGAATGAAAAAATTCCCTTTTCGCACTAAAACTTTGGAAATATTATATTTCTTCATCAATTACCGCTGCAATAGACAACAATAAAACAGGTAATAACCCACACACTGGTGAAAGTTCGTTGTCGAACAAATACAAAAATTGCAGGAAAAGATTGGCTGATAGGATTTGTGACATGTGATCCGGACTTATCAATTAGAAAACCCGAAAGGACAAGTGCTCCAAGAGCCATGGACTTTAACAGAATAGCGGCAAAACGAGTTTTTGATTTGCTTGGCAAAGCTTTGGATAAGCATAAATTTACCCCAGACAAAATTTGGAATTGTGCTGAGACCGGGTTATCAATTACACCAAAAACAAAGCGCCTTAACTTCGGCAGAACAGGGAGCTACTGTTACCATTGAAGTCTGTTTTAGTGCAGCAGAAGCTTATTTACCCTCTAATGCGTGTATTTCCACGAGCTAGAGTGAATCTATAGCTTATGAATAATTGTTCTCCGAGAGAAGGGGCTGAAGTTAATTGAAGCGGTTGGATGCAAACAAACATCTATTCCTGATTTGAGAAATTCGTAGATCTAATAGGAGCCTCGGGAGAATCACCGGTTTACTGCTACTGGACAAACATCATACGTATATTAGAAATATAAAATTAATCTATTTTGCTAAAGGACATGAGGTTGTGTTTCCAGGCTCTCGATGATAGCTTCAGTTCAGTTATCGATGGAGTTTCCATTATGATTTCTCGAAGACATAATGCCTATTTCTCATGTTAAGAATAAAGTACAGGTTCAATCAAAGCGTAACAAGGGAAAGACAACAATCGTTACAAGCACTACGTATAAAAATTTACTACAAGAAAATAGAAGTCTGGAGACTCCCTAAGGCAACTAGAAATGCTGTGGGAGAGTAAAAGGGAAAAAAATTACAAAGAAGAAAACAGAAGAGACCGAGAAGCCAAATATTTTGTAAGGCAAGCAAAGAGATAGATTTTTAGAAAAAGTCGAGTAAATAATCTAGTTCTTCCGTTGAGGAAGACGACGCTCTATGTTTGTATTGCCTCAGAAAGTACAGTGAAGATACCAAAGGGGAAGTGTGGATACAATGCCATGGATGGCGAGGTTGGGTGCATGGAGGGTGTGCGAATAATGTGAAGGAGTTCGTCTTCTACTGTTTCAATTGTGAAGATTAAGTTTAATATTCTTATCGTTATTGTATTTTTTCTTATTTTAAGTAGTGCCGCTTTAAAGAATTTTAGCTTTGTTCCTGAAGTTTCTTAAGAGAAAAATCTATCTTTTTTTACCTATTGCCCAGATTTATGTTACAACCCATTCTTAATTCACCTGGAACCCCATCTTGCTCCAATGGTAGGGCAAGATAGTGTATTTACACATTTCTTCTCAAAATTTTCTTACAACATCAGGAGTAGCCATCGAAAAATTGTAAATACATTCATCAGCAGGTAAATGTTTAAAGATTACAACAAGCCTACTTAGAACCTTGCATATCAATTTGCAATCCTGATGCAATGTTCTAATCTAAAGCTTAGTGTTTCCATCTTGCCCCAGCTTCCCCTAATGTAATTTTGTTGATTACATTTTACATTTTTTGAAAAGTAGGTGTATATGAATTATTCCAAAAAAGAACTTGTAGATATGACCTTTGTATTACGTTAAGAGAAGAGAATTGTCTACTTGCAAGCAGAGTTTATGCTCAAAAGTATAAATATTAATTTTTTATCAAAAATATTTATTTCATTGATTATATGCATCAAAGAAATAAACAAAATAGATACGTATAGTTAATAGCCAGCTCCTGCTAAAAATGCAAAAAATACAGGATATGCATTTTAAAAAAATGTTGTGTGATTGTGCCGACGATTTTTGGAACATCCCGTATAATCAAAAATAATTTTCAAATAGGCTCCTTGATTCTTAGTTTCACCATGTATTAAGTGAAACGTTTTATTTTAAATCTTTATTATTATTTTTTTTATTATTGGTTAGTTTTCTGAATTTATTATACACCATCATTTTCTAGACGAGAAAGGACCTTCGAATAGCCATTTTTGAGAAATGAGAAAAAGAACATTATTTTAAAAAAATGGGGAGTGTGGCATGCTACGTCCCTTATTATTGTTTTCTTGTGAAGATAGTTTACGTCATCTTTGACATCATTTAATCTGCTGATGTTATAAAAGGTCTCTCAATTTAAATAATTTCGGAGATGTTCCTGAAAATTGAAAAATCACGCAAACTTTGGATCGGATTGTGCCCCTAATCGGGTATTTCGACAGAACACAAATGCGTAGTGCTTCTACCATGGTACTCTTCTATAAATTTTCATGGAAATTGGACAATTCCCGGTGTTTCCTTATGAGTAGGTAATAATCCTGCGCATTTCATGCAAATTCTTATTATACTTGCCCATTGCATTGCTTTTTATTTACTACACTACTTTATGATCTACACTATATTTTTATTTGCTTTGGATGAAATTACAAAGAGACATTTTTATTGTTTTCCACTTCCAGATTTAAAAGGAATAAAACAAAAGCGATACAGAAACTATTCCCGTTTTACTTTGCGCCCCATAAATATATAACGGATTCAGGTTTCCATTTCGGAATTTAACGCTAACTCAATTATTCGCTTCGAACTTTACGTGACTTTGCCGTCGTGTAACGGAGACAACTGCCGCGCCGCGCCGTGAGGTTTTTGCGAGCGTTGTAAATATATTGAGGTTATACGGGAATGAAGGCAAAAACTTTTACGGAAAAGGTGGAAAACTTCTAGTGAGGATTAAAAGTTCAAACGTTATTAGGTGTGTATAAATGCCACTCGCGGTTCTAAGAAGAAAGTATTACGATTATTTTATTCTTTTTATTTTCTTTCTGGTGAAACTAATGCACAGATCTACAATTTAATCAAATACATCAAATTATTACATTAAATAGGCTCGCAAAGGAGTAACTGAAACCCTAAAATTCAAACTTGAATAAGTCTCTACTCTAGAGTATTATCGATGTTTAGATTTAAGGATTACCGGTGCTGTTTTCTTGTGAGCCTACTTAATGTCATAATTTCAGCATAATGATTAAATTGTTGATCAGTGCATTGTTTTCAGCAGAAAGGAAATAAAAAAATAACTGTAGAGATATGGAAGCACTTCTAGACCTGCCTATCTAGTGATACAAGAATAGGCATGGATGGACGCTGCAGAACTTAATCATCATAAAGTGAGTTAGAACAGAGAGCATGTTGATAAGGGATCATGTAAAATGAAGTATACTGCCAGTACGACATTAGTGTGATATAGTTCCTATACAGTTTCCGTACCAAATTGGCGGGAAAGGTCTATAAGCAAACCGGACACCAGAGGACAGAATCTGACCTGGTGTACTAACGGGTTGAAGAATGGTGCAGGGCGGGATGGGATATATTCTCGAAATGAGGTTTACATTTGCGCACTTGGGACCTACGCCTCTATGTTTCAGATAGACGTGCATGCGTGTCTGCACTGCACCATAAAAATACATGAAAATTCGATGCACAATAGACGAATTCGCATTATGTCTGACAGCTAAACAGCACTAAAAGCTATAAAGCCAAAAATATCGTCTCAGCTGGTGATATACCTAGATAAATTAGGTAGCACTGTCCGACAGAAACAGTGTAAGTTTGACCCAATTACCAGAGCGCCAGGATATTGTGAGCAATCAAAAGGCCGAGAGGATCAGAGACTACAATGTGCGATCCAGAACCGTTTCTTGGGACATCAAAACAAGTGGCCCCAAAAAACACTTAGAAGACTGGGTTCCGACGAAACAAAATCACAATTGGAGGAATATACCTCCCCCTGCCCCCGTGCTCCCCGGGTAAACTACATAGTAAATTTATAGAAAATTCATGCGGAAAGTAAGCTACACTTTATTTATTTGGATGAATTGTAATTATTTATGAAATGAGAATTGAATAATAATAATAATAATAATAATACCTTTATTTCAACAATTAGGGGATTAAATATAATACAAATACAAACACAAATACAACCTCAGCACCTATCCCCAAATGCAGAAACATACGTCAAAGAGAACAAACTAAATGTAAAAAAAACTAGACAGGCATATTGTGCCAGCTAGACAATATTAACTAAACTAAATTATTATAGTTTGTGACTAAAAAAATCATTCACCGAATAAGGTTCTAAATTACAAATCAGATTATGAACTTTTTTTTTGAAGGATGCGAATATTGCATGGGTTTTTATTTCTTGTGGAACTGCATTAAAAAATTTGATGCAATTATAGGCTACACCTTTCTCCTTTTTTGTTAATCTGTGTGATGGTATATAGTAATCAGTTCGAAATCTTGTTTCGTATTCGTGTTTTTTTCGTCCTTTTCAAAAAAGTTGTTTGTTTTTAAAAATAAAAATAAACACTCTGTATATATATTCCGTACACTGTTAATAGGTTTTTGTTTTTGAATATTGTCCGACAAGATGCATTGAAGGAAAGTCCGAAAATTGTTCGTACCGCTCTTTCTTGAAGAACCAAAATCTTCTGCATATGGGGAGAGGAGCCCCGGAATGCCGTACCTCACAGCCGATATCACGTAGGCATGATATACCATTGAGTTTGCCGATTTGTCACTAACCTTAATATTCTTAGCGCATAGCAAGCATTTCCAAACCTCCCACAAAGGTTATCAATATGGTTATTCCATCCCATTTTATCATCAATAGTGATATCCAGAACTTTGCAATATCTATACAGTGGAATGTTCCTACTCTAACTAAATTATGTTCCTATGATTATTAATAATAATGACAAAAATATAATAAATGGTTCAGCTATCAGTTATTATTATGTTTGCACCCATAGAACAGCTTTAGTTATTTCGCAGCATTCGTCAAGAAGTAAGGGAAAACAATGGAAAAAACCATACTCTAGGAGCAGGACTTAGAAAGTAGTCCTAAACCTTGTTACTGATAACCAGCAAATTATTATTATTATTAATTGTGGTGGTTATTCTTGTTGGTAGCGGACTGGGTGAATTACAAATCGTTTAAATTTTAAATGCTTATTAAGACGTTTCGGCTATATATACATATAGCTTTTCTCAGCTGCAAAGAAAATGTAATTTAAAATTAATGAAGCTGTTACGTAAAATCTTTCTTATTTGTGCGACATTGTGGTGGTTAATACTAACTGTGAAATGATGTAGGATGTATAGTGAATATTTGCATGTTGCTTTTTGTGGTATGTATGATTTTTGTGTATGTACGTATATATTGTTGACAAAGTGCTGTTGTATACAGTGATGTGAATAAAAATAGTAACGTAATATTTACGGCAGCATATATTACGAAATGTACGAAAGTTATACGTCAGATATATAATAAAATAAATATAATAAATATAATATATAATAAGCTATATACGAGAAGTCATTTTCCTAAAACCTGTAACGTTACCGATAAATTTTCTAATCCACCTCCTATTTATTGTAAAATCCTACCTACTGTACCGAACACTCACTAACATCAAGTTTATCCCTACAAGATTTCTTAACTACGCTAGTCGAAATCCCATATCTAATTATCGCGCTATCCCTCCTAGGTACCGCTTCTTACGTTGATTGATCCGCTTTCTCATTACCTCATTTGCTATAACGAATATTTTTTAATGCCGCGGGATGAATTCGGCTCTCTATATCTATTCGCCTTTCTAAATCGCCCACAATTCTAATCTAATTCCCGTTGCCGTAAACAACCCCATCACTATTTTATTCGCGTCCTTACAAAATTTCTCTCAAAACGTTCTCTCAAACATAAATCTACTAGTAATATACCCGAAATAACGCACGCCGCGTCTACCGAAATAAATGAATACGCACACGTTCGCGGTCTTAACCGTTAACAATCTTTGTGTCCTGATTATTTTTTCTTTTTTTGGTTTCTTTAATTTTACATGCATCTGCCTATATCGCGATAACATACTGATAATGCGCATTAAAATTTATCATCTAAAGTAACCCAGAAATATTTGACTAATTCTTTGCAATAAATTCTACCCTCCCCTAATTTAAATGTAGGCTTTCTTTACCTCGGTTTGCCAAAAAGTACCGCCTATGATTTTGTCCGCGTTAAAATTTAATTTAATACCTAAACTTCAATTTGAAATATTTGCTAAAGTCAGATTAGCCCTATTTTTTAACGTATTATATTGCCCTGCTTTAACTAAAAACGTAGTACCGTCCGCGTACGTGACTATCTCACAACCCTTTCGAATAGACTATCGTATAAAATATTCCAATACCTGGGCCCCGATCAGAACCCTACAAGCAACCCTTAGTAATTTCTCGTGTAATACTAATTTCCGTTTTCTCAGCTATCTCAATTCTATCTAAGAAATATCTGCTCACTATTCTAACCAAATAACCTGGGCAACTTTAATTGTATTATAATTTTTGGCCGCTAGGCATTATTAAATTATTATTATATATTCATTCATTCATTCATTCAAGTTAGGGTGGGCACTTGATGTCCGGGCACTTGAGCTTGGTGCTCATTGTACCATCCCTATTGATTCTCTTATTTCCACTCGAGCAGCTTGTGTTCTCTATAAAGCCCAGTATCTTGCCCAGTGGAAACTTGAGAACCTTCGAGGGCTCCAGTAGATCTCTCCCGAAATATTTCTGCCTGAGTACCTTCAGTTCCTCACATGTGCAGATTACATGTAAGCTCGTTTCCTCCTGTAGTTCGCATCTTCTACACCACGGTTCGCTTACACGGCCTGTGTTGTATAGATGCTTTTTCAGAAGGCAGTGTCCAGTTACCAACCCAGTAATGGTTTAATTTCTTTCTTACTGCGCTTGAGTAGGTTATCAGAGAAACTACCATCCCATCCCCTATCAGCGTTTTGTATGGAGTTGGCCTTCAGTCGACCTCCATTTCTTTGTACTTCTTTATCTAACCAGGTCCAGATCTCCCTTCTTGCGGAATCCCTGGTAATCCCACATACGCTCTGGACCCATGAAGTGTCTCTTAGAGCCCTCCTTGGCTAGTTCATCGGCGATTACGTTGCCCTTTATATCCTCATGTCCCGGCACCCAAATCAGAGACACCGTGTTGTCTCGTGCCAGTGCATTGAGGATCGTTTGCAGTCCCTAACTAGTTTTGACCTAGTTACAGTTTGAGACTGCCTTAATGACAGCCTGGCTGTCAGTCATTATATTAATTTTCCTCCTCATGTAGCCCCCTTTTGCAATCATTTCTGCACAGGCTGCAAGGGCGAATACCTCTGCCTGGAAGACCGTTATATGTTTCCCCAGGTTTATGAATATCCTTTGATTAGGACTGGGCCCACAAATACCGGCTCCTGTCCCCTGGTGGATTTGGATCCATCCGTGTACCAGTTTTCGTTAGCAATGATCTCACTACGTGCCTGGTCTCTGTTCGGTATGAAGATTTTCACCTTTTCAGTGAAGATAATTTCGGGTGCATGCTGTCCGTGGGCATTTGTAGCAATGGCCCGTCCAGCAGCGTGCCCGTAGTATAAGTGTGTCCTCCCACCCTGAAGTTGGAGCCACAGGTTTTGGCTTTCAGTCTAAGGA
Organism: Protaetia brevitarsis; assembly: GCA_004143645.1. Classification (NCBI taxonomy): domain Eukaryota; kingdom Metazoa; phylum Arthropoda; class Insecta; order Coleoptera; family Scarabaeidae; genus Protaetia; species Protaetia brevitarsis. The sequence continues at coordinate 1,750,982 of RXPK01000311.1, read as the reverse complement.
TCGCATTCATTGCCTCCGCTCTCACATAAAGTTCCAGCGGGGGTCCCACAATGTCTCCAAAGATCTCCAGTTAGTTGCACCAGTGATACCCAGCAATGCCTGTCTCTGGACAGCGGTTAGCAGCTTCGCTGCGGAGGACACTTCTGTCCTCCTCCACCAGACTACTGCCCCGTATGTTATCGTGGTCTTATCACGCAGTATATAGCCAATGATCACCTTCGGCTTTAATCCCCAGGTTTGCCAGCAACTCTCCTCAGCCAGCGCCAGAATAGTTGCGTGCCCTGGTCGTTGTGTTAACTAAGTGATTTTTCCAGCTCAGTTTTGCATCAAGGGTAACACCCAGATACTTTACTTCCTGGTTAATTGTAACTCCTGCCCAACAGTCTAATGCCGCCTAGATCATTGAGTTTCTCATGTTGGTAAAGCAACCAACTTTGTTTTTTGTGGATTAACTGTGAGTCCTTGTGAAGGCACCATTCCTCCACCATTCGCAGTGCATTACGCATGGTGCCCGCCACCACGCCTGGGAACTTCCCCCTAGCTACGATGACAATGTCATCAGCGTACCCCTGCGTCCATATTCCTTTGTCGTTTAATGATCTAACGAGATCATCCACGACCAAGCTCCACAGCAGTGGTGACAGTACTCCCCCTTGAGGACACCCTCTAGTGGTCCTTTATATATTATTAAATATCTAACAGTATAATCGTACAATGTACTTTTTCTAAACTGACATTAATAAAATTTCCAACCATATCTACGGCATCTACAGTTAATTTACCCCTACTAAATTTATATTGCCCTGCATTCATAGCATTTTGTGATCACATAAAAAATTCTATCCTATTTATAATTAAGCTATATAATACCTTTCCGATAACCGGTAATAGACTAATAGACTTATAACTACTGAGACCTTCCAATCAGTTTTACCCGGTTTAGAAATAACCTTAATTAATCGATGTTTCCAACAAGCCGGCAAAATGCTTCTATTTAAACATTTATTAAAAAGTTTCGCGAAAAAGTAAAATATTACCTGACAACTTCTTAAAACAATAGCAGCAGTAATAAATACCGTCTACACCTTTATGTGGATTCATCGACCTAAAAGCAACCTCTATTTCAGACTCAAGAAACCTAAATCACCTGCATCCCTATATTCCCTACTCGCTAGTTCTCTAGTACGGTTATGCTCCTCCCCGTCATCTATAACTGTGTCTCCTGAAGAAAAAAAAACTTATTTTGTAGTAAATCCGCGGTTTCCTCTGCGTTCTGCGTATATAAATTTTGACCCAACATTCATGTTACCGCAGTACTAGGCGAATATTTTTTACGTATAGCTTTATACGCGGATCCCCATTGATCCTTTCGCCCTGACCTGGTACAAAATTCACGCCATTTACTTTCTTAATGGTCTGAACTATACTCTCTATACTTTAACCTATATACGGTTTCACGATCGCGCCTATATTTTGCGTCATTACATCTTTGAAATCCCGCCTTAATCTATTAACTTTTTTCCTTACCTAGTTAGATCAGAGGTCCACCACGGGACCAATTTCCTGAAACTAATTTTATACGGCATCGACTGTTCACAAACCCTAACAACTCTAGCATTAAATTTACTTGCTATATTTTTCAATTTCTCTATCTAACATAGTATTATCTAATTTCCTATCCAAATCAGTGGCATCTCTAATAATAATGTCCGTAAAAGACTTCCAAATAGCTTTTTTAGAACAAAAACCCAAAATTCTATAAATATATGGTCTGAAAACGTTTGCGCATTTAATAATTAACTAAACCATACCCTTTTCTCTTCGCAATTGTTATATCTATAAAACTACTACCGTTGTGCCTTACAAATTTGGCTGATAATTGTTATTTAAAACAGTTAAGTTTATGATTAATTAATTGCCCTTAAACCCGCCCGCGGCTATCTTCTATGGGATCTATCTCATGATATATATATATGTTTATTATTAGCGTGTGTCGAAATTACGAAATTATTTCCCCTAATCGACTCTAATTCATTTATTACATTATTAAGAATATTATTATCAAACTTTGTTGTGAAGGAATATATAGAGGTATCTCAATAAATTTTAATCCTCCAGAATTTTGAATTTCATCGGTAATAATATTTACCTTACTTTTATTCCCTTACGATAGTTTCTTCAGTAATAATGACCTTAATTCGTTATCGGTTATTACACTAGCCGCTCTAATTGGGTTATCATCATCCCCTATATAAAACGTTTTATCGGATAATACGGAAATTTCTGCTTTAATAACGATTATTTTCGAATCAAGCAATAAACAAATTACAAGTACCAAAGAGAAACAATGGCAAAATATAATATTTTTATTTTATTTTGTGCAAAAGTGACCATTAAAGGCTCTTCTTCCGTACATACTCTTTCTGCTTTTCCCATAACTCTTGTTTTCTCACTCCACACAGAATTTTTCCAATTGGCTGTCTGCTTGATATATGTTTTTAATAATGAAACTTTTTGCTTGTTGAATTTTTCCTATGTATTGGTTCTCGTATGCTATTCATTTCAAAATTCCAGCTATCCTAAACAAATTTCTCGGAAAAGTTAATACGGCCGGAAAAGGAAACGCCAAACTGCTAAAGCAAACGCGACGACCATTCATCGGATGAAAATTTAATTACGAATTATTTCGTATTGGGTTTCTCCTCCCGTCGACGGCGCGCGCGCCCGCAAGAAATGTAAATATACACACATTTTTACGCGATCCCGTTTTGAAATAATAATCTTATTATTTTTCAATTTGAACTTAATGTGTACCTCCGCCGCGAAATTTAATAAACCGACTGGACTGAACATTGCGCTTTACCTACTTCAAGTGGGGCTTCAAGTGGGGACTTTGCGATTTTAATTGAAGCGTAGATATGCAAAATGTGATATCGTAAATTATGTCGAAAGTTAAACAAATGGAATATTGATTCAAATTCTTATAATAAGGAAAGAAATTGAATGAACAATGAATACTGAAATATTTATACGGGGTATCTCAGCAAAGGCAGAATCATTAATCATACCTCTATTGTTCATTTCAGGTGAAAACCTTCGCTACAAGGGTTTTATAGAATTCAATGTCGCGTACAGTCACTCATACTTTTCTCACGATTTTTAATCCCTAAAAAGACATTCGAATTATTTCCGAGGCCACCTGCATAAGAGCTCTAGTTGCCGCGCCTACCCGATAAACTGGGAATGGTAAATTGTGACTGTGCCCCTATATATACAGTGTGTGTCACGACGAGCTTCCATTAAAAGTTTATGGAGAAGCAAATAAATGCGAGATTTAAAAAATTTTGTAGTGAGCCTGTGGGTGTAGGTTAGTTCAGCTAAAATATTTTCGACTTCCGGTAATGTTCCCTAATATCGGAAGTTGTTGCCAACTTTGTAATTTTAAATGGAAACGTAGTATTTTTATTTCAAATTCCGATTCTACTCTGAATTTTAGATCAAGTTTATCTAACATACCATGCCCTTAATTTTCTGCTTTACAAGATATTCGCTTTTTTTAAATAATTTTGTATTATGGTACAGTGCATTTTTTTTCATTTGCATTGTAAATAATATCCACCAAATGGGGTAGCTATTTCCAACAAAGAAATTAAGAAATATTAAACTGACTGCAGGAAGGAGGGGGCAAAAAAAGACCTTCAATTTGTGATAACTCATTTTTTTTAAATAGGAACCCTTCCCAATGGGAACAAGTGGTTACATTTACGTGAATTTAACGTTGTTTCAACCAATACAACGTTAAATTCACATAAATGTAACCGACTTGTTCTCATTGGGTTAAGTTTCTATGCGTCAATCCATTGACCGTCAAAAAATAGGTACGTATAAATGTTAAAAACCGTTTTTATGTGAAATGAATGGTTTTGGAGATATTGCGGAAAAACTGTCGCAGCATAATCATTACGAGTGCATGTGTAGATTTTAGGTGGCCATGATCAAACAGTGAATGTAATAATTAAAAATATATGCATCTGTCACGTATCTGTCAAAGTAACAAATTCAAAGGTTACTAGAGAGCACGTAGAGACATAAATGCTAACGCATGCTTGAATATCAATAAATGTCACATTATTCACGTCACACAATTTTCAAATTAAGGCTATTTAAATTTAATTATTACATATGAAGATTGTCACCGGATTATTAGTAGGAGTTGTCGACTTTTCCCCGACAAATACCCTAAGAAACCTACTAGCACACTGTTAAGCAATTGCTCAAAAATTGCAAAGATTTTAGATCATTTACAAAAAAAGCCAACGAAATTGAAACCTTTAATAAACAACGACCTCACAGAAATCACTGTGATAGCTTATTTTATGGCATATCCTACAAATTCGATACAGGATGCAGAAGTAGCGATAAGAATTTCCTCTAAAACAATTTACAGAATTTAAAAAAGACATAAATGGTGCCCTTTAGATTTGTGGTGGAATTCTATGCGCGTCTGTAGGTTCTATAAGGACTTACGTGTAAGTCTGTAAGCATGTATTTTAGATGCTTACAGATCAGCAAATAACTTTAGAGGCGCTACAGACACCTTTAATTTAGTTTAACACATAGAACCATTGGATATTAGTCGTCGAAGAGAATTCTGCGAGTGGTTTCTAGTTCAAACGCAAGAAGATGGTATGTTTTTAAACAATATTGTTTGACTCGATGATGCTAAATTCAGCAATAGGGGAATATATAATCGACACAATTCTCATTTTTGGGTCTTCCGAGAATCCTCGAGTAATTCGAGAGCGAAATTTCCAAAACGCCTGCAGCTTCAAAGCGTTTTGAGCTATAAAAAAATGATGGAATTCTGTCTGTCTTCTTCTATGACGATAATTTAACTGTCGCGCTATATGAAGAGGATATTACGCAATGTTATTTTTGTATCACTACTCTTCTACCGCAAGAAGCTCAGAATACATGTACCAGATGGATGGTGCTCCGCCACATAATACTGACCGAATATGACGTACCCTCACACAAATATTCGAGGACGCGAATGGATGGCGAACAAAGATCCCTTCAAATATCCTCCAAAATCTCCCGACTTAACGCCACTAAATTTCTTCTTGTGGGGTTATCTTAAAAATTCTGTTTACAAAGACCTAGTTACTACGAAAGAAGATATGTTTGACAGAGTTAGAAAAACTATAAATGAATTAGATGCGGAATCAATTCAGCGCGCAACGCACGAACAGTTACTACGGAGGATAACTACGTGCTTACAGCAAGACGGTAGAACTTTTGAACATTTGTAAAAAAATTAATATATTAGTCATTTGTTTCTTGAATAAATATTTATAATTTTCTGTTACTTATTTTATGTAGATAGTAAACAAGAGCAAGATACTGATGCCATCGCCTGTGCTATTTATTTATTATAGGTGACAGTTATTGGCATTGTTCAATCATGGCCACCTAGAACCAACAGATGTACTCGTAATGATTATGCTGCGACAGTTTTTCTGTAATATCTCCTCAACCATTCATTTCAGCTAAAAACGGTTTTTAACATTTATATGTATTTTTTGACGGTCAATCGACTGGCGCAGAGAAACTTAGGAGTTGCTATTTAAAAAAAATGAGTTATCACAAATTGAAGGGTCTCTCTTCCTGCAGTTTAATGTTTAATGAAATTTGAAATAAAAATACTACCTTTCCATTTGAAATAATAAAGTTCGTAACTACTTTCGGTATTAGGGATCATTACCGAAAGTCGAAAATATTTTAGCTAAACTAACCTACATCCACAGGCTCACTATAAAAAATTTTAAATCTCGCATTTATTTGCTTCTCCATAAACTTTTAATGGAAGCTCGTCGTGACACATACTGTATACATTACCAACCGGACATTAAGAGTGACGGCGATAGTACATCTATATAAGGTGTGTATCAAATGGCGGAAGAACTGTATGTAGGCTTATAGCCATGTACTTTGAATATTTCTTAATCGAATATCTTAGTATTGTAATAATGTACTGCGCCGCCTATGTTCGTTCGAAGGACTGATTAGAAATATGGCTACACTGTTGTATACTACTCAGTTCGTATTCGTAAAAACCAGCCGATAAAGTTTCTTAATCTTAATTTTATTTTTAATTTTACTGCAATAAATGGTAAAAAAATCAATACAGGAATTATAATTATTAAAGAATTACATGCACTAAAATTGGAGTTTATTGACAAAAATACTCCAAACTGTGGCACTGGTAATACTGTAAATTTCTTCTAAACCCCTCACTACAAACTGCACTAAATTTGACGGACGTTTCACTAGCAAAGCTATCATCATCAGCAGAAATACTAAACTGAATAACTACACTAAAACCACCCTAATTTACACCTAAAAAGGTCACGGTACAATAATCACGGCCATGGCTGACTGCCGTCATGCTTAAGTAGCCACTAATCCTAACTCCATCCGATCTACTACTTCTAATGAAAGAAGAAATAAGAATAAAGACAAGAATTTAAGAGTCGTAAATCTGAATTCATTAAAATATGTTTTGTTACGGTTTTCTTGCTTCGCTTACCTCGAATTAGTTCTCCGCTAGTCTTTTCGACAAGCTTTTGTAACCCTATTTTCTTCTATTTCCGTACTCTACCTTCAGACCTACGTCTTGTATTTTCACAACGTAAACATTATCGTTTAATTTTTGGCTTTCAAATTGTGTTTTCTTTCCCATGTTAGTGCGGCCTAGCTAGAATTTGTATTTTTTTGAGATAGTTCCTTATACTTAATACGGTCTTAGATTTTCGTTTAATTTCTTTCAATTTTAGTAAATTCCTTCAATTCCCATGTTTTGACAGTTGACGTTTCATTTCTAGGTAGGTTAAGATCTGTTCGTTTTGCACATGCCGGTAGTACCGATTTCCACGCAGCGATAGATGTGTTCGATTTGTTGGATTGATCGTCTATTTAGATCTGTGTTTTCTGTGTTTACATCTTTTCGACGTTAGAGGGCACCTCTATGTCCGTTTTCTTATTTTATTTATCTGTCTTCTGATTGGCCGTGTGACGTATTTCCTTCCTTCCGCCTTCCTGGCTATTGTTGGTTGTTGTTTTAGACGCGCTCTTACGAGTACTTCTTCCTATCTTTGGAAATTTTGATATTTTCACACATTTGTGGATTTTATTGGAAGATTGCTTGAAATAATCATTGGCCGTACCTTCGCTTGTGTTTGGTGTGGAATTTTTGTGATTATCACGGCAGATGACTTCGATAATTCGAGATATAATTTGAGAACCCACGCGTCTGCAACGCCATATCTGTTTCTTTCTTCTCTTCGTTGTAAAACCTCGTTATTTAACGGTAACCAAATCTTGTTATTTCTTTTAAAACACTAATTTTGAGGTTTCTGTGTTTTTAGAGGTCTTTATAACACCCCTTATTTTGAAATTTGGAATTTTACCTTCGTTTTATATGAGAATTTGAACACCCACGTGCGGCTGAGGACTTCTACGACTTCTAAGTCCTACGGAGAACCCTACATTCCTTGAATTTACCCGGACCACCTGGTTTTCGGTTAATGCCGAGTCAGCCCAGAGGCTACATCAGTCTGTCCGAATAGGAGAGGTCTCTACCCCCACTAACAGCTGATCGAGGGGAAAAGCTAAGTGCACGTTCTCTTTCCTTTTTTTTATTTGTAACCTTTCTGCGAATATAATAGGAAACCACCCCCGATCATTTAGTTTTTTTTGTATTTAACGTATTAAAGTAAATTTTGTATGTTGTGCCTAGAATCGGAGGGTGCTACCTAACGTTAATTTTGTAAAATAGTTTAACTTCAATTCGGATATTTCTTTACTTTTTTTTATTTACTTGTCAAACTCCATCCGATTGAATATAGGCTTGGCATATACAGAGTGTTTATTCACCTTTTCACCACTTAAATATTTAATTTTATTTTTGAGTTTTTGTAACCGTAACATTTCAATCAATTTATAATTTAAGGTATTTTGTTTGTACAATTTGTTTGTTACACAATCACAATCTTATGTGAGTCATTTTTTGTTGTTTTGCCGTATTTAATGTCAAATCGACAACAACATTGCTCTTTTTGAGTTTTAATTCTTTTTATTTGTCATTCTGGCAATAACCTTTATTTTTTTATTATTTATATGTCAAGATTTTGCATTAAAATTATATTATTTGCTTTGTCAGTAAACTCATTCTTTTATTTCTTTGTGTGTAAATATTTGCAACCCGCTTTACCCCGATTTTATTTATCACCTTGGATTCCTGCTTATCTAGGGGGCATGACAGGGTAAGTAACCTAAGCAGGTGGCGCCGAAATTTTATTATCCATGTTGGGTTTATGTTTCTATCAACCCACTCCCTCGCCGACGAGCCGGCTGGCACCCTGCATGATTGCCGATTATCATCCCACTAGTTCGAAGGTTTGTAAAGCGAAAGTGCATCACCTTTTCTGTTTTTATTTTGAGTTCTTGCCTCGCAATTTTTCACGGTACTCGACCGTCACTTTCGGTGCCGGAAATTTAGGTAACAGTTGGTTTTTATATATTTCCATACCTTCATAACAATTTACCTTTAGCAATGTTAATTTCTTTACGTCTGATATCTGAAAGATGACGTTGTTTATTTTCTAAAATTTGAGTTTTACAAGCAGTTCTAATAAAGTTTTTTGTATAATCATCAAAAGTACTAATCGCTATTTCTATGCCAGATATAATTTCTTCAATTGGAGTTTTTTTTAATTTTAAATTATATTTCAAACCTTTATTCAACAATTTAATTTCTTCCTTATTAAAAGATAAAAAAGATTCGTTCCTGACTAACATATTTTCTGGTTTATTAATGTGAGCAAATTCTGGATTTTTTAAGGACCCTAATTTTGATATTTTTTTCTTATGAACCATAACTTTATACATACTTTCTTCGAAATAATATCTTCTATCCTATTCAAATAATTAATCCATTCTACAAATTCTAAATTACTAATACCTTTAGCTAATCTTAAATGTAAGTTGTAAACTTCTAATTCTAATGTGTAATTTTAAAATACTGATATTTAATCTCTGAATTTAACCAACATTTTTTAGCTGAAGAAATCGCTGAAGTTCAGCGTCTAGAACTTGAGGAAATCTTATGTTTAATTTGAATAAAATTTGGAAACACTTTTAACTTTTCTACAATCTTTCAGAAATTCAATATTAGTTTCAACTAAACTGGTAGTAGTGGTCGATGCGGTGGTATCATATCGGCTTTGGCATATTACTTCTGCACCTGTGTAGCAGTTTTTCAAGAGGTTCAAAAAGTATTATGTAATTTCTTAAATTTAAAAATTTTCTTCTATCAGCGCATTTATTTGTTGACGGCTTTTGCAAAAGTATAACGATAATTCTTATTAGATATTCCAAGCATTATTACTATACTATACTATTACTTTGCAAATTTTTAGGAATCCCCTTATGACAGGATTTATCAAGAACAAATGGTTCACAGACTGATATTTTAACGTAATTCGACTATAAGAAATGTTAATTCATGTATTTCGTGTTCTGCAACAATAAACGCATGCACGCATTTCCATTGTCTGCCTCTAACAGGAGAACAAAAAATGAGGAAACGCCAAATGAAATTTCATAGAAAACAGAACAAAGAACAATACGAAAATTCCCCGATCCGTAACGCCCGTACTGCTTCAACTACACAGCACCCTCGAACGCACCTATACCGTTTAATCTCCGTCGCTGAGTTATTGTTTCGGGTACGGAATAGAACAGGGCGAAACGGAGCATCGGGTCGCGGTGATAAGCGGTGCAAATGCGGAGCCGCCATTAACCCTAATTAAAAAAAAAAAGAGAGCGGGCGCCGATGTTTATGAATTGTCCGTTAAAGGTGGTAATAACCCTTTTTTTGCGAGGGTACGCAGTACGCGGCAGCCCAGCGATAAGGGTACGAAAAAATAATACGGTCGTTATTGCCGAATGTTTTGAAAATTGATGGTCAGTGTCAGATAAACGAATGATCCGCCTCTGAATGGAGGGATCGTTACGCAGCGACGTCCTTTGTGCTACAAAAAAACATAAAACGAACACAGTTATTTAGGTACACGTATATCATTTCATTCAATCATTCATTTGGTTGCTATAATAGAATATGAGCCAACTTATCAACTTATGTACGTCCACAAGCGTAATAACCTTTTAATCTCAAAATAGGAAGCAATTTGTAGCAGCAAAAAAGTCATTGCCCAGAGAATTCGCTATCAAAGACACAAAGCGTCTTTTATTCATTTCACCAATTCCATACAAGAATTCCCTTATATCTACTATTGAATACTTAGTTTGGTTCCTGAGGTATTTTTTATGTTAAGAAGATCATTGCCTCCAACAAAAGATTTTGTCAAATAAGCACTCTTTATGGACTGATCTTGTTTACAGACGGATCAAAATCGAGAACGCGGCAAGAGCTGGTGAGAAGCACAATGATCACCCCCCACTGGGAAAATATGTCACGATCTTTCAAACAGAGGCAATATTACATTGTGCAATAGCAGGCAATCAAAGGGCTTATAGAAATAAGCAGATCTATATTGCAACAAACAGCCAGGCGACACTAGAAGCATTAGCGATACAATTAAGATTAGTTTAGAAATGTATTCGAAAGGTGCATAGCCTGACACACCGCAATAAAATTACTTTACTGTGGGTGCATAGACATTCAGCAATCGAAAGATGAATTGACAAGAAAGGAATCATCTGCTCCGTTTTTCAGAAAAAAAATGCCTGGGATTTCAAAATTTAATTTTGTTCAGTTCAGCACAAATTATATTATTTTTAAATTCCGATTTTCAGTTTATTTATACATTGTTTGTTCGTATACAATTTTTTTTTCTGTTTCTTTTTTTTCCAATAAGAATAAAATAAAATAATATATTAGTTTTTATCCACCCAGCGACCTCTGTGATAAGTGAAAGAATACTGTGAAAAGTAACCTTCTACCTGCTAGGTGGCACAGGACACTTCTAGGAGCACCAAATCGCCTGTCAAAATAGTAAACCAGGCGCTTGCTAACGAATAACCAGTTTTCTTACCCAACGAGCGCGCCCTTAAAGCTCTTTCTCAGATTATTAAAATTTGAAAAAAATAGTAATTATCGAATGTTGTTGTCAACACTAAACGTACAAATAAAAGAATGTTTTAACACCAAACAAGCTTAACTCTTTATTTCTTTACCAAAATGCTGTTTTACCCCTTTTGAGACTCTTAAATCACAGATATGTATGTTGGAATCGTAAATACGATATTAAACAATTTATTTATTTTCCCTGGCACTTTAAATGAACGAGGTTAAAGAAATGTCAAAATAAAAAGAATAAATTTAAAATTCAGAGCCATCTACCCGTAAATAACAAAAACTAATTTTTATTAGAAAACTATAATCTGGGTTATCGATATTTGTTAAGAATAACTATTTTATCGCAGACCAACTCAGTGATTTTGAAAGCAACCCTTAAATATTAAAAATTCCTAAAATAACTAAAACCAATGACGGTTCATATAAATCTAACCCCAAATTAACGTATACTGAACATAAATTATAAAAATCTTATTTCTGGTTAATATTTAAATGAAACTAATTAATTATTTCCTTTTTTAGGTGATTACTTGATGGAATACTAACTTGACTGCGACAAGCATACTCTGAGCGGACGGACGGGCAATTTCTGGATACAAGTTGGACTTTCGGTTCGGCGGGCCCCCGTATCGGCCAATAGCATCCTCCGGTCAGAATTCAAAATCAGTTTAATTCTGACCTGAGGATGCTCGGCTAGAGCGAAATCGGTCGTGTGATATATTAAAGAATTTTGTAAAGATCAAGACCTTGTTTTCTTGCTTTTTCCCTATATATATACCACTCACACAGAGTCAAATTTTGGATGTTATAATAAAAGAGATTATTCCTTACCATATAATCCATTTCTGACTCTATGTGAGTATATCTATAAGGAAATAAAGAATTGAAAGAATGGTCCGTCTTCTCACAAACTCTTCTTAATTAAAGGGAATTCTGAGGCAGGGCCGTAGAAACAATCCAACATTAAAACGTCTATTAAATATTAAAATTAATATCTTAAATTATTCAAATGGATAAGAAATAAGTTAATTATTTAAATATTTAGTTTCCTAATTTAAAACAAGTTACGGTTTTTTTAAAACAAAACTTACAATTAAAAGTAGATTCAAAATAGTCAAATTTAAAAAATGATAATAGTTGAATTATACTATTTTTGTATAAGACTTGTAAAACACAAACATTGAAACACTAACGAGCAACGGAACACTTCAGAAATTCATAGCTGCGCCATCTGTGTCTGAGAAACTAAACCGATAATTAAAGTCAAGAAAAAGAGAACTATAAGAAGTAAATAGAATAAAAAAAGGAAACTTGAACACCATATACACCAATCAAAATCACCTGCCAAATATCTGAAAAGTTGGTGTAGATTGAAAAACCAACTGCGAATCGAGAGATAGATGTCCACCAGTAATCTGCTGTCTTACAATTTCAAGTGCCCCTACATTGTTAAATAAATCGCCCTTCTTAGCAGTATCTAAGATATGAAAACCATCATTAGTATTGATAGTGTTTTAGTCAACTTTAAGGTGCTGGGTTTGCAGCACCTTAAGCGCTCTTTATTCCCGATTTGTTCCTTAAAGGATGAATTTTATCTTTGTTATTAATAATCTGATTTCCTAAAGAGTGCAATGTCTTAACGGAGATGTGGAAGCATGGTCTCAAGATATTAGTAATTTTATATGAGAAAGGGCCTACGTACAGTATGGAACCGAAGTGTTAGATTAGATTAGATTAGATTAGGATTGTGGTTGCCTATGAACTTGTTTCATCGCCACTCTTTAGATCTATTGTGATTCCCTTTTTCCTAGAAGATGCTCTATAATTTTGCTCTCTTAATTAAGGCCAATCATCTTTGAGAGCGGCTTCAATGTACAGCTGCTAGCTATGAGGTTCTCCATCCGCATTAGTGTAGCAAGCTTATGTTGTATATATGCCTATAGATAGTCTATAATGGCCAGTCAGTAGATCTACTATCATTTTGACAGTCTTCCTATCTTTACTCATTCAGTAGATCTTTAGTAAATTCAGGCCTCTGTTCTTTTACAAACTCTTTTGCCTGTTTTAGTCCCAATAACTTTTGCCACCCCTCTCTGGATTGATTATACATCCATTCATTGATGGATTTTTTAATTTGCGGTTTGGTAGTGCCAAAAGCCAGGTCCAACGAATGACCTTAACAAACCTCGCCTGGCCAAATCGTCCGTCGTCTCATTTTGCCTCGCGTCCCAGTGGCTAGAAACTCAGGCCAATGTTAATTCCTTTTGGGTGCCCATGTCATTTACGACGCATATGCATACCCAAATGAGCTTAAAGTCCACACTTACCGAACTAATCGCTTTAAGTGTGGACTAAAAAAAACTATCAGTCTTAATCTTAGCACTAGCTACACACATGCTCAGTTTTACAACCTTCACACGCACGGGATTTATCTTAGAGAGAAACAAATCTAAAGCGTAGCCAACTGGCGATGTTTACAGTCGAGTAAGCCTCCAGAGGAAACGCACACGGAGTTACAGAGACCCGTGAGGCAGTTACAAAGGCCGCTTCAGACCGCTCGGGCGGGATTAACTTTATATTTTATGAACATCTTACTCCGGAATCGAGTTGTTTTAATTTATAAAATATTCAGCGAGTCGACGCTCGCTCGCGCGTTTGAAAAACATCGCTGTTTAATGGAATTGACGCCTTAGCGTCTTCCTTCATTCCGTCCCCCTTTCGCTCTAAAGCGAACTAGGAGAAAAGAGGAAGCTCAAGAAAGTTCCTATATTCCATTCAAAGGCCACGCAGTCACCTCGTCGCTAGCGCGTTCTCTTATTCATCGTGGCTCTTTACACAGAATAACTCCCTTCGCTTGCACCTCTGTACGGTTTGTATACCCACTCAAAGTTAGTCTCTGGATAAGTGTTTTAATTTTTTAAGCTTTGGGATATCGCGTTTGCTTAGAAATATGCCAGTGATGAGGAAAACCCTGCCTTGGACCAGTTTCAGTATCATTTAGCACAGTTGTTAGAAATTTATTTTCTTGACCAAAGAATGATTTTGATACTTTGTCTTCTTAGTTTTTTGTTGTTTATATAACTAATAAGAAAAATGTGTAATGGAGGACATTTCAGTTCCTTTGAAACCTTTTTTCTAGTTACATTTGTATAGGATATAAAAACTAAAAATTACATGATTGTATTGTAAAATAAATTGTTTAGTTGGTGACTTTTAAAATCAATATCCTTTTGTTTTAATATGAAATTTATTTCATGTTTTTTTTTTCAAGCTATAAGATTTTTGTTATATTCATGCTCTTTAAATTTGTTGTCTAGGCATTTCATGATTTCGTTAAAAAATAACCATACCAATTCTATTTTATATACTGTGTAAAGTTTTATTTTTTCAATATTTGATTTTAATTTCATATAGATTTAATGTTACTTTGTTACTATTTGCGGTTTTGAAGTTATAGGCTTTGAGAATTCTATTTACTTTTTCAAACAGATGTTTACCTGAAAAATTAGTATATATTTTGTGGTTGTTTGATTTGTTACAAAAAAAGAAAGTCGTTTGAATATTTTATTGATAAGATTATTTCGGTGCTTATTTTGTTTTAGAATATCTCTTACTTTATTTATAGCATCGAAACTAGAAAAATTGACTTGTTAGAATTAGTTAAACTAATAATAACACTGTTTTTTTTATGAAATTGGTTGTGTTTTTAATTTGAAATTTAGATAATATCCAGATCATGTGGGCTTAGTATACGATTTAATTAGAATTTTAATTACCTAAATTGATTACGAAAAAACATTCAAGTCATTACAAATTCATACTCTGTTAAGCCACAAGCACAAGCTTCAAAATTATACAGTCTACCCAAATTACATAAAAAGGACAGACGTTAAAGGCTAATAATTCGTCTAGTACCAAGTATTTACATCTCGGCTTTATATGGGGTTAGGTTGAGATTTCTTGATAAGTTGCGAAAATGTGCTTACATATTAGCGTTGCGAATGAAGCTTTCGCGTGAATATGCAGTGTGAACCGACGAAAGAGTGAAACGAGACTTATTCTCAAGTGACTATATGGATTGCTCACGCACTACTTAATATCTACTTCGTGAAAAATTGCGAGCGGGCAGTTCCGTTCATGGCATAGTTTTTGTAATCAGTTATATTTTAATATTGAATCAATAATAATGAAGTATACTAATTGGCACTTGTATTTTCTTCGACATTTATTTTTGTTTTTAATGCCAATCTTATTCCTTTTTTTTAAACATCGGGAGAGAGGACGCAATAAAAATGTTTTGAATCATAATTTTTTTAACATTGGTAGGGGTGAGAGGGAGAGAATGATGGTTTTTTTTTTTAATGAAAGTCTTTTGCTTTTTTTTAAAAAACATCGGGAGAGAGGACGCCTTGGAAGTGTTTGAAATAATATTTTTTTAACATTGGAGGGGGTGAGAGGGGGAGGAGAGTGTATTTTTTGAATAACATATTGCTTTTTTTTGAAACATCGGCAGAAAGGATGCAATAAAACTATTTGAAATCATATTTTTTTTTAACATTGGTAGGGGTGAGAAGGGGAGAGAAATGTTTTTTAGTCATATCTTTTTTTTTTTAAATATCGGGAAAGAGGACGCCTTAAAATTGTTTTAAATCATATTTTCTTAACATGGAAAGGGGTGAGAGTTAAAACAAATCATCCCCCTCCCCTCTCACATCTTCCAATATTAAAAAAATATGATTTGAAGAATTTTAATGCGTCTTCTCTCCCGATGTTAAGAAAAAGAGAAAAATGATCATTTAAAAAAATCATCTCCTCCCTCCTCTCTAACCCCTTCCAACTTAAAAAAATAATGATTTGAAACATTATAATGCATCCTATTCGTCAATGTCAAAAGAAAATATTATTGAAAAAAAAAAATCTCCCCTTTCACCTCTTCCGATGTTAAAAACAAGTATGATTTGAAACATTTTCACATCCTCTCTGCCACTGTTTAAAAGAAAGAAAACAAAATTATCCTCTAAAAAGCATCCTGCCCCCCGCTCTAACCCCTATTGTTAAAAAAAAATATGGTTTGAAACATTTTAATGCGCTCTATTCTGCCGATGTTTAATAAAAAATTAAAAAAGCATCATTTAAAAAATCATCCTCCTCTCCCTTTGTTAAAAAAAAAGGAAAAACCATATGATCAACTCAAATTCAACTGGTATTGTATCGGACGTCAAAACGTCCCGGCGTCGAAACGTCTTGCGCGTTTTAAAATTTAATAAAATTTACATACTGGAATAAGTCCCTATAATCGTTCAATCTATATCTTTTCAAATCTAATTATTAAACACTCTGTTTTTAATCAGGAATTATATTTTTATTAAAAAAAAAGTAAATAATTTAAAATCTCTCTTGCATGTATATTATATATATACCGAAATATTCCTGCTTAAAATAAGTATTAGACCAAGAGTTAGTTGTGCTTTACATTGCAGCCGTATGATACGATCTATCGCGAATGGATGGGGGAAGGCATCGTCACCTACACTACACATGTCACGCCGTGGTGGGGAAGGCAATTTTGAGAATAGGCTTCACTTCATTCGTTGGCTTCACATTGCAATATTCACGCACAGCTATACATGTGAATGAAAGCTACGTTCATCACAACACTACTACATATCTAGATATGCCCGTGATTGCTTGGTAATTATTAGCTCCATATCTATATTTCGATATTCATATGTGGCTGTAAATACAAATATGTATGCCAAAAATAAATTAAAACTCTTGAGTTGTGTCCTTTGCAAAAAAGTGTCAAAGAATAATCGTTTAATATAAAAATAGTATTAGAATAAAATGTGCAAATATCTAGTATTGATTATATATAGTATAGTAAAACGAAGTATAAGGTTTCTCGTGAATGTATTAACTTTATAAGTAAGATTTAAAAAGAAATGTTAGCATTAGAAGGAATAATTATTTTGCATATAACACGTGTGTACCTACTATAAAAAAAGCAAATGTACGAGTTCAAAGATAAGAAAAAAGCTTTGTTTTCCTGATTAGCTAGATGAACGCATATGTTCCTCAATAGAGCATGGGAAGTCATATTAAGCCTTACCGGGAGATTCGGGTACCGCATTTCCTGACTGCTTGATGTGAATCGGTTCAAGCAGTCTCCCGGTAGACTCCGCAGTCGTGCAGGAATAGCCGACTCACTTGAATTAACAGACATCAATATTATATTTATATAAAAAAAGAAAATTTACATGCGGCAACATTTTTGTATGTTACTTGAATTTATATTGATTTGTTGGGCAATTGAGGGTGTAGAGAAAACCATCATATGAAGTTTTGTTTTCTAGATTTTATTTTACTGTAATAAATAGCAAGACAAAGCTTTTCAAATCAATACAGAAATTATAATTATTCGCTTCAGTATTTCTGGCTTAATTTCCACCACTGATGAATTTATGCCCGGCTAATGGTCTAGTGGCCTGCACGTTTGGAGTCTTCGGTTCGAGCCCGATGGATTAGTCTCAGAGTGAGGTTTTCGTGCTTTTCCTCACTTCTTAGCGAATGCTGAGAGACGAACATCTTAAGTCGCTCCACGAGCACAGGCGTAATAATTCTCATGGCTGGGCCAATGCCCCTGTAATTAGCGAAAGCTGTTGAGGATGCCAAGGCATGAATCATTATTATTATTATTATTTATTCATTTCCTTACTTTCTTTAATAAAACTGCAAATAAAGAAAGCCTAATAATAGACTGAGTTCGGGTGTTCTAGCAGGTCATCCATCTGTTTGTTCATCCAGCGAATCTCTAAGAGCATAGTGAGAGTCAGTAACTATTATTGTTATGATTATTCCTTTTTTACATGTGTAATGTTCAGAAAGTTGTGCTAAGATTTCTGAAAATAGATGTTACTGTATTTGAAATTAATCTTTAATTTAATTTAATTCAATTAATTTTTGAGAACAGGCCTAGTATTTTCTTGATAACACTAACAGTTGCTACAAAAAGTTTTCAATGTTTAATATCTATTGACGGCAAGTGGGCGGTATCTTTCATTGAATTCTCGAGAAGCTCTTCCTGTTTTTCTTTGATATTTTGCACGAATATAGATTAAATTCGAGATAGTCAGATCAAAATAAGCTACATCAATACTTTCCGCTGTTTCATCTATAGATTACACAGTAATATGTACTTTTCTGGACATTAAACATGCAGAAAATAATGATTATAACAGTAGTATTAACTGACAGTAATAATTTATTGTAATATCAATCATAGGTTAAAAATTATTCGGGTATTTGAAAGTGTTTATAAACAAAACGAGTAATTTAATGGAACACTACTGAAGATGCGCATAAGAAATGTCACAGCAAATCGGTGTGGAATTTAATTCTACATCTGACAATATAAAAACATTACAAGGTTAGTAGAATGAAAATGTAATTGTCCTTCTCATTCAAATTTTATTTAAAAAACAAAATTTACTTCATAACATGTTTCGGCGTATCGCCATCATCAGGTAATCTACAAGATGAAAATGATATGTTGTTTAAAAGTGGTGCCTAAGCGAAATTAAATGATAACATTAAAGCGTATAAAAATAATAAAATATAGGTATATAGAGAAAATTCAAATGTTTGAACTGTTGGAAGAAAACGAAGAAAGTACAAATAAGTAAAATGAATGGGTGAAAATTAGTGTATTTTTTTTATATCAATAGATTATATAACATACCTTTACAACAACCAGATTCAACAAAGAAGTAAACATCATAAAGCAACTAGCTCAGGAGAAAGGCTATCCCTATAACACAACTAACAATATGATTAATAGACAATAAATAAAACGCCACCCTCTAACAACAAATAACCACAAACCTGACACCATATATAAATCCTTCACATATAATTTTCTTACCTAACGGTCCCAAAGCCCCTTCTCGGATTATTAAATTTAAATAATAGTAATTATCGAATGTCGTTGTAAAAACACTAAATGTACAAATAAAAGAATGTTTTAAACCAAAACAAGCTTAAATCTTTATTTCGTTACCAAATGCTATGTTTTATCATCTATGACACTCTTAAATCACAGGTACGTACATTGGAATCAGTAAATACTATATAAAACAATTTAATTAATACAAAAATACGTATTTGAACTTTCCTGGCATTTTAAATGACGATGAGCTTATGGAAATGTCAAATTAAAATTTAATTAATTTAAAATACAGAGCCATCTACCCGTAAATAGCGAAAACTAAATTTAAATAGAAAACTATCATCTATGTTATCGATATTTGTTAAGAATAACTATTTTATCACAGACCTACTCACTGATTTCTGAATACAAGTCTTCAAAATTAAAAAATCCTAAAATAACTAAACTAAATGGCGGTTGTTATAAATCTAACCTCAAATCTATGTTAATTACATAGAAAATAAAGTTTACAATATAATTAAGGCAATACTTAGCACTTATTCCTAAAATTGTCTGTTTTAGATAGTTATTCTTAATGAAATTCAAGATATGCAACCAAACATTCGCTACAGCTTTCAATTACTTCTCCATTTGCCTTTGAAACCTGTTCTAAATGACACTAAATTAGATTCCACACCTTTGATTCTATAGCAATATATTATTATTTTTATACTCTTTAATGTTATCATTTTGCTTACCACTTTTAAAAAATATATATCATTTTCATCTTGTAGATTACCTGATGATTGCGTCACGCCGAAACATATAAAGTAAATTTTGTTTTTTAAATAAAACTTGAATGGGAAGGACAATTACATTTTAATTCTACACTATTATATTTGTTGAGAAATTTTTTATAATCCATTTTATATTGTATATGGATTTGTTATGCAGGTGTTCTAAGAAAATGGTTAATTAAAGCCGACGGTATTAAAATCATTCTTCTATCCCTCTGTTATTATTTGAAATGCAGCAAGTATGTTATATATATTAGCATTATTTTTTTAATAATTCAAATATAATAATAAATTACTTTGTGAAAAAGCGTATTTTACATGAATGCTAAGAAGGACGAATAATCCTATTAATATTTGAACAACTTGCATTAATACATACAGTCGCGAGCAAATGTTATAGGCACCCTGAATTTTGGACGAATATCACAGTAAGAAATGAATAAATAAAAACTTGTAGGTAATACATTATAAATATGCAGTATTTTAAGGGATCTTATTAATTTGTTGCATATTAGAGTGTTTTTAGTACAGCTATACTACTTTTTAGGTGGGAGGGGAAAAGTGACATCTCGAAGACTTGAAAATAAATACAAAAAAAATAATACATTTACAAAGGGTATTTATAAAGACTATTGTAACCATAAAGACGATTATGTAAACGTTGAAATAACTGTTACAAAAAAAATGCAAGAAACATGAAACCCATTAGTTTTGTCAAAGATGCCTATAACATTTGCTCGCGACTGTATTTAATTTAATGTAGGAAACAATATCAATAACTATTATGTATAGAACAGAAATCATATAAATAATTGTAGTACGTATTCCTATTTTCGATGCGATCTACATACTTATGTAGATCTTACATACCTTCATCAATTGACCGGCGAACTACATAAAGAACTGGGACGAACTGACTCCTATGATAGAACCCATAGAAGTGGTCGAGTGAGAAATTTCGTTTAGTCGAGTCGAAGCTAACTACGAACTAACTCAAAAATGTAGTTCAGTAAAGTGAACTAGAACTAAAGAAATAGATCTGTAAACTGAACTAAACTTCCCATCTCTATTTGCAATACATTCATCTCATTTTGACATTTTCTTTTATTAATTATATGAGGATCATAAAACCAAGAAAACAATATCCGAAAATTTAGCACAGTTTAAAACGAAATAAATCAAAACAGGAAATAAAGTGGAAGGTCAGAAGTAACGTAGGTACAATAAATTCGACTATTAATTTAGTTGAACTGCTGGTCAATCAAGTTGCAGGTGCTGAAACTAAATGCGAAAACAAAAAAGAAATAACACGAAACTGAAGTTGAATAATGATATCGTTTAAGAATCACGGCCCCAGAACCGACTGCAGGAAAGGACAGGTGATTTTTCACGGGGCGAGTAAATGATCCGAATGATTTGTAGTTTCGATGAGAGTGCAAGAGGAAGAACAAAATGCCAGAGTGAAGGCTATACGAAACCGGCGATAGGGTAGTGGAAATTCCCGGTATTGGAATAGGGACGGCTATGCGACCCCGGAGCAAGTCAGTAACCCCATTAAACTAATGAATTTGTTTCACTCGGTGACCGATTGCTCTGCAGCGTTTCCGGTGCCGGACACAAACTGAGAAACTTAGAATAAAAGACAATGAATATAATGTACTATGTAGAATGCGTTCGAAAACTCTGGAGACACATAAAAAACCGACGCATTTCTTTAGAAAAATAATAAAAGATGTCAATTAGTGTTTTAGAAAAGCCGTCGCTTGATAATAGTGCTATCATTTTTGAATAGATCCATCCTATTTTGTTCTAACAAAAGAATCCAGGCAGCCGAAAAAAAATCATATTTCTTAAGTAAAAACTCCTTTTTTAATAAAATATCAAAAATTTTAGCAAATTGCCTCAAAAATATTGCATTCAGAAATGACTACTATACAGGGTATTCCACGTAACTGGTTCATTAAAAGTTTATGATGTTTTAATATTTACTTATATTTGAGATTTTGGCACCAGTATCTGTTCGATTAGAACTATAAATGTAAAATACCTTAACCAAAATATCACTTCCGGTTGACCCGGAAATGGATGTCAACTTTCTTATTTTAAATAGAATGATATAATTTTTTATTCATTTTTGGATTCTACAACTATAAATACGTCAGTTTTCATCAGCTATTCCTATAGCTACATGTTGCCGTTTTTGAGTTATGTAAGTTTTTCTTTTTTTTTTAATCATAATCATTGCATCATTGAGAAATTAATATCTCAGTTAATACTGCAAGTAGAGACTCCAAATTTGCTATGTTATGAACGTAGATATAACTCTAAGAAATGGTACGCACACTTCGCATTCTAGTATACAGGGTGTTCAGAATTGAGAAATCAAATGACATATTTTCAAATGCAGAAAACTCATTTTTTTAAATAGAACACCCTGTATTTTAATTCGGAATTAGGAAGTAAATATCATGCCCTATCACTTTATATCAGCATTCCCTATACCTATCTTTAATAGATTTTGAGATATGAGCGACTTTTTGTTAAACTGAGTAAGTATTCCTTTTTTTAAATAGAACACCCTGTATTTTAATTCGGAATTAGGAAGTAAATATCATGCCCTATCACTTTATATCAGCATTCCCTATACCTATCTTTAATAGATTTTGAGATATGAACGACTTTTGTTAAACAGACTAGTAGCCCTATCTTTGCGTGTTGTAGCTGGCTCTGAATGGATTAATGTCAAATTCATTGACTAACCAAAAGTGTTTTTGTTATATCATGTAATTACACTTTCGTACAACGCAATAGTAATAGAAATGACTATTCGAACAGACATTCTTGTATGGTTATTCAAAATAATACATGAATTTGACGTGAATCCATTTCAGAGCAGCTACAAACATTTATAGATAGGGGCTACTTATCTGTTTAACAAATGATATTTACTTCTAATTCCGAATTAAAATACAGGGTGTTCTATTTAAAAAAAATGAGTTTTCTGCATTTGAAAATATGTCATTTGTTCTCAGTTCTGAACACCCTGTATGTAGAATGTAAAGTGTGCTTACCGTTTCTTAGAGTAATATCTACATTCATAACATAGCAAATTTGAGTCTCTACTGCAGTATTAACTGAGATATTAATTTCTCAATGATGCAATGATTATGACTAAAAAAAAAAAAACTTAAATAACTCAAAAACGGAACATGTAGCTATAGGAATAGCTAATGAAAACTGACGTATTTATAGTTGTAGAATTCAAAAATGAATAAAAATTATATCATTCTATTTAAAATAAAGAAAGTTACATCCATTTCCCGGTCAACCGGAAGTGATATTTGGTTAAGGTATTTTGCATTTATATTCCAATCGAACAGATACTGGTGCCAAAATCTCAAATATAAGTAAATAATAGAACATCATAAACTTTTAATGAACCAGTTACGTGGAATACCCTGTATAAAAGATTCATGTCAATCCAAAGAATTTATAGACAATATTAAATTAAAACCAAATTTGAAAATGATATCCTTAAATGTAGTATCCCTATATACAAATACACCACTAGATCTAGCAAAACAAATTATACACAAAAAAATGACAATTACTTGAAATTTTACTAATATACCAATCACAGAATTCATTAATGCAGTCGAACTAACACTAACAAAAACATGCAAAATCGTTGTTCATAGTCATTTTATAGCGCGTTTATAGTAAGCGTTTCGGTGGTTTGGACAGTTTTTAAGTAGGGTAAGGTATTTTGGAAAAAATAATATTTTCCAAAATACATTAAAAACTGTTCGCGTTGAATATTTTGCACCTTAAATCCGGGAGGTGAAGAGGTTTTCAATGCTGTACATGTAATATTATGTGGACAGCTAAATAGTAATGAAGAAAATATAACTGTATATGCATTGTGCTCACAACCAAGTTCTCTACAGGGTGATCGTCATATCATTAAATGTGTGTTTGCTATAAATATTATGAAAGCTGTTGTAAGTAATATTAATTATATGTAAAGGTGGCAACAGCTCCCGCTGCAATCATATTTCAGCTGTCTTATTGAAAGTGAGGCGACTATTAATTAATATTAATAGTGAATGTCTCTTGTTTACAGTATTGTATGATTATAGATTGCCTCTAAATGAACTGAGCAGCAGCTAAAGAGAGATATGCAGTTGTTCAAATTTCTGATGTGCCTTGCTTCCAGAAAAGAAGTTTTGCTCTGTTGAATTACCTTCAAAGAACATGAAGGATAAATTAGGCAAAACTTTTTAAATGATTTACTGCAATCTTCATTGTATTTACGTGGATAAATACAGGGTTCTGTTTTGGGTTGAGTATGTTCCTTGCCTTAATCGCTTTATTTTTCCTTCTACAATTTGCAGTAATAATGTTATATAATATGTTAATTATGTTGTGCGTTTTGTATACTATATAAGAGGGTTCTATATATTA
Source organism: Protaetia brevitarsis (assembly GCA_004143645.1). NCBI lineage: Eukaryota > Metazoa > Arthropoda > Insecta > Coleoptera > Scarabaeidae > Protaetia > Protaetia brevitarsis. Next base: position 1,726,636 of record RXPK01000311.1, on the reverse strand, counting down.
TTAACACAAGAATATGAATCGTCTTAGATTGTAAAGAAATTGTTAAGAGTAGTTTGAATATATTTCTTGAGTAGAACAGACCCGTTTTATTTATTTATCTATGTGTTTTATACAAGCAATGAATACTTACTAAAAAAAATTGTCCTCAGTGAAATGTAATGAACATACTTTTCATGTAAAAACTTCAATTTTTACCCATTTCAATTTTTGTATCCACAGTTTTCTGCTATGGATTTTTTTCTTTAATGTGCCTCGACTTTAATAAATTCACAGACCGCTTGTGTAAATGAATGGAATGAAATTTTAGGATCTTTTTTTTTAATCCACGAATTACATTAAGGTACACAACAATAATAATTTGACTTACTTCTTTTGCAAATTAGAAAAACTACTTCCGAATTCATTACTAAAAATCATCTAAGAAATGAAAATAGTATAATTCACAAGTGCACAATACAAGCATAATACACAAAACCATTCGAAACTGTTCGAAATGCAAACAAATACAAACCACTAATGTTTATTTGAAAGGTTCCTTTAATGACCTGAAGGGGGCGTATTGCTTAGCAAGTTTTGCCTATTCTTATCATCTAAGATTAAAATTTTCATTTGAAATTCAAGAAAACAATAGCATTATCTTTTTAGACCTCAAACTCATAAGAAAGGATCACAACATTCTAACTAAATGGTATACTAAACCAACATGGTCTGAACGTTATCTAAAGTTTAAGTCTTCACAACCTGTATCACAAAAAGTTCTTCCACCGAATACTATTAATAAAGCAAAAAAATTTTAAAACAAAATAATTATCGAAATTCACTTATAAATAAAATATTCAATCAAAGAATTTTTTTTTTTTATAATAAATCAACAAAAAATATAAATAATAGTCAAACAATTACGAAATTTATAAAAATTCCTTAGGTTAAACATTTATCCATAGAAATATTTTCAAATAATTTTCAAGCCACACAATTACGAAATTGCTTATGAAAACACCAACAAACTACAAAACCAAATCTACACAAAATTAAAATAAAAAATTGAAAAAATAAAACATTACACCTAGTTTATAAAATAGACTGTCAAAGTTGTATATTGCCACAAATCGGACTGATTGAGTGAGGATAGATACTATTATATATATTGAGTGTCCGGTCTCGACGCAGGACTTGGGACTCTGAGCTACCCCGTCACGCCCCAACGTGACATTTGGTGGAGTCGCCGGATATCTCAGCGGTAGTACTTATATACTAATTGTACCTACCTTGGGTTGCAGGGGCAGGAATCAACCAAAGACCAGTACACTTACGTTCTTTATTGACGGACACTCAATATATATAATAGTATCTAAACCGCACTCAATGAGTCCGATTTGTGGCAATACATTGGTGAAACCATGCAATATTTGAAAAATAAAATAAAAGGACATAAATATAACAAAAATCTTACAGTCTTAAACAAGCATGAAATAACTCAAAATCATGCATTGGATTTTAACAATGTAACAATTTTAAACAAAGAACAAAATTTAAAAACAGGTAATATACCTGAAATAATTTATTTATAAACATAAAAATGCGGTAACTGATAAAACAGACATACAATATTTCGCAAAACTATATAATTTCATTTTATAACTAAATACAATATTTTTAAAGATCTATTTAATTACAAAATTCCATATTTTCATATTTTACTAACAATAAATAATCGAAACATGCTATATTGAAACGCAATCTTTAAATAAAACAACGATATCTACAAAATTCATAGTGAACAAAAGAATTATAATTTATTAAACAAAAAAATTATTTATAATTTACACCATTTATAATTTATATTTTTATATCTAGTTGAAAAAGCTTTTGAAATTAAATTCAATATTTATTTCTGACCCAAAAGCCAAGAGAAAAAGAAGGAATTAATACTACTTTCGCTTTTAGTGTCATTCTATTAATTATTAATTTATACAAGCCATTCACACATTCCTGTACTAATCTGAGCAGGCTGGCTGGTTGATCAACGTAATACTCTGGATTCATTTCTGACTTACAAAGAATCGTCTCTATTTCTATGTCCAGAGCCACACAAAATGTGGTAAACGTTTTCTGCCATCCCATTACACAGTCTGCAGTTGGTATCTCCAGTATTGATTCCAATTTTCTGTAGTGAACAGAAGTCACAGTCCTGTTAAGAAACTACGGTGCGAATATAATTCCTAGCGTGCTGCAGTAGCTTCATTCTTTTTTGGTGGTCCCTTTATAAAGGTCTTTCTATGAATTTGCCTGGTTGTATTACTCTAGTTTCTGTTGCATTACTCCAGGCTCTGTTTCTCTTTGACTCATTTGCTTATCTGCCCTCGTGCTGCGCTTTCAGACACTTACACACAAATCAGATCCTAGGCCTATATATAAAGCCGATGATCCCTTTCTTGTCAACTCATCGGCTTTTTCGTTCCTTTCTATTGCCAAATGTTCATGTACCTACAATAAAGCGACTTTATTACGGTCCGTCAGACTATTCAGTTCTTGAATACATGCCAGTAAAAGGATCCCTCCTTGAAAGACCGTGGTATATGTTCTTAATGCAAGCATGATCATTGTGTTTCCCACCTGACTGTAGATGCCAGCTCTAGTCCCGTCTTCGATTTTTGATCCATCTATATAAACCAAATCAATTCTCCGCGCCCATTTCGATATAACCATGATGGAAGGGACATTTGCTGCTCGGTCGTGAGAATATGTCCTCAGGGTGGAGTTTTGTTCATTCTACTGTGGGATCTGGTCGTGAACAAATTCTAGTAATGTTGTGCAATAAAGGACATAAAACTTGGGGTACACAGGTGACCTTGTCAATGCAAAACGCTCTACAAATTGTACAAACATGGACCGAGGAGGAACGTCTACATATTAATCCCTCCAGAACGACCACAATAGCATTCACGAGAAGGAGCAACTGAGATGAAGTAAAATATCTTGATGTCATCTTAGACCACAAGCTTATTTGGAATCGATAGCTTCAGAGGATTAAAACGAGAGCGGAAACAACACCATGTTGGCATGTTGGCTGGAAAAGCTCATGAAAAAAAAACGTAGAGCTAATATACGTACATCACGTGGTCAGACCCATGATCACTTACGTACCTCTGGTACGGTGGACAAAGGTACAGCTTGATTCCAGCTTATCCAATCCGTGATTTCCATATTGAAATTTCTGTTAAAAGATGTCTAAATCATGTGGTCTGATCTCATTCCCAAATGTTGCTTTCCAATGATGAACAACATTAGTATGTCTCAATCCTGCAAAATCTGTCTTGCCTCCCTCAATATCACCAAATGGAGAAGGGGAAGGCCTGGGAAACATTTCACTGATGTTGTAGGAGTGGTTGCTCCTATTATTCCTAAAGATGCAAGCCTCTGTATCTTGCTATGTACCGTACTTAATTCGTGAGTACACATAGGGCAATATGCACTAATTCTTAGTGATAAGCGATATTTCACAAACTGTGATTCTTTCACAGAGATTTGGGAATCACGGCCGTGAGTGGAGAATTCTAAACGCAGTGATCTGGAATGCGGTAAATATTTCCTTTGATATCCTCCTTAGAAAAATAGATTTACAATATTTTTCTCTTATACGAATTTTTAAATTTTTCAACTTTAAGCCAAATTTCACTTTGTTTAATGCTGTGTTTTAATTATTATTAAAACATAGATAGAATAAAGGTTTAAAAATTATAACAAATATTTCTGTTGAACTAATTCTCTGTTTTCTTTATTTTGAATTTTATAAACTTTTCAACTTTAAGCCAAATTTCACTTTGTTTATGCTGTGTTTTAATTATTATTAAAACATAGATAGAATAAAGGTTTAAAAACCATAATAAATATTTCTGTTGATCTAATTCTCTGCTTTCTTTTCTAAAACTACGTAATACACCCCAGAACTTGTATACTGGACAAGACGTTTACGAAAAGTCTGAACACAGATCGTATAAATCACCTTAAAATATAAAGAATCTCTTCGTAAAAAGCGAGCTGAAATATAAAATACAATATAATGCATCTTTTTTCGTAGGTGGTGTATCACCATCTGTCATCATCCCTTTTTACTGAAATTCCTGGACTAAACAAATCAAGTCGTCGCGTCGCATTAATGATATACCTACTAATATTTATTGCTCGCTTTATTTTTCAGCAGAGGCTATGCTTTATTTATTATATTACGGACAGTTCAGGAAGAAAAGGTTTCTTAGAATAACAAAATCCAGCCCCACTCGAGGGTTGTTTTAAAATAATTATATACTTTTAACATTTAACTTTGAGGATATTTTCAAATTGTTTCTACAACGCTTTGTGGGCTTTTGCAGTATTGTATGAAGTAAAATATCTTGGTGTTATACTTTTGCAGTATTTGAGTTACCATACATATTTTCTGTTTTGGAAAACATTTATTTATAATATAAAAAAGAAACTGAAATTTATCTAATCTTTACTTTGGTGGTAGCCCACAAAGCGTTGTAGAAACAATTTGAAAATATCCTCAAGGTTAAATGTTAAAAGCTCCTCATCTCCTAACCTTACTAACCTATGAGAAGTACACACGATTATACAACGATATGATATCGATGAGATCACAATCACCGTTTATAATAAACGTTATTTATAAATCACAATCACTACTGACGGCGTGATTTAAGAATCACCTTTTCGCTCATCACTAATAATTTCTGCTTCTATCATGATTGTACTCGATATCGTTTTAAGGTATAGTTATGCGGTGATAAAGATGCAGCGAGAGAACCGACATGGGACTTCCAGTTCAGTTAACCATCCAGGATTATGCTAAGGACCTTAGCGTCTGTAGGTCTCGCAAGCATTTTGTTTTTATATATAAAATAGTCTTGATTTTGTATTAAGTACCCAATAAGTACCAAATTTGTTTTTGGTATATTTGGTTGTAGATCGCTTTCTACAAACCATGTGTCAAATACATCTAGAGCTGACTCAGCAATTTCGAAATCTGAACGATTTTTCGATCTTTACAATTATACTATCAATGGTTACATTACAGTTTATGGTGTATTGAGTGTTTCTTCTACTCCACTATTTTCCGTTGTTTTATTGTTGCAGATTATATTAATCGCTATCGTTGTAGATTAGATTAGATTGGAACTGGGTGATCTATGGGCCTATTTCACAGCAACCTTTTCAGATCTATTGTGATCTCCTTTTTTCTAGAGGATGCTCTCTAATTTTGCCCTCTTAATTAGGCCTATCATCTGGGGGCTTCCCCACGGCCATTGCTAGAAATCTTGTCCTAGCCAGGCCTTCACATTGGCACAGCACTTGAACTGGTGTTTCTTCCTCCTCTTGGAAGAATCTGCCGATTGCGTCATCTATCAGGCGTATGTTGCACATATGCCTATTTAGTCTACAGTGACCAGTTAGCAGACCTACTATCATTTTGACAGTCTTCCTGTCTTTATTCAGTAGATCTCTAGTAAATTCAGACCTCTGTTCCTTTAGAAACTCTTTCGTCTGTCTCTGTCCCGATGATGTTTTGCCATCACTCTCTGGACTGATTGTGTATCCATTCATTGATGGACTTTTTAATTTGCGAGTTGGCAATGCCGAAAGAAGTGCCAACTCCAACGAATAACCTAAACGAACTTCGCCTGGTCAGCTTGTCCGCCGCCTTATTTCCTCTCACGCGCAAGTGGCTAAGGACCCAGGCCAGGGTTAATTTCCTTTGGGTGCCCACCTCATTTAGAGCGCTTACGCAGTCCCGAATCAGCTTAGAGTCCACACCTACAGAACTAATCGCGTTAAGTGTGGACTGACTGTCAGAGAAAATAGCGACGCTTTTACCTGGCTCGATACATTTTTCTATTTTTCGGACACAGTGGTGTATTGCAGCAACCTCAGCTTGGAACACCGTTGTATCTATGCTGAAGCTTACCGAAAGAACATTTTTAGGCTTTATAGCGTATATTCCAGCTCCAACGCCGTAGTCCGTTTTAGAGCCGTCAGTATACAAGTTTAAATCCGCTCTTATTGGAATACCTGTCTCCCAGAGTAAGGTTTTTGCCATGGTTTTCCCTTACTCCGTGACCATTGATTTTATATAACCAAAGTTTTTTCTATCTAGGTTAAATTTTTAAACCATGGCATCACGCATGCAATTCCTAACAGGGGTTAGAGTTGAGTTCTTATAATCAGTGCCGGGTGATTTACTTATCGGTACTGGTCTATGCAAATCGGTACTGAAGACCTTGCAGTCGCTATCATTGTAACTACTCCTTATTTTTAAAACCAATCAAACAAAATAAAGGAATAATCTTCAGAAATCCCAAATCGCGATATTATATCCATAATTTTAGGAACTTAACGCTTGAAGGATCACAGTAAAACATCGGCATCAGTATATTATGCTCAGATGCTCTCGTAATAATTGACGATTTTAATTGTAACTGAGTCATAACACGCTGTAGCATGAGTTTGGTACATCCCTGACGTTGAATTCGGAATGTCTTCGAAAAATCGTTGCTGTAAATATTTTATTTACCAATGCACACATCACCTAGCGACAACTCCATAGAAGCAAACTTGTAAGGTAGGGAGCTCTCATTGTTCAAACATTGCGTTCCCTTTCTAAAATCTACCGACGCCTTACGGAAACGAAGGCGTAGCGGAATCTCAGGTGTAAATGAGTTTCGTTCATTAATTTTCTATGTACGACTTTAATCTGGAGCGCGTATTCATCTGGCAAACGCCCCGATGTATATAATTTACTATAGCCGAGAACGTTCTGGGGATGAATTAGAAATTTGGCAGCTTGTTTTAGCATGCTTGGAGATTATAATTTGTTCGTACATCGGTACGCTTTCTTTAGCACTGGAGTTTTACCAAAATGTGGGAGTAAAAACAGCTGTCATGTTACTCAAATATAGTCGTACACCAACGTTAATATTAGCCAAGTATATACTCTGGTTCGATGTAATCATTCATACACACCGAATAGACAGACAACATAAATAATTAATTTCAACATTGTTATACCACAAAACAATTTCGCATTATTTTTGCTAATAGATAACTTTTATTTTATTTTTATTTAATTACGTAGGAAAAGTGTTTTGGGCTCCTCAACTGTAAATACAGCATTACTGTTGTTGAAAAGTACATGATTCCTGGATGTAAATGTGTATGGTGTTAGAGGAAAAATGTTGCAGTGGTTCAAAATTATTTATTTGGAAGAAAGTTGAAATTGTGTGTAGATTCCGAAACATTTGATTGCATCGACCTTGAACATGTATACGCCAAGGTAGTATCCTGGGCTCTTTAGTTTACAGCTTGTATGTTAATGATGTTGGCACATATACCCAGACTTGTAATTATTTTATATACAGCTTGTCCAGCCTAAGATGCAACGCTCGCTAGCCGATTTATTATTGTCTCTTTGAAAAAATGTTCCAAATAAATGTTGCCTCGAATCATATTCTACACATGTTTAAATTAGTTTCAGTAATGGCGGACCGCCGATTGTACCCGAAAGTAGGTACCAACTTTATTATTTTAAATGGAACAGCCTGTAGATTATTGTACTTTTGGATTCCTTGTTAAATTTAAATAACAATACGTTAGGGATACATTGGAGTTGTAATTTAATTTAAATATTTGGGCTTAACTATCGATTAAAATTCTCTTTGGAACAAACATATTTATGGACTATATCGTAGATTAAGAGTATTGGCTGACAGATTCTTCTATTTATCGGATTTTATGCCACTAACAATAAGTGCCATTGTATACAATTTATTTTTCTTTGATTGATTGAGCTAGCGAACAATTGTATGGGTTCCGTGCACGAATTAAATTACAGAAAATGACAGATATTAAAAAGCCCGGCAGTTCGGCGATTATCCACGAATATGCAAGCTTTTTACAGTATGAAATCATTAATATAATTAATGTGTTTCTGCTAATTACTATAATCAATTTTAAGAGGAATTTTTCATACCCAATTTTTTCCTTATTCAATTCGAAACTCTTTATAATATTGCAATTGTTACTTGGGTTAGGTAAAATAACAGCTAGAACTTTAAAAGAAAATTCTTATTATTCTTTAATTAATTATTCTTTAACCGGAAACATTAAGATATTTGTTTATTTCTGTTTTTTTTTTTTTGTATCTTTCCTCATTCTATATACTAACAATTGCGTAAACGTAAAGAAAACATTTTATATTACTCATAATTCAAACACCTTTGCGGCCAGTTGAAGTTACTCTTCTTCTTCTTCTTCTTCATTCCCCACTGATACCTATTTTAGGTGTCGGGTGTGGACTGCGGTTCCTCCTCCATCCATTTCTTCCATTCTCTTCTATTTCTTGTCATTGACCGCATTTCCTCCAAGGTCTTTCTCTTTTCTCTTCCTATTTTCTGTATTTGGTCTTGTCACATACCCATACTGTTCTAGTTTTTTCCTTTTTTTTTAATGATCAGTTCTTGTTTTGTTATTTCTCTGGTGGCTTCATTTTTAAATTTATCCCATTTCCCAGTAAATTTAGATTATTTTTATTTAAGGGGGCGTTTACAAACCTCTTTCGCGCCAATATAATGGCAGTGTAACATGGGTTACTTTTTCAATTATTTTTCGCAACATAGGCGGTTTTTTCTGGAAACAAGGGCATTTACACACTCTACATGAATATACGAGTGAAACGATATATTTTAATTGCATACTTAAAATATATTGCTTTAAAAACAGATGTGAAACATGAATGAATAGGCGATGTAGAAAATTAACAAAAATTTAAATGTTAAGCTGTAAATGTAGATAAAATTGCATGGCTTCCCTCGGAATTGTTGTAGAAATAAAATAAACATAAGAGTAGCTAATTTAAACATCTAAATTATGATAAACAACTTGAAAAACAAAATTGAGAATACATAGAAGAGAATTTACAGATATCTGCTGCAACGGATGTTACTTTAGTTTGGCATTCGTGACATAGATGGCATAACAAAAAGTATGCTTTTTAATGTCATTATTAGAAATACTTTATGCTTTTATATGTTCTGTAGTGCATTCTCTGACGGAATGTATTGTTTTGTAATAGTTTGTTCATTCTTCTTATAAACTATGGCAAGATATTAGATATTAGAGGAATTACAGTGTAATATTATTCAATTAAAATAGAAATTGGAGTTTTATTTAAAAAAATTACGGGATTTTATTTTATTTATTGTAATTTTGCAGTGGAAAAAACAATATATGTAAAAAGTTTATTTTAAAAATCCTACTATTTCGTCTTGAATCTGAAAGAGTAAAATGTGTTTTTCACAGTGTAACAGTAGGACATAATTGTTGGCACCTCTGATGTAGACCCGCTTTCGTGACCTACAAATAAAAGTGAACTTAGGGCATCTTCTAGCGATAGCGAAATAAATAATCTTAAGTATATATTATATGTATAACATAATGATATTATTTTATTAATGTATGTTTGCTTTGACGTTGAAATACTTAAAAGAATCATGACTGGTAGTGAAGTGATAAGCAAATAGCTTTATAAGTTTTTATAGATATACTAAAAGTTATTTACTGCATAATGTATTATAAATAAAACAAAAAAAAGTTTTATTCACTGCTTTAATAATTTAATTTGTTTAATTATAACCATTTTATTACTTCTAACAAAATTCTCCGTTCAAATTCTTTTTAGGTTTCCAATATCCTAATTGATATGTAATACTTGTTGGTACAAAAAATCATGGAAAAACAATTCATTGTTAAAATATATTGGTCTTGTCACATTGTTTCTTAATGATCTAGTAAGCGTTTAAATTGCAAGTCTTCGGAATGTATTTTAAAAGCGTATTCGAGAATTTTCCATAAATTTGTCTATATAAATATCCTACTGTTTACATTTCTCTGACACTGTAAGAGCACTATAATACAAATGCAAAATGAATATATTTGATATAGAAAACGTATGCAGAGAATTACCACATTCTATTTATCAGAAGGAAAACAAAACTACATCTCTTTTTTTTTTGAATTATTGAAGCATGTTTCCACAGCACTTTTTATTTATTGTAAGAACTTATTTTGCACACTTTAGAGCAAATAAAAGCAAAACACTATGCTACGATGAAACAATCTAATGTCTTTCACATAACTATTTCACACCACACAGAAATAACACACGAAGTAGTTATCTAATAAAACAGCATACAAAATTAAAAAGATTAAATAATCTAAATAAAACAAATTTCGTTTATTTATAAAACAAAAACAATAACATTACGCCATCTTGAAAAGACTTTGTGCACAAAATATTCGATACCACGAAAGTCCGTCAACTGTAACTAGTATAATAATAACAATAAAATCACTAGTATCCCGGTATTTCAATCAAATGCATAAGAGAAAGTGAATATGCACGCCGCGATGTATTAGGCAAGCGCCCAAATAGTATATCATAAATCATAATTGAAGGAATTTCCCAAGAATATGTTTACGGTCGAAACACGCACCATCTCTTTCAGAACTACCCATACATTTCTAAATTGTCACTTTAAACTTTTTCTCAACAATAGTAAGCGAATGTACTAGTAGCGCCATCTCATGTTCAAATACTATTCGACAGAGAGTTGAATAGGTGGATTTAGTTCGTGGTTACGAAAATAGAGGATGTGGTACATCCGCCTTAAGTTCGCGATACATTTCATTTTGGGGTTAAGTTGGACACTAAGATGGTCTATTTATTACAGAAATTTCACATTTGTCGATAACAAGCATATTTGAATATTATAGTTTCCTTACAAAATTAGTTTGGCTATTTATTGATAGGTGACTCTACCTTTTCGTTACCGAGCGGCTGAAAAAGCTAATTTGACAGCTAATTTAGAGAGTTAGAATGTAAACTGTGCGTATTGTTTCTTAGAGTTATATCTACATTCATAACATAGCAAATTTCAAGTCTCTACTTGCAGCATTAACCGAGATATTAATTTCTCAATGATGCAATGATTATGACTGAAAAAAAAGAAAAACTTAAATAACTCAAAAACGGCAACATATAGCTATAGCAATAGCTAATGAAAGCTGACGTATTTTTGATCGTAGAATTCAAAAATGAACAAAAAATTAGATCATTTTATTTAAATTAACAAAGTTGACGTTCATTTCCGGTCAACCGGAAGTGATATTTTGGTTAAGGTATTTCACATTTATAGTTTCAATCAATGATGCCAAAATTTCAAATATAAGTAAATAATAGCACATCATAAACTTTTAATGAACCACTTACGTGGAATAGCCTGTATATTGTGATTTTTATAATAGATTGCCCGGCTAATTTTTTTTTTTTTAAACAAATAAAACTTTATAATCGAATCTGCCTTTTCTTTACAGATACCTACTCTTCCATGTTTAATGATATACAAAAAAATACAATCGCACTTCGCTAGATGCCTGTGAACTTATGTATATGCTCGATATATATAGAGTTCACCACTCCAAATCATGCCCACTAGTAATCTCCCCTCTTACTGATCAATGAGTAGTATATTTATATTTTTTTTTTATCAGTTATGGGTATGTTGTCCAGGTGGCTGCACGTGTTACGCATCCTAAATCACTAACTTGTATATTATTATACTTTCACTGAGTTGAATATTTAATTTATAGTTTAATTTTAATCATTCAATGTATTAAATGCGTTTATATTAATAAAAGCAGTATGAATATCAAAACATACACAATCTATTGTTTAATGATATATTAAAATATTTTAAAGAACATAAGAAATCTTACCCAACGGCAAGTATAGTTAAATTCTTAAAATAACTTTTAAATCTCTCGCTATCATAAGACAGAACCACCGTCCATGCCTACCAACATATACATATTAAAATTTCAATTTGAAGCGTCATTTACAAATATGAAAAGTTACCTCAAAGTTTTCGAAATGTTAAATAGTTATATAAAAATTTGTATTACCTACTTGGAGAAGATAAAATCGGTTAACACCCAATTATATACTGGATTTACAAACAGGTTTGTACATAAAATAATAATTACATCTACTATGGTTGGTGATTCATCCTGTGTATATTCCCAACAATATATGCATATGCAAGTATATATTGCCACCCGTCCTCATTTCGATAGTTTGTTCTTTGTCCTCCTTTGAGAACAGAAACCTTCGCAAAGACCCATTTAAGAATAAATTGTAGGATGTAGATAACATACGAAAAGAAATGAATGTTGGGACAAAAAAAAAAAAGGTCTTGATACTGAATGGATGATGACCATTCGATTATGCCCTAATTTTAGCATGATATCCCCTCTCCCTCCCCTCTACAGTTTGTCCTCGCCGAAAACAAATAAAAAGGGACAACCCTAGTATAGATTGCGTGTACGTAAAGCCACTGAGTTTTCCGCTTCCCCTCTTCCCCGAACAACTCTGTGTTCTGGTGTTGATTACACTTTTTATAAATACTCTTCATATCCGGGCTACGCTTGGCGCCGAGAAAACACTGAAGACTGATTTACAGTAATGCCCTAATGACTAGAAAGGTGCAGCCTGTTATACGCAAAACAAAAACATGAATTTATTTTTATAGATGCATACTCTCTGTTAAAGAAACCGCCAGATCAATATGTTCCTCTTCTCATTCAGAAAAAGTTACGTTCATTGATCAGAACCTATCAGCAAAGCACAGTTCGGATATCGGAGAGATGCGACAGAAGTTTTGGTTTCCGTTCTGCCCGTTGAACCTTCCGCCAACGGGCTCCCAATCCACAACCGGAGGGTAGATTAGTGCTTATCTGGCGGTTCTCGACGCCGTGCTAATAGAATCCGAATTAATGGACTTATCTGGCGACCCGGTATTGTACCCACTGATAAAACAACCTTTCCACCTTTCTCTGTCTTTCCCGTTCTCTTGTTCACTATCACGCCGCCTTTGTTTGTTGTTGAACTGCCAAATCGTTGCGTTGGTCTGTGACACCCCTATGCTCCATGTACATAAATCGCATGTTTTTGTACATTTTTCATGCTCTGTATGTGGGAGTAAAATTCATAAATAATACCTTTTTAAATTATACCTGCCTGAGCCTCCGCCTGGTGTATTTGTATTAATTAAATCTGATGGGAAAATTATTTCCTGTTTTTGAACGTGTTTTGTTGACAAAGCGAATACGTTAATGAGAATTTGTTAATTATAAAGTAAGAAGCTTCCAGAGATAAATTTTGGAAGCAAAATAATACTAAATAATTTCCACGTAGTTTTCTTTTTCAAACAGGCTAGAGGACGTGCTGACATTAAAAAAATTACGAATGGCAAGTTAACCCTTTGTTATACTTCAGTACGGGAGGAGATGCAATGGTAGAATGTCGTTAAAAAGTGTTCTTTACTCCAATATGCATGTTTACTTGGTTTAGTTTCAATTATTTCGTGCGCATGAGACTCTTGTACATCAATTACGATCAATAAAGAAAACATTTAAGTGCAAACAACTGTAATTTTATTTAATGAAAGGTTGGAAATGCGAAACCGTGTATAAACAACATAAATAAAATAAATATATAAATAAATAAATAAAATAAAAAATTCTTCTGTTAAACATACGAGTACACCGTCCTTTGCAACCGTTGTCAAAGAAAGAAATATAAATACTTTTGTTTTTCCGGAACGCGATCAAGCAGTCATTTTTGACGCAATTCAAGATACCCAAAAAATTGATTATATTGTTGGAGTAGGGGAACTTGTGGGTTCAAGAAACGTAATTTTTGCGTCTCGTGTGTCCAATAACAGGATTTGTATATATTTTTCATCAAAAGATGTAGTTGAATCGCTTATGGCTGATCATAAGGGGATAACATTAAATAACACGTTTGTAGAGGCGCGTAGGTTAATCTCCCCAGCGCGGCGGGTCATTATTTCTAATGTATCGCCTTGTTTACCTCATGAGATTGTGGAAAATGAACTTAAACGATTGGGTTTAAAAGTAGTTTCGCCTATTAGATGTATAGGGGCGGGTATTAATCGGGAAGGATACAGACACATTTTAAGTTTTCGCCGTCAGGTTTACATTGTCTTAAACGTGGGTGAGCAATTGCCGGAATCTACTGTTATTAGTTATAAAGATAATATGTTCAGAATATTTTTAACAACGGACGAAATTAGGTGTTTTACATGCAAAAAGCTTGGACATATCTCCTCCAAATGTCCCGATAATGAGAATCAGTTTAATGAAACACCCGGCAACTGGTGAGAATACGTGTACAACTGCAGAGGACTTAGACCAAATTTCCGTAATCCTGACAATAGCGACATAACTGTTGTAGTATCGGATAGTCTAACTACGTCTGATATTACAAAAAAACGGCAAGCACCTTCTTCTGAGTCTGGTACACTTTCAACTCCTGAGGATACGAGTATGAGACCTCCTCTTGATTCGCACCCTAGGGTTGCTGGAGATGGGGGCACTTTTATATTAAACCGCCATTAAACGCAAAAAGAAGGAAGCGGTTGTAGACGAAAGCGTTGCCTATTCAGAATTTAAACAACTTTTTGAGGAAGACCAAGTAGAAGTGATTACATACGAAAACTTATGCCGATTTCTGGAAGATGCAAGGGGGAAACAAGATGTATGTCTGATTGCTAAATCTTATACGGAAGATATACTTTCGTTGGTTGATTTGTTGGTGGAAGTGGTTAGAACCATTCAAGACTAGCGCCTTAAAGCACGTATTAAACGAATAATAAAGAAATTAAAAGTAATCCTGAAGTGGGGATGGAACAGTTAAGCACATCGCAGGAGGATTCAGATTGCTGGGCGTCGCAGGGGTACTCGACGGATACAGCAGATTGTGCTTTGTAAAATCTTTTTTACTACCATTGACATGTCTGCACACCAATTAAATATTATTCAATGGAATTCCCAGTCTGCCCGTGCTAAGAAGGAGAATATTGAAAGTTTAGTCGCTAACTATGATGTACACATTGCATTGTTATCAGAAACTTGGTACCATTATGATGATACAATTAATTTTAAGTTTTTCAATATTCATAGGGACGATCGTGCGGACGGCTATGGTGGTACAGCCATTTTAATTAACAAGACCCTGAAGTTTGTGCCTATAACCTTCTCTGGGGTTCCTGACGGTGTCAATATTTGCGGGGTTTTTATTCCTAAGCTGGGGTTTTCATGTGTTAGTATATATAGAACTGTTCAAGCTGCTATAGATTGCAAAGTTTATGATTGTTTATTTGGTCAAATTACGACTCCTTTTATTATTGGAGGTGATTTTAATGCGCATCATTACGCATTTGGCTCGGCTAAGACGGACAACGCAGGTAATGTTCTCCTAAAGTCCATAGAAAACCATCAACTAGTAATTATGAATGATGGCAGTTCTACTAGAGTTACCAGATGGAATGAGGGTAGCTCAGCTGTGGATATTACGCTTGCCACCCCTTCGATTGCCGTAAAGCTTAATTGGGAGGTGTTGGAAGATTCTTATTGCTCGGATCATTTCCCAATCTATATTACTGTGGCAGTTATCCAGCCTGCTAATACTATGATTTTCCCTCGTAGTAAATGGAAAATCATTGATAAAAAATATCTCACGATTTCAAGAAGATGTCAAAATGCATTTTAACAAACATGTTTGTCTTTACCAATTCATGAGAAGTTGACACATTTCTATGAGATTATCGAGGAAGCAGCAAAGCGGTGTTTTGTGACAAAGAAGCCTTTTTATGCGAAATGTAAACCTTCTCCACCGTGGTGGGATGAAGAATGCAGTAGAGTGGTGGCAGATCGAAAAAGCATTATGCAACAGTACAAAAGGATTCCTACGTATGACAACTATATTGCATGTCAAGAAATAATGGCTTACTCTAAACGATTTTTAAAGAAAAAGAAAAGAAAAGGATGGGTTAGTTATTGTAACAGTTTGAATAAAGGTACATCATGTAAGCAAATATGGCGGGAACTTAAAAATTTAACAATGCAAAAGTTGGCAATCAAAGTTTCTTAGAAGTTGAGGAGCAGAAACCATATTAGATTCGATAGCACCAGCTTGTGCGAATATAAAAAAAAGAAATTATTAATGGCAACAATCATTGGTTAGCTAAACCTTTCTCAGAGGCCGAGTTAATTCTGCGCTTAAAATTGTCAAGGATCTTCACCAGGACTTGATAATATAACATATAAATTATTAAGTATATTACCTTTTGAAGTCAAGAGTCTACTCCTGTCAATCTTTAATTCGATGTGGAAGGATGGTTTTATTCCTCCGGTTTTAAAAGAAATTCTTGTGGTACCGATTCCGAAAGATAATAATAATAAGCTTACTGCCTTTCGACCCATTTCTCTGCTATCTTGTGTTCTAAAAACCTATGAACGTATAATTAAAAATCGTTTAGAATGGTGGATTGATAAGAACGCTATCCTTTCTTCGCAGCAATATGGATTTCGGAGACAAAGAAGTACCTTGGATGCCGTAGCAGATGTAGTGACGGAAATCCAGTTGGGACTCACTAAGAACATATATATTGGAGACATTTTTTTAGATATTATACAAGCCTACGACAGCGTAAATTTGGATATCCTGGAAGAAATTTTGTGCAAATATGGCATGCCAGCGAAAGTAGCCAGGAATATTGTCAATATTCTACGGGACAGATTGATATATCTCAGAGCAGGCGGTGACAGATTGGTGGGTCCTAGACTTGGCAGAATAGGGCTTGCACAGGGATCCATTTTAAGTCCCTTCTTTTTAACTTATATACGGCTGATTTTCATAAGATATCTAATATCCATATTAAAACTGTCCAGTATGCCGATGATTTTTGTATGATTGTTTCCGCAAAAAATCTAGACAGCTTAAAGAATACCCTTCTGAAAGCAATGGAATGCTGCAACCAGTGGGTTTTTTCTCACGGTCTTTCTATTTCTTTAACAAAATCGAATGTCGTCTTTTTTTCTCGGCATAGGCAGCCTGAAACCAACTTTATGATTTTAGACAAGATTAAGCTTCCAGTAAAATCAGTTGTGAAGTATTTAGGTTTTCACATTGATCATAAACTTAGTTGGGCCAGTCACATTAATCAAATAGTACGTAAATGTGAACGCTATTTGAATATATTACGTATGATTGCGAAAGTCAAATGGGGAGCTGACAGATTCGTGACAACAAGCTTTTATAAAGCATGTATACGATCCCGCTTAGATTATGGAGCGATTTTCTTTGGAGCTGCGGCAGATAAGCACCTAAATAGGTTACAAATAATTCAAAATAGGGCTTTGCGTATGTGTGTTGGTGCCATGAAGTCCACACCGGTGGAAGCGTGATATATAGAGGCAGAGGAGCCACCATTAAAGTTGAGGTATCATTTCCTCGCAGCTAAATATGTCCTAAATTTGCAGTCTGATGCTTTCCGACACATTGTACAGAACATACGAAGTTTGGCTTTATATTGCTCAGCATCCTCGTATTGGACCAGAAAGAAAACCCCTTTGCTGGTTACTGCACATAATTTTATAACGCCGTTTAAGGTTGCTGCCGCCAGAATTCAAGTGTCAGTGAGTAATTTCTTCGACAGCCTTCAGCCCCTCCCAATTTACTTCCCAAAGTATGGCGAAGTGCCGACAGTGAACTGTCTTATTCACAAAACTCTAATTGAAAGTTATCTCCGGCAGATTTTTATTTATACAGACGCTTCGAAGTCAAATGATGGAAGTGGGTGTGCCTTTTTTGACGTAACTAACAACTTCAGCCAAACATTTAAACTAAATAGTGTTGTATCTATTTTCACGGCGGAGGCGTTGGCTATTTTGGAAGCGCTAAAGTATATAGAACGGCAAAAACTGAAGAGTACTGTAATTATGAGTGACTCTAAGAGTGTTTTAGAAGCTTTGAAAGGCAATCAGCCACATAGATGTCATCCTGTGATATGGAATATCATCACGCGTTTAACAAGTTAGCTTCAAACGTTATCGCAGTCAAGTTTTTTTGGATAAAAGGTCACTCTGGAATACAGCCCAATGAACGGGTAGACCTTCTGGCAAAATCAGCTATCGATTTGCCAGTTGCTGCATCGAATAAAGTGTGGCGCGCAAGCATTTTCTTGTGGACAAATGGGAAGAACGATGGCAAACGTACTATCGTACAAGAATGACACAGTATGCCCTTATTCATCCTTCTATTTCCTTTCATCGATGGCATCACCAGAGAATGGTATCACGTTTTGCTATAACTGCCATTGCCCGGTTAAAGTTCGGCCATGGTATTTTTCCTGCTCACCTTAAGAAATGGGTATTATTGACGAGGCCACTTGTAAGTGTGGATATGATACGGCTGACTTAGATCACATCATCCTTGCCTGCGTGGAACATCAGGAGCCCAGAAAGAAATTCATGGAAGAGTTAACAAAAATGTCAATTCCACTTCCAACTAATGTAGTGACCTTACTTGGTTCCAACAACTTTAAAGTGTACGAAGGTATCATTAGATTTATAAAGGAGGCCGGTATCACTATTTAATAGCTTCTCGTCGTTTCCTATGTTTCTTTTTCCTGTGTGGGGTTACCTTTTATCCGTTGGCCGTTTCTTGTTTGTCTTTATGAAGTCGTTTCGATAGGCCCCGAAACGTGAAAAGTGTGTCCCTTGTCTATCCTCTTGTTTTTTCATTAGTTGTTAGGTTATTGTGGCCAATGGGCTTAGATCCCGAAAGGCATTAAAAAAAAAAAAAAAAAAAAAAAAAAAAAGAACGTTCATATGAGTAATTCTATGCTTAAAATTAAAGAATGTCCACCATTAGACGGTAAAATTACTGAACTTCGGTTCATGCCGTAAACACATGTCAACTATTAACATTAAGAACTACCAACTTATAAAAATTTTCACCTAATGATCGAAAACTGTTCAGCGGTTATAAAAAATTCCCAACCCCAAAATTTGCCGAACATATTAAAATGAAATTTCTTATGAGTATGATAAGATTTAGATTAGGATTAAAATAATGCGTTTATTTCAGGTTGATATGGACGAGGAATACCTTTGGAGTAACCAAATCAGCGGTATCAGGGCGGCAGGTCGGAGCAAGACATCTAATGGGGCTAAATAGCTCTCGTACTTCTAATTGCGGAGAATGGCTCAGCCAGGACCGAAACATATCTCGGGAAAATCGTAGTTGGAGAAAATTACCCAAAGGTTATAGGTAAATTTGGATAAAATTAATGTGATAAACTTTGTTTAACAATTAACTTTGTAGTAAATTGGATTTTATCAAAATAACCGTTAAATTTTACAAAATTAATTGACACACGTCCGTCTCTCACGGAGGTTAGCTAGTAAATCCTTTTGAATTGGAATACTCTAACAGAATTCGATAGCAATTGTCTTTCGACAATGAGGCAAACTGCCTCAGAAAGTCCGTTAATTTCACCGAAATGAGGGGAATATAGGATATTTAATACATGATAATACCGTGTGGCCAAATGGAATTATGGAGTGTTTACACTAAATTGAAATAAATAATTACAAAATTTTGGAATCACCTTACATTCATTATAAGATGAAGAGAGGTGTCTCTAGATCATGAGAAAAATAGATTTAAAAATTTTCAATACTTATTATTATGTTTTTACAGTCTTAAAGATTAATTACAGTACAAAAATTATGAAACCGAATTCTAGCAATTTTCCCCGTTTTCCTGTTCACATATCAATACGCTTGGATTGCCAATACATATAAAAGCAGTATTAGACTAAATTTGAATCAGATAAGTACACTGTAAGAAAAAATAAAAATGTTCATACAAACTGAAACTTAGTCCAACTTTGATTTGTCAATATCTGTTATAAAAATATACTATTCAAATTCTAATATTTAATTTCTGTGTGTAGGTATTTCACTACTGATCATCTTTACTTCCTGAAGGAAACATTTTGAAGAATAAATGCCTTGCGGGGCTTGCCAAATGCAGAGAGGTCCTACATCACCGGACATCATCTAGCTGTCTTCTGCTACATTTTATATCCTTTTTCGTTATATCTTTTTTTTTAATACATAAGAGTAAAACTAGTAACGTGACACTTAAATAATATCAAATGCTTATACCGTGACAATATATTGTTACGCCCCACGTTGGGTCGCCAATATTATTTGTAACGCTACAGAGTAGCATACAGCCCGGATTAAAAAAATAAATTTTAAAGGAAATACATTAATTAAATTAGTAAAAATCAGATTTTTAACATCCCAGTGTGATCTATATTTATTAATTTTAAATTAGAAATGTGCTTTCACAAGCCAGATGGCATGCAGGGCGAGAATTTCCGATAGAAGCACGTTGACATCAAAAAAATAACAAATAGCTAGTTACCCCTCTTATTATTTCAGTACGTATCAAGCAGGCGTGCAAGACTGTTGCCAAAAATGTCCTCTCCTTCAATTTGCATGTTAATGACCAGTTTAGATGATGTCGTAGGTACGATAATATTGTACCTCGATAGTAATCAATCTCTCATGTAAAATGAAAACATTTAAGTGTGAATAAAAGTGGTTTTATTTAGTAAGAAAAAAATTCAAAATGTGAATCTGTGTAAAATCAGACATAAATCTAAGGATATTATTATCTCAGGTAAGTACGTGAGTCCGCTCAATTAATAACAATAACGTTTTATTAGTAATTCCACCTTTTGCAATATAAATTCATTATCGAGAACGTGAATACGTAGAAATTAAATTTTAAAATTTCCGCGCTTTCTGAACGTTCAAACGAGAGTTAAGCTAGGCTTAAAAAGACGTGTGAAACAGAATGGCCAACCTTGATGGTAAATTATTGGATGTTGGTTCGTGTCGTAAATACATATTAAATGCTTATTAACCTAGAATACTACCAACTTATACACATTTCCCCAAGTAACTGCAAACCGTTTAGCAATGATACGAACAAATTCCTAACCCCAAAATTTGGTGAGCGTATTAAAATCAAATTTCTTATAAGTATCATAAAATTTAGATTAGAATGTTATAATAATACGTTTATTTTTTAGGTAGAATTGACGAGGAATCATCTACAGGACGATCTGGTCATCGGTGGTCAGGAATGGTCGGGTATCTGATAGGGGCTCTGATACATCGTAGGTACTCAGATCACGGAGGATGGCTCGATCAGGACAGGAACATACTCGGGAAAATCGTCGTTGAAGAAAAATTACCCAAAAGTAATAGGTAATTTGGATAATATTTATGTGAGGAGCTTTGTTTTACAATAAACAATTATTTTTAGGTTGTAATTTAGGATAAAATTGCATTTTATCAAAATAGCCGTTAAATTTTTACGAAACAAATTGAGACACGTCTGCCTCTGAGGAAGGTCGGTTGTTGAATCGTTTCGAATTGCAAACTTTTAACCGACTTGAAAGCGATTGTCTTCGACATGGGGTCCAACTGTCGCAGAATGTCCGTTAATTTAACCGAAATGAGGGGAATATGCATTGTTTAATACATGAGAATGCCCATGTGACCGAATGGACTGTCGAATGTTTAAACGAAATAAAATAAATAATAATAGCAAAATACTGGAATCACCTTACAATTAAAATATAATAAAGGTAGGCGTCATTAGATCATGAGAAAAATACATTTAAAATTTTTAAACACTTATTACTATGTAGAATTAACAATCTTAAAATTCATTACTGTACACAAAAAGTAGGAAACTATATTTACACCTAGAATTGTCACAGAACCCAATTTCCAGCAATTTCCCATTTCTTTCTGTTGACATATCAATGGAATTAGACTGCCAATGCATATAAAAAACATTATTAGACTAAATTTAAATGAAATTAATACACTGTAAAAAATAATAAAACTTAATTTGAATTGATCTTGGATTCAACTTTGATCTGTCAATATATCTATTGTAAGAAATATACTATTCAAATTCTAATATTGATATTCGATGTGTAGGTATATCACTGCTGCTCATCTTACTTCCTGAAGGGAATATTCTGAAGGAAAATGCCTTGAAAGACTTGCCAAATGCAGAGATTTCCTACATCACCTGGACATCCTCTGGCTGTCTGCTGCTACATTTTATATCCTTTTTTTCTATTATATCTAATTAGTTTTAAAATATAACTAAGTAAAATAGTAACTTTACATTTAAATAGTATCGAGTATACATTCCATTACAATATATATACTATATACAGAGAAGTTAAGTTAGCAAACAAAAATGAAATGTGGTAATTGAACCTCTCTCCCACGTGCTCGGTCAAATTTTATTTTTGCACTCCAAGATGAGTTTTTAATCTAATTTTATATAATTAATTCAGTGTCATCTAGTTAGTTTAGTTTTGTTTATGTAGTCGGGAGATTATTAATGTAAGGTTTTAACATAACTTGAACTTTGAATGTTATTGTAATGTGGAAGGTTAATAAATTTATCACTTTTCAGTAAGTTTTATCAATGTCCGGCAATATGTAAACCATTGTTACCATTAATTATTTATAGATGTCCTGAGGATATGGGCAAGTAACCCACGAAAATTCGACATGAAATAAAGATATCACTTTAAACACAGAATTTATTTGACCGCAAAACCTAGTAGTAAATGCTACATTATTTATTGTTGTCTGGTGACGGTTATCATCAATCGATGTATATACATATATTATAACTAAAGAAGATTCTTTATTGCCCATGTAAAATGTAACGATGGATTTAGTTTCTTGGGATTTGCAGCATCAAAAGGGAATTGGTGATAAAATAAAATAATTAAAACAACATTGACGTTTCAGCAATATACTCTATATATTGCTTTCATCAGAATAACTAAATTATCATTCTAAAATTGATTTTACTTAATTAAAATTTACGAGTTACATTTTTAAATCATAGGAAAAAGAACTAAACTTACTATTCTATTTTATTCATTAATTTGATTAACTAAATTTATTAGCTAAATTTTTGACACAATTTTGAAAGTATAATTATTGACAACCTGGGTATTTAAAAATGAGCATTTTCATTCTCATTTTTGAATACATTTTTCTCTATAATTACCGTTTAATTGACATTTTATTTTTATATATTACATCTTGCCGTCGTTTTTCCTGAAGATGATTTATATTAACCGAAACATGTAGCAAAATAAAAATTAAAGTATATTTATAAAATTGGAAAGCGAGCTTTTTTTATGTCATAATACTAAACGAAAAAGTATCTTTGACATTATAAGATGTAACGTCTAAAAGACTGCAGAAAGTATACCCGACAGAAATTTGGATAAGTTGTAGGTAAGAATCGAACTTACAATGGGGCGCATCGAAATATCGACTTTATGCACTTCGGCAGACAATATAATTTGGCTGGTGTTTTGTAAAACGAAATATTGAGGTCCTTATGAACAATTGTTTTAATAACAGACCCAATAGTGCTTTGTTATTCCCTAACGAAGTCCGGTCGGTATTTCCACTAATTTTACATTCCAGATGGGTTTTTATCATGATATCTTGAAAGATTATGGTCCGAGAATTATGAAAAGAATGAAACAATGTGCAAATTCGAACGTCAAATTGGCCAATCGTCAAACAGAAAACATTTCCTAATTAAATGACGACGATTAGGTGTAATTTCTTACCACATCACTAACATTATCAAGAAAATACCGCAATCGAGATTTGAACTCAGAATTGAAACTTCACGCTGTGTGTTACATGGCTTTATAACAAATTAGGAAATAAAATACGTAATTTAGAGATAACTTAAGCCTCTAAAGACAATAAAAAAAATAATCACACTATCAATTACTTAAAATCACAAATTTCGATTGCTATTCCTAAACATTTATTTGATAATTTTTATTTACATTTTCACAATTTTATAAAAAGGAATTTGATAGGATCAGGCATATACAGGTTGCAAGTTTCAAAGATTAGTTAATGATAAATCTGAGACTAAATATTCATGATAACTCCAAATGGTTTATGAACGTTTTTAATTATGATATTCCTAAGAATATTTCTGATTTTCTGTGCTTGGGTCCCAAGTTTGGTGTTCCTCTTGCTGATAAACAATCAGATATAGCTAGAATTATAGCTGATGTTGAATGTACTGTGGATGGCTTACCTGAAAAAAAAGAACATTATAAGAGCAAAGGTCACCAATAGTGTCACCAACTATTCTTCCCACACTACCTTTACTCCCATTCCTGACTTAGTCCATTCGTTTAATAAAACTAAGAGATTCTTACCAGATCATCCTGATTTATACGTTCTACAGGCTGA
This sequence comes from Protaetia brevitarsis, assembly GCA_004143645.1. Lineage (NCBI taxonomy): Eukaryota > Metazoa > Arthropoda > Insecta > Coleoptera > Scarabaeidae > Protaetia > Protaetia brevitarsis. Next base: position 1,702,303 of record RXPK01000311.1, on the reverse strand, counting down.
TAAAGATGGTTATACGGTGGCGATGAGTAGGGCAGATTCTATAGCCAAAATACTTGATCTTTTAAACGACACAATCAACTGCAAAAGTTTGAATAAGGATCCCACTTACAGTACCTAAAGACACTGTAATGCACTGATCACTAAATCACTAAATTAAAAACGAATACAGAGGTTGGTGAATCTGATGCAAAATATCTTGCCAAATACAATTCTGTACTAGCTAAATTATATTGACCCATTTATATTGCTCAAGGTTTACCGCTGACTATGTAAAGTGCTACATGAATCAATGAAGCAAAATAGTTAAACTATTTACTATTGTTTTTAATAAAACTTGCTTAGACACAAAGTTTTTGTTGGTAAATCTAATTCTTTCTATATGCACCGTTCATATTACGGCGATATGAGATAAGCGATATACAGGGTGAGTTTTTTTATCTTGAGACAACGGAATATCTCTAAAACACTGCATCAAATCAAAAAAAGATCGTAATAAGATTTGTTATAATGTAGGGAGCTCACTGAATAGTGCCGAACTTTGAAATCTTAAATGGGAACCCCCATTTAAGATTTATTGCAGATCGGGATTCTACGCCATCAAGTATGTGGTTTTTGGTTGAAACTTTTTTCGATTCTTAACAGTTTGCGCTGTAATCGCAAAAAACATGATTGTGGACGTCTAGAAAAAATACACAGAAAAGAGAAGCAAGCAAACATGATTTTGGGTTTTTTTATTTTAACATTAATTAACCTGCAAGATCGCCAAATGTTACTTATAAAAGGTTTTGTAAAAGTATCACAATTAATTTTAGATGTCGTGGCAAGATAGCCAAGCATTTCTTTAATGTTTAAAATGTGCAACTTAATTATTATTAGCAGCAAAGGCATCCAATAATGAAAAAATTAAAAATGTTCTGTTTAAACCGAAACTGTTGTTACATGGTTTAGCAAGAAGCGGCAACTTCCATTGGTCAACACATTTTAAGAACGCAGCTTGTTATCAATAATTTATTAAAAATTGTAATTAATTATAATTTTTGGTGTTCCATATTCTTCAACGATGCTATCTGCAACACGTGTAATAAACATAATATCAATTTCATATAAAAATACAAGTATAGATTCAAATGCAAAAAAGAAAACATTTTGTATTTTTTCATTATTGGATGCCGTTGCTACTAATAATAATGAAGTTGCACATTTTAAACATTAAAGAGACGTTTGGCTAACTTGCCACAACATCTAAAATTAATTGTAATACTTATACAGAACCTTTTATAAGTAACATTTACGGCTAATAAATATGTCAATAAACGCTCTTAAGGAGGTAAATTGATAATTCATTTTGGTATTCTCTCCATTCACGTATTCTTATGAACTTATAAGTAACCTTATAAATGTCAGTTCCACTATATAAATTAAGATTATTTCAAATAACAACTCAAATAATTATAGTCATTAAAAAAGTCTTATGTTATTTTACGAATGACATTTATATCGGCATGTTTATTTAAACTAAAATAAATTTGCAAAAATAGTTCAAATACTGTCAACTTTACGCGCGCGATGCACTATCGGTAAGATACTTTTAGTTAGATAAGAGGCGAAAAATCGCATGAAATATCGCACGCTACTAATCGTTGAAGAGACCGACAAGCGGCATTTTGAGAGATATGTCGCCTGCGATATGTTGTGCAATTCGCCCGAGTGTGAACTTTTGTTATCCCCCTGACCTCAACTCCACTCCCCTCCCTTTAGATTGTAAGTATCTGTCTGTGCGTGTCGCGTACATAGACAAGGATAAATAAATAGATAGAGCTTAGAGATGCGCAGTGTTCAGATCACATGGAGGCGGCCATTTTGATGTATGACAGGGTCGTGAAAAAACAATTTAAAGATAAAACAAGGATGTAATGGTAACATTTTAAAATAAATAAAATGCTCATACTTCCTTTTGACACTAGTATTATACTATATACATACAGGAAATTGTATTTTTTACTGCTAGAAAGACATTACATTGATATTTAATTCATTTTTATTTATTCAAATGTATAAGCTAATACATACTTGGAATTTGAAGTTTTTAGGTTATTTCATATTTCTGGGGTATAGTAAATACACATTATGTCATACGACATTTCTTTATTGGTGGCTAAACAATATATGTTTGTTTAATTTTGTTCTTACTAATTCGACTTACAGTTCTTGCGTTAATTTCACCAAACTATGAAGCCGTATTTACAATAACACTCAATGATCACTTTTGTTAATAAGATCGGATGTTCTTCAAGGAACTGTCTGCGATATGCTGAAATTACCAATCTCTCGGATCAGCTGACTATTAATCCATCTGAAATAGAATACATGTCATGTCTATGTTTTGCGTTAACAGTGCAGAAATACCTTTATTCTTTCATTGCGACAGTGTATATTTATTTTCTCTCAGATTCTCTGCAGCAGACGTTAACTGCAACAAGTACTCTTCACAAAGGAGAATGCAATAAAGTTATAACACATACGCATAACAAGTAGATTATAGTTGGCTCTTACCGATGGAAACTGATGTTGTCATCAGGGGATACCAATCTATGGATGCTTTTACATCCCAGTACACAGCAAGACATTCTGCAACATAAACGCTAATTCACATCTAATTATTCACAGTAATAATACCACACACTTCACTAAATGTTCTTGGTTCTCTTAACACTTAAACTCTCTTAAAATATTTTAAAAAATGGTCCAACGAAATAAATTATTTACTAACAACGTATTATTCAATAATTCAACTACACTTTAATAAACTACTAATTACTAAACAACTTTAATCGAAATAATAGTATAAATATGAAATGCTTAAATAATACGAAAATATAAACACGAATAACCTTAAAAACAATGCGTTTTATAAACTTCTCAAACAAAACTACAACAACAACAACAACAACAACAGTGAACAACAGCTGATCTATCCATCAAAATGGCGGTTTCTACACAATCTGAAAGTTCGCGAATGCGCAATGGTCTAAGCTCTTTCTAATAGTTATATTCTTGTCTATGGTCGCGTATAGTATATTGCTTGCGATATATCGCTTATCTTATATCGCCTTACTATGAATGGCGCCTAATACAATGTCAAAACTGAGAAATATATCGTATGCACTGCTTGTTTGTTATACAGATATACTATACTCGCCTTTGGTACCTAAGATAATTGTACAAATATTATAATATAATATATACAATACACATACAATACAATATACAAATATTATAATATAAATATAATATAAATTGTATGCTTTTCTCTAAGGCTAATCAGTTGACGCGTTGTGTATCACTAATTTCATAGCGACAATGCTCCAGATCTATATCCTTTACTTAAACATCAAAGACAAAAGAAACTTAATTGTGACATTAAAATATCAAAGCCCGAATGCCAGTCGACGCGCTAATGCGAAAGTTTTTACTTTCAGAAGACGTTTCGCCTTCGAAAGAAAACTTCTCCCTTCCGCGGAGCGCAGACGAACTAAATTGAATTCGGAATAACAAAATTCCCTTGTACCTTCTTCAACTTTGAGCACGGTACAATCCTCTATTTGGCACGGAAACTGGGAATAGCGACGACTAAATTATTAAAGTCGTTAGTTTAATGCAAAACGCTCCCGACTCTAACCATAGATAACACGGAACTGCTAGTGCCGACGATTGTCGAGAAAAACTGCAGCGCGCAAGAACAGCCAGTAATTTGTAACTTTAGTGCGGCAGGATTATCGCTAATAACACCAACGTTGTCGATTATTTTATATCCCCGACGAATTTATTGTTGTATAATTACTAAAAGGAACATCATCTAGGATCAACTCTACGAGTACTAAAATAGTACGCTGAAGAAGCAATTTGCTTCTGAAAGAAAAATTGCTCATGCACATCGAGAGAATTGCTCTGGGAAATATAATTAAATTGGACGACGAGACGTTTGAGTTTTATTGCGGAGTAAAAGTTTCGAAAATTTCCATCATGGCTATATAACTATTTACATTAAAGATATCGTCGTTACTTCGATGTTAAAGTTTATTAAAAAATCTCGAAAAGCGTTTCCCCATACATTGAAGTTAAATTACGATGGCAGACGCAAAGTTTTATGGGTAATTTTAAACTTCCTTTGAGAGAAAATTACCTACATGACAAAGTTTTAGTGGAATTTTAAATTAGAAAAATGTTGTGAGAAGTTTACGAAAGAATATAGGTTCTTCTAGCAATGTAAATATCAGAATTACATAAAAACACGAAAATGACTATATTGGAACATTCGTTCCGTAAAATATTATATTTCAAGTATAATTTTTGAAAAAGTGAACTCAATTTTTTGTGTATTGCTCAGTCAAAAATCGTTTTTCAACCGCCACTAACTTATCTTATCTCCCTATCTATTAGTTGCTAGCAAGTTCAATGTGTTTTTTGTAAATGAACCTCACAATAGTGCTCTAGTAGTCATGCAAAATTTAATATTCAGTCTCAGTCCTCACCACGATGGTGCTAGCATGTGTGCGCTACCATTCTCCGACGATGAAATATTGCGAATATTTGTTAAGTTGAAAAACAAAAGTAGTTCTGGTTTTGATGATGTGCCATGCAGACTGTTGAAGAAAGTGGCAGCGGTCCTGGCTCGGCCTTTCACGCAACATGTTAACTTGTCGTTCCTGAGGTTCTTTTTCCCAATGCTCTATTTCGAATTGTAATAATTTAGTTTTCATAAATAAAGTGTATTTAAAGAATGAACTTATAGATGTTAAGGCGGAATTACGAAAACAAGAGAAAATTATTTTGCAAAAAGACATTATAATTAATTCGTAAGTTAACCGCTGATATTAATAACGAAAAAAGAAAAAATAATGGCGTATCAATTAGTAAACCAGTAGAGCCACCTATTAGCACTGGCACCAAACTTTCTATAACACACTTAACCAAACTACGGCACGCGAGCCGCATGCAGCTCTCATACAAAAAATTGATTGATTTCACCTTTACAGCATTTTTTATTATACAGCAACGAAAGTATAAATGAACACAGTGAACTAATGACAAAGTAAATAACGATGATTTATTACTAAAAACAAAAATATGAATGAATGGGGCTCCCTTTGGATATCATTAATAAACTGAATATTAAACTTAAAGTGAAAAGTAAATAAGGTTATGATTAACTAACAGCTTCTTGCGGGTTTCGCCGTGTGTCAAAACTTTCGCTCGACGTTTCGCTGTTCATACTGACAGCTTCTTCAGGATAACTGAACTCAGCTGAAGAAAGCAGTCAGTATGAACAGCGAAACGTCGAGCGAAAGTTTTGACACACGGCGAAACCCGCAAGAAGCTGTTAGTTATAGTTACACCGGCCGTGAAAGCCTACGCACTGTTAAGGTTATGATTTCTGTTTTTACAAATAATAAACAAATATAAATAAGGCAGTAACATTTTTTTTGCGGTTTTAGCGGTCCTTCGGCTCTATAGGCGTAGTCATCTAGGTTTTGACACAGGCAGGGGGTTCGCTTGTCGATCGGCTCGAACTAGCTCGGTCGTCGTACTCTCTGGAAACTATCTTTGGCTCTCTGGATCGGGAAACTCCTAGCATACGGCAGCACAACACTTCAGCTCAAGGCTAATAAGCAATCTAATTGATTACTGGATTCCTCACTCACGAGGTTTTATTTCTCGGCACTGAACAACTAACCAGGTATTACACAATAACGGGGACACGTTTACTCGCTATACGTTTATTTTTACCAATATCCGGTATACTTCTGGGGATGCAACAAATGGCCAAAATAATTCAGCAATAACGGGATAAATCAGCCCACTCCATTATTTACTTTTATCATTATATAACTGTAGTGTGGCCGGCTTTTAATGGCGGCCCTCTCAACCGCCGCGTTCCTGACGAACGGCGTTCGCTCTATTACAACGCTAGCTGCCTAACTTTTTATTTGTCCATTTCTTTCTTGGCGACGCTTACGTCAATGCACACTCACACTCACAGATTAAATAGAACTAAAAATACGGTACAAATCGTTCATATTTTATATGTTTACATAAATAGAATGAAATCCATTGGCATTGGCGTGGCGTCCCAGTACAGAATGTGTTTTGGCGCCTATTTCGTTTATTATTCTAATTAACAACATTGTTAATTTTATTAAATTTTCTTTATTTTTCAATGCTGACAATACTACGGCACTTGCTACCGGCACAGACTCAGTGCATATAAGGGATAGCCTGACCGCGCTGCTGATGGACCTGGAGAGGTGGTCTTATGAATATACACTGTTTATATCAACGTTTCTAAGACTAATTATATGTGTTTGCACTCCAAGCAATCGAACCTTCAATTTAATGTCGATATATCTTTGAGTGGTGCTCCTCTTCATTAGGTGAAGAGTGACAAGTTCCCTGGTATGCAACTCGATGAGACTTTGGACTAGGGTTCATATTGCGCTATGGTCGTCTCTGGGCGTAACTAGGCTTGTTTTCAGATTCGTAGTCTGAGAGGAGCGATTGCAATTGGCACTCTTTTAATCTTTTATTATAGTGAGGTCTATACTCGAATTAGATACGGGATAACTTTGTAGAGTCTATCCAAATATGCTGTGGAGGTAAGGATTGTATTACCGTATCGGTTTACCGATTAACCGGTAAATTACACAAAAAAAGCAAAAAATTCAAAATAAAGTCGTGTAGAAATTAAAAGGAAATAAGTCTGAAACAAGATGGATAACGAAAAGCAACGCAAAGAAAAGCGACATTAATGTTCATTTGTTGCTAGGACGGTTGCTAGAACGGTAACAAGCAAAACACCCCATTTTTCCTACCTGCCTTTGTCAACAAGTGGAATTTTAATTCTCTCATTTTATGGTCTTTTGTGTGGATTTTATTTATCTCTCGAAAAAAGTTGAGTTAGCATATGTGATTTGTGCTCTGGAGTTTTTTTAAGATTTTTAAACAGCTTAAAATCGTTTTTCTTAAAGAGTAAGTAAATCTCTCATTTTTTTTAATATTTAAAAATAATAATATATAAGAACAACATTTCACATATTTAAATCAATAGCAATTTTGAATACACTGCATTATGAGAGGACATTAATGTAACATTGTTGTAAAATAACATTAAAATTTTAACCGTAAATATATTTTTTTTTACTTCTAACAACTGTTAAAAATAATTAAAAACAAATATTTATTACAAAATTCTAATATTATGCCTTAAGATTGTGCAAAATATGTCTTATTCTAGCCTAACTTCTAAGCCTATTTTCTTGGGGAATCCCCATTAATATCACACATGAAAAAAAATTACCGGTAATTTACCGGTAAACCGGTATTTTCATTTTCATTTACCGAATTACCGATAAATGAAAAAATCGGTAAATAATCGGTGCAATCACTATGTGGAGGTGCTTCTGGGCCAAAAACGAATTATTAGATGCATTGCCAAGATTCGGACATCTGAATCATGCCGCCCTTATTTTATTAAATATAGAGTACTCCCGCTTCCTTATCAGGAAATCCAGGGAAAATTCTCCTTTAATCATCATCATTTCATCATCTAGAGTGTATCATTAAAGTCAAGACAGCAGAAACATGTACGATTCCACAAACTAAAAGGTACCAAGGTATATTAATACAGCAAATTTCTTCTAATGTTGTAAAATCTTGACATTTCTTTTATATATTTTGAGGCCAATGGTAAATACATCGATTCGCAAAGAAAATCCCCTTCGATGTCGGATATATTATAGGAATATGATTTAATTGATTTAACTTCACGATAAATAAAACAGTTTTTAAGGAAAGTTTTTTATCAATAACCACCTCGTCTCCATGGACCCCAACTCATTTATTTAATATGAATTACATTGAGTCTCCACCCCTTTGAAATAGAGTCAAAACCTAGAATACTAGAATATCATACAGTTACCAGACGATAGATTTATACATCTAATTACCACGACTACATTGCAAGTTAATTAACATTCAATTATATACTAGATTTACAAACATGTGTGTATATAAAATGATAATTAAATCTACTTTGGTTGGTAATTCATCCTACGTATTGCTGTGTACTGATTGAATTGAAAAAGCAAAATGAATTTTATAATGAAAAAGAGAAATAAAATTAGCTAGCTCAACGGATAAAATTTTAAAGGGCGCAAAAGAACTATTAACCTCAGAGTTACCCTCGCGAATTAAAATTTGAATCTAACCACGAAAAGCAAAAAGTGAGTGAATGAAATCAAACTTTCTTAATTACCCGAAAAATTAAAAAGGTTTAATATAAAATAAAAGAACAGAATTTTTTAACCGAAAGAAGCTAATTAAGGCGAATCTGGACGTCCAAGTGTGCGACAGAGATAAATATATCGGAAAAGTATTCCGCGCTTTTTGGGAAAACGGTACGACCGATTTTGAAATTTTAAACTGTATTTGTCTTAAAATAATGTTTGAATTTGCGCCAACGTTTTAATTTTTTTTATTTTCTATGTATTTAAATTTTTAAATGTTGTAAGTTTGTTATTAAAAACAATTTCTAAAATCGGCTCAACGGCGCATGTGAAGACCAATGTCTTAATGACAAAACTTTTTTAATTTTTGAATTTGGACTAATAATAACGCCCGAAACAGAAATATTCATTTTTCTTTTTTCCATCAAATGCCGACAGGCCGCCGGCTTCTATCGTAACCTAACGCACAGACCGATGTTTGTTTTGAGGACGTATCTACGTACAGATGGTCTGCTATGGCATCACGTAAGATATAAATATAAGGATATTCAATTCTGCTTTCAGTTCTGTCTTTTTGTGTATTTTACACAACCCAACCTACTTCCTACCTATGTTTTAAGTAAGTGGGAAATTCTTAAAATGTGTAAATGTTAATACTAGATAATGTACCTACTTTTTATTAACGAGTCATAATTATAAATACTAAACCACTTAAATAATTTCCTTGATGCCAATGGTATTACGAAACAGAGCATCAATAAAATGCAAATAAAAAAATGCATACAGCCATTTTCTCGACTGGGTAAAATGTTACAATTTCTTTTATATCTGCTTAGATTACATACCTTGTATCATAGTCATTTATATTGACCGCCCTAGAATCATTTTTGGATTTTGGCGCACTGAAATACGCAATGACAAAGTAATAAAATGTCTAGGTAAGTAGATATGGAACTTACATTTTGTACTATAGAATATTAAATCTTAGAAGAAGCCTTTCTTCTTTTCGCGCTGATACGAAGGTGCTTTCGCCTTTTGACGAGTATCTTTTATCCATTTTTAGATAATGCGGTTTGCTACTTGTAAGAAAGTAAATATTCTTCATACAATAACTGCAGTGCTAAGTCAGTTCCAGAGAAAAAACTTTAGAGGTACTTGACTACAGGTGTGCGATGTCTGTGTGTGTGTGTTGAGTGAGGTTTGTATGTTTGTGACAATTGTGTGGCACCCTGACTCATTTATCACAAGTTACCCTATAGGAAGTTGTATTGTAAAATCATAGATAATTAATATAATTAAGGTATAGAATAACACTCAATGAAACATAGCGAATACTCTAGACAATCTTAGCAATTGATTTTGGGCACATGTAATATAGAAGGCAAACAATTCATACCATTCAAAAAGACAAGAGGTATCTTTCTTTTCGATCTGGCTATCGCTTGAGGTTTATTCCTGCAATCACGTGTTCTACAAACGCTCTTCACATTTGTGCATACCTCGAGATAATTCAGTTTTCGGGAAACAGCAGTTACTCAATTTACAAAATAAGTCACTGATTCCACTGATTCATAGTACGGATTCTATTATCAGTGCTATAATTATGTATTTCTGAATTAATAGTATTCTTTGTAGCCTAGTAAATCAAATAAAATTACTGATAGTATCTTATTAATTTGCATTTTAATTTTGATTTTCCTAAAAAAAACCATATGAAATAGTGTTACCCTATACATTCAAGTTCATATGACAGACTAACTAATGTTTTGAAAAGATCTGATTACTCGAACCGGTATAATTTTTGTAGCGCACTCAATTCGACGAGTGTGCTATCGTCCTAGTTATGGTTGTCCCGGCGGACGAGATCAAAGAGAAAACGCATTTTCCTCTTTCGGACGCTAGTTGCTATCAGAAAGAAATGAAAAAAAAATGTTTTAGTATTAGTAAGGACCGCTGAACCGTCGCCCTTGACCACTTTTTTATTTTTCCTTTTTGGAAGCCAAATAAAACCAAACAAAAAATTAAAAAAAAGAAAATTGAAAAAAAATAAAACGTTGGCGCAATTTTAAATACTGTTTTCAAAACAATCGCTTAATCAAATGTAAAATATTTTGAGTGGTATGTCTAAAAACAGCGGAAAAAGATCCGCGCCATCTCCTGGAAGAGAATCTCATTAAAAGGCCGTCCAGATTCGCCTTAACAATCAATTTTATTAATCAAAAAGGATTAAATTACAAGTTGTGCAGAAAAAACCGTGAACTGAAGGTTCTGGCCTAAAATAAAAACTGCACTTGATACAAAATTAAAATAGGACAATGCAATTTCCTATGCAAAGTAAAGGATTTGTTTGTTCAGGAAGATAATCCTCAATCTAACAATTACAAATTCAATCCACGTGGTTTCAAATTAAAATAAACTGAGCGTGGACAATTTCTAGAAATTTACATCAAAGCAAAAACTAAAAGCAAAAACAAGGCTTCTACTCACCCAACAGAGGTGATTGAAAATTAAAAATGAATCAGCAAAATTTAATAACGGAAAAATTAACTCTTTAAAATAAAAAAAAGAGAATAATAACTAGAAAATATCTTCCCGAACAAAAAATAATAATTGATCTTATATCTATAATGTGCATACATCAATATATTAACAATTATTACAAAATGAATTCCTTGATGGACTAAATTTTTAAAGAAACAAAATCTCAATATCAAATGAATTACAAAATAGCAACAATGATTTACAAAAATACGTCTGCTCACGTTAATAGTCGAACAAGAACTGCCTGACAAAACTCTACAATCGCTTTTCTTACAAAATTTCCTCTCCCAAAATCTTATAACGCAAACGCATAATTCACCGACAAAATCTAGTAGAATAGGCGTTAAATCAAACTAGCAAACGCTAGAAAAATAAATGAATGGAATTAATTTAAAAAAACTTAACACTAAATAAATTAAATCAAATAATAAACTCAACCTAAATTTATACAAAATAAAATTTTATTGTGAAAATTCTCGGAAGATTGACTATTGGCTGAACGGAGTAATCATGACAACAAAACTAAGCAACTTAAAATATACTCAGCGGTAACGCGGGTAAACTAACCATAGTAGTATGTACCATAACAATATACATGTTCAAAATTTACTAATATTAAAAAAAAAATGCTATAATAGTGGGGGCATTGTATTTATGAAATCACTATTAAAGGCTGACCAAATTTAATTTAAAAAATTACAACATTACCCTGTTGTTATCTGTTTGGAAGTTATAGAAGAATTCTCCTCCATTGAAATATTCTATATAACAATGCAACCATAGAGAAATTGGAAATTTAATAAATGTGTTTTGATATATTTATAACAAAGAAAGCGCTCCAACACTTTTTTTCTCCGTGCATGCTTTGCTCATTCTTCCATTTGTTGACACTGTAACTAATGTGCTTTATTTGAAACATATTGTAAAAAAAAAAAATGTGCAGAAACAAACATAAATTGTAATATTTCAAACAGCGAAAAAGAGCTTTTGCTGGTTATGTGTCGTTCCTGTTCGAAGTCACATAAAAGCGAGTTTTAGAACCGTCTCTATCTATTACTTTTATTCATGATTAGGCAAGTAATGGGCTCTTCTCAATTTTATTCTGTGATTTAAAGCAATTTTCCCTAGTTTATTTATAAGGACTGCTGACAAAAGCATGGCAGGTTATTCCGGTTTGTGCATACCAGCTATTTTGAATATCGCATTTGAAAAGGACGCGTGCACCTCCTTGTTAACGTCACGGAAGGTATATTCCCATCAGCTATTTCAAAATTTGAATAGGTACCTGTGTATACAGTAATCCGTTTATCGTTTGGCGATTTTAATATCGTTAAGGTACGCCCGGCCCGAAAACTCCTAGAATTTAATTTACGTTATATCCAAATAACCTCGTCTGAAGGGGTCTAAGGGCGCCCTCGCGTTCTAATGCCGGATTACAAGCGTTCCGAATTAAAATTTACAATGAAGTTAAACGAAGGGTCAATTATAATTCGAGCGCATAATCTTTAAATATTTATAAGGGTCGAGAGGACCGTTTTCGAACACTAAACGCTATTTGATGGCGGGAACTCACAGACATGGCGGATGAATGGAGATTTTACCTCGTTACATTAATTCGTTCTGAACGGCCATTAATTATTAATAAATCCCGTTAGGATGAAAACAACTTGTTTTATTTGAATGGAATGGATAAATTAAAATCGCAGCTGAAATGTAACAAAAGCTACGGGAGATCTAACTAAAGAGCAAAAGATAGATGAATCTTATTATCATAAACATAAGGCGGTTCTGAAATTAATCTTTTCGTTAACATGCAAACAAAAAATACATTAATTTAATTTGTCCTCTAAACACCCTCCGTTTGGCACATGGGTCTAGCCAGACCTTCCTCGATTTCAATTGTAATATAAATATACTTCCTATTGACCAATGGTGGGATTCTCTGCACATCTGTCGCGCTTATAAGGCTATGTGCAATCTGTAAACATCTATTTTAGATGCTTACAGACCTGCAGATAACTTTACAGGTGTTACAGATATGCATAGAATCCTAGTCGCTTGAGCTTTTGTGACTTTTCCTAAAGTTGAATCAGCTACAATTTCTGAACAAGAATAGGAGGGTAACTAAAAGGATATTTGAATGTACACATCACATTCGTACCTCATGTGGTCTGCCCAGACCCCTATGAATTTTACATTTATTATAGTAAATCCAGATTGGTTAAGCGATGACATTAAAAATAAATGTCTCACCAAACGTCGGCTATATGAAGCTATGATAAACAAAAGAATTACATAAGATTATTACAAAAACTACTGTTCATATCTAAACTCAATTATAATACAAAAGAAAAAGGATTACAACACCGATTACATTTTACGTTCTACAAACAAAATCAAGGCTACTTGGAAGTTAGTGGAAAGAATAAGTGGACACAAACCTAGGAAAAATATTGATATTGGTAAAATGTGTGAACATCTGCAACAAACTCCTATGGAAATTCTTGACGAATTCAATTCTTACTACGTAAGCATGGGTCATAATTGTAATCAAAATAGAGGAAATACGGTGCACGTCCCCCATAAACGAGAGGTCTATGGTATTATATAATGTGGATCCCGTAGAGATCTTTAACATAATAAATGAATTGAAAGATACTTCATCTGTAGGACCAGATGAATTACCAACAAAATTAATGAAAAGTTGTGCAGACATACTATGCACACCAATAGCACAGATGATCAATCTTTCCTTTATGACGGGTATATATCCAGACCAACTAAAAACCGCTACAATTACACCGATCTTCAAAAATGGTGATGAAACAAATATTACGAATTACAGACCCATTGCACTAATATCTATCATAGCTAAAATCGCTGAAAAGGCTATATTGTCACGCTTAATATCATTCACTGAATTCTGCAATCTCTTAACACCATTTCAAAATGCTTACACAAAAGAATGATCAACCTCCAGAGCTATCTACATGGCGATTAGTAAAATAACACAAGGGGTATCCGAAAAGAAAGTAGTGGGAGTTTTCCTAGATTTATCAAAAGCCTTCGATAGCGTAGATCATAATATTTTACTTAAAAAACTGGAGAGAATGGGTTTTAAAGGAATAGTACACAAATTATTAAAATCTTATCTGACAAATAGATTGCAATGCGTACAAGTGAATTACAATGGAGAAACCTGTCGGTCACAATGGCTGGAAAATCGAAAAGGTATCTTGCAAGGTTCAATATTAGGTGCATTTCTTTTTATTTTATACATGAATGACCTTCCGGAAATAACATCGTACTTCTTACTATGTATGCTGATGACACATCAATAATTATAAACGAAAAGAGCAACACATTGGAAGATGAGACTCTAAATGTTCTAGATAAAGCAAACAACTGGTTTCTTGAAAACAACCTAAAACTTAATGTAAACAAAACTAATATGATAAAATTCTCATTAAAGAAGGAAAATAACCTCACAATAAGCTTCGCGGATAATCAAATAACTTCAACAAATAATGTTAAGTTTTTGGGACTGCTACTTGATAGTACATTATCCTGGAAAGATCACATCGACCTGCTCGCTGAAAAGTTATCTGGAATGACGTATGCACTGCGAAGCATATCCACTGAGGTCCACAGAGAGGCAGCATTGTCAGCCTACCATGCTTATGTAGGGTCGCGCCTATCGTACGGCATCATTTTCTGGGGAATTCTGTGGATGCTGAAAGGATCTTTGTACTCCAGAAGTCGTGCCTTAGAAGCATCTTCCACCTAAAAAAAGAGAATCATGTAAAAAAGTGTTTATAGACAACTGTATACTTACCTTACATGGATTATATGTATATGAGTGTGCGTGTTTCGCGAAAAAACATTATAAAGAACTCATTGCCGACTATGAAATTAATCACAAGTACAATACTCGGGAGTGTCAAAAAGCAACCCTTCGTGTACCACAGACTACGTATGCACGTATCCATAAAAGTGTAGTGACCCAAGTCTTAAAAATTTATAACAGCATACCTTATGAACTTAAGAAACATAAACTTAAAATCTTTCAAAAAAGTGTAAAAGATATGCTTATTCGAAAATGTTTATACAATTCAAATGATTTCTTTTTGAAGCCTTAAGTTTGTAATAACAATTTCTATGTCAGTTTGTCCAGTGTACTACTGTCAGTTTCCGTTTCCATTCACGTTTCATACTGTTTGGTATTATGAAATAAAGATATATTATTATTATTATTATTATTATTATCTCGCTTCATTTTACTTTGTTTTGGTGATTTTCAATTCGGACTGATTCTTATATTCTAGCATATCATAGTGCACAAATAAGCGTGAGTAATCGTTCGTACAAACTTGTAATAATAACGTGTTCATTCTTGTTTTATCGCGTTGGTCTTTGCCTATTCGATTCGCTTCTCTGGTCGCTCAGTTAGTGAACTGCCCTAAAGTAACCAAATCGCTATGGTTTAAAGATTTGATTACACATAGATCGTATATTACGACGATTTGTAGGCTACGTTTTAATCATTGTCTTACTCCCGCTCACCTTTATAAAATTAATATCCTCGAGTCTCGCTTATGCGACTGCGGAAGTTTTGGAGATACAAATCATATCTTCTTTGAGTGTTTGAAATATCGAAATGGATCATCAAATTTATACTTGGAGTTAGTAAAGACAGGAATTGCACCCTCCTTGAGTATATCTACGATTTTGGCATATCTAAATATGAATAGAGTCGAACTTCTTGTAAACTTTCTTAGCGATATTAACTGTAACATGATTTCCTTTAGTTTGTCTGTCTTCCTAATCAACCTTGCTTCTCTTCTCTTTTTTGCTGTGCATGCTGCCCTGTTTTGCCTTTATTCCGTTTTTTGTTACCTTCTTCGTAGAGGAAGCACCCACTATTAATGCAGATAAGACAAATAACCCTTCTGTAAGGAGGTGAGTTACGCTAGTGACTGGCTGGAATGGTTACTGCCAGAGCCCAAGAAAACGGACTCATCATCATCAGTTACTGAACGTTGAACGTATAACATTAGTGCTACTGAGACACATTTCACACAAAATTGCCCGAATTCTTCGTTTCCTTCAAAATGAGTGATGAAGTGGAATTTGTGTATAGTACCCGAAAACAAAGCGCGAATAATGATTTTCATATACGATCGGCAGCGACTTTAGCCAAAAATATAGAACGTGAAAATACTAATGAAGAGCCCGATGAAATTGATTTATTTGTAGACGATAACAATGATCACGATATGGATTATGTGCCTGATGACGATGGGTCTGATATTGAAGAGCGGACGGTATTTCTGATAATGACGACAAAGAAGAAGAGGGGTGGAATGCATGCTGGGAATCAAGAACAGTGTGCGACCGATGATTCTTTCTACGGAAAGGACGACACAAAATTGAATAAACATGAACCTACTACTGTTCGTAACATTCCCTACAACCATCTTCAATAGTTTTCTTTTACATTACTCGCTTTATTCATTAACGCGCTTAAATGGCCCAGAATCTTTACTTTCTTTTAGAGCAAAAGTCCAAAAAATTTTTTTTAGTAAATGTTGCTATTCAATAGTGTAGTATTCATGGCACAGCGCCATCTTCTGTAGAGGGTATGTACTGTTTGGACGGTGTTGCAATGGTAACATAATTGTGACTTGTGTGTGTAACGTATTATTCATGTACCACTTCGTGAAATAAAATGTCAGACATCGGACGTGTTTTATTGTGAATACATCACAAATAGATTAATTTTAATTTAATTATTTGTGATTTTAAAAATTATTTTTATATTTTTTTCTTTTGTTTAGGATGCATCTTCAAAATTTTTTATTACTTAGAACAAAAGCGCTTTTGAATTAATTTATTTTTTGTTATTAATTAGGATCATGTTTTATCTCTAGTTATTACCAAATTAAGAATTACTTTTTGTTAATGCTCTTAGAATAATTTGTTTTTGATTTATTTTCGTATGTATACTTTTAGTTTCTCAATTCTTTGTAAATTATTTTTTCTTTTCTTCTTTTGACTTATCCGATTATTATGATTATTATGTATTAATAAACGTTACTTACTTACTTACTTACTTACCTGCTAGGTTATGACTGTGACATTACAAAAAATTATTGTTGTCAGAGAACAGCGCTGTTATAGTGATTGTTTTCTGCATGTGCAATGTTCTAAAAAATACTTATCATTTTGCACTTTATAAACAAAATAACGGAAAATACTGACAAAGCTTATTTGTTGTTTTTTTTTTTTTCGTGTATTTGGGTAAGCTAAATTTGTAAATAAATTTGTTATAATTGTTGGTGCTGTTGTGTAAAGTAGCAGGGACAAAATTTGTGTTTCTTTTGAAGATATTATATGCTCTCATGTGACTTCTACCCAATTCCTAGGCTGTTTCCATAAAGCAGTTCAGGTTTTTTTTCAATTCGAAATTCAATTTCTATTGGAATAATTTAATAAACCACTATTTAATTAGAGAAAGAAGAAGAAAACAACAATTTACTAATTATACTACATATATACATACCAGGTGAAAAGTCGCGAGCTGTCGATTACATTCTGGGCGACTGGAAATGGGAAGGACTTCAACTGCAAGCGTAGTTACGCACGAAGCCGCAGAACAAATTTATTAACGTTCGACGAATTGTTATAGTTCAGCCGAATTAGGTTGAGCCTGATATTCTTTTTCTCGCTTTATTTATAAAGTTTGTAAAAGTAATATTAATGCAACATTACATCTATATTAGTGAAAAGGGAAATAATAAGACAATACTTATTCGATAACTAAAATCTATTCATGCTTCCTTTCTATTCATACTTATTTTTATATCGAAGCATCAGATAATGTAAACTATAAATTTCAGTGACAGAGCTCATAAACAACATCAAAAGAAAAAAGAAAGAATCAAAAGCAGTTTTCAAACTCAATAATCAAATAAAATAACAAACATAGATTCTAAAAAACCTAACAATTGTAAATAACGTATCTATTCGTCGGTAAATAGTATATTATTGAAAAAATATTCATGTTCGGGATATTTATTAATCATTCATTCCTAAAATTCCAGGCGACAGTAATAAGTGTCGAGTAGAAGTTCTTGGGATGTGCTAATTTTGTACGATCGATACTTATTCTTACGTAAAAGTTTAAAACTTTTGCACTATTATTAAATATGCAAGCAATTTGTTTTAATATCACTGACATTTTTATTTTTATAATAGGTAAAGTCACAACAAGATAGATGTGGAATAGATAATTTAATGTGTTTTTAATTGTTGTTTTGTTTTTGTTTTTAAAAATCATTTTTTCTCTCTAATTACCGTTAAATTGACACTTCATTTTTTATATATTATATCATGACATCGTTTTGCCTGAAGATTAGAATTTAGAATTTTTAGAATTTTAGAATTTTATTGTCCACAGATAACAATCCATATAAAGGACAAAATTATAAATATAATGTACAGACAGCAAATAACATAAAGAAAATTAGAAAAAAAACAAATGTATCTTAACATACTAAATTACATACTAATAAAAAAAAATACATAAACCAAAATTAAGCCAAATATATTCTACATGCATCGGTTATTTCAAATAGTGAACTGCAGTTTACATCGCAGTGGTGTGAAATAATATTAAAATTACGCGTCATAACTAATAGCGGTGAATGAAACGCAGAGTTAATTGTAACAGTTGGTATATAAAAAGTGGAACTCAGTCGCGCAGAAGTTCGTGGTATCAAGAACTGTAATTGTGACAACAGGTAAGCACAATCAATGTATTGTGTATAACATTATATAAAAAATTTATGCTGATAATTTTCTGTCGCATTTCCAGAGATTCAAAATTGAATGTTTGGAGCAGCACATCATAATCAAATCCCCTACAGGGGTAAATGCCCTCATACCGATAAAATCAGACAATCTGCCCTAGTAGCAATTCATTTATTAACCGAAACATGTCTCAAAATAAAAATTAAAATTTATAAAATTGGAAAACAAACTTTTCTCATACCATAATACTATTTTTATTTGTTATTTGTTAATGTAAACGTTGTTCAAAACATCGGATTTTATTACGAATAATAATAGTCGCGTTAGGAATTGATCTTTCGGGATAATTTACCGCAAATAAATCGTGTGTAGCAGAAGTTACCACTGTAAAATTGTTTCACAATTCTCGGGCCTATAATATCCATTATTTTTTTATATAAATGGGCATAGACCACTCTGCTTCTTAGCAGGCAGGCAACCCATCTGCTGGTCGTGTGACAAATGTTCCGATCCATTAACGAACGGTTGATCGAGGGCGTTGACATGTTATCAAAGGCGCTACACTGTTGAAAATATTACGGTGTTGGCGTTAATTTTGCGCTAGTCAAATATTTTAGTGTTGATTTTTACAAACTTTGCCAGACGAGTTGACTACGCGTATTTAATAGAACAAAAATTACTAGAATTTCGTGTGAATTCTTTGTTCAGATATGAGGATTGACTATTTTTCTAGACATTCAGAAGCGTCAACCAATCAGAATTTTTCCCTCGGATAGAAATATAGAAACCCCACCTAATCTAATACGGTATTGCA
Source organism: Protaetia brevitarsis (assembly GCA_004143645.1). Lineage (NCBI taxonomy): Eukaryota > Metazoa > Arthropoda > Insecta > Coleoptera > Scarabaeidae > Protaetia > Protaetia brevitarsis. Next base: position 1,682,854 of record RXPK01000311.1, on the reverse strand, counting down.
TTATACGCACCACCTGCATTGCACGTGTATCTGTTTTCGAGTTTGATTCTCCGCATTAACATATCTAAACAAACCACCAAATGTGACTGACTTGGAAAGTGTAACCTCGTGTTATTAAATGTTAATTCCAGTGGGCATAAAAAATTTCAACGTCTTTAAAGATGTATTGGGAACATTTATTTACGCAATTAGTTTAGACTTGAATCAAATAACATAAACATTCACTTAATTTTATAATGGTTCTCAAAAATTCATTTTAAAATTGGTACGTTTAGTTGAAACTAAGGCTTGTGAATGAGTGGTTTTGCATATTTATAATTGAGAAAACGTCTTAAAGAGAGAATATTATAGCACTAAGAAATAGGAGTTGCATATTAAGAAGACGTTGTGTTTAGAAAATGGTGTTAAAACACCCAATAGATCGCATTCATTTAGTTAAACAGCTAGTAAATTTGTCTAGTCTAGATCAAATAAAATGTGACTGGAAGTATTTTATAGTTCCACCTGTCAGTTGGACAAAATAACCCCTTAGCAATAGACAATACTTGACTATCTTTGCGCGTCAAATTTAAACTTATATAGTTCTCGACAAAATAACACGAAAAGAGTGTGGACCTCTCCTGACTATTAAATTAGTCAAGAAAGTGTTAAAATTTTCAACAGTGTATCTATGTCTAAAAATACTGCAAGAGCAACTTCCTTTTGATGTAGGTTCCTTTCGAGTCCTCCCACCAAACTATGCAGGGCAGGTTCTTCTGATTTGCCGCTCTGGTATGTCCATCACAAAGGATGCAGAGGATATCTTAGCAAGTGCTCCTGTTATAATGTTGAGGTATACAATTTTTTCCATAGTCTTTAGCATAAAAGATGTGAGACTGGTTGGTCTAAATGATTTAGGATGGTAGTATGTGTCCTTTCCTGGTTTCGGAATGAACACAACCCTAGTATCTCTCCAGGCCTTGGGAATATATATAGACCAAGGCGTGGCTAGCCGTAAATATCTCCAAGAGAGGGCCCCATGATGTCTCCAGTTGCGTCCTACAGCAATCTTGGGAACACTCCGTCTGGTCCCGGAGATTTATACGGTTCAAACGATTCCACTGTCCATCGAACAAGATGGGGTTTGAAAATATCGTTTGATTGTCTCCCGTCGTCCTTAGACGGCTTCCTCAACGCGACTGATTGGTCTGTTTTACCGAAGTCCACCCTCTCCGAGCCAGGAAAATGCACGCTGAAAAGGTACTCAAAAATCTCCTCCGCAGTGGATGCGAATCTCCCGTCTGGCAACTGGATGGATCTCAGTGTATTAAAAGAGTCCTTCTTCAGAATCTTGTGAATTCTGACCATGTCAGGGACGCCTTCTATGTCCTCACAGAAGCTTCTGCAGACCTTTTTCTTTGATTCCCTTATTCTTTTGTTATAGGTATTTAGTTTAGCCTAATAGGCTTCCCAATTTCCCGTTTTTTTTTTATCGAGCTACCATAATTCATTCATTTGATTAAAGCACATAATTCGCTCGATATTTTGTTGTTTTGCCTTCTTTCAGCATTCATTTTCACGTACCTGTTATGTGATATAGTTTTCACAAAAGAAAAAATACTTTAACATACACAACATCTTTAATTAAGATGTTAAACAGTTTTGAGAAATAGTGAAATACTTTTTACAAAAGAGGAAAACCAAAAGAAAAACTGTAAAGAAACTGTAATTATCTACTAATTAATCTAAACATCGCCGTACATGAATTATGAATTGTAAGAATTACCTAAATCACATTAGGCGTCATTTTTTTCTTTGTAGGTATTTTTCATTGATCTAAACATATATTACTTCAAATGAAAGGCACATCTCTATCGGTATTGTAGTGTTCTGGAAGTTTCTGTCACTATATTTACACCCACGACAGACAAAAGCAAAAAAAAAAAGACGACACAATAGCGAGATATTTTTTCCGAATACAACTGTAAACGAGTCGAAAGTTTTCAGCCGGTGCATACAGATGGTTTCCCATTTAGAACCGACACAGAGGTCGTTATATAATTCCTTAATTGAATTTCTTTGTTGGCAAAAAGCTCTTCCGTTTTTCTCCCTCCGGGCGTCGTCGTTCGGATTTAATTAGCGCAACGATGAAACACCGGAATCGCCGTGCGCCGGCAAAACCTCCGCCAACGCCGGAATCTCTGATTCTAAGGCTCGTTCTGCCGCTCTCTGGACTTTCCGTTTCCGGTCACGCGCGCATCACGTTGCATACGATTAATGTGTACACCAATTAAGTGGGATAACAGTGTTTCGGATATCGGGGCCAGTGAGGCTGCTATTATCGTAATAAATCCGGAAATCCTGCTCTTGAAACGCGATCCAGGCAAACAAAGAGATAAACAAACAAAAATGTTACGATAAAATGATTGCTTCCTAAGATAAAAATCTGCAAGCGCCAAACTGTGTGTCGTATAGAAGAGATTTATCCTTAAACGCCATATAAACCACAAATTAATGCCGAGCAAATCATCGTTCAAACTGGTGTTGAGACTTTTTTCGTTCGTGAACGCGGACAAAACGCGTGTACAATCAAATAGCGTTCACGGGATACTGTGCAACCTTCAGTGTGAGCGTCAAAACTGGTTCATTGTCTAAGAACATGAACCGAGAAACGAAACAAGACTGACACATAGTCCATGAATGTAATGGTCATAAGGCAGAGTATTCGCAAACGCATTCGAAAGAGTCCCCTCCTGGCGGAATAATTTTACACTAGAGGAATAGGGAAAACAGTCGGGCACGGTATCTTGCGTATCATAGTTACTATTGTGTATGTTCAGGTAAAGGGGTTTGTTTTACCTGTGATTCACCTGAAGGTAACAGCTTAAGGGTTCCTCTGATATTGTACAATAGCTTCTAAAAGTAAAATGTATTGTCCGGTACCTCAATAGCATAGTTACAAAGATAAACATATTTTGCTACACAATTTTCCTAAAGACAATTATTTCAATAGAAAGTGGGCTAACGTGTTAAAGATAGGAAAACCAATAACTAAATATATGCAAGTGTGTAGCTTACATTTAAAAGACGATTTTCACTCTGGTAAATAACTACTTAATTCTGTTAAGCATGTGATGGATGTATTTAAGGTAAAGTCAGGTAAGTGTGTAACCGGGGCAAGTGTGTAGTTTGTTTTATATTTATTTTTAAAATTGAAATACGGACGTCCTCTTGTTATAATACTAATGTACTAAACTTCATACTAGTTTTACAAACAAAAGTTCGCAACTCCTAACGTGTAATAACTTGAATATCTTGTGAATATATCATACCTTATTGAACAGGCATCAGTTTAGTATTACACTCTTGGCCGAACTGAAGAATAATGCTATTAATATATAAAATGCGGAACAATTACACACTTGCCCCATTCTTTCAACTGAGCATACATTACGTACTTCTATGTGTAAAATTTATCAAAATGTCTTATTATGTGAACAGTGTTACCCTTTTTTCGCACTATGCAATTTTTACTTACTTGACTTTACCTTACCTGTTACAGCGACACCACGCAAAAGTAAAAGATATCTAAAAAAGAGTGCAGTTCCTTCTTTAAAGTTATGAGAAACGAAATAAAGACAGGTAGAATATATGGACAGCAAATATTAATTATCTGTACTTATTAATTTTATGCGGATCGGATATATAGACAGATAGGTAATGTTGATTTGTGACTGTAATGATTGTAGTACTAAACAATTCTTGGGATTGCAGTTGACTGCAATTGAACTGCAAATTGAAAAGTGTCAACCCAGCTGAGGTTGGGGATCTCTTCGTTACGTTGAGCCTATTTAAGAGTATACTATATTTGCTTTTTTGTCTCGTATCATATGAATGTAGGTCACCATTCCTGACAAAGACCTCCTTATTTGTGAAAATGTGCATCAAAAGTTCTAGTACATACACACTAGGCAAGGGCAAAATATTAAATTTGATGAAGTATGGCCGACAAGAATCTGTACTTTTAATGTTTGCCATGCATCGAATAACACGCTTCTGAGCCAGAAAGACTTCGTTTGATGAAACCGCCGCGCCCCAGAATACAATCCCGTACTGGATAACACTGTGTACCCGACCATAATAAAAGCTAAGTAAGTAATTAAAGTCTATTATATGTTTAAATTTCTAATTTGGAAACATGCCAAAATGATTTTCTTAACTAAAGCGAGACAATGATTTTTCCAACTCAAATTTTCATCAATATTTAAGCGCAAAAATTTTACGGTAGTTTTTCGTTCCAAATCAAAACCATTAACCTGTACATTATCACTAGAAACTGACTTATTTTTAGAGTTAGAAGGACGGAAACGCATATAGTGGTTTTAGATAGATTCATGCATAGTTTATTGGTGTTAAACCAACGACCCAGGTCATCCAGAAGTCTCTCAGCCCTTTTACATACATCCTTGGTATCCGCACCGGTTACCACAGCAGAGGTGTCATCTGCATAAATGATCAAAGTATAATGCACAAAGTTAACAATATCGTTGATAAACAGGATGAAAAGAATTGGACCCAAGATTGAGCCCTGTACACTCCCATTGCAATAGGTAACTGAGTACACACAACATCCCTAATTAAACCATGTCCGGCCTTAAAGGATATTTTTACATATTGAAATCTGTTTGACAGATATGATAAAAATCAATCTGCCATCACACCACGAATGCCGTAAAGATTAAGTTTATGTATTAAGATATCGTGATCAACACAGTCAAAGGCACGAGATAGATCGCAAAAGACTCCGGCCGGATATTCACCCCTATCTAGAGATTTATACACGTCGTTTGTAAATTGAAGAATAGCGGATATTGTGGAAAATTGCTTTCTAAAACCATGTTGTCTATTTGTAATGATATTGTTCTTTTCCAGGTGACTAAGCAACCTGTTCAACATTGCGTACTCAAAAACCTTGAAAAGACTTGAATTTATTGAAATAGGGCGATAATTCGATATACTAGAGACTGAATCTTTTTTGTGTATAGGATAGACTGTGGAAATTTTAAGTAGATTGGGATATACTCCACTCTCCAGAGATAAGTTAATAAGCTTGGTCAGCGGTTCAACGATATAGGGAGAAATTCGTATTAATAAGCTACTAGGTATCTCATCCGGGCCCGAACTATTTTTATTTTTGATTTGATTGAATAAGTTTAAGACTTCTTGTTCGTGAAATATATAATGTATGACTTTAAACAGACGCCTATTATTTTAGTATCAACATAGCCACATAAAACTACATGACTCGCTTTAAAAACTGCTTCTCCTTCCTCTAACGTTCTTCGCCCGTCCACCAAGTATGTAAATATATCACTAATACCCACTGTCATATTTTGAAGATACACACCATAAGAAATTGTGAAATTTAGATCTGCTACCTACGTTAGCACATACACAAATGGCCATTGCAGGGCCAATGTTTTCCCTATTGCGTAGCCATTTTGTATGATTTTTCAGCACCATCTAGTCGCGCGCGCTTGCAAATACTACCAGTAAGTTCTTTTCTGGTCCGTTTTCAATCAGCTTTAGGCCTAGCTGCCATATTGTAAAGCTGTTGACGGGAATTTTTATACGTGTGGAGTAATTTATATTTTAAAGGAAGTAAGAAAATAGATTAGAAAACCCCACAAATTTATGCGTTTTTTATCTAATTTTATTGCAAATATTTCTGAATAGCTTATAGTGATAATAATCACGATTCTAGTAAAATAATGTATGGTTGCTCTGCACTCGAAGTAAATATAATCTTGCGGTTTTTCTTATGCTTGATATTATTTCATTTATTATATGTAGTGGAGTGTAGTTTAAATAAGAACATTGAGCGTACCTATATTTGAAGTGGAAGCATCACAACAACAAAGGATTTGAAATCAGGTGTATTATATATCACTTATCTAAAAACTTTCATCAATATCACCGTTCTCGTTTTAAAGACATTTGTCTCGTTCCACAGTTTATTCCGACCCTGCATATGTAGAACTCCCACTTTCCCGTACATTGTGCTATTCGAACAGGCAACGCCAACATTGGCAGCGGAGCATGTTCGAAGTACACATTTCCAACCGCGCCGCCAGCCGCACTCGACGTTACCGTAACAAATTGTGACATTCTGCGGCGAAATGAGTTCCCGCCGAAGTAATAACTGCATTCACTACGGACAGTAGTAATGAGTGGTTCGTGGCGGCTGGTGGATAGTACGTGAAAAAACCGCAGGACGTCACTGTTTGCGGATATATATATATGAATATGAATGTATTCAGGACTTTAAATTTGTTCACATAAAGCACTTGTAATGTGGACAAGGGTATTCTAGGAAAGCGTATGCAATAAACCGTTCTTTAAACTATAATTTGTCCGGTATTTACTTAAGTCTGTCTATGGATGAAATGCTTATCACCAGTTATAACTTTTGAAATATATCATCGTTCCACTTGCATTTAGTATTTTTTCTCGGTAAATTGAAGACAGTTTCTCGGACCATAGTCAAGAAAGGGGATCATATTTCATCATTTAGGTCATATGTGGGCAACAACCGGCCCGCGGGCCAGATCCGGCTCGCTGTAAGATTTGATCCGGCCCGCGAGACATTTTGAAAAACCCAATTAAAAAAATATTACACTACTTACTCATACTCACTCCAAATGAGGAAATGAGTGATATGGGGTTGTCGCTTGCTCTACGGAATCAAGTGAGCGAGCAAGCCAAGTAGCGGCAATCATCAAAGAGTGAGGCGGCAAACATCAAAGCCTTTGACGATTGCCGCCTCACTGGCAGCGCAACAAAAGATTATAGCTTCTCAAATGTTCTACACTAGACGATTCTAGATCATTCCTCATTTTGCCTATATAAAGCGGGGTGAAGCCGAAATTTAGTTCAGTTCTATTTGACTCACCGAGGTGATAACTTCGACAAGCGATATCCTAGCGACTGCTAGTGCCGTCATTTGCTTTGTGACTTGTGTGCATCTTGAGTGCTTACTAATATATTTTGTTATTAAGTTTATCGAACAAAAGTAACGAAATGATGTCTGGTGGAAAGAAACGAAAAGTAGATGCAGAGGGTCGCCAGTTTAAAGAAAATGGACTGAAGAATGTTTTTTATCTTGCACATGGTAACCTATTTGTTTGCTGTGTAATGAATCATTTCAGTGATGAAGAATTCAATATAAAGAGGCATTACTCAATAAGCATCCTATCCTGCACTCATGACAGAACAAATAAGAAAGACAAAATCCAGAAGCTTACCGCAAATCTTGGAAACAGCAGCAAATGTTTCATAAACAAAGAAAACAACTTCATAATGTTGTGAAAAGCTAGTTTTATAGTTAGTTCAAAATGGCAAGTCATTAAAAACCATTTGCCGAAGGGAAATTTCAAGGAGTGTATGTTAGAAGTTTGCAGTGTGTTTGTGTCCTGAAAAGAAAAATGAATTTGAAAAAATTAGTTGTTCAAGACGAACTGTTGCCGACCGTATAGAAATGATGGCTAATGATAAAAACAGCTTTGGACTGACATATGGCTGGTTTTGAATCATTTTCCATAGCATTAGACGAGAGCACACGATTTGCTGACACAGCTCAACTGGGCTATATTTATTCCGAGGTATTGATAAAGACTTCGACTGTTACTGAGGAATTGTTTGCTTTACACCGATAAAAGGAACACTACAGGAGAGGACTTTTTTAATGAAGTTGAAAAGGTATTCACAAGTTTTTGGTTTGGCCATGGTCAAATTAGTTGGGTATGCAACAGATGGTGCACCTTCTATGGTTCGGCTTACGTAAAGATTTCATCGGAATTTTGTATGAAAAAGCAACTGAATGAAGATGTGCAAAAAATGATTTGATAGTCCTCATTTGCATTATCACACAACAGAATTGTGTGTTCTAAGTCCATTCGACTCCAGAATGTTATGAATGTGGTAGTAAAAACCATCAATTTTATTCGATCCCGAGGGCTTAACCATCGTCAGTTCAAGGCGTTTTTGGATGAAATATGAGCCGAATATGACGACGTAACATATTATTCTGGAGTCAGGTGGTTAAGCAAAGGAAAATGCTGAAATCGGTTTTACGAAGCTTAGAAATGAAATAGCAATTTTAATGCAATAAAAGAATAAACCACTATCTGAATTGAGTGACCAAAATGATATGTAACTTTGAATTTCTGGTCGACCTTACAGACTATTTGAATGATTTAAATTTGAAACTTCAAAAACAAAACTGTCCTTGTTGTATGATTTGTACAGCCGTTTCAAAGCGTTTCAAAACAAAATCCGCTTGTGGGAAGCGCAGCTGCTGTCTGATAACAGTTACCATTTCACCACGCTCTCTGCGTAATGAAAATACTGCTTATGCTCAATATGCTGAAGAATTCAAGTTACTGTCGGAGCAATTTCGAACAGATTTAGCGATTTTAAAAACATGGAAGACAGTTTCATTTATTAGCTACTCAACAAAAAGTAATGTACAAATGCCCAAAACTTGCGAATGGAGTTGATCGAGTTTCAAGAAAACTCACTCCTAAAATTAAATTTGAAGACGTGGAGTTGTACGATTTCCTACAAAAATACCTCGAACAAGACCATTTTCGGAGCTTAGAAAGTTCCGCAAGAAGATTGATTTGTGCGTTTGGCAGTACTTATAATGCGAACAGTTCTTTTCAATGATAAAGTTAATAAAATCAAAAATGATGTACAAAGGCTGACTACGATAATTTGGAAAATTCTTTACGGCTTATATCATGCATGTGGAATTCATCCAACATCGATGGATTAGTTTCCAAATTCAAGCTCAAGGTCTCATTGATTTCGTGGTCGCTATTTAACTTTCGTAGTTTGTAATAATTCCAAATTTCACGATTTAATTATAATGTTGTACCTATTTTTCTTCATTTTATTCACGTTGTTGTCATTTATTTCATCAATTTCACCGGAGAATACAAATATGGTCGACTTAAATGTGTGATATTAAGGAGTAGACGCTAAGCAAAGTTATTTATTTTCATAACTCTTTCGTTTTCTTGATGATATCCCTTAATAAAGTTTTTCTGGAAATGAATTAAATTCAATATGCAAAATCCTTTAAGTCATTTTCTTGTCATGAATTGTTTAAAGTTTTTGTACCAAATGAAAGTTAATTTTGACCTGAATATGATACATCACAGTAAAAAGTGGGTGCCTCCGTGTAGTCAGTTTACGAACACTTGCCGCGAGTGGCAAGCTTTACTTCTCTGACGCAAAAGACCGTCTCTGACTAAGCGTAGCGGCTACAGACTGCATTTCTCACCTATCACCAGCTTTCCGCATTAAAGAATGTGTCGTCCCTGTTTGCATGTAGGCCCTAACTATAAGTCTCGAGCTTCCCTAGCCGCGGTTGTTTCGTCGCAAATCTTCAAATTTTCAAACCCCGTCGCACAGTTGTCCGAAATGCGAAAAAACGATCGAAAATCGATTTTTCAACTTTTTAGTACAACGTTTATAATTTTAGCATTTCAATGCCAAAACATTGTTTTGATTTAAAGCTTATTAGTTTCGTATCGTGTATTACATTTAAATGAAGGAATTTTTTCGAAATAAGGCAAAATTGAGGTTTGCTTAATATTTTGGAAATGGTCAATATATCTCAATCTTCTATTGGTATACATTCTCAACAGGTACTAGATATGTTAAATTAATAAACTCATCTTGAAAGATGGTTATTTAAAGTACCTAAACAACTTTCGAATGAATACTATAACTACCTAATTACCTGGATTGTGGGGGAAGATTAGTGGGCTTACAAATCTCGCATTATAAGCGTAAAGTAGTTTCTACAAGAAATGTTACACAAGATTACACCGCGCATCTGGTTACATTATTTGTTTAAAAGGATGGAGGTTGTAATAAACACACATTGGGCTGCGTCCAACTGCGACCACGCAAATTATTCATCAGTAGATAGGCTCTTGGGCAGGTTATGACAATGCGCGTAAGAATATTTCACTTAATGATTTACTTACGCACAAGTTAAATCACGTAAACAACCAGTTTAAATAACACCAATAACTATGTCAACTACGTATACTATTGACGCGTCTGGGAACGCGCATGCGCAGAACGGTATGTGCAATGTTAACTAACTAACTTTAAGATTGCATCCTTTACAACCGGAAATGTACAGTAACTAGCAATTCAAAATGCATCCATCAACGAATAGGTCTTAATGTAGACAGGCTTGAACAAAGTTTAGGTATCAGTAACGATTGAAACAGCGCCATATTTTTTTCTGTTTCAAAACCAACTTTAGCCGCAGAAATGACAGGAGTTGAAGAAAAACTTATCAGAAGGTTTGCTGCAATACATACACTTAATTCAGGATATATAAATATATGGAATTCGACAAACACTCTTTAGAAACAACAGATGTGTTACATATGTTTATATAACTGGTGTTACATGCTCGGTGCATAAAATATTAATACACGAAGCTACTTTTACTGAACATATCATCTTACCAATTGGAGATTTGTCCGAAGAGGTTCAAGAGACAAAAAACAAAGACATCATACCAGAAAATCGACCAAAATTAAAAATAAAGAAGGTTTATGTTAAAGGAGTATTACCAAGTACCTCCATATTTAGTTAGTTACTCAAAAATAAAGAATTGCTAACAAAACATGTAGAAAAACGGCTGACAAGAATACAAACAGCTACGACGACGAAGATGAATCTGATGTGGAGGAAGTTTGGCCATATTTTGCTGATTAATTTTTCTTTTTCTATGTTTTTTGTTTTCAATAAAATTGCACAGCACATAAAAAGAGAAATCATATTTAGTTCTTATATATGAAATAATTTTCTTGCTAAAAAACAATAAAATTTCATCACAATATTTGAATAAAATAGTTACTTTATACAATTTTACGCTGTGCAATGTGAGTCTAACTAAAAAGTACGTTACGTAAATATTACATAATGCGATTTATCGTAAATTATCTTTACCCTTAACGCAGCTCTTGCTTTAAGGGTGCAGTGTACAGTAAAAATTACCCTTACAATCGAATTATATAGTCTAAGACAGCGTTTCCCAAACTGTGGTCCGCGGCCCGACACCGGTCCGTAGGAAAAAAAAACCGGTCCTCAAGAAATATTACATTTTACAGCTTATTACTTTCATAATAATATTGATATATTCAAAAATAGGCCGATGCTGGATAGCCTTTCCCTCTCCCAGCGTTCATTAAACAATTTTTAAAAGTGCTTTTTTCTCATTGGTTGCTGGAGAACTGATGGAGATCATAGAAAATAGTTAATTTGGTAAAAGAATAAACACGTGAGGCGAAGCTGTCCGAACCGAAATTGACCTGTCAATCGGAGCAGGGGCATTAAATGGTAAATATACTTTCCTACCACAATAATAATTCAAAGCAACTTATGGTAAGACAGTTGAGTAAAGCAGCTTTCAATATTTTATAATCTCCTATTTTATAATTATATAATATTGACTTTGGTGAGCACCCCAAAAAAATCTGGACTAGTTTGACAATTATGGAGGTACTTAAGAGGAAAATCCCGTGTAACTTTTGTGGTTTATTAGGGTATTCTTGAAATATAAAATAATTTGCTTTCAGTCTGATACATCAATAATGTTTTTTATTTATAAGGGCGGATGTTTGACATGTTCAAATTCGATACGTCAATTTGCCCGATTTCTAGCTCCTCACACAAGCGTCGGAAATAAAAAAATCAAAAAGTCTTTCAAAGTTTATGTACATCGTTAGGTTCAACAGGTTAATTATTGGGTATGGCAATCGTGCTCAATAATTAATTTATATCCGTAGTAAGTCGATGAACCAAAAAAATTGGCCAAATATCAATATTTCACAAAATGGCGGCCATTTGAAAAAATATCTGAATTTTGCCCAAAAATTTGCTTGAATTTGTTACAAAAAAGGTTGCTAAAAGATTTTTTTTCAATTGGGAGTGGTTCACCGACAAATGACAGTAATCTGTTTACGCGAGTTCAAGTGGATCGGTCAAATACTTCGTGAGTTATGAATAGAGCCATTTGAAACTGAGAAAAATGCCTTTGAAGATTTACATAGTGAAAATTGTTGCGTTTCGACGGTGGTGCTTTTCTATTATCATGACTTCCTTTTGGAAAACTTGAAATTTTTGCACGCGCTGCATGCACTTTATGCACTTAGAATCGAAAACTGCAGCAAAAATTCCAAAATCTCTACCGGTGAAAAGCCCACTAGCGGTCTTATCGCACCGGAACGCAGCATGCCTGCGTTCCGGTGGTTTTGGGGATAAGGAGCTAAGCTGCCGCTTTGGGATTTTCACTGTATGTTTTTGGGATGCCAAACTATTGTCTAAGCAAAAAAAAGAGATTTTTTGGACCCACCTACACCAGATTCTCTCTATCAAGCAAAATCCGAGACTTACTTCTACATAAAAATTATTAAATTAAGATATTAATACTATATATTAACATTTCGGAAGTCTTTATTCGGTATCGCCATCAGAGAATTAAAATTTGAAGTATAATTAAATTTATCTACTCCCCAATTATTAATTATTGATTACAACTACAACTTAGATACTTCGAATACGGATTTAAAAGATTCGAAATTAGTAAGTTTTTAGTAGAACTAATTCTCGCAATTTTATTTTATTGTTTCTAGATGAACAGCCTCCATCGCCAAAAGATGCCATATTTTAATTTAAAGAAAGATTTCATAAGTTTAATTGGTTAGCGAGGGTGGCTTACTTCTGTGACTTATGTGACATTTAGTATCTTAAATGAACTTAATTTAAACTTGCAAGGTACAAATATAAATATTCTCAAAGTGCTAAAGAAAGTGGAGGCAATAATCAAAAAGATGACTATGCGAAAACACCGACTTCTTAAAGAAAATTTTAAATTATTTCTAGTTTTGTTTAAATTTTTAGAAAATCACTCCGAACGTAATTAAAAAACAATTAACTTTCTGCGTCAATTCAAGAATACCTGCAGAATTATTAAAAAAGAAATTGACTGGACTCAAATCACAGTATTCACAGTAAAAACAGATAATGAATGAATGTTTGACTGAAATGAGCGAGAAGTTGACAATTTATTTGAAATATCTTGTGATACCGGTCTAAATAAGAAATTTGGAAATGCCTTCCTAATCAATTTTTATTTGAATTGCAGAGAAGAGCATCCAAATTTATCCGAAAAAGCGGTCTGAACTTTAATGCCGTTCGTAAAAACTTATCTGTTTGGAATTAAATTATCTACGCTAGTTTTTATCTCAAAAATAAATATAGGAATAGACTGGATGTCGGACTACTGTGCGTCGGGTAGCGGTAGCAACTTAAATTTCCAACCAAGTTATTACAACCATTAACTAAATGACAAATATGGTCATTTTTTTCTAATATCGACTATTTAGAGAATATAATATCCCAATACTTTTCAAGCATTGTTTCATCTTGATTAACTGCTACTTTAAATAAAAAGAGGAACTCTTCCTACAACCTCACACAGAAAAAGTTTTGCAAAACAAATAAATATTTCGTTTTAGTAATTATATAAATAAAAAAAACAGTCGTTTTCTTGAATTATTGATTTTTCTTTCAACTGCATATAATATTAATGCAATTAAAGAAATATCTATTAATTGAAAAAAATTATTCCTTAAATAGAAAAAAAATAATTATTTCTTTTCTTTTGGAGAATCTTTTCTTTCTTCACTCTGTGTATTTGCAAATTGTATCAAAATATACCGCTTGATATTTAAAATTAATGTTTAATACGCAAGACATTAACTACGAGCCTTCTCTGCAGTACAATAAATAATTGTACGCACACATGTATTTAAAATTCATTGTGTATCTACCTAACAGGCGCAACCATCTCGCCCATTACTGAAAATTTAATAGATGCTCGAAGCAAGCTTCGTTCCAAGAACTTCACCGATTCCCCATCTCGCAATCAGTTAGCTGGCATCCCCCTTTTTATTAATACATACCAAAATACCCATACATTTTTTGTAGCAGCGCTCCAGTCGGGTTGCCCTCTATGTATCTGTTATTTATTGCGGACTCTTTTGTTAACGATTCTCATAAAAGCGGTCCCACGACAGAGGGGAAAATCTCGCATTCGCCCTTTTTAAACGATTATTTGTCGGCACTTTTGGGAGCAACTCCTATAATTTATATTTATGCCTCGAACGACTCTACTACATACATATAGTAGTTTAAAGCGCCTATTGTGGTATTTATGCGTGGGAGTGTTTTTTTCTTGAAGTAGTAATTGCTGCTTTTTAATTTGAAGCTAATATTGCAAATTGAAGTTTGAATGCAATCTAAAATGTCACAAATGTTTTTATTTGAATAAATATATTTTACTTACTTAGATGTAAACTGCTTCTACCTATTTAAAAAAAAAGATATAACTTCATATTAATCTTTTAATGTAAATGCCGAAGCATTCTCGAATGTCAAAGGTAGAAACAGATGTGACTTCATCTTGGAATGTCTCTTTGACAATATTCAGTTCAGTAATTGTTAAGAAAGTACCTACAGATCAAAATGAGACATCAGAAACAAAATATTTAATATAAAACTCATCAAATTTAAATTTAGAGGGAAATTTGTAGATAACAAGATACTATATTGTATTGAGAACGAGTGACCATCATGAAATTACCATTTTACTAATTACTTAATTACATAAATATTGGTTGTATATTGTCGTTGAACATATTGTTGTCTGACATTTAAAATGGTAGTAATTAAATACTAATAAAATAAAGCATTTTCTTCCAATTAAATAAAATCAAATGCATACACAAAAAAAAAAAAAACAGGTTAAGAAATATACTTGACAACAGAAGAACAAGTGATAAAATATAATTAATAAATTCATCAAATGAGTAGAATGCTTATTGTAGCAATATAGCCTTCAATTTATGACGAAGTGCATTTAAATTAGGAAGATCTACTATAAAAGAAGAAAGTTTGTTGAAGAAAGGGAAACACGTGTAATAAAAAAAAATTCTACAAAATGGAGGTGTTTCTCTCTGCCAAATTACTATTATTGCAGGTGCGGGTATTATAAGAATGAATATCCAACCGGTAAGTAAGATTATTTCTATGTTTATACATAATAGCCAGTGATCCATAGATAATTAATCAAAACATATAAAATAAGAATTTTACGAGAAACAAACAAGGGCTCTGCCGTCCACTCCACCACGCCCACTGCCCGCTTTTGCAATTTGAAAATTTCTAATAAGTTCGTTGTAGAAGTGAAATCCCAGCAAGGAAGACAATATCTCATGCGTGACTCAAAGGGAGTGAAAGCAAAAATACTGTTCTTGCAACATGCTCACCGAAGTTCATCTTATGACTCTGAGAGCATAGCAAGAAAATGATAAGCACCTAGATAGCTGCTGCACGTACCCGGCCTATATCAAGCCAGCATCCACAAAAATCTCAAAAATTTAACTTTGAAAGAGGAGAAAAGGAGACTGTTATTAGTAAATATATTGTTATAATACATACTGCTATGGTACTGATAACCCATTTCGCAGAGTGTATTTCAAGTTGCAAATTTTTGGTTATTTATTGGTTGTTTTCTTTGCTTAAAACAACTGATTCAGTTTACCGAGAGTTTTTCACAAATTTTGATGTTTATTTTGTATAAATTTTAGTGAAAAAAAACTGTTTTCTTTTTCGTTAAGTCAAATCTATTAAATCATATTTCTGTAATATATCCGAAACCGAAGGGGATTTTCTTTGTAAATCGATGTATCTACCATCGGCTTAAAAATATATAGAAGAAACATCAAAATTTTACAACATTAGGACCTTGGTACCTTTTCTCATGTGAAATCATATATGTCTCCGCTGTTTTTAGTATAATGACACACTTTGGATGTTTTGAAGGAGATTTTTCCCTGAATTTCCTGATACCGACGTTGTACTTCTGATATGGAACCTTTTCTGCAACATTTTTGGTTTGTCACTGCCTGGAAAATCTATTCTGAAGTATTTTGAGGTGTATGCAAGTTGATGTATTTTGGTCGAGGTATTTTGTCTGATTAAAGTTTGAATTCCTGTGTAAATAAGTATTCAACATTTCGGAAACTTTGAAGTTATTTTTCATATTTGTAAATGACAGTTGAAATTGAAATTTTAGTATGTATAGGTTCGTAGACATGGTTGGTGGTTTTTGTCTTTTGATAGCAGGAGATTTAAAAGTTATGTATTATTAAGCAATGAATTGTGTATGTTTTGATAACATGCTCGTTTTTAAATATAAACGCATTTAATACATTGAAATATTGAAATTAAACTATAAATTCAATATTTGACAAAGTAAAAGTCTAATAATATACAAATTAGCGATTTAGGAGATACAACACGTGCAGCCATCTGGACAACATACCCACAACTGTAAAAAAATAAAATATAACGGCTCATTGGTTAGAAAGAAGGAAGATTGCTAGTGCGCATGATCTGTAGTGGTGAATTCTAGATATATCAGGTATATTCATAATTCATAGCAAAGTGGGATTGTATTTTTTAATATCTTTAAGCTTAGAAGAGTAGGTACCTGTAGAGAAAAGGCAGATTTAGGTATAAAGTTTTATTTGTTTAAAAAAAAATAGCCGGGCAACCTATTACAAAAATCACAATAATATGAATGTTAATTTGATGTTTGTAAAGTAATAATTTAGTGTTATTAGTGTTAAGGAAGGACCTTATTTGCATCGTACCACTCGCAGATTTTAAAGAAGTCAGTATTTATTAAATCTTCCAAATCCTCATGAATAGAATCACGCCACGTAAGTATCGTCAGTAAAAAGAACCGTGTGTAATTGGCGGGTAACGTGCCAACTAATTAATAGATATTAAAAATAACGTTGGCCTCAGTACCGAGCCCTGCCGCACACCACACAGGATTCTTCCAACTGTTGGATTAACGAAATTGTTACCTCACATATTGCAGCTGATCAACTAAGTATGAGCGAAACCAATTATTAACTTTACCTATAAAGTCTATAAATAAGTCTAATAAATAAATAAATAAAGCTAATAATAAACGCACTAGTGTGCTAATAAGTTTCTAAAAGATTTTTACAGATATATCTTAAGTTTTTTTTTTTTTAATAATAATATTTAGCCCAATTAGACACCAAAGTGTATAGGACAAGTCACAAAACTAAAATATGAACAATACATTACATACACACGTTCGAATGTAGTAGTTCATCGTTTAAGCAATGTTAAAAATTCTTCCACGGAGTAGATGCTGTGCTGAACCAGCATAGAACGTACTCGTAATTTGAAGTGCTTTATATTAGTGATTGTTGGTATATCATTAGGAAGCAAGTTATATAATTTTATTTCTACTAATATAGGCGCTCTTTTTGTAATATTTATTTTATTCAGAGGTACACTAAATTTATTTTTGTTTCTTGTATTATATGAATGCCCATCGCCATTCTTCACAAGATCAGCCTTATTCCGAAAGACGTGCAACAAGACCTCCAAAATATAAATACTAGGCAAGGGTAAAATATTTAATTCTTTAAAATGCGGTCGACATGAGTCTGTGGATTTAATATTTACTATACAACGTCGCAGCGGCCGACGAACCCCAGAAGATCACCCCACAGCAAGGTCTACTGTGAACTTGGCCATAATAAAAGTTAAGTAAATATTTTTGATCTATCATGTTTTTTGAGGTATTCATCTACATATCTTGTGAACAGTACATGTGCATTTGTGCTCTTGCTTTACATTGTGCTTTTTGGTAGTTCCCATCGTTTATATTTAGGTAAATCTATATCATCCTGTAGTTTTTTTTCCCCACTTTCTATTTTTATAATTTTCATCTAACTATTCCCTAATTGTTGCATGTAATTGTTATATATATATCCATTTTGTGTTTAATATTTTACATGCATTAATACCTATCTTGAATGTTTCTTCTAATTTTTTTGCAATCTTAAGAACTATTCCGTTTTTCTTACGGCTTTTTCTTAGTACGTCAGATCTTTATTACCTGCATTTATCGAATTTTACAATTACCTTTTCCTCTGTACGCACAACTTTTTGTTTTTCCGTTTGGTCTAGTCTTGTACGTCTTGAAGTCGTCGCGACGGACCCCGCTGACGCAGAAGAGTGACCCTGTCTTATCCTTGCCTTTCAATTCAAATTTATCTGCTTATTATTATTATTATTGTTTTTTTATTATTATTTATAAATGAATTGCGCTTGTTGCAATACTCCAATAAATAAGGATGACAGTTGTATTAATTGTGGTATCTGTAAAAAACCGTTCAAGACATCGTGTGTTGAGCTGACGAGAAACGAAGTAAAGAAAATTAATTCTAATTGTGGCTTGACGTGGTCCTGCAAAGAATGCTTGAAATTCGGCAATGATCTGGTTAGTTTAAAATCGGCTATCCTTGCCTTGCAAGAAGAAATCAAAGTCCTGAAAGTGAATCAGTCTGCACCTGTGGCTCCCCCCGTCAATCCTGCACTGGCGACTGAGGAAATTATTCAAGAGGTTATAGAGCGGGAGAAACGTAGGAACAACGTTGTTATTTTTGGTCTCCTTGAAACAGAGAATAACTCGAGGGATCAACGATTAGCATCTGAGCGTGATGCTGTTGTTGACATATTTGAGCATTTGAAGGTGCCTGTTCCTGAATTTGAGTTTAAGAGATTGGGAAAATTCGACACAACTAAGCTCGAATCGAAGAGGCCTCTGAAAATTACCTTTACTAGTTTTGATGTTGTTCGTGCGCTACTTAATAAAGCTAAATTATTAAAAGATTCGCCTAAGTATGCAAGTATTTCAGTCTCACGTGATCGTACTCCATTCGAGCAAGAATTATATAAAAGTCTCAAAGCAGAGCTCGCTGAACGCATGAATAACGGCGAGGAAGACATCAGAATAAAGTATGTTCATGGTATTCCCAAAATAGTTCCTTTAAACTGAATCAGCCCAACAGATTAACTCACCTCAGTATGTATTATCAGAACGTCCGTGGTCTCCGTAGTAAGACTGGTTCTTTGTTCACCTCCAGTTTTTCTTCTCCTTATGACATCCTTCTTCTGACTGAGACATGGCTTCAGAGTTCGATTTCCGACAGCGAACTTCTTTCTCCTTTGTATTCTGTTATTCGCTGTGATCGTGATAATCACGCTACAGGTAGGTCTCTTGGGGGTGGCGCGCCACCCCCCGTCCTAATAGCCTTGTCGCCTGATGTTGTTTGGGAAATTGTTGATACCACTTTGTTTAGGACGGCATTGCCTTTGATTGATTTGTTAATGGTAAAAATTATTCTTGATGTTCACTGTTATTACTTACTCTTACTTTATATTCCTCCCGATTTGGATACGGCTTCACTGGAGTACTTCTTTGATTTGCTTGAAATTTTTATATTGGATAAACATATTGTTATAGTGGGTGATTTTAATCTGCCTAACTTTACTTCTGAACCTGCCTGCTTCGATTTAAAATTGAACTTATTTTTGTCCTTTATGGAATCGCTCAATTTTCGGCAATTTAATTATGTCCTCAATTGTAATGATAGGACACTGGATCTGGTTCTTGCTAATTTCAAGAATGATATTCACGTAACTCATGATTCGCAACCCCTTATCCCGAAGATAGTCATCATCCAGCGCTGGATATATTGGTACCGAACGCTAAACAATTGGAGCAAATCACTTTCTCGTCCAATAACAATACTAGATATAATTTTCGCAAGGCTAATTACATTAAACTTTATTCTGACTTATCTACTACAGAATGGTCTTTTGTCGATAATCATATTAACGTCAACGCGGCCGTTGATGATTTCTATAATCAAATATATGCTATATTTAGTGAATCTGTTCCTCTCTCTGTTCTAAGCATAGAGGCTACTACCCTCCTTGGTTCTCTACAACCATCAAGAAGAACTTAAAATTAAAGTCGTACTATCACAAAAAGTGGAAAGCAACTCAAAACGACTATTTCAAGCTTGAGTTTCAGAGACTTCGCCGTCATGTAAAGACTGAGATTAATCATGCATATAATTCATACATACATAGTACTGAATCCAATCTAATTACTAATCCCCGTGCTTTCTGGCAGTTTGCTCGCTCTAAGCAGGGTGTCACTAGAATTCCTGGTAGGGTTCATGATTCAGTGAATGAGTATGAAGATCCACAGTCTATTGTCAACGCGTTCGCTACAGCATTTTCTAGCACCTTCTCTCCCGAATCACTAAACGCTGAACTACCCGATATTATCTCAAATTTGCCACCATTATGCTTACTCTCCGTTTCGGAAGACGACGTAATCCGTGCTATTAAGAAATTAAAAAACAAATTAACGGCCGTGAAGATAATATTCTTGCTTTTTAGTTAAGGATGTGCCTACATTTTTGCAAAGCCTTTATGTAAAATTTTCAATTTAGCTTTACGTACGTGCACCTTCCCTGATATCTGGAAGATTGCCAGAATTTCACCAATTTTTAAAAGAGGTGACAATTCCGACATTTGCAATTACAGACCTGTTGCAGTTATCTGTACTTTCGCTAAGGTATTTGAAATGTTGATCCATCAGTGCATCTCCTACGGTGCCAAACCTTTCCTCTCTACTCTACAACATGGATTCATGCCCGGCAGGTCTACTACAACTAACCTATCTATGATATCACAAGATATATCACAGTCTCTTGATGAAGGTGGTCAAATGGACATAATTTACACGGACTTTTCTCGTGCGTTTGATTTAATTGATCATCGCATTTTATTGGAGAAGCTAAGCAGTTTCGGTGTTGGCAAGTCACTTCTTTGTTTATTTAGATCGTATTTACTCAACAGAGTGAACTACGTTTATTTTAATGGATACAGGTCTCATCCTTTTCTCTCTACGTCGGGTGTACTCCAAGGGTCGAACTTAGGTCCACTATTATTTAATATCTTTATCGATGACCTTATTAAATCTATCTCCTGTCCCGTGTTAGCCTACGCGGATGATATTAAAATATATAGTACTATACGCTCCGCATCTGATACTGCATTACTTCAGGACAACCTCAACAAAATTTATCAATGGAGATTACGCAATAATCTGCGTTTAAATATAGACAAGTGTTTTGTTATGTCATTTACGAGAAAGGTCTTTAAAGTTGAATCAGATTACACAATCAATAACATTGGCATTACTCGACAGTCATCGATTAAAGATTTGGGCGTAACATTTGATCAAAAGCTTAAGTTTTCCAATCACATTGTAAATGTTTCGAGTGCGGCTTATAGGTCTCTTGGTTTCATTATCCGGACATGTAGGGATTTTCGTAATACCGAGGCAATTAAGGCTCTTTATTTTGCCCATGTTGTTTCCAAGCTTGAATATGCAGTTAATGCTTGGTATCCACTCTATGGCGTACAAGTCGATCTTCTAGAACGAATACAGCGTAAATTTTTGAAGTACCTTTCTTATAAAAGTGAAGGTCACTATCCCGCGCGTGGAATAGACTATACTGAATTATTAGAAAAGCACAACTTTGTCTCGCTTAGAGATAGAAGGCAAAAAATTAGCATGACACTTGTACTGGACATCCTTACGAACAGAATCGACTCGCCTGACCTTCTCTCCAGATTGGAATTCCACGTGCCCCGCCTTCAAGCCAGATCGAGTGAATTTCTCTGCATACCAACGCCTCGAACTAATGTTCTGTGGAAAGCACTCCTGGTGCATGCAGCGCGAAACTTTAACTTTCTGGATGTGGATTTGCCTTAACATTATATTTATTTTTTTGTTCATGTACTTATAATTATTACCCTTATTGGATTGTAATCTGTTGGGTAGTTAATAAATATTATTATTATTATTATTATTATTATTAATTATTATTATTTTTAAATATCTTATTTGGTGGCATGTGGAATTTAACTTTTTTGTTAAGTCTATGCAGTGATCTTTCCAGGTTAAAGTTTAAACAGGCCGATTAATGTGTAAATACAAAAAAAGAGTAACGTAAAGAACTTCTTTCATAAGGTCTTTCAAGATTTGTTCTTTAAAAAAACTGCCCTTATGATACTGTACTTAACATAATATTTCAAAGGCATTGGCAAACTTGTTTAGCAACGCAATGGGACGCTAGTTGCAAACAGTTGAAACAACTTTTTTTCATTTATTTTGATGGAATTTGAATTTATGCAAGTGAATGTTAAATCATTGCTCTTTGTTATAACAGTCGGACGTGTTAGTTTGAAATCTAAAGGGCTTGCGCAACAAGCGTGATTGGTTAAGATTTTACCGGTTTCTTTCGATTGAGCCAGCAACTTTAAATAATAATAATCCCAAAGTCGTCAAGAGAGAGATATTCAGGTATCAGGATTGCAAGAAATATAAGAAATTTAAATGATATATCAATTTTACCTAAGGCAAAAAAACCTAAAACTAGATATGTGAAACAGTGCATAAAATGTGACTAGGTTTTGGGCAAAACAGGTTTGTTTACTCCCAGTTCATAGGCTCATTGTTTACAAACGCGCACAGGTTACTATTCAGTTCGATGTAAAATAGTAGTTTTATCGGTTGCGCTAATGTATTTCCACTGCAGGTGTTCTTCGATCGATTAAATGTGTTTATTTGATTCTTATCGCTCCAGTCGGCCAACTCAATTTCTGCACGCTTATTCGTTGTAAAAATCGGCTATTTCTACTGACTAAAACGGTAGCCATACACAATATATACAAGGAGCAAACGAAATTGTTCTGTACCATGGAACTATGAATCATATGAGTTGTTATACACTTCTTATAATACTCCTCATATTCCAGCCACGCATTGCGCCTAAATAACTAACAATGTAAGAGACGCACTTACCGTATAAGTTTTGACTGCACTGAGAAAAAATATTTACCGGGTAAATATCTTTAGGAACTGGACTTCGTAATGTTGTCAAATTAATCAAAATTTAGTTTAATTAAAGTTAACCTTTCTAAGCGTTCTCTGATTGACAAAATCATCAATAACAGCTAGGCTTGTATACGCTCAATGAAACAATTTATTTTATTATTATTTATTATATATGCCAAACACAGCCTAAAAATATTGTTTACTTATTTTACTAAGTGCATATCTTATAGGAACTGTGATCATCAGAACGCCGGCTCATATGGCCCAGCGCTTATGAATTAATCTAGCAAATAGCTTTGACTGTATTTAACCTCGTATATTGTTAAACTAATGAAAATTTGGCCTAATTTAGCACCTGTGGATTCTCTGAATGCTGTTTCACATTTTCGAAAGTCCTTGCCGGCGCCATTAACGACAGCTAATAAAATATTGATTTGAATCAACTAAACAAATTGTTAAACCACTTGCACTTAATTTCTATTAGTTATTAGCATCACATCTAATTTATTTACCTTACTCTTTAAATTTTTAATTAATTAAGTCTTTGGTTCTTTATGTAGTTAATTCATTCACCTCCACGTATTTTTGTTGGTTTATACCTTGTTTTAAGCATTTTTGCGGTGTTTTCTTAATTAATAATTATATTCTGTTTTAAT
This sequence comes from Protaetia brevitarsis, assembly GCA_004143645.1. NCBI lineage: Eukaryota > Metazoa > Arthropoda > Insecta > Coleoptera > Scarabaeidae > Protaetia > Protaetia brevitarsis. Next base: position 1,659,250 of record RXPK01000311.1, on the reverse strand, counting down.
TTAATTATTAATAATAATACATCATCTTTGGTGTGATTCATGTATTACGTTCATTTATGAAATCATTTTGACATACTTTAGTATGAGTATCACGAGTTAAGTTTTTTATTAGGCTTTATTTAACTTTCTGTTAGTTATCAGTACTACATCAAATTTATTTACCTTATTCTTTCAATTTTAATTATTTAATTACTTAACTCCTTATTTAGTTAATTCAATCACCTCTAGGAGGTATTTTTGCTAGTTTATACCTTGTTTAAAGTATTTTTTGCAGTATTTCTCTAATGTTAAATATACTTTGTTTTAATTTAATTATTACTTCTTTTAATATAGTTTCACGTTTTACGTTCACTTATGAAATCATTTTTGAAATTATTTAGACATTTCTGTCGTATGTAAGGTTTTTATTAGACTGTATTAATTACTATATGCTTATAAGCTTCAGTTCTTTGTACTACTTCGAATTTTTGATTTCGCTTTTTACTTACTTAGTTTCAATCTTTTAAATTTTATTTCCGGTCGAATATTCGATGGTTTTCATGTTAGCGCTGATAAGCAAGTTATTTGCTTAGTGCTTATTGTATAGTTTTAATTTTTTAGCTTGTTACCAACCTTTTGTAACAGCTATTATAATTGTGTGTTACTTTTAAGTTGTTCAATTTTCCAAACTGATATTTGTTTTGATAGTGTGGCGGGGTCGTTTCCGGCTCGCTTTGCCGTCTTCGTCTTGTGATATGGTCGTCCGGTGGGTTGGAACGTCTTACGTTTCGGTGTGATGGAGGTGTTGGGGCAAAAAAAAAAGATATGTTTCATTAATTAATTGAATCTGAATGATGAAGTTATTCTACCAAGCACGCTTTACTATTCCAGCAAAGAATTTTTTCTTTATGCCCGATATCGACTTTAATAAGGAAGCAACATGCTTGTTAAACGACTATTTGATTTAAATCAGTTCCTTCTTCATATCTAATAAATTTCAACTGTTTAAAAGAATAATTTATTTGGATTAATGCTTATTTATTAACAATAAAGGAATGTTTTACTCGCAATCAGTGTATAATCGAGTTGTTAACAATACAAAACGAATAATTAACACAACTGACATGGCAATGTATTTTCTAGATAATCTTACATCGTATCTAGCTAGCTTTACGGGAAAAAAAATATCAATGGAATGGTTAACTACTATATATGATCACGTGAACTTACCCTTCATTTTCCGATATTAAAGGGAAAGCGAACAAATTAGATTTTCCTTTTGTCATGAAATTAAACATTTCCTGAAAATTAGTTTTCCTTCAACGTTTATATTCTATAAAGGTCTATATATATTACAAGTAATATAATACATTGCTTATGCTTCCTCATATATTTTATATTCTCCCTATGCTTCGTTTAGATCGATAAAACAAAGCTGAAACATAAATCCAGGGTAAATATTATGATTCTATTACTTACGCACACAGAACATAATGTGTACATACAGGGCTCCGATAGAAAGGAAGACTTTAAATATCTTCCTTTTTGGTTGGTGCGCCTGCATTGTGTTGTACTCTTTGTTCGTGTTTGAACGTTCCTGTTGGTAGACTAAATATCTGTATAGGAAAAAATGTCAGTGGTATTATGAACGGTGGACAATTCATAGTGTAGCTTGGGTGGATAAAAGTAGACTTCGTATGCATAAAAAGGAGTTAGATGCCAGTATTTGAGCTATAATAGGTTTAAAAAGTATTTGATTAATAATTATGGAAAATCTGAAGTTACAAATAAATAATTATATACGGGGTGTCCCACCGAACTGGGACATTAGACTTTTTTGAACTTCTAGTAGAAATTTGATTTTGAAACTTGCAGTGTAGACATGGCCTAGTGTGATATATTTAAGGAAAATATTTTCAACTTTATAGCAATTTCGGTATACAGGGTGTTGATATCAACTTTCTTATTTTAAATGAAATGGTATAATTTTTATCGGTCTAATGAATTTGACGAGTCATTTGCAACTAGTTTATATGGAGGTTCCCTATCCCTATATAATATAATATATAGGGATAAGGAATAATAATAGGGGATAATATATAATATTTTTATTTTTGTTTATTTTTTGACATTTGCACTCTTTCAAATAAAATCAAATATTTCATAAGATAGCAGATATTTAGTGGTTCTACTAATGTCGATACAAATACAAGGACATAGCTATAAGGTGTTATAGCAATAATCACTGAATCACATACATTTGCTGCCCCATGATAATTATGGCTTGTTAATATGTATTTTATAATTACCATTACATAAAATTTGCTAATAATTGGAAAACTTCCAATGATAAATATCAGTTATGGAAACCAAACAATGCAAAAAGGATAACGCATCATTCTAAAAAATAATATACAGTGTTTTTAGGAAAAAAAAAATTATTTACTCGAAACTTGGAAATTCGTCATAGTTTAGGCAATAAATGCTAATATGTATCTCAAAAACTATCAAAACTATCAAAATACCAAACCCTAATGTCAATCGATGTAAAATTTTACGCTTCATTCAATGCTGTAGTAAAAAATACCATGTTCCACTTGAAATAAAAAAGTGTCGTTGGTTTAAAGGTATCCACATTGGGGATGCGTTTTCGAACAGCCTGTATGTGATTCGGTCATTATTGCCATAACACTTTCTTCCTACGTCTTTGTACTGACATCGACATTAGTAGAACTACTAAATATCTGATACCTCATCAGCTATTTAATTTCACTTGAAACAGTGCAAACGTCAAAAAATCAACAAAATTGCAAATATCTCAAAAACGATCGAGTTCAGGGATAGGAAACCTTCATGTAAACTAACTGCAAATGACTCGATACATTCATTGTACCGACAAAAATTGTACCATTTCATTTAAAATAAGAAAGTTGATATCAACAGCCTGTATACCGAAAGTGCTATAAAGTTGAAAATATTTTCCTTAAATAGACCACAGTGGGCCATGACTACCCTGCAAGTTTCAAAATCAAATTCCTGCTAGAAGTTCAAAAAAATCTAATGACCCAGTTCGATGGGACACCGTGTATATAAAATTTCTCACAATCAGCTTTTGCTATAGGACATCCACAAAGAAAACAACCGCCGCGCCGCCAAATCGTATAAGAGTATATAAAAAATAATTAGGAACTATGATGACTCAGTCAGTCAGCTATGTAACTTAAGTTAACAACAGCAGCGACCGGTAACAAAAATAAACAATGCATTCCTTTTGCAGTACTATCTATCTGACTGAGCCATCATAGTTCCTAATTATTTTTTATATACTCTTATACTGTAACCCAGAAGTGTAGATGTTCTAAATAAATTAAGAGCAATTTTTCTCCAATCATTTTTACAACTTTTAGCTACTGCATAAGCAGTTTCTCTGATTTTATGTGGGAATAACCTTTGAAAAATGTTCCTCACATGTTGCCAGAAATCTACTATAGTTAGTGCCGTTGCATAAACTTGATTGTTTACGACTCCCCAAAAAATCAGCACTACCAAATCCAAGGACGGTTGATTATATCCAATCCACTGATTACAAAAAAATTTTTGTGGACAAGGTAAATTGTATAAATAGTTGTTGCTAGAGGTTTACAAAATATTCAAACATCTTGTATATTCAAATTAGTTTAGAAAAAAAGTAAAGTAGGCGATATTATATTTTATCTCTGTTGAAACCAAACGTCAAAAAAATCGTAATAGAGGTGGCGAGATTATGGAGAGTCATAAGAAATTTTATTGTTTTCTATAATTGTATAGTACAAGGAAAAAATATTTTAATTTGTTATTTCAATATCTACTAACATAGTTATACACATCCCTAAGTAAATAAGGATTCGAAGAAAATATTATTGTGTATGCAGCCAATGGACAAAGGAAATTCCTTGTTATCGCTCGAAGTTTTCGCAACCAATTTATTACTTCTTCAGAGATAAGTAGGTACTACAATAGTAAGACGAAAATTACAACATTACTGAACACCGTTTTCAAACCGACGGCGACGGGGCGAATAAAGCACCTTCTACACAAATAGAATATATCGTGTTTTAGTGTAATTATTCAGTTCAGGTTTACTATTGAAACGTACGTACTACTTCTACTTAATAAACTATAGTAGTTTAAAATAAGCTTAAACTAGTAGATCAGATGGAGTTAGGATTAGTGACTTGTTAAGCATTGACGACAGTCGGCCATGGCCGTGATCATTGTACCATAACCTTTTTTTAGGTATAAATTAGGGTAGTTTTAGTGTAGTTATTCAGTTCAGTGTTTCTGCTGATGAAGACAGCTTTGCTATTGCTAAACTGGATGTACGTTTCATCCAGTTTAGTGCAGTTTATGGTGAGGGGTCTAGGAGAAGTTTGTAGGTATAATTTATATAAAAAAAAAAAAAACCATTATAAATTAATATTATAAACGCAAACAGCCAATATAAGAGGAAAAATAACAAAAATGGGAAACATTTATAATTATTCAAGACTGCTTATTTAAAATCCATTCCAGAAAAACGGCGCTGCTATTGATGCAAACTGATCTTTGTTGCAGAACATTTTTTCCAATTATATCTTTCACATACTTGCTTCTTCTGAATAATTATTGTTATTTGAATGGATCCATCGGCGTATACAGCTTGATTTTACAGGGGCGGTTACAAAAAAAAAGGTTGACTGTTTTTAAGATAGAGATTCACATTAAAATTATATTCCCACCATGGAAGGGGTAATTACACAAAAAAAAAGAAAAAGAGAAGGATGACTGTTTTTTAATGTAAGATTTAATTTACAGGTATGTTCTGCTGGCTCATGGCGGGGATAACTACCCCCATTATCCTCCCTCTCATTACGAATCACGATTATATGACTTTGTCAGATTGGTTGCCTACCTAAAACGCCCCATCCATTCGCGTTATTACGTATTACTTGTTATTTGTCATTTATTTGAATAAGTACCTACGACCGATCTGACAATTCTTATTTTACAAAAAGATGATCTGTTCTTTAGAATAAGAAACTAAAATATACAGATTGCCGTCGTAAACGTATAGTGCAAATATTCAAAAACTTCTGTCAAGAATTGTAGCAGTAACCCTCCTCATCCTTATAATATCCAAGAGCGGCAGATTCCGCGCCGGCACATTCCAGACGGGGAAGATATTCAGGATGAACTTTATGTATAGGAATTTTCCTTTGGGAAATCATACCCTACAAGCGGCTTGCAGCACCGTCCTTCGGCCAACTGCACGTATTTCGGAAATTGTATTTTTCCGTATTCCGTTCCGTAATTTCCTCCCGTTATGTTTTTAGCAATTTATAATGACAGATATATAGGCAGGTAAGGTAGCGTCCGAACCGTATCGACTTTTATCCGATATTAGGTTTCACTGCAAAGATATGTTCACGATACGATCAAAATAAAGATGTCAGAAAGGTAAGGATTGTATAAAGTCTGAATTTTAACATAACTTTCAAGGGTATAAAATATAAATAAATACTTCTAGCAAATTTATTAGATGTAGGTAATTACGTTAAAAGCACGTGTTTAAGTGTGAGTAGTGGAAAAAAAATCATAATCCTCTGTTCTTTCTTTTCTTCGTGGATGCCCTATGAGTTTTTTCGCCAAATATAGTTACTACATATTAAAACAACTCAAACCACGGGTCTTCATATTTTTGTTTAAAAATATTTCATTATTAAAGTGTAACTTTATTCTTCATAGCTATGACGGTATCAAAGGCTCTGCTCCGATAAGCCATTGAAAAGTGCCCATAAAGCTATTGGGCTGAAATTAAAACAAATGAATACTATTGACACACATACTGTAAATACCAAAATCAGCTCAATCGATGCCACCCCATTCGAGATATTAGCATAAGGGTGCAAAAATTCAATAATTTTTTTCTCAGCAACTATTTAAACTATCACGTTCCAAAAAAAATATGTAAGTAAACACTGATTATGGACATTCTATAAAAAATCAAGAACTAATTCCATCCACTCAGTTCAAAGTTATCACTATTTTCCCCTTTTGAGGGGTGGGTTTTTTGAATTCAGTTTAAGGTGTCAACTTGGCTTTTTGTTATATTAGACTATATACATTTAAGTTTACCATATGTTTTTCTTTCAGTTTTTTTCTGTGTGGTAGAACATGCAAATAGAAAATAAAATTCTTTGAATGATTTTAGTCGGAGCAATTTGTTATAGGTTATCTCAGGGTTAAAATAATTATTCATTGATTAATTTCAGAATAATTATTATAAATGTTTCAGACCTAGTAGTTATACAAGCACCAAAAGATACAAAAGCATATTGCATCAATAAAATAATACTGAATTCCGTAGACGCAGTTTAAAGTTATTATTATTTTCCCTTTTTGAGGGGTGATTTTTTTGAGTTGGGTTTAAGGTGCCAATTTGACTTTTAGGCGTTACAATAGATGCTAAATTAAAGTGGGACATACACATAAAACGGCTAGTACCGTAAACGATGTTTTTTAAGTGGGCAATTAATAGGACCTCCACGACCAATCCATCTTTGGGAAAAACTATTAATCAACTACGTTCTCACTTGCGTAATGAACAGGCGCTCCGTCGAACTACAGCCATAAATTTAGTAGTCGTGCCAGTGGCAGATTATCTAGCTGATTTTGCAGTTCGTCTTGTAAGAAATTAAGAAAATTACCGCCATTGATACGATGTGGTAAGAATATGGGACCTAATAAATGTCCAGAGATTGTGGCGGCCCAAACATTAACAGTAAAGCGATCCTGAAATCCTCGTCGACACACCACGTTTGGATTTTCTACACTCCAGTAATGGTTATTGTGCATGTTGAAGATCCCGTCGCGAGTAAACATCGTTTCATCAGTCCACAATACCTGATTACCAAAATTATCATTTTCCTCCATCCTTTCCAACGTCCATCGAATGCTGACGTTGAGGGTATCGTGTAGCATCTTTATGCTCGTACATTTGTACGATTCCGAACACGGCGGCAGGCGACAACTGCACTGCGGTAGCGGCAGACGACAGTACTTTGTAATGCAATAAACATTACAAAGTACTGCCGTCTGCCGCTATCGCAATGCAGTTGTAGCCTGCCGTCACGTTCAGAACCCTACCTTAAGTGAACGCAGCAGCCCTATGTATGTATGTATGTAAGTAATAGAAGGGTGGTGTTGCACTGCGATAGCTAAACCTAAAAGATCTATTGTGTCCCCTATTCTTGCTGCTTTACAGCTGGCCTTCCAATCCTATTCCTTTTAAAAAGTGTAGGATGTCAGAGGGCCCCAGTCTAGGTAAGTATCCCTCTTCGATTTCACATGCACCCCCTCTGGTTGCACAGTGCTACGCAGTTTGAGAGGAGGTGGATGGATGTTTCATCCTGTTCCCCACAAAATCTGCATTCAGGATCTTTTTCCAATCCAAGCTTACTCAGGTGTCCTTTCAGTTTACAATGGCCTGAAAGTATTCCTGTTAATATGCGAACATTGTTCTTACTCAGGTTGATGCATTCTGTAAACCTCTTCTGGTTATAAGTTCCCAGAAGAATTTTACTTTGTCTCATTCCCTGGAGATTTTCCCAGTAACTGGATTTTCTCTGCTCCATTTCCATTTTTAGTTTCTTCAGTATTGTACTGCTACTTAACCCGCAAAAGGGTTCAGGCCCTACCAAAGGCATTCCAGCCCCTTTTTTTGCGAGGTGCAGCCCTATAGTTACCGCGACATTCACCCAAAATAAGATACATGTCACAATAGCTGCTTTCCATTTACCAGTTGACTCACCTAATTTCAGTTTTGTGCGTTAAGTTACGAACTATTCATGTCAAACTCATTTTGTCGCCCAGTTACGTCATTCGTAGTAAGTAACTTGCAGCTTAACGCACAAAACTGAAGTGAAGTGATCCAGACGATAAATGGAAAGCACCTAATATTCACTGGTTGTGTATAGTTTTGAGCACTTTGAAAGCAATGGCCGCGTTTCAGATTACGATCATGATACATATCAGTAGCGGTTTCCACTACACAAAATGGCGACTGCTCCATGTTATTGATGTAGCGTTGCGTTTTTGAGACGAATTGTCAACAGTTCCCAAACCGTTTGGAAGCAGCTACGTAGTGGTTACGTACTCTGAACGCGGCCATTGACACCACAAAATAATTTCAAAACTGTCAAAAATGACATTTCTAGTTATTGTATGCCAATGTTTCCAAAATTATTTTTTTGTAACCTGTAACATTTAATTAGCTGTTTTTCTGCTTTGTAACTTAAAACTTTTAATTTTTTATTAGCAAATACTCTTTTCAGTTGTAAGTTTTACAATCTTCTACAATAACTAAAATCATATTTTATAGTTCTGAATGACCAAAAATCTGATACAAAACTTTTATGTTTCAAGGACCACAAATCATAAAAAAACATTTATTAGTATATTATTTATACATTTTCAGAACCAGTGGACTTTCCTTTATCACCTCTCAGAAGTAGGTGCGGTGCTATTGAATCACCCTTACAGCGATATTAAATATTCATATATGTACGTACATGGTACATGTCGTAAATTATTTAATAGACATTATTCCGTTTTCAGATATAATCGTGAGTAACGTCTGTATTAAAAGAATAATATTAACAACATTTAGTTTTGTGTGTCAAGATAGAACAGGCATTTACTGCGTATTGACAATATATTTTTGTATTTAAAATATATACTTACTTTTAAAATCCAGACGTGAATAATTATTGTCTCTGAAAATGGCGAAACGTTCATTAAATAACTTACGACTTTACAGTTATAACTCTCAAAATTGCATAACAGGTATATGATTATTAGATATCACTACATGACACAATGAGAAAACCACTTTTCGAACCCGCACTGAGAAAAAAAATTAATAATCATAAATAAAAATACAATTATCGTAAGTAAAAAGTTGAAGTTTGAAGTTACAACTAATAACAAACAAAGAAATAATATACCTAGGCGGTAAACTTGTGGTTTCTGTTGGTTTCTTTGCACTGGCGTTTGTCTCGGCGGTTGATCCTCTATCGGCGTACATGGCGATTATGCGGTGATCGCTCGAAAACGGGCTACTTCGTCGTGGTATCCCTTACTGCAGATGGCACTTGGACTGTCGGATCACTAGCGACGGCATCCACACTTTAACTTCACCAGCGGGCGCAGATATCCATCACAATTATGGGGATTTCGAATATCCCACCACGTGGTTTAAAACTGCAATCTTGAAACATCCGATTGCTTATAGGCTCGGTACTTCTTCTTTCGCTGGGATTCTTTATACGGATGGGGCCTTGAGTTAACCCACCCGGTATTTTTAATATATTTGCGTTCCAACTGGCCTACAATGGCCGTACTCCTTGGCCACTCTTTCTCGACGACCTTTTCACACGTCCGTAACTCTTACTTGACGCTAGCCCGCGCTTGCGCGCGTAGCAATCTCGGGGACTATTTTATTACTCCGCCGCATTAGTCAATCAGGAATAATAAAACAATCACGGGGTGGCAGCAAAACTCAAGTAGATATAGTTGTGGCAAATTGTTACTTATTTAAGAAAATACATGAGTTTAATAGCGATCAGCATTGTTGTGACTCCTACTAACCATGTGCTGTAGTCATAAGTAATACGTTACTTAGCACAAATTCGTCAGATACGCTGTGTAATAGCCGTTAATAAAAGCACTATTTACAGTAAGAACTTGCATTCAGGAAACTGGGTTTAGTTGCAGGTATTAATTAACGAGAATAGTTCCAAGTAAAACTTTATCTATCGTAAACAATTTTTTATCATGTAAACACTTTACACAGCCCATTTTTCTCAGTGTGGTTTTAAAATCGATTTTGAAAATTGGTCTAAAAAAAGTGGTAAACTTGAAAAAGTCTAAAACCGAGGTAATTAGGTACTACCTAATTACTTTGTAGTTTTAATATTTCTGAAAAATTGTTGTTAACAGTAACGAAACGTCAATAAATGTATACTAAGTTGTTAATAGGAAGTTTTACAGGTCATCACAAGATAGCGTAATATATACAAAATTACAAATCAGAATAAAAAGTATTTTGAATTTTAGCTAAAAACTGAAATAATAGGTTGGCGACTAAAGTCATATTCGCGCAGAATATCTTCTTGTTTATTTTGCAGAAAAAGCGGCGTTAATCGTGATTGACCAAGTTCAGGATCAACATCATTGGAAGGCTTCTATCGGCAGAATCCCTCTAGACGCTACAAATGACTCGGACAGGGTCTTTGGATCCTTTCTTGAGAAAGTCGCCGTGGAACAATGCCCCCACAAAATTACTATATTTGTCTTCTCGTTGCTAGTCGTGGCAGTATCGCAACATAATAATAATATACTGTGACGAGCGCCAATTTTTAAATTGGCAGTTTCGATATTCGCCCCTAGATGGCGCTAGCATCGCGAAGAGAGGCCTACGTACGAGGTTCCAAAGAGGAACGACAGAGGGCAGTACCGGGTCAAAAAGTCGCGATTATTCTCCTGAATCTGGAAACGCGCCCTAGAACTAACTGGAAAAATCTCGCAATTCTCGCGCCAGATATAAATAACGTGTGGGGATTGGTCGGGCAGGCAGTCAGTGGATACGAGTTGAATTGTGCAGATAAGCTAATAGCGAAGATACTAGTGAAAATAAATGCGAGTGAATTAGTTCGTGTGATATAAATTAGGGTGCAAATAAATCGTTTACATAAATTAAGACATTAGTAATTAAGTGATTTAATTAATAAGTGATTTTTAATAGTAAGTAGTGATTGATTTAGTTTTAGTGTTTATTTTAATATTATTTAATAGATTTTAAGTAGTTCGTAAGTGTGAAAATAAATCAAATTAATTTACATATATTGCCTGTGTATTTTTATAAACCCCGACAACGTTTTAAGAATAGAAAAACGTTACAATACAATTTCAAGTAAACAAAACACTGCTTTTTCGTCACGTATCAAGTTCAGTATCAAAGTCCCGATCAATGCATTAACATCATTAAAAATTTAGCATAAAATACTATTGGTCGTATCAGATTATTGAATTTTTTAGCCCTCCAAAACATCGCACTAATTTTCCGGGACACATTTTTTCACACTCGCTTTAAACTCTAAACTCGATTTCGTTAAAACACTCCTCGTAACATACATAAATTATGTAACGCTTCGTCGCAGAAGTGTCGCATGGCATATCGCGTTACGCCGCTAATGTAAATTGAAAATTTTGGTGGAACGGCCTCCGGCGCGGCGTCACCCCTTCATCTGCCAAATTAAAACGTTCCCGCGTGACAGCAAAATATGAGAGTTTGCAGCAATTATGCGCAATAAATAATCTATAAAGAGGGTTTACGAGGAGAAGTAATTTCCCATCGGCCGTGACAGTAGCACACCTGATACAATACCGAACAACGAAATTGCTTTCGGTAGAAAGCGACAGGAGTGCCTACTACCGAAATTGACATCTACTAAGGTTGTGTTTCCAATATAATGGTGGTTACCTACTCGAGCGAAATAAATGAGATGAAAATATCATTGAAAATAAAACTATAATAAACTAAGATAAGAAATTAATTACTACCAATGTATGCAGGTATATGATAGGGATAATAGTACACTGCGACATAAAGACCCTATTATGTCCCTTATTCTTGCTGTGCTGACAGCTAGCTACCCAACCCCAGTCCATTTTAAAATGTGGTGGATATAGGAAGCACAGGCCACTCGTATATGTATATGCAACTAAATGCATTGGCAAATTTACAGGGGAATGGGTCGACAACGGAGAGCGTGGTGGACCTTACACTATGCAATCCACACCACAGGGCAACCACATGTGTCGCTTGTTACTTTGAGTAGGCTAGAGGCTAGATCGCCCACAGAATCAACGTCAACCCACGGGGTGTTTCCTTGGTTTAGTTTTGCCGGTCCTTATTTTTAGTATTAGCAAAGGACACCGAATGCCGCAATCGCCTTACATCACATGGTGTTGACCAATCAGGAGAAGCCGGCGTATATTTAGGTGTTGTTCATGGTTAAAAATAAGTATGGACGTATACGTGATACTCCAGGGGCACTTCGCATCTTTTGCCTTCGGACACTGCCCTGTGCTCTCTTTGTGTTTAAATTGCTAATATTTATGTAAATATTTAATTTCCATAATTTCTAGTATTAATATATTTATTTCCTTTGCAGAAATTTGAAGTTTGGACAGAACATTAGCGAGTCAGACATGACAGACATGAAATATGAAAGACCATCAAGCTATGATGTTTGTGATGTTCAATTCAGTAACGAAATGAAGTTAATTGCAAGTAAGAATAGGACAAATCTTAGAGGAAACAGTGTACCTGATCTATTGCTTCCTCATCGTAAGTTTTCTTTGTTATAAATGGCTGCAAAGGTATATTATCTTTCAATATTTTCGTAGGTAACATTGAGAAGGACGTTGTGAGGTGTGAGCAAACATATTAGAAGAATCGGCTGCAATGTCTGGTAAGAATCTGGAGTCGGAAATATCAACCCCCTTACAGTGCGTTTGTAAATTCATTTAAGAAGTTAATAATAAGAAATTTTGTGTCAGGTCATTCACCTGGCAACAACTGCGACGAACATTAAAACGATGGAGCTTTGACATCATTAAAACAATACATATTGTAACGTTTTTTGTTATTCTTAAAACGTTGTCGGGGTTTAGAAAAATACACAGGCGATATATTTAAATTAACCTATTTTATTAACATACTTACGGTACTTAAAATCTATTAAAAATGCTTATTAATTAAATCACTTAATCACTAATGTCTTTATTTATGTAAACGATTTGTTTGCACCGATATTTATATTACACGTACTAATTCGCTCGTATTTATCTCCACTCGCTATCCGCATTCAACTCGTATCGACTGACTGCCTCCTGGCGAATCCCCACGCGTTATTTATAGCTGGCGCGAAACCACAAGAATGTTCGGGACACATCTAGGGCGTCCTTCTAGATTCAGGAGAATAATCACGAATCTTCGATCCGGTACTGCCCTCTGTCATTCCTCGTACGTAGTTCTTTCTTACGCTATGCTAGCGCCATCTAGGGGCGCCTATCAAACCGCCAATTTAAAAATTGGCGCTCGTTACAATATGTACGGATCCCAAATATTATAGAAAGCATTGAGCCTTTCCCGCATTTGCAGGATGACAAGAGGAGGGCAACAAAACTCCACAACAAAAGCATGAATTTGAACAACACTAGCCGAAGGTTCTGTTGACACAGAAAAAGTACTGTGTCAACAGAACCTTCGGCTAGTGTTGTTCAAATTCATGCTTTTGTTGTGGAGTTTTGTTGCCGTGGGATTGCGATCGTCTCATTTAGGTATTTTAGCTAAAGAACATTGTTTAATTAAATTTAGAATTAGACACTGTCACGCCATCTAGCCGCTAAGTTTCGTACTTCTTGCTGGTTCCAACGCATCTTTAGTCACGCGATAGTCAAATGTAATGTCCCATTTTTGTTATTCATTTTCGAATTATCAGTAATTTATTGTCCATCAAAATAGCTTTTTATTGTTCAACTATTAGTTCAAGTTTCGTTCATCAAAACTTTTTTTTGCGTGAATTACTCCGCATCGTTTGTCAGTACTGTTTTGATAAACGTTACGTAATGCCGCTTCCGTCCGCTCGGTAAGCGGGGGTCATACCCCGGTTTCCTTAAACACCACACGCTCTGTTAGTTCGCTCCGTGAAAGTTTTATTAGTTACCACGTTTGTTGTAGGATATTGTCGCGTGAGGAACATCAAGTATCGAGTGCATTCTCTGTTTTACCTAGGGCTGCCAGGAGAAGTGTTCGTTGCAGCGATATTTTCCTGAAAAGGGGTTTATAAGCAGTAGCGTTAGCCGACACCCATTTATTTAATGGCGTCACCTTTAGGTCACTGGTAAGCGGACTCTTCTTTCTGTTGTTATCTTTCTTAGTTTTGGTAATCCGGTCCTGTCATTCAGGACCTATTTGGTTTTGGTTTGAATTTAGGAGGGGAGAAGTACCTAATTTGGGAACCGCTCATCTTTGAATTTACCTGCACCGCCACCCGCGTTCAGGGGAGAAAATTGGACCACGCCTACAACAACAGCGTGACGCGATAAATACCCTCCCGACACACGCCGTACGCCGACACCCGCCAAAGTTACCAGCTAAGTTTTTAATGTTGTTTTCTTTTTCTTGTACCGTATCAAAATTAAATTCACCTCCAAATCCTATCACGTCGTAAAGACCGGCAAGCCGAAATACTAGACTGCATTAATATTCGAATTTATATTTCTTAAATACCATCTACAATAGTAAATTTACCCATTGCACGCTCATCGTATATAATTTAGATTACGTTCCACGTTGTCAACCAAATCAGGGTTGATAATTAAGGAAATAGCGAACCAATAATAGTGTAACGCCAGGTCATTTTTGAAATTACCTTTATAACGAATATTTGTTTAAATTATTGTATGTGTATTGAAAATTAATATCTTTTCAGATTTGTTTAAATTATTTATATACCTCATGATATGTAATTATGATTAATATTTATTTTAACCATGTATTACATTATCAGACTAATAGGATGTCATTTCTAACTTGTCTTTTTTAATTACCTTTAACACTTTTTAAATTTATTGTTGTGGAAATTAGTTATTTATGTAAAATCATCAGTAGCTTCTACTATTCAGACATATATAGATAGTATAGTACAAACTATACTCTATTGCACTAAAACTTATTTGTCATTGGTTCCCTCTTTTTTAGGGGAGTTTAAGGGGTTTTGCATATACATACGCTTTACTTGGCGTCACTTTTTGATTGACCAGCGAACAGTGTTGTTGGTTGTGAGTGTAAGTAAACCTAAATGGATACCCCAACCGTTTCACAGCTACTTAGAGAATGGGGTGGAATGGAGCTGGTGCACGGATACTACCATTAGAATATTCGAAAGTAAGTACGTACTGCTGTCTACTGAAGGTACAAAGGAAAATGCAAAATGAATTAATAAAAATGAAAAATTAAATTAACTAGCTCAGCGGATAATAACTAAAAGGCGCAAAAGAACAATTAAACTCAGGGTTACCCTCGCAATTAAAACTTGAATTTAATTATGAAAAGTAAACTGTGGGTGAAAGAAATCTGACTTTCTTTAATGACTCCAAAAATTGAAAAGCTTGAATCAAAAATAAAAGAACAGAAATTTTGAATGACGTTAATAACAATTATAAAATTTAAATAAATAAAAAAAAAATACACAACATTCTTTTTCTTAATAACTAGATTATTGAACATACGGCTTTCGGAAGATAATTTTAAAAAAGAATTAGAATATATACATCATATAGCAGAAATTAATGGTTACAAGAAAAGTGTGATAGATAAAATTAAAAATAAGTTAGAAATAAGAGGTTATTAAGAAATATAACTACACTTATTCCAGTGAAAATAGTGGAGAAAAAGTTTTGCAGATTTAACTTTAATAATTATGGGTTAACTAGATATTAAATTTGTGTAAAAAATACAATCTTAGTCCGGTTTTTCAAAATTCTAATACTTTAAGAAATAATTAAAATTTAATATTGAAATTATTGATTTTAAAAAATGTTCTGGGATTTATAAGATCAAATGCGGTGTTTGTAATAAAGTATATATAGGCCAAACAAAGAGGAATGCGGAGATTAGATTTAAAGAGCATTTATATCATATTAAGAATACAATGCGATAAATCGCTTTGGCGTATCATTTTATTAATACAGGACATACTTTTTCAATTGATGATTTAGAATAATTAAGTCTTTAAATTGTAAGAATCTTAATATGTGGGAAGCTATTTATATGAAAAAAACATAATAGCTTGCTCAATACTGATTTAACATCCCTTAATTACAAATATTTAGAATTTATTGAATATAGTAGTCCTGATGATTAATTTTTGTAGCCTAGGATATACTTACCAGAGACTTGCACGAGTAAGTAAAAATGTAGTCGATTAATAATCGGCGATTACCTTTCCCGACGATGCGAGTAGGTAATCATTAAGACCGGCATCGTAGGAATCGGCATCGTCGCATCGCAGAAATCGTAGTACGATTCTTACTCGTAAAAATAGGGTACAATAATTGTGCATATATGGTGCTATTTGTTGGTTATCACTTATTATAGTGGCTTGATTTTCCTAATGTATTGTATGTTTATGTTTCTAATAAATGTTTCCAAATTTCGTGTTTTTTATATGATATGGTTTCTGTCGAGATTAAGTCATACTAGATCTATCTAAACAAACGTTAGTTTTATTGCTTTCTACCAGTAAACGAATAACAATGACACTGTAAACTGCCCTAAATCGAAAACTTGAGAAAAAAAAAAAGAAAAACGCAAGTGCTCCTCAAGATCCGTATATACAAGGTTACCTCATAACTTTTCAGCTAATCAAGAGAAAGAGCGCGAACGCGTCATCATGTATGCTGTTTTTAATAAATAAAGTGGTGCATATATGTAAAAATAAATGGCGATTTGTACTCCCAAACTAAATATTTATTTTTTATAATAAAAAACGAATTTCTACTATTATGTAATAGTAAACATATTATTATATAAATATAACACAAAACTTAGAACTACGCACATAGAGCATGACATTAATTAGAAACTAAGAAAAAGTAAAGTAAAATGGTAAAAAGATAACCATTATATATTATCAAACTAAATATTTGTTCTTCCTAATAAAAAAACAGTTTCTTATTATTATATAATCATAAGCATAAGTAAATTAAGCTAACAAAATAACATTAATTTAAAAACTAAGAAAACTAAAATTAATGTTTTTTTTTCTTTGTTTCTTGGCAAATTTGCGTCCTTCAGATTTAACTTCTCTCTTTCGAGTGATTTTTTTTGTTTTAAGTTTAAATAATTATTTTTTTTAAAAAATCTTAATTTAGAAAATTTTTCAATTAATGTTTTACAGTGGCGGCTCATGAGTTATGAAAGAGAGTGGGCACAATATAAGAACTTGCCTATTTTTTGTACATAAAATTCATTCTCATAATTTTCATGCTGGAAAAGACGTCAGTGACTTTGTTGTAAAAATGCGTTCAGTCGATCTTCTGACATTGTGCTTCTCAGAAATGTTTCAATGCGTTTGAGGTGGCAAAACCCACCTACATCTACGTCACATATGTCCTCGCGCTCATAAATTACTGAAAGCTCACTTTTCAATTTTACTCTATCCAACATAGGATAACATTTCACATTTTTTTATACACATAATTAACCGACGCAAAATATGACGATTTTTTTCTACACCTTCGTTGTACCTAATTTTATGTCGCAAATAAGCATTGTCTAACTATTCACGTATGTCCACTTTCCCTAGAATATTAAAATCCACGCATGCATTCATGTAAGAAACGGAATTTTCGTGTTTCTTTGCCCTCTTTGCGATATGCTTTAAATCATTTAACCCTTGTTTATTACTAACCTCTTTCTTAAAAATTAAGCAGATAAAACAAAACAGTTTATTTGTTAGTGGACATCCGCACATCCACTCATATTTTTATTGAATACTCTATTGTAAGTTCGAGTTTTACTTGTGGAAGTGTAGTTTATTTGAATATCAGGAACAGGCCTTCCTTTCTCTTTAATTAAAAGTTTTTCCTCAAATGAGAGCGGGTTTTTTTTTTCAAGATTTTGCACTCAATTAACTTCCATCATTAACAATAAACGTCACTTCAAGCCTTTGAAATCACACATGCGCGGTACGCGTTGTAAACGATGCAGTCGCAACGAATGCAAGACGTTAACTGGGGACAAGGCATTACGTGCCCCGTAGCGACCGTATAAGCGCATATAGCGAAGATAAACGGAGCCGTCCGATTCATACTCCAAATAGGTACATCGGAAGAGTGCCCGGAAATAGTTCGCTTCGCATATACGCTAGCGTCTGGGGTGCGGAAGATATTTCATACCATCGTTATAAAAATACGTCAAAATAATAAAATAAAATAATGCACTGAATTACATGCAAATATCTTTTTGTGTGTATCTTGGTGGTCGCCACTCATATTTTATCAACAAGAACGTGTCTTGCAATATACTTTCAAGTTCTTTTTATTATAACAGAATACCCAATAGTTTAAATGTAAACAGCCTTTAAATGTAAACAAACAGGGAATAATCGCGTGGCGCGTCATCACAGCGTCAACGTATATCCACCCTCTCCTTTAACCGGGCTCCACCTTACGAGGTAACCATATGTATACGGACTGGATGCTCTTGACGATTCTGCGAGTAGTAATCATACGATGCCACGATGCCAATTGCTACTCATACCTCATATACACGATTATGCGTATTACTAGACGCATCGTTATACTCGTCAAATGCGTAAACGTACCTATACTCGCACGATGCCGTACTCACTCGTGCAGGTCTCTGATACTTACTATATTTACGCATTTAGTATTTGACAATACACTTGTATGTACACCTGAAGATGTTAGCTTAGCTAACGAAACATGTACAATATGTGTTTCCCTTGAAGATTAAAGAATTTGTGAGACCGAAGTTTATTGGTATTTCCTGTTAGTTAATTATAAAATTATTATATAAAAAAAACATCTGTTACAAATTGCAGAAAACTTAAACCTTGGACTTAAGGTCCTGGACGAAATCAAAAACTGCAACAATCTACATTTAAAAAGGACAATGCAAAATCCTTTAACAAACAAAAGACAAATTTGTTCTAGAAGAAAATCCTTTTTCACAAAAATCCACGTGTGTTTCAAAATTAAAACAAACTAAATTTAATTTAAACGTGGACAAAACAAGTAATTTACAAAATTGAAATTTAAAATACAAGCACAATGCTTCTTATCACCCAAACCGTGGGATTAATTAAAATACAAATCAGCAACTTTAAAACGAACAAAAATTAACTCTTTTAACTTAAAATATCTTCCAGAACAAATATAATAACTGATCTTATATCTAATTCGTGTACACAAAAAATACAACAACAATTATTAATTAACGAGTTCCTTGAGGATGAATTAATATCAACTTAACAAACAAATCTTTAAATAAAAAGAAAAACCAAAATGGCAGCAATGAATCTAAAAATATAAGTACTTACACGCTCGTCTATCTGGTAACTGAGCGCCTCTCAGGGAAACAGTCGTATACATACAAAATAACAGCCGCCGTGCAATGCAACGCACAAATCGCAAAGAAAAAAAACTTCTAGAATATACATTGAACAACATAAATAATACTGGGAACCAATAAGTACAACTGAATGAAATTAATTTAAACAACTGAACAATTAAAAGAATAAATAAGATCAGTTCAAATAACAAAATCTTATACAAAAATAAACTATTAATTTCTGAGAGAATTTTCCCGGCACATTGACAAAGACAAATCTCAATAAATGAAATATCACTGAATTTACGAACCCCGGGGTGCCAAACTACAGCAGTACGTGTTATCTAATATTAAAGGATTACTGGTTTAAAAAATAATGCTTGAAATAATACTTAGAGTCAGCGTCATTGTGTCGGTAATATATGAACATGGTAGGTGTGTACATTAACAAAGATATATAGATATTTACTAGTTATTAATTTTCAGTAGGTAATACCAGCAAATTATTATACTGATTGAAATTATATCAGTAACCAACGCCGACTAGATACCAGGCCCAGGCATTTAGTGGAAACTATCCAGAGAACACCGGTCGCAACGACGGATACGCATAACATCTATACCTCTACCCATCAATATCCCGTGCGCACTCCTAGAGTACCCCGATACGCTATCTTCTCCCAAACATTGTAAAACTATAAAGTATGACGGTAAATTTATTTAATTACATAATATTTCTTTATTTATTAATTTTCCCCTACCGAGGTTTTTTGGTATTACAGACATAACATTAGTAGGTAATTATTACCCCTGAATAGCAGAAATGCTTAGATTAAACAGGTAAGTATTATCAGTTCAATATACTTATATTTTGGAAGCAGATAATGGCAATACCTCAAATAATACTTTTGTATACTTCTATCAAATGTACATAAAAAATTAAGGTATAAATATGATAGATTCCAGAGAAAATCTTTTTACTCAAATCAAAATAATTATTCTTGTGGTGAAAATGTATGTTCATAATGATTTTAATACATTGATTACATTTGAACTAAAAAATTGTTTCGTCTAGCAAATTCATGGGTTTGGAAAACTGAACAAATTTTATTCTCAATATAAATACATCATCTTCTTGCTTATATAGGAAGTTATGTTATATTCAATGTGATGCATTTATATTCAAACTGAGTAATTATTTTTTTGTGTGTACTGATATTAAGATTTAAAAAAAAACAAGCAGTCAATTAATACGTGATGTATATTTAGAAGAAAAGACATTTGTGTATCAAGTTATAATTGAAGCAAAAGAAAACTCTGGTTAGCCCAAATGTGAAATCAATCGAACTACGGAAAGTGATTAAAATTCTTTCAGATATTACTATTAGAAAATAAAAGCAATGAAGTTTAGGCGAAAGTTTTACATTAGCCACATCAAGCCGAAAAGATGCAAAAATGGTCTTCGCAATAACATCAACGAAATGGTTAAAAATTGGAGAAGCACTCAACATCAGAAAACTTAAAAGAGAACAGAAATGGAGTACCTTGGAAACTATAAAAAAAGCATGGTGATTGAAAGAAAGCTAATTAGAAAAGAAATTGAGCACAAATAGATAAGGAATAAAAAACTTAGAAAAGAAATAATAAGAAAACGAGTGAGCAGAAAAAGAGGAGGAAGTAAAAAAACAAACAAGAAAGGAAGTCGATGATAACAGTAATAGCATCAAAAATAACGTAATGGAAATAAAAGGGAAACAGACCATAAATCTGAAAATGAATCTTCCATTAAGGAAGTAAAAGAAACTACAGAAGATGTTCTGAAAGTGGTAGATCATGTGATAATAGAATATTACAGTAAGCACTGACCAAGAATAATAAAAAACAATTAATCCAAAGCAATATGAAATAAACGTAATAGAGCAAAGTTCCAATAAAAAACGGAAATGGCCAAAGTATGTATACCAAATTTGGTACAAAAGCACCAAATAGTGAAGAAAATTACCTAAATTTCAACTTTTAAATTCACGACGCATTTATGACATCCAAATATAGTTTGTTTGTTAATAAAATAAGACTTTGTAAGAAATAAAATATTGTTTATTTACTGCCTGCCTTTTGTTCATTTATTAGATTTTACTGTTCATTCACGAGATTTTTGACTAGTTTGAATAAATAATTTTTACACACCTAAGGTTTAGAACAAAAAATCAGTTTTTGGGTGTGCTTAACTTATTTGTAATGGAAGTGAGAATCTAACAACATTCGTTCTATAACAATAGATGTTAAAATCATATATATTCATCGCTTCTTATCTCTTTTTTTTTATCTCTACAAAGCGTCTTTTAGTATATTTGCCCGAGTACGACATTATTATCAGGCATGATTTCATCAAAAGAATTCTCATCTGAATCTGCCTTGTCTATTTGCGACACTCAACACTTACCCTATTAATACAAGCCTTGAATGATTAATAAGAGCTGGGCGCCACCTACACACAAAGGGATGATTTATAAATCGTCGCTCTCTGCAAACGCTTGTGAAATAATTACTCACAGCGACGCCATTCTAGAATATTGATATTAAATCGTTATGGATAATTTACGACGAGGAAAATTAGGGGTGTAATTTAGTTAAAGTTCTGCAATTGCCGTCGTCTACAGCCTCGAGTATTCGGGTATTATTAATTGATATGAAGTAGGCTGCATTTGGGAATAATACTTAATATACGAAAGTACTATCAAAGTCAATTAATAGGTAAATGAGTATAATTATAATAAGACGACATCACATCATTTTACAAGCACAATTCAAGTATGGCTGAAACGGCTGCTATACTATCACATTACATTAACTCCAACCTTTACAGCAAATTTATTATCTCATAATTTTAAGATGTACCAACAGCATAAAGCCAGGATATTCTTGCTAGCTTTGGTTCATTTTGAAAAACTGTGATTTCGATGGTGTTGGAATCTGTTAAATACCATTATATGCAGTCTTTCCCAATTTTACAGTTACCAAAATGTTAATGTAATGAAATCTGTATTTATAGAAAGAATTCGCTAAGTCAAAGAAATGAATTTTTGAAAAGTGCCAAACAGGTATTTCTAGTGAGACATTTTTTCCATTCGATTACCCTTTAAATTGAAATATGTCCCTTTTCGTTACTACATTTGCGTCGGTTTATATACGAAAAGTGGTAACATATTTTCAATTTCTTTTTAGGAATTATACAGGTTTCTTAGTAATTTATAATTTTCTTTTTCAAGTATTAATTCCTAGCCATTATTTGTTTTTTTGTTTTTTCTGTGGACCTCTGCGACCTATCCATCTGTTGGGATACTGCCTACCTAATTCCTCCCGAAGGCTTATTTGAAAGTGCGCAGGAGCACCGTCTAATAGAAAGAACCGAATTATTTTCATTTTTCTTCCATTAACATCATCCGTTCATGTAGAAGAAATAGTGATATTTTTAAATCGTTTTAGATATTATTGTTCGTTTTCACATTTTTTTTTTAATTTTATTGATGAGTATAAACGAAAATTAATTTTACGTATAATTTGCATTTCTACAGATAAGCGCATAATTGAAACAAAAATAAGTAAATAATAATACACATCTTCATGAAGCACGATATATAAAATAAAAATTGTTTAATACAAACACATTAGTAAATGCGAAAGATTTACATAGGTGACATATTTTTTGATAGTATATGTTCATTATATGTATGTATGCAAATATGTGCATTAGATCAGGTTGGACTTTATTGTTAAATAGATAATCACTAATGCAACGATTATTATATATGTATTGCTCTGTTTTTTCAGAACACAATGCCCGGGATTTCAAAATTTAACTTTTCTTAAAGTTCAATACAAATTTATTATTATATTCAATTTTATATTTTCAAATTCTATTATTATTTAGCTTGTCCGTTTACAATTTATTTTTCTTTTTTTTCAATAAAAAATCAATTAAAATAAAATAGTGGTTTCAATGCACCTAGCGACCTCTCTAATAAGTGAAAGCAAACTGGTGAAAAGTGGACTTCCTACCTGCTACGGTGCACGGGGACGCTTCAAAGGGGACCAAGATCGTCTGTCAAAATCGTACTCCGGACGACGAATAGCAGCGCAATCTATGTTTCATCATCATTGAGACTCCTTGATCACAGGGTACGTATGTTGGAATCAGTAAAATACTATATAAGACAAATTATTCAATACAAAACACGTATTCGAACCTTCCTGGCATTTTAAAAGACTAGAGGTTATGGAAATATCATATAATAAATTAAATTTCGAATAAATAACGGCGCCATCTACCCGTAAACAGCAAATACTAAATTTTAAAGCAAATGATTATCTGTGATTATCGATATTTGTTAAAGATAGCTATTTTATCACAGATCAAACTCGGTGATATTTATTTACAATCCTTAAATATTAAAATTCCTAAAATAGCTAACTAAAAAGGCGGTTATTATAAAACTAACCCCAAATTAACGTATAGTGAAATCAATTATAAAAATATACGTTTCTGATTAATATTCAAAGGAAACTGATTAATTCTTTTCTGTTTTAGGTGAGGTGATTCAATGGAATACTAACTTGGAGAGGACACGACGCTTGGCAAAATCCCTGGGTACGGATGGAGTTCAAATAGACGGGCCCCCGGCCTCGGTCAATGGCATGGAAAGGCAATCTGGTCGGGAATTCTTCGTAGGAAATTTTTATAGGAAATTTCTTGACAAAATTGCATGATATTCGATAAGGATTTAAATTATACAGGAGTTGTATCGATACTTTTTTTAGGTAACCCTTCTTGGAAGTTTGATATTTTTTTGAAATTGTGGCATAAAAATCGTTACAGGAAATTAAGACAACCGTCGTCTCTGGTAGCCACCAACAAAATGAGGATTCAAACCAGATATTTCAGTTAACAGCCTTCGATTGTTATCGCAACAGACAGGCAACCTCAATTTTGAAAGTTATACCTAACCGACATTAAAATACCGTTATTTTCTCTAGTTTGAGCGGAATACACCAAACTCAGCAAAAGAACATCCCGAAGAATGAAAAATATCTCCGAGCTAAATATAACAGAAACATATAAAAGATACCAGGTAAGCTTAAATTAACATATAAAATAAAGTTTACATAATATAAAGGCAATATTTAGCACTTAATGCTAATATTGTCCATTTTACATAACTATCTTTAACAAATTCATAATTCGCCTGTAAAGTAGGCAACTGAGCACACGCCTCACTTTTGAATTTCTTGTTCATTTAGAAACTTGTAAATGCCTTTAAATTTGATTCCATACCTTCAATACCATAGCACTATATATCTATGTCTACGTAGCTACGCATTCAAATAATGCACAAAATCTAATTAAAAAAACATTTACTGTATATTATGGATATATATAAAACAATCGGATACATACTCACCTTCAAAGGTTAGTGTTAAATCTCTAAATCCCCAATCTTCCAATAATTCCTTCGTATCGATTTCACAATTTCTATGAACATTTAATACGAACACAAATTGTAATAAAAATGAATACGATGTTACTCTGTTGCAAGAACAGACACGATTCATATGTGACTATACCACAGCCCTTTGCTGCCACAACTTTTCTTTAGGTGTGAAGGAGATTGTCAAATTTTTCTTATTAGCCGTTTAAGTATGCGATTAAAATAGCAACTACTGTCTTGCACCAGCACTATTTTATCAATAATTCTGCCTTCGTTCTTTTTGAACTTTTTGAACAAAATAAATATGAATAATAATGTTTTTTTTTTTTCATTATATATCCGCTTATTGTAATATTCTAAATATTAAATTGAGAATTACCAAATAAAAGAAAAACAGAAATAGTTCTATCAAAAATTGAAAAGTGAAGTCGGTTCGGTGGCGCCATCTATGGATCGTTATAATATATGTAATGTATACAAAGTAAAGTAAATTTCCGCCAGATGACACTGTGGTACATTATACTATGCCTGTTTATATTGGTATTATAGGTATGTTTGTTTTGACACTTCGCGTCGTAAAACGAAAACCTAGCCGCGTGACGCTGCGTAAAATTTTTCAATGCAAGCTGGGGCCGTAAAACGCTGGATTCACTCCAACTTTAGATTTTCTGATTGCTGTTCGTTTTGCCATCAAATCGATTAGAAATGCTTACGGCTGCGTTTGGCTGCGTGCCAACGAACAATCTATGAACTCGATAATTTCTAGCAGAGGGGAAACTACTACAACTAAATCCTAGTGCTGTTTTGAACGATGAAATCTTGGCAACCGGTTTCTAGGTAGCGCTTGAGTAGAAACAGCATGTTGTAGTAATAGGTGATTTCAGGAACCAGTGATCTAGTTTTCTTTTATCGCTAATACGTTAGGCATTACAGTTATAGTTTAAACTACGCTCGTCCTAATTGCGATCATTCTATAACTGTGTCGCTGCGATGCATTTCGCTCATGTGTGCGACGTGAGCGTATGTACGGTCGTACACTTGAAGAAAAAAGTATCCGAGCTATACGAGAGAAAATATCCGGTGCCGTCCATTATGAACCGATACTAAAACTTGAAAATTATTAACACCATTGTTCTTTTTATATGTTTGCGATAAATCTTACTTGAGATTGTAGCGTAATACCTTTGATGTTGTAATCCTAATTTTTTATTTGTCCATAACGTACTTTATAATCAGCACAATGGTGTAACCCATATATTAAATCTATTAACTATTGACCAATGATAACAGTAACAACGTTTTTCTATCTCTATACGAATGCCTAAGTTATGAGTTATCACTTTCCGTGTTTCTCTGAAATTGGCAGTGAGAGAGTGCGACAGTGTTTCAAATAACGTTTTGTGCTCCGTAACATAATTTTTCGATGTATTTTTTAGTCAACCGTGACATGAAATAATAATTGTTCAATAAGTAGTAACATTATATGCTTTTTTCAATTATTCCTGCTTAATTATTTCCATAATTTTGTTTGTATTGTTATAATCAGAAAAATAGTTAATAGTTTGTTGAAATGTGGTTAATGTGTGCTATCATGCAAAGCTAATTAATTTCAAATTCGTGGCAAATAAATTCCTCTATAAACTATCAAGTTAATCAAGTACTACTATATATTAAATTCCAAATATCTTACCATAAACTTCACTACTTATCTTGTTATGTTATCTTGTCTGTGACTCAACTCACGTTTCAATAGCAAAGCTATCATCATCACTAACTTTTGTGGTATCATGTGTTACTGCGTCCAGTCTGGTCCAGTAGCGTGAACTTTGTGAAAAGATGTTTTAAAATGTTTTGTGTTATCAATGTCACAGTTTGGAGTATTTTTTGCATTATTAATTATGAATTAATGTGTGCTGCTTGTTATTTTTAAATAATTCCATATTTCATTAAACTTTCATTTAGAACTACTTAATTCTAGATAGTAATCATATTTAAATTTACCAACTATTGGTTTTATTAATACGGAATTATTTCTCAAACTTAATAGTCCTAACATAAAGGATACAACACATAGGAATTTATTTTATTAGCAAACTATGATAAATTATTTTGTGGGAATATGTTTAGCACATGGATCATATGATTGACACATGTTACATGACAACTGGTATGGCACCAAATTTAAAAAGTATTTTGCGAAGTGCCAGAAAGTGAGATTAGATGACAAAAAGTTGATCTGAATTTAATTTTGAGACCACACGCACATTTTCGTAAACATATTAAAAAAAAAAACAATTAAAAACCACAATTTTTATTTTTGTTATTGCAGTTGTGATGCAGCTTTTTATATTGTAGTACTGAGGATGTTATAGGATAAATAATAAGGAAATATCGAGGTAGTCATTGAGTTTGATTGAACAAACCGAATACCCAAATATTATTATTCTTCTTATATTGTTTCTAATATATGCACAATAAACTATGGATGAATTTCCACAAACAAAACCAAATATTAAGTTTGCATGTGTATATATTTATTATATATTATTAATAACAAAGAGGTATAAGTACTCACAGAATAAAAAGAACTGTAAAAAACATTTTCTATATACAGGTTTCTCCAAACTAAGTGCACAGAATTGCTATCTTTGTCGATATCAATCTTTAATTAGCAAACTGGAACTGTTTTTACTAACGATTAAAATGAGGAAAAGTTTATCGCTGCTTGGCTGTTGATGTGCAATGGAAAAAAATGATGTTTTCTCAATTTTTAATCATTAACTATTACAAAGTTTTATAAATCATCTGAAGAAAGTTGAATGTAAAAGCCAAATCCGATAGTGTAAATATTTAAAGTATTATGGAAAATAAATTAAATTGGGAAGTGCAACTTAACCCACAAATTTTAAAACTTTGATTAAATTAATTGATATAAATAAGTTATTTTGTATTCGCACCACAATTATTTTTAAATACCATCTTGGAGCCTAGTATATTATTCTATAATTACTATTATTAATGCATAAAAAACATCAATGATAACGTACATACATAGAAACAGACTTCGAAAAGTTCGTTCTTCAAGTTTATACTATTTTAAGAACAATTTTTTTTTTTAGTTTTAAAAATGTTTATTTTTTTTCTTTTGTAAAGTAGCATTTACAGTGAACCAAGATAAATTCATTCTGGAGGCAAATTACGGTAGTGGTATTAACGGTGAACCTGAAGGTGGATGTACACTGGAAATACCCAACAGTGCTTTGTGATGAACTTATAAATCAATTTGCCGAACTACAAACTCATAATAAAATTCCTCTACTACACCTTATGGACAGGTTTATCCATCGCTTTAAAGAAATCGAAAATTGTTTGGGAGGATTCATCTGGTCAACCTTCAATTCTGACTGAGGATGTACGTACTCGTTCGGATCACAGTCCTAGAAAGCCAGTACGACAACTTGCTCAACAAACCGGTAGAAATGCACATACTAAATGGTGTAATAAAGCCATGAATTACTATTGCGGCAGCGCCCGTGGAGCGGCTTAAGATGTTCGTCTCTCATCATTCGCCAGGTAAGAAGTCCTGAAAGATTATCCGTTATTTCGTTTCCTTCCATTCCCGTGTAATCCGAAACCCACAGGAAAATTACTTTATTCCTTTTTCCCAGCTCCTTTAATTTCCCTATACATTCCCAGACCAGCTTGGAACTTATTTCATGTGAGCTCGACGCCTTGATGGCTACTTGGCTATCAGACATAATGGTAATCTCCTGCTTTCGGCAATTCCTGTCAATATTGTACTGGGCGCATCTTTCAATATTGACAGAGATACTCGGGTATTTCCCAAAGCTTTCGAAGTATTTGGTTCCAGGCCCATATATTCATATTCCAGTTCCCTTTGTCATTTTGGAGCCATCAGTGTACCATTTGACAGCATTTCTATTCAATTTCGAGAAGGCGGTTTGATCTCGATCTTGTTACTAAGCTTTGTGGTGAAGTCCGTACGCTAAAAAAG
This sequence comes from Protaetia brevitarsis, assembly GCA_004143645.1. NCBI lineage: Eukaryota > Metazoa > Arthropoda > Insecta > Coleoptera > Scarabaeidae > Protaetia > Protaetia brevitarsis. The sequence goes on along the minus strand of RXPK01000311.1, from coordinate 1,630,545 downwards.
AAACCCTTATTGCAGACTACAACGGGAAAAGGAACTCAGAAACATCTTCTTATTCGAGCCTTCTTAGACCTTTGTTTCCAAAAGACCAAAATGCCCAAATGAATTGGCGATCTCTACTTCGACGCGAGGTAAACCCTGTAATCCTCCTCGGCGAGGCCAACGATATTGGAGTTGCATTACTTTCATCTTTAATCGATTAATTAAAAATCACCTAATTACACGTATCCTCTTTCGGACTATAGAAAAAAAAAAACAAGTTAGTTAAATGTTTTATAGAGAAACATAATCTTGAAACGTTTCCTGAGCCACTTTTCTCCAGTTTCAAAAGGTTTTTATTGCAGATATTGCTTTTCTCTTTGAAAAGTAACCTCCTTGACCGCCAGAATGCGCTGCTACTGCAAAAAAGGTTATGGTGCCTTGAAGTCCGTTCATATTTAGGCAGACATGCCAAATTTCAGTGCGATACTGTATTTAGTTTTGTTTTGACAGCTGAATGTTGTTGACGTGTTAGGCATCATGTTGAGTATGGACAAAAACGATTTTCGTTCTCTCATAAAACATTATTTTTTGAGAGGCAAAACGGCGAAGGAAACAAAAGAAAAGTTGGATAAATATTATGGGGCTAATGCTCCATCAGATTACACCGTCAAATATTGGTTTCGAGAGTTTCGTGGTGGCCGCAACTCCACTACCGATCAAGTCCGCAGCGGCAGGCCCTCCGGTGCGGTTACAGAGGACAATGTCAAAAAAATACATGAAATGGTGTTGGCTGACCGGAAAGTGAAGGTGCGCGAGCTAGCAGATACCACAAAGATTTGTACTGAGCGCACACGCCATATTTTGGGCAATATTCTGCATATGAAAAAGTTATCCTGCCGTTGGGGCCGCGCGTGCTCACTCCGGACCAAAAACGCGAACGCGAGAGCACTTCGAAAGAGTGTTTGGACTTGCTGATGCGGAATCGGGCGGACTTTTGGCGTCGATTGGTAACTATTGATGAAACCTGGATCCACTATTACACACCAGAGAACAGAATGAGTGCCCGGTAATGGACTGAAGCCGGCACGAGTGCTCCGAAGCGGCCGAGGGAAGCTCAATGGGTCAGAAAGGTTATGGCGTCGGTTTTCTAGGATTGTCATGGCATACTCTTCGTGGACTACCTCAAAAAAGGAAAAACCATCAACAGCGAGTATTACTGTGCATTATTGGAGCGATTGAAGGCCGAAATCGCTGCAAAACGGCCTCACATGAAGCGAAAAAAACATTTGTTTTTGCAAGACAATGCGCCGGCGCACAAGAGCATCGCAACCACGGCTAAAATCAATGACTTACGGCTCCAATTGCTGTCGCATCCACCGTATTCGATTTGGCTTCCTCGGACTATTATCTCTTCCCAAACCTCAAAAGATGGCTCATCAATAAAAAATTCAGCTCACGCGAGGAAATCATCGACGCCACGGAGGAGTATTTTGCAGACTTTCCGGAAAATTACTTTTCGGACGGGATCAAGAAGTTAAAAGGGGACTATATTGAATAAAATAAAAAAACATTTAAAAAAAAAAATTTTCATTCCCAAGGAGGTTACTTTTCACCCCACCTAGTAGCTATGAAGTTGGATATCTCGTCAAAAAGCTTTTGACCAATTGTTCAACTAGTTGGAAAATATGGGGATTTATACACATATGATAATGTACGCTATGATAAAGACGCCATGGGTGCAGCTCAAGATTTTTTAAAAACCTTTAAACATCCAGAAAAAGTTGTTGCCAACACATTAATTGAAAATAAATAGAAGCAGATAAAAAAAACCTGGCTAGACTTTGGCGCATTTTCGAAACTACAACTAAAGAAGGGTGGATTAGCAAGACAGAATATTGGGTGAAGTTTATTGCATTCAGAAGTCATTGAGATGAGCTGAGGTCCTTAATATGCCAGATAGCGATACGATTACTAATGAAGGCAACTTTTGAGGAACATTACATAAGATTACAAGTTAGTGATTTGAAACATAAGACAAGAGAGACCTTTCTTATTTTTACTTAATTCATTCCGTCTTCGGTTGATAATGGAAACCCACGCGTTCCCGCAATAATTATCCCGAATTTATCAAATCTTACAGAGCGCGAAGTGATCGGATATTCATGTGTTTGTTACTACACTACTGTCTATGTGATATCTTTGCAAATCATGGTTATTTTGTTTGTGACAAAAAAAGGTAAGAACCGGCAAAATATGAACTCATTCACAAAGTCAAATCTCCTGAAAAATATATCATTCAGGAGCATAGGAGGAATAAACCAAAAAAAATCAGTAAAATCGGCCGATTAGATTCGCACAAAAAATCATTGAATAGAAGCAAAGATATTGAAGTGAAAAGGCAAGTTCAGTTTACAGTGCAAAACGGTAGTTATCCCTTTTAACTTATGTTATTCCCTGCATTTTGCGGAAAAATATAAATCTGGAGTTTCCTTTTTTCCGATGCGAAATAATCAACTGTAAACGATCAGACAATAAAATTAATATTTATTAGTCAATTAGCTAGTGAATGAGTGTAATTAAATAGCAGCGCTTTAAACACATACATGTATGAAAAAAATTGTTGTTATGGTATCATCTTTAGGGCATCCTAACCCTCTTAGGGAGCATATTTGCATAAGACGGTTTGATGTCAGTCGACATAAACTCTTGTCTAGAATCTGTTGTTTTCATTTGTAGAGGTGGCATTCCTATCCAGTTGTATTTTTTTCAAACTTTCTTCAACTCCGCCATAATCTCAAACGCAAACCAAACTATTTAAAATATAAATTTCAATTTCCATAAAAAAATTCTACATTCGATTATTATTTTCTTTTATTTATATCTTCATTGTCTTAACAATACCAGTACTTTTTTTTCCTTCTTTTCCCACTGCTTGGAAGAGAATTATGCTTTGTGGAGTTGCGCACTTAGCATTGCTATACGGATCGCCAGTTTGGTACGAAGTCCTTGAGAAGAAGGTTTATCAAAACATGATCGGAAAGCAATAGAAGAGAATGCTGCTAAGGGTATCGTCCGCATTTCACACCGTATCCCTAGATGTTTTGCAAGTTATAACCGCAACAGCACCGATTGAGCCTATGACACGTGCAAGAGGTTTTGCCCATGAGAACATGGCGGCATAGAAACTCGGGAGGAAGCAGATCGACAAGCAATGCACATGTGGCAGAAACGTTGGGATCAAAGCGCAGTGGATGAAAAAACTCATACCAGATGTTCAAGTGTGGCAGAACTGTAATTTCGAACGTATAGATTACTATACGACATAGTTTTTAACTGAACGCGGGGTGTATAGGGAATACGCCATGAGATTTAATAAGGACAGTGTGAGCGACTGTATCTACTGCGGCCTACGGCATGCGGGATATATATAACGTTTGAATGCCCTAGACGGACTGAGATCAGAGGGAAAACGAATAGCAACCTTGGCATAGAGATCACAACGTAACAACGAAAATGTTAAAGTATGACAATCATTGGCAGCTTATATAACAAATGATAAGGAACATCATGAGCAACAAAGAGCTGGAGGAAAGAGCAAGACAAGCTCGTCAAAACTGAGTTTTTTACGGAAAAAGAGGCTGTGCGAGTTACACCGCTGGCACCGTGACGGTATGTCAAACGACAGTTCTGGGATGCCAGGGACCCTATTCTTGAGTCGTGAGAACATCTTCGCACGACTTTCATGAGAACAGAGGGCGTGGTTCTCTCAACTTTAGAAAAGCCGTATTCTTGAAATTTATGCGTGTTCACATCTACTAAAAGCTGAGAAAACGTATTTCGCTTGGTCCGAAGTAGGCGAAAGCGAAGATTTCAAGAGAAATGAACACGCGCGGAGTGGGCGACAGAAGCTAAAGTTTTTTCACGTTGCTCATATTGTTATTGTTATTCCATCTTTGTTTTGCGTGTTTGCGTATGTTTATTGTTGGTACGGCGTGTATTGCAGTGAATATACTTCATAAGAAAATTTATATTGATCACCGTTCGTTTTACCATCATTTTCCAAAAATGGACGTGGAGGAAGTGTTGATAATTAATCAAGCCAATCTTAATTTGTTGGAAGCTAAAGAACAAGCCCTAGAAATTCAATGAGTGAGAAGGGTTGTTAGACAAAATGCATTCGATATGTCAGACGCGCAATTTTGTCAACAATTTTCGTTTAACAAAACAACTGAGTCGGGTACTAATAGAACTGATCTCTCCATTTATGAATCCACCATTCAGGACATCTGCTTTGTCAATAGAAACTAAGATATATTAGCACTTATGCAATTTAATGATGTAAGTTTTTAATATATATTTTTTTAGGTACCTGTTGCTTTACATTTTTAAGGCCACGACTCTTATCAAGAATGAGTTGGAAAACATAGTACTGCTAGTATTAGCCAAATCATATCTACGATCCTGTCATTAGTTGCGTTTAGTATAATGTTTGACGATTCAGCTCCGCCTGTTTCAACTGCATGCTTTTTTAGCTCAGCAGCTTCGTGTTTTTCTTCATATGCTGCCATGTATATGTAACATTCTTTGTAAATTATAAATAACACAAATATTACATTTTATATTACTTTACGCCAATACCGCCAGTCTTTTATTATATCCCCCCTTCTGGTATGGAATAAAATTGTAATAATAATAAAAAAAAAATAAAAAAATCTGGAAATTGTTGGATTTTCTCAAATTTAAAATCTTTTGTGAATTGCCCGCTTTGCAAATATGGGTTTTGTTGCATCAACTCAACTAGGGCTTTCTTTTGAGTAGTCTTTACTGCACCACGTCGTGGTTTGGACATTTTGCTTGATTTTGTTTAATGATTAGATCGTGGTAGATTTCACCAGATTCACCACTGCAAATTTGACAAATAAATGTGCAATCGGCAAGAATTTTGTGAGGATCTAGATCTTCTTTGATTTCTTTTTCCTTATATTAACAACACACACAGAGTGAAATATGGATTTTATCAAATGTGCAATCATTTTATAGGAGCGGTAAATTTCATCATATTGAGCAATTGTTTTTAGAAACAACAGTAAAAAATATATGGCAACACCGATAACGCGGATAGTGTAAGAACAGCATAGGATTAGGTTATCGTTCAGTTTCACGAGTACCGGTTAGCGCCACCAGGACAAGTGACCGTAGGATGTGATCGCTCATTCTCCTACACGCACAACTCACTTCTCTCAAATTCAAGAATAGAGTCCCAGAGAATGTCAAGGAGGGGTTTTAGTCGGAGTAACGCAGAACACTCCCGGAGCAGCCCAAACTCTGGGGCCAAGAAGTTTCCCCTCGCAAAAAGAAAAACCAGTACCTAATGTTAATTTAATCTACTTGATACAATGAATAATAACAAAGATGACAATAGTGAACAGTTAATTTAGATCATCCTGTATAATATAAAATAACCTTATTTAAAATACAATTTGAATAATATATTTAAATAATTGTTATAAACGTCATATTCGATGGATAGATTAGATGTTATGTTTGTCTGTAGTTAATAACGATATTTCTCTTCCTAAATTTTATAATACTTCATAATATTTAATACTTATATACTATTAATATAGTAAACTTTACTACCATAAATACATATTATGTATACTGTTACATTATTGCGTATATTGCATACAAGTTAACAATTAACAACAAATCTATATGAATTATATCTTCAGAAGACTTAAATGTTTTGAAAAATATAACAGGTTAAACGTACTTCCAAAATCGTACTAAATAAGAAAGAAAGGAAATTCAAATAATGAAGCGAAAGTAAAAGTGAACTTCTTAGAATGATTAGACCTATCCAAGCGCAATATAATACAATTATTTTGCTTCCTAAAATAATGAGTAATTGCATTACTTAACTATTCAAAGATTAGAGATTTTTTATCACAGTAATATACACATTCACATATTATGTATGATACGATAAACATTTAGACAACAACGAATTAAATCTGTATATAAGGAACATTTATATGAAATAGAATATACGGAATGGAGATGCTATGTATAAATATATTATAAAATGTTTAATTTCGTTTTAGTTAAGTCAGGTATTAAGAGGACGATTTTGTTACTGTAGAGAAAAATTTTGATTAAACTTTATTTGAGGCGTAATACAATGTATAAATTGCTTGGCAAAAAAATTTAAAAGCGTATACTATCATAGTTAGGGCAGTGTATGAAATACGCCCCATTTATATTGCTAACAAAATTAAGATATACATAACAAGCAATAAATTTAATAATAAATACTTAATAATTTATATTTAATACCTACCTCTCATAACTTTAAATACATTAGAAATTAATAATTATTTCTAATGTTGCATTTACTCATACAATATACCTAGAAACAATTTTTTCTTGTCGCTATGGCAACGATATGTAGATTGAACATATTTAACTACAAGTTGATAACTACTTAACTACTTACTTCTAAAGTAGAAAAATGCTTTAAAACAAATAAAAAAAAACAAAAAAACATTTTATTTCTATTTAACATGTACTTAATTTTATTCCACCTATCAACAATTCCTTATTTGAACCCTGCCTGTTATACGAAATCCTCTCGATTTCACTTGTTAAATGCAGTAAATTTTGTGAACTTTAATATAAAATGTTAAAGTACAATGTGTGCCACAAAGAACTGCAGCTATCAAAGAAAGCTATTCACCGAAAATAATGTGAAAACTTGGTAATGTTAATACAGTAAAAGTGCGTTTTGATATGGACGACTCTTGATTATCGTCCAACGATGATCGTTGCATACTATTTCTATGTATTTGATAAGAATTGTTTGCTCCGAACGATTGCTGCTAAAAATCATCGTTTGTCTTAAATTTCGAGGGAAGGTAAATGTAAACAGAGACGTCCACGTGTCCGATCATGGCTTCCTTGTTTTCCGAAGACTAGTAGAGGAAGTGCTGAATCATCCGTTACATATTGTTACATCCCTCGTACAAACATCAAAGAGTTCAGGATAATACCTGGGATGAGATTTGTAAAAAAGTCAGAAAATTCTTTTTATTCCATACATGTGATCATCTGCCGCCTCCTCAGTGAGAAACTACCATATATCTTGCCGATTGATTACCTTAACTTTCCGCAAACACCTCTAAGAAGGAAAGCCTCTTAAGAAGGCCACTACATAATTTGGGTCCAAAAAATCATTTTTTTATTTTTGATTATCATAATAGAGGGCTTTGTAAGTATTTCCGAACAAGTTTCACGAAAATCCGCAGTAGAACTGGCCGAATTATTTTTTTTTTAATTAGCGAAACCACTTAACACAATCAAATCTCAAACGGAAGAAAAAGCGACAAGGTGTACAACTTTATTTACAAAATTAATAATTAAAACGATGATAATTAGTAATAAGAGTAATAATAATTATAATCACAAAGAACAAACCAGAATAGAAACGAATATGCAACAAAGCTTAGAGACCTACCCCAAGTAGCAAAGTGACCTAAAATGACGTTTAATAGACGTCGCCTATTGCGTAATATTGACGTCAATTAAACGTCATTTCACGTCATTCTGCTATCTGGGACGGGGCTGAATATATATGTACATGGGAATAGGAATACAGAGTTGATAATTGACAGTACAATTATTATACAATAATTATATTCTGTAATTAATGAGTTAACGAACTTATCCGTAATTAATTGCAATTGATAAAAAGATGTTTGGGCTATTATTCCCCATCTGGACTATACTCAAAGTTTGTGCGGGCCAGAGCCGGAAGCAAACCAGACGGGTGGAGCGCAGGTTGAGATAAAAAGAAAGTTGTGATGGGTGCAAAGATGGTTGGGCAAAAATGAAGGTCGAGAGCAAAAACAGCAATCACTCAACAGCTTTGGCCAATTATAGGTGAATTGGCTACCAATGAGTTATTGTTGCGCTGGCACCCGTAAAGCGATATAAGATGATCGTTTCTTACCCTAGAGATGATGTAATGTAGTATTATTATCCGGATCCTGATAATTTTGGATCCAGATCCGCTATCTGTAATCTCGTATCTGGTGGAATAATCACTAAGATTTATTGACCACCTACGTAATACAAAGTGAATGTGTACATATGTAATACGTATACTAATATTGAGTTGGGCGATGATTTCTATATCCGAATCCAAGAACCGGATAGTAGATTCAGATAGTGGATCCAGATTCTAGGTTAATTTTGGATCTGGATCTCAAGTTTGTCAGATACCAACAGCACTAGTAAAATGTTGAGATTCGCCACGGCAAGTGTTTATGAATGCGGGCGTTAGTCTTGTTGGGAATGATCTAGCACATTCCCGCTGTCCACGCTGGCAGCACTGGCAATCCCGTTCTGGCTTGTGTGACCTCTCTTTTGCCATAATCCATCCAAAGAGAAACACAAAGAACAACAAATTTCTATAGTTGATGCAATATGCCAGTTCTTTTCGTCACCAATAATCAATTTTTTGCAAACCGCAATTGAAGTAAGAGCAAGGGTTAGTTTTGCTGACATAAACAAGGCCGAACTTGCAATCTGATACAAAACAATTGTACTCCTCTAAATTATTTCGTATATTTCGAGGTTTGGAAGAAGAAATAAAATCTGATGTTGACGCTGGAGTAACAATATTCAAGCTCGCAGAAATAGACATTTCCTCAAATTTTGTGTCTTGATGTTTTGTCACTCTGTTTTTATTGCCATGCAAACCTCCCCTTTTTCTAAAAAGTTTGTTAGAGAAAAGAGGAATGTTTAAAATAAATAAAAACAGAAAACAATGAAAAACAGCACAATAAAGCGCAACGCGCTGCAACACAGCACAATAACAGTAAAACACAAGGATTCAGAGATTTTATAATTCAAATTGTGTATACTAAGAATATAACAACTCTACATCTGATTGCGGAAAGCTTCTTTAGCCCCGCGGCCAATAAGGAGCGCGCTCAACTATTAAGACAATTGCTCAGCGCATCCGCTGACCAACTATGCTGGCTGTGTACCCAGTGTCAGTGGCTAAGTGTCTTCTACAAAATTCATATACTTAACGGAATAAGTACATTAAGACAGAGTTATAACAATGATTATTACTGACTAGGGCGACGAAAACTACCAATTGTGGGCTTTTTTGTACATGTATAGGAGATTTTTTCGTCCGTGTTCAACTGAGCTAGTTATTATTATTTTTTTTTTTTTTTGAGTAGGTTCAGAATCGTCTAACTGGTAGACTGAATGAGGAATCTTACTAAATAAGGCGTAGTTTGTGTAAAAACAACCAAAAACGTTATTTAACATGCTCCGAAATTTTGAAACAAATCGATTTGTGAATTTTTGAAAAAATTTCTTTCTTTCCTCTTGGCGATAATCCCTATGATTTTTCACTGAATTCAAATTATGTAGTAATCCCCTTGAAAATCTAAAAATCGCTGATGTTCCGAGCATAATGGTACATCCACGATCATAGTTGAACGCAAGCAAAAAACATCTTAAGAGTATTATCATCAAGTGGTGTGTAGGGTGTTGACATCAACTTTCTTATCTTGAATGTAACGATATGGTTTCTATTACTCCGCAAAATTCTTCAACATATTTTAGGTATTTTTTTTAAAGTCAATATTAATATTTCAAGACCATCAGGAATAAACATGCCGAACAAGGACGGATACAAGGAACAAGGAAGCAAAAGCTGACTTTTCCCCTCTCCCGGTGAACTAAAACCAGTATCAAAACCCAAGGGGTTTTCCAAGCAAAAACACAAACCTGAGACTATATACTATATACTATCTACAGAATAAGCTTATGGGTATATATTCCTGTATAATTAACTTGGCCACATAAATTTATTTTTAGATGATTTGTCTTGTAATCAGTTTGTTGCATTATAATTTTGTAGTTTGAATTTTCGCAGTTTGAACTTTTTAAAATCGACCAGTTGATAGCCTGTATATAATTTCTTATCACATATTTCTTCATTGCTTTTCAAATTAAGCAAAGCACAACTTAGGGAACGTACGTGCAAACACATTGATTGGTGATTTTTCTATGATTTTAACTAACTTTTAACAAAGATAGTGGTGTGAGTAATGTACTAAGCTTGGTAGCGAACCGTTCTATAGAGTACAGCACCAACAAGAATTTCAAATTAGTTTGATTTTATTCGTTTCAAACAAGTTTTATTCACAGTTGTATTTTGCAGTTAAATTTTAAAACTGTTTAATATTTTATTCTGTAACTTTTGTGTGAAAGCTTAATCTTTAATTTTTGTAAAATTTAACACGTCATTTTGCATTTTTATTGTCCAGCAAATTTTATTTTACTTATTTTGTATATTTGTTTTGTCTCTTTTTTAGTGAGTGGTCTAAAATTGACCTTTGATCTGACATGACTCTGAAGATTGCCGAAACATGTAAGCCAATTATTTATTATTATTATAATATTATATCATTCACACTGATTGAGTTTCAAAGTTGTTTTTTAATGTAACCACAAAAGGTTAAGCCGTGTGGTGATTTACTTATCTTCTTTGTCAATTTGATTCTGTAAGATTATAAGTGGTATGTTTTATTTATTTATGCAGCATGGTGCGTACGCTGTGTATGCATACTGTAATCGTCAAAATTTAACTAGAGTTTATACTCTATTTAAATCATGCTTTCTTATGAAAGCAGAAAGTAGGAAATGGCACGCCGCTTTAAAATAGAAACAGACATATAGCTGCGCTTGCCGTCACATGCCGAACGCCCAATATTGTTTCAACATTGGCGTCGGTGCGTATTGCAAGGTCATTTTATGCATAGTATAAGATTCCTATACTAAAATTTTGTCGACTACAGTATATGAATGGAGATTGATATTACGCTGGGATCTAAGAGATCTATTGTGTCTCCTATTCTTGCTATTTTACAGCGGGTCTTCCAATCCTATTCCTTTCAGAAAGTGTAGAATTTGAGAAAGCCTCAGGTTAGATAAGTCTTAAGTTGTGAATCTTTATTTGGTAAACATCTTAAAGAAGCTAATCATGTATGTATCTATGAATAGAGAGTGATATTACACTGCGACCTAAGAAATTTATTGTGTCTCCTATTTTCGCTGTTTTACAGCTGACTTTCCAATCGCATTCCATTTGGAAAGTGCAAGATATGAGAAGGCCACAGGTTAAATAAGTCTTTCTCTTTGATTTCACATGCTCTCAGGTGCAACGCCCTTGCATTGCACAGTGCTACGCAATTTGAGAAGAGATAGATGGGTATGTCATCCTGTTCGCCACAAAATCTACATTAAATTTGCTTTGCTAATCCAAGCTTACTCAGATGTTTACAACGGCTTGAAAGTGTTCCTGTTAATATGCGAATATTGTTCTTACTCAATATTTAGGTTTTCTCCGCTCCATTTCGCTTTTTGGCTACTATTTTCTCCAGTTCCAAAAGGTATTTATTGCAGGTATTGGTTTTCTCTAGCCGCCACTGAGCGCTAGAGTAACAATTTTTTCAAACTAGTAGGAAAAGGCGGGGCTTTATCCAATCCAAATGTAATAATGCAGGCTGCGACAAAGACGCAGCTCAAGATTTTTTAAATACCTTTAAACACCCAGAAAAAGTTGTTGCCTACACACTAATTGACAATAAATTCAAACAGATAAAGAAAACGGCGCAAGATTTTACCGCATTGTCGAAATCATAATTACATTAGGAAGACAGAATATTGGTTAAAATTTATTGCATTTAGAGGTCATCGAGATGAGGTGGGATCCTTAATATATGTGATAGCGGCACGATTACTAATGAAGGCAACTTTCGAGAAATATTACACAAGGTTAGACGTTACTAATTTGAAAAACATGTGACAAAAGAATCCCTTATATATCGAAAACTACCCAAAATAAATTAATTCAAGTTTGTGAAGATTTTTTATCACAGAAAAAATTGTGAAGCGCATTACTAAGATAAAATAATAATTTTATTCAATCTTGTTTGACGAAACCATAGATATTGGGCATAGATCACAGCCTAAGATATAAATTTGAAAACCAAATTATGGAAAATTTTTATTTCTTCTAAATATATCCGAAAGCAGACTAGTTAGGTTGGCTCTGTCATGTTGATATCACCATAGTAGATTTTAGAAGAGAAATTATAGATCAGTTGGCAAAATGGTTAAATCAAGCAACCCAAATTTTATTTTATGAGTTTCAGGACTGTTATAATTCTCCAAATAATGAATGTTTTCTAGTTACATGTTCCCCTCTTATTTTAATACATATGTGTATTGTAGCAAACTTCTCCTAAACCCCTCACCACAAACTGCACTAAACTGGACGTACGTTTCAATAGCAAAGCTATCATCATCAGCAGAAACACTGAACTGAGTTCTTGAACTTGAGTTCAGTGTTTCTGCTGATGATGATAGCTTTGCTATTGAAACGTACGTCCAGTTTAGTGCAGTTTGTGGTGAGGGGTTTAGGAGAAGTTTGCAGCATTTCCAGTACCACAGTTTGGAGTATTTTTGTCATGTGTATTGTAGTTCAATCTCAATTATTTTGAGTATAAGAAATTTCAAACTGCAATGTTTAGTGATAGGAAACTCGTATACAAAGTGATTACAAATAACGGAAGAAAATCATTAGGTTGATAAAAATCATATCATTTTATTTACGGTAAGAAAGTTCGTGTTGACATTCGCTATATCCGGAAGTGCTAGAAACTTTTGTATATTTTGCTCAAATATGCCAAATCTTGTATTAGTACACTACCAAGTTTTTAAATATTTTTGTAATGCAAGACACAAAATAATAAATCTGCCTACTTCTGGCGTGTATATACTATCTTTCTCAAATTAAATGCGAATCTAAGGCCAATAAATTCTTGATTTAAATGTAAGTGTTAATTAAAGGTAAGTGGTAATAAATGGTTGAGTAACAATTCTGAAGTACATATCGCTAGGTATAGAGTACTTGTAGTTTCGGTTGCATAAGCAATCGAAGATTTGTAGAGCTTAAATTCGCATTTAATTAGAGAAAGATGTTATGTGTCTTAAAACCCAGGGATAATAGGAAATATATTATATCACACACAATTTCGCTTAGGATATTTCTAAATATACGTTATTTCGTTATAGTCTTGAGAAAAAGCTTACATTGAAGCTACAGTGAATAATATTAATCCATTCAAAACCAAGTTTGTTTGGGTTTTGGCGATTAAAACGTTAATATACTATAATTTTGATCACACTCCGCGCATTTACATATCCCCGTTGTAACTGTAATAGGTCGTATGCATTAATTAAGGAAATAAATGGCAAACAGCAAAAGTGCTTTAAGAATCTTACCATACTTTGGGGAAATGCATGAGGAGAAAAAGTAACATATGCTCGGGCAACCAGCGAAACCAAAACTATTTTAACAGCGTAATATCGTGGATTAGTATGGAAAAATGATGGAAAACATTACATAGATGATTCTGATTTCCTTTTTTTTTTTCTTCTTTAATAATTCCAAAAGCGCTAATTAAAATTTGTACATCAGTTGTGCATTTTCTTTGTACCTACATACTTCAGGTCAAATAATATATGTAGTTTATGTAGTTTCCAGCATGTTTCTAGGTAAGCATCTAACATACGATTCAAATTTTGTTTTCTTTATTAATTTAATTTAAATTCAGTTTTTCTTAAGTTTGAATTAAAGTTTATATATTTATATACTGCATTGAGGTCATCAAATTTTACATGCCTATGACAATAAGTATTAATTGCTTTAAATTTAAATTATTTTTTACTACTTTTTTACTTTCACATTTTAATGTTTTATTTACAGTCCGATTTGATGAATTTTCCCTATAATGGGGTAAATTCATTCATGGTGGGATAGGAGTATCGTCTATATAGTTCTATATTCGTTAATCAATGGGTATATGGTATATAAAAAGATTTTGAAAGAAGCTACAACTACCCAACTACTTTTTCTTTCGTTCCTTCAAATTGGTGAATCAAATTTTATTCACCTACGACGTATTACTATTACCACGACAATATATACATAAATGCTTCACAAATAATTTAGCTTTCCATAGTGTATTAAACACAATTTTGCGTGAATTTAAGAAATTTCGAATATCTATTATGTGATTTGTGGAGAAGTTGGACGTTCCAAACGCGTATAAAGGAAGAAGGAAAAAAAAACAACTAAAAAAAAAGAAAAGTAACGAAAAGAAATAGGGAAGAAAATAAGAAAGAGGCCAACTGCTCACGAAACTTATCTAAAACTGAGGTTGGGCTTTAACCAACTTATGATAGAATATAAAATTAAAAATGAAGACAAATATTTACGTTTTCTTTTAAATTACTGTGAATGTTAAAACCAATGTCATTTATACTGCCGTAGTTTTCTTTTGGTGAAATAATTTGGTGAATCTTTACTTTGTTAATATTAAATACCTGCTAAATCAAATACCTCTCATTCTAAATTCATGCTAAATTATTCTCTTTCGTGGGTTTTGCATGGACTGTAACTATGTATTCTTTTCACATGTAAATTCGCTTCCGCAGTAACATTATAAGAATTTTTTGACTAGATATTTAAGATGATCGTTTAATAAGGTCCATATTTTTATTTATAAAAATATAATCAATATAATTAAATAAAATATATTAATAAATTGAATGTCGAAATTTATTATTATAACAATATCTCGCTCGTTGACAGTTACTTAATTCTTACACTATGAACCGTCAGTGTGCATGTACTCATCATGTATATAGTATTAATTCAATGTTTGGGCTATTTCCATCGTATCAAATAGCCCAAACAACAACTAAAGTATTCATCCATTGTCAACAATCTCTTGTCATGAATTAATTCAATGGCTGTACTACGCCTTTTTTGACATGCCACAATGATTATAGAGTGCTATTTATTGCCAAAACAGATTACAAAAGCGAAAATCTTAATAAAAAAAAACATTTAGCGAACTTATTCGGAGAAAAAATTATTTCTTTTGTCAAAATATGGACTCCACTAACAATAAGTATGAACAAAAAAACACTTGGGACTTAAAGGAATAGCATATTTCAAACCAAGGGAGGGAAGTGCTTTATTGCAGGCCGCCAGCAAATATTACAAACCGAGCCAAAGACGAGCCAGCCCAAGGCCTGCAATAGCACTTTCCTCACGTGGTTGAATACTATTTTTTTGCCAGCCAGTCCAATTTTAACTAAATATCTAAAAATAATAAAGACATCTGTCTAGGCTTAATCTGTCAAATATTTTTTGAGAACTGTCAAGTTAGCGTTGTTTTAAAAGTGTTTAATAATAGTTTAATTGAAATTTAATACCTAATAATCTAGCAATTATCTCATAAATAGGCTCAGACTGGGTCTAATGTACTAATATCATCTATCAATAATGTCACATATTATAAGACGTACAGTTTCATCATGTCTGACTTATTTTCCGCCTTAGGGAGGAAAAGTACAACTTTCCTCCCTCAAAAAGGGGGAAAAAAAGATATTTAAAACCTTTACAAACTGCAAGGCTGCTTTTAACACAAGATTTACCTTGGATATTTAATGTAACCAGGGCTGGGCGCATGTAAAATACAAATATACGTATTTGAAATGCAAAATACTATTTGTATATATTTTATATTTGAAATAATTTTTCTTGTGTATTTTGTATCTTGTATTTGAAATATATTTTTGAAATACATAAATTACTTTATTTACTATCATATGAGCGTCATGACGTCATCATGGTACATAGTTACCATAACTTGAAAATAACGCATGCTTTGGCGGCAGTGTATTATACGGACAGTGTTACCGGTATTACCACATCGCGAACGATATTTATTTAATATAAGGTAAAGTCAGGTAAGTGTGTAACCGGGGCAAGTTGGCTACATTTATTTTTAAAATTAAAATAAGGATGTCCTCTGTTTATTATATATTATATATTACTAATGTACTAAACTTCATACTAATTTACAAATAAAAATTCACATCCGCTAACGGGTAATAACATAGATATCTTGTAAATTTATCATACCTTATTAAAAAGGCATCAGTATGGTATTACACACTTGGCGGAACTAAAGGATAATGCTATTAATATATAAAATGCGGAACGATTACACACTTGCCCCATTTTGCTGGGTAAGTGTGTAGTATTGACACTGTTCAAAATTTCTTTATTTTCTAGTAAACCGTTGATAATTATAAGAGGCCTATCTATTGAAGGCTTGCAACTAGGTATACATTACGTACTTCTATGTGTAAAATTTATCAAAATGTCTTATTATGTGAACAGTGTTACATTTTCTTCACACTATTCAATTTTTACTACACACTTACCTGACTTTACCTTACCGTGTATTTGGCTATTTGGGGCTCTGTGCCTCCCTAACCTTAGTTTAATTACTAAACTTGAATAGTTTGGTTGTGGATGCATTTCGATTTTGTATTTCGTTCGTATTTGAATAATAATAATTACAATTTTATTTCAATAAAATCGCTGGAAATGATAACGAAATCGACAATATTAAATAGGATATATTTCAAAACATCAAAATTGAACGAGATAACGTAGATGCAATAGAGAATGGTACATGACATCACATGCGCAATGGACGAATATTGATAGTCGATGCCTCGTTGCTAGGTAACAAACAGTGGTAGCCGGCAGCGGAACATAAAAAGACTTCATTTGCAAGGTTTATACATGCTCCTTCAAGAAGTTATTTATATGAATAAACTTTTTGAAGTGCTGTTTATTTAAAACGAATGAAAATGTGAATAAAGAGATACTAGAACACAAGTGTTTAATTTTTATATTTTTTTTTAGATAGCATTAAACATATCTTACTTTCATTAGTATGAAGGAAAACGTAAGGCTTTTCTCCTATAACAGCCAATAACGGATTACTAAAATACTTTATTTCTTTAAATACTTTTTTTATAGTACTGTACTTTAAATACCTGCAATGAATGTATTTAATATTAGGTATTTCAAATACTAATAAAGAATGTATTCTGTATTTGATATTTCAAATACTAATAAAGAGTATATTTTGTATTTTATATTTGAAATACATTTGGAATGTATTTTGCCCAGCCCGGAACGTAACAAAATATGAAATTGAGCCCAAGCAACTGGAGCAAACAAAATTTAGATAAAACTGTATGGCATACAAAAATATGCTTGGAAAAAAAATTACCTTAGAAATTAATTTGAAGCAAGAAGATTTGAAATAATTAAATACAAGTTCTCTTTTTTTTTCTCTTCAATTTATTCAATAAATAAAGAATCGGTATCTAACCGTAGTCAAACGCAAATCGACATATTGTGATTCGGATTTACTATTAACTATCTAATAGTGTCATAAGTTGGCTGCTTTTTTAAGCTAATGCTGTAGTACTATTTCTTATTTATTAGCGACATTTACGTGTGTGATATAATGGATATAAAATAAGAGTCTTAAAAGAATCCTTAAGCAATGTAAAGAAAAGTGTGGACGGAAAAATTATAAAGAGTATATTTGTATATTATGGTTTTCAGTCTTAGTAATCTACGCTTTGGTTAGTTATAAGGATTTTTTATGATATGTATGTGAAGGTCAATGTTTCTAGCTATCAAACTAAAGACTAAAACTTTGTAAAGGAAGAAGGGAAATCAATCAAAAAGAATACAAACGAAAATAAATAAACCGCAAACAAAGTTTGAAAGTAAAATAAAAGTCACAGAAACATAGAAACGTTATTATTTATTAAAAAATAAAATAAATACAAAATATCTTGAGCGATATTTTAACCTTCTTCTGTTTTAATTGTTCTTTTTTTCTACACAAATTAAGTACTCGTATATCATCAATATCGTGGATCGCATTCAGTATATCGACTGAATTGATCCTTTGTTATGTTATTAAGTTGAAATCCGCCCTCTTCATTCGCTGTTATCACTACCCATTTTTATCTATCTCTCTTTTAAATAACGTAGATACAATAATACTACAAAATCATATGTACATAATTGCACCGTAAGTCCAGGCAACCTTTTTAAAATATATATTTATATTATTAGATAACCAACAAAATCACCATCCTTTTTACTTATTATTTGTTTCTCTTTTCGTAAATGTACCTATGTAATATATTATTATATAATAGCACGTATTCTAAACATTTTAACGATATTATGTTTCTTTTTCTCATTGGAATGATTTCTTAAACGTAGGATATAAGATCATTTTTCTCTCGCTGTCTTTGTTAAATGCAAATTTACCTTACAATCTTTTTCGATTAACATTCATATTCATATTACCGCTACGAAAACAATAATAACACAAGGTTTAACAATCTCCAAATTGATAACATGTTGATTTAACTGTTAAGAATATACCAGTTCTGTTTCATAAAAGAAGATTAACAAACGTTTAACAGTAAATTCTCTAATGAATTTGAGAAGAAAGGAAAAACATGCATATTATATATTTGCTTGCTAGTGTTAAGTTTTTGAAGGTTTGATATGAAATAAACATTTTACTATTTTATCACAGATTAAATCAAACTCGCGCTTTTGCGATATTTTAACACATCTTTCCTTTCGTGTCTTAATTGCATAGAATTATAGTGTTGATGTTAATTTTTTTCTAAATTATTGCCAAGTTTTTGATATTTCTAAGAAGAACAAAAACTCTTATTATAATTTACGTTAGAACAGAATTAAATAATTAATACTGGACGTTTGAAGTTGCAATCTTAAGCACTGAAACATAAGTAATTTCTTAAAAAAAAATATAGCACCTAACCTAGATTTACACAAATTCATTTTTTTATATAGAAAATAAATCTAATTCATATTCAGACACTTATCCCTAAGTAGAAATTTTCAAAACGTGCCATTAGCATATTAATATATAAAATAAATTAAGTAATAGTATAATTTAAACAACAACATAACAATTCAAAAATAAGTATCGATACCACAGATAAAATAATATTTAGATAATCTTTATTATCATTCGAGATTTCCTATGAAGCGCGATTTAATTACGTCATCAATTACACTTTGGTTACTAGTATCTAGGATTCTAAACTAATAAAAGTGTGACATATCCATATTTCTAGGAACTGTCCTCATATTGCATTAAATATATCTACATATGCAAGTGTTTTATTTTAAAGATTGAGGATTTCTAATCAAAAAATTACTGTAGCGTTAATGACATTAAAATGTAAATAACCAACAATTCGTCTAATCAATAATTTATTAACGAATTTTAGGTTACCTGTCAATAAACAAGGTTACCAACGTTTATTGAAAAGAAAGTAAAAATTCGAAAAATACCTCATGGATATTCTCAAATTTGTAAAGGATTATTTTACGATAGTATCTTATCAATGCTTTTCTTTATCTTAAACATGGATTTATTCTAATCATAGATTATGAATTATTCTGTTTTTCACAAATACTAAGATTTCGTTACGAAATTTGAAAGGAGACACTTTAATCAAAATGCAGGATTATCAGTAGCATTAGAAAGTCTGTATTATCGCAAAAAAATTATTGATATTAATTTAAATTATTAAAGTTTTAAATTCGATTCTAACGTATTTTCACATTTAATGTCACAACAATTACAGATTTAATTTTTGCTTTGAATTTTAGCGAACGGAAATCTCGAATTTTTTCTCATATGAAATGAATGTTAATCTCTTTTTTTCATTTTCGCAATAACAACAATTTCATTACAATTTCAGTTTTTTTCTTTTGTTCCGCTCTCGCTGCGGCCAGCGTACCCGAAAGCACCATCTTACTACAATTGAACTTGAAACGCTTGCGGTGCCGTATTACCGCTCAAAAAAGGATTAGTATTGTTAGTATTCTGTCTGGCAGCTATAGCAGCCCATTCGGCA
Source organism: Protaetia brevitarsis (assembly GCA_004143645.1). Taxonomy (NCBI): domain Eukaryota; kingdom Metazoa; phylum Arthropoda; class Insecta; order Coleoptera; family Scarabaeidae; genus Protaetia; species Protaetia brevitarsis. The sequence goes on along the minus strand of RXPK01000311.1, from coordinate 1,610,616 downwards.
TCGAAAGGATCGCTTTTCGGGTACGTTCCCGCGGAATCCAACGACATCGCGCGCGAATGCGCACTCATGACCAAGCTGCGCCTCATTCCCACCCCGTCCATGCTTCCGCCGCCAGAGGGCGTAGCAGAATTCACAATCTTACCCAGCCACTGTTCCGGCTTGGGCAGACTGGCGTTAGAACTTGTATTCAGCGTCGGTGGAGTTGATATGTTCTTGATAGAAGTGACGGATTGATTTGTACTGGAGCTGCTGAAGTTCAAGGTCACAGGCGTAAGGGCGCTGGGTATCGCCGACGTCGGCGTCGACGTCAACGATTGCTGATTGACGCTGGTCGTTGTGCTAGTTATCGACATCGATAGATTATTCTGATTAATCGAAGATTGACTGTTGAAGTTGAAATCGTCCGAACCGCTGTGCGTCAATTGACTTAATCCTTGCGAGAGCTGCTGACAAAGTGCGGTCACAGTATCCGTCTGCGTTTCAGGTATTGGTGAAACCGGCTTCGAAGACGTAGCGGTCTTGTACGCGTTTAGCCTTTCAGCATTACTCGGTAGATCATTCACTCGCAACGACATCTGCCGTTTGAACGGCGAACTCTGACCCAACGCTCCCAAGCCACGAAAACTGCATTGCCTCTGTAGCATACTAGGCGTAGCATGCGGTCTCTCTATAGCGAAAGGATTAACCGGTGGTGCTTTGGGAGTTGCGTCAGATGTCTTTTCCAATCTTTCCGTCAAGCCCTGCTGCCTGAACGAGCCAGATCTGGTAAAAGTGGAATTCTTCGCGTCGAACGTCATAGTCACCCCGCACTCTTTATCCCTCTTCTGTTTCCGTTCAAGACATACGGCGAAGGCGCATCCTACGGCGTGCGACAACCTCTCTCCAGACTCCCTCAGAGCTAGGAAACCGTGACACATCCATCTTCGAGTCGTTCCGTCTCTGCAGATGTAACTGAAGCCCCTCTCGTGATTTCGATCTGGAGCGCAGAATGAGACTTTTTCGATAGTCTGATCTACGATCAACCCTTTAGTCTCGTCTTCGACTACGCGTAAGCCATCCCCGCTGACGTGGAGGACTGCACGGATTGGTCGTCTTCGCGAACCCTGAAATAATATTAAGATACAGTATACTATATGACTTCTAGCTGCGTTAAAGCTATTAATGCAACGCACACTGGCGAAATTTCGAGAAATCGTGGCCAAAATACAAAATAAGAAAGTCGTTAATTGTTTATGTTATTTAAGCTGAATTGACTCTAATAGTATCTAAGTATTACCCCCACCCCACCCTTTTATATATAAATTAAGGGCTCACCGATAAATATTTTGTAATTCTGTGAGAGTGAGTGATTTGTGAAATAATTAAACAGATTTAAAGTGAACTATTTAAATAAATGAATATGGAACCTGTTGTTGGTGGTAAGTGTATCATTTTACACTAAATGCATGCTCAAATTGTTTACACAATATGCTTAAAAATAGGCGTACTTTAAATGATTGAAAGAATATCTTTCTTGTGATTTCTGTTAAGCTAAAAGTTGTGGTGAATTTTTGCTTATATTATACCTTATAGTATATACAATGAGTTTTTAAAAAGAATAGCTGCCGGAATTTGCGGTCTTAGGATATTTTTAATTTAGAAGATATCTCTTTACAGGCTCACGGTCCACATAGGTTTCGTTAACCCGCAACGAATTACTTGAATTTCTAAGAAGCTGGCTGCCCTTTTGATGATTTAAAAGAAAAGTGTAATTATCTATATGAAAAAGTAAGGAAGGTTATAATAGGATGTGATACATTATCATCTGAGGTGAAGCAAACTCTGGCGCGTTTTATATCTCAGTATAAGAGCAAATGGCCTGCCGCATATAGAAACATGCAAACATTTTGCAATAGAAATCAATCCTGAAAAACAGAAAAAAATGTGTTAGGCCATCTACTGATTTTTCTAAGGGTAGTGAAAGATCTAAACGGAGAAAAACCCAAGGATTGCGAACAACAGATACCAGACTGTTCTAAAAAACCTCAACCATCAACCTAATGCTATGTACATTAATCGCGTATCTCATAATTTAAATTTAGTTGTTAATGATGCTGCCAAAAGTTGTAATGAAGTTTCTGAACTTTTTACAACTGTGGAACATATTTATATATTTTTTGGTAATAGTGAAGGTGGTATTGTTGAAATTTACAGGAAAGTATTACATTAAAAAAAACTAATTAAATTACGTCTTATTGAAATATTAAAAGCTCTCTCTGAAATATGTCTGAAAAGTGTGAAAAAAAGAACAACAGGAAACATCTAAAAAAACTAGATGCTTTCTTTAGATGTTTCCTGTCGTTTTTCTTATTTGTGTTTCTTTGTACAATTTTATTAAAAATATTGAGTAAAATAAACTTGGCTTGTAAGTTATTACAATCAAAAAGTGTGGATCTTACGACGGCAGCAAAATCTTTACAACCAAGAAATAAGAACATTATAAGAAATACATATTGTAACCATCGCCAATTTTTACACTGGCGGTTTCGATAGGCGCCCCTAGATGGCGCTAGCATAGCGGAAGAAATAATTACGTACGAGATTCCAAAGAGGAACGACAGAGGGCAGTACCGGGTCGAAGATTCGTGATTATTCTTCTGAATCTAGAAACACGCCCTAGATATGTCCCGAACAATCTCGTAATCACGGCCCCAGATATAAAATAACGCCTGGTTATTGGTCAGGCAGTAAGTCGATACGAGTTGAATAGTGCGGATAACAAGTAGAAATAAATACAAGCGAATTAGTACATGTGATATAAATATCGGTGGAAGTAAATCGTTTACATAAATTAAGACATTGGTAATTAAGTGATTTAATTAATAAGTGATTTTTAATAGTAGGTAGTGAGTGATTTAATTTTAGTGTTTATTTTCATCTTATTTATTAGACTTTAAGTAGTTCGTAAGTGGGCTAATAAATCAAGTTAATTTAAATATATCACCGGTGTATTTTTCTAAACCCCGACAACGTTTTAAGAATAGAAAAACGTTACAATATATACACTTCTGCAAAAATGAAGCAGTTCAGATAGCAGCTAAATGGATATTACTCCATTTTTTTTTTTTTTGGAAAAGATCTTTAACAAACATTTTTGACGAATTGTTAAACGATCATAGATTTAATCGCGATGACCTTTTCCAAGTAAAAGTGTTTATGAAGGCTTTAGATGTAGTTATTAATCAAATTGATAAGGTTTAAAGGGTATGATGTTACAAATTTGTTTTTGTTTGTGCTCCCTGCAAAATTATTAGAATTAGGTGATGCAGAAATCTGCTGAGACGCTCCACTTAAATTATCCAAATAATTTGACAAATATTTTTTTTATGCAGTTACTAATAATGTCTGGTATACTGACGGAAGAAATTATTACAATTTCAAGTATAAAAGAATTTGAGGGGCTATTGATAGTTAAATATGCTACATTAATTCAAGCTTTTTAGTTATTGTTACCGCTTTGTGTTTCCATTAATCCATCCACTAATTAAATAACATTTCAAAACGCCGTTACGGTAATTTATATTGCGTAATGTTATAGCCTCCATTACTGTTCGAATATTCAACACTAACTAATTTGTATTGGATTAATAATTAATAATCTAAATGGGGATCGCCAATGTGTAAGTATTCACAGCTTGTCAAGTACTGAATAAGTACGGTTTTGTATCGTTGAATAGCATTCCAATTGCGAATAAATAAATGTATCGACCGAAGGGGCACAGTTTCGAACACATGGCTTTCGGAAAATTAGTTTATGTCAAATAAACAAAACACAAAAAATCATGTTTGCTTGCTTCTCTTTTTTTGTGTATTTTTTCTAGACGTTCACAATCATGTTTTTTGCAATTACAGCGCAATCTGTTACGATTCGAAAAAAAAGTTTCAAACAAAAACTACATACTTGATGGCGTAAAATCCGAATCTGCAATACAAAATGGGGGTTCCCATTTAAGATTTCAAAGTTGTCCCCAATCCCACTCTGGGGGAGGGGTGAGGTGGGGGATCGAGTTCGGCATCAGTCAGTGAGCCCCCATATTATAACGAATCTTATTACGATCTTGTTTTGATTTGATGCAGTGTTTTAGAGATATTCGGTTGTCTAAAGATAAAAAACTCACCCTGTGTATAGAATATATTACAATTGAAAAATCAATACGATCACGTGCAAAACTAACAACGAAACACGGAAACGTAAGGTAACACAGTCAGTAGCATAATGTAAAGATTATTATTTTGCAAAGAATATGTATATTTCTTTGGATTAAAGAACTCTTTCTATCAGTCATATCTTCACTTAAAATATTTTGCTGGTGGGTATATTATGTATAAAACAATTATTGCATTTTTCTTTTGTCCTTATTTTTGCGCCATATTTTCCTTATATTTCGTCAAAGTGTTTCATTTTCACAACCAATTTTCAACTGCATTAACAATAAAGGAATTCTAATCGACATTGTATTTAAATTTGACGAGATCAAAATAGGTCAGAAATGTAGGAACGAAACATGCTGAGTACAAAGCAAAGTCATTTGCGCAAGAGCGGTTTGTGCATGGTAATTAACCTATTTTCCACTTTAAGCGGTGTGTATATTTATTTTTATATCCCGCATACTTGATACGAATAGAGTAGCAGTATTGCACAAAAGTCATCCATAATTCCATAATATGTATATTGATTAATTGAATCGTCACAAAATCCTTATATAATGTAATAAAACTCGAGGTACTTTATACTTTTCAAAGGATTGACATTTTTCATTTCCAAGCAGTGGTGGATTTAGCAGTAGAGTGAGAGTCCCATCATTCAATTTTAAGGTCCCCTCCGATAAAACATAATTTATTCTTAAATTGTCCGTGAATACTATTTCAGATATCTTTCCATCTATGATATCTAAATATAATCTAATAAGCAACAGTTACTGGACCGTTTTCTAATCTAATAAGTTAAAATTTATTTATATTTTTTTTATATTCACTATTTACCAGAATTTCTGGTTTCTAACGCTCTTTTCCTATTGAAAGTTAATAATTCCTAATATAATTTCCTAATACTCCTTTTTTGCTCCTGCATTAACGGAATGCTTTGCGAGGTGTCGACTAGTGCGAAGGGTCACGAGTTCGAATCTCGCTCTGGTCAATTGCGGTGACCGGTTTTTTGTTTTTTTTTCCGGGGCTGTAATCATGATTAGGAGGAAGATTTGGCTCTGCGAAGGTGCCTGATAAACAAGAAATTACTTGGGCTTTATCCATCCTTTAAAAAAATATATTCTAATTTCGTGGTGTGGCGATATTCCTATTTTATATTAAAGAAACGCTAAAAGTTTGTTGGATGGTGGTATTCCTATTTTATATTAAAGAAACGCCAAAAGTTTATTATATGTATACAAGATGGGCCACCACATTCGCGCCGGTTTATATAGGAAAAATGGTAACACATTTTCATTTTTTTTTTTCGTTAAGGGTTATACAGATTCTGAAGAACCACATTTCAAAATTATTTTAAAGTATACAGGCTGACTCAAAGAAAAGTTACACACCGAAGTTGTGAAAATTTAAATGGAACACCCTGTATATTATGACATATTTTGATAGTACAGATTAAATAAAGAAAAGTTGGTGTTAGGTTTCTTATACTTAACTCAACTCGTTTACGAGATAATTAACTATCCTTCAAAATGTATCCCAAAATTGAAGAGGAATGCCTGTCATGCATATTTAAGTAGATATTTTAAACTGTTTTATTTTTTAAAGCATAACACTTGATAATAAATAAAGTAATGCCAAAATTATACAGGGAACAAAAACATACTTTTAATTTTCTATCTTTAAAAGCAAGTACTTTCTTTTTTAAATGGAACCCCTGTATTTATAACTTATTAGATTAATTTTAACGGTCTTAAGATTGTATTAATGCTTCTATACTATCTGTTATAGTTCTCAGTATTTATAATTTTCTTTTTCAAATATTAATTCTAGCCAATTATTTTTTTTTCTTGAAAGTAGGCTGGACAAAACTGCTGCTATTTTATACATAGATAGAGAAATAATCAGCCTA